>CM057157.1:11362199-11558311 GCA_029962745.1 Echinometra lucunter
TCGTTGCAACATTAAAAGACATTTCCTAGCCATACATACAATAATACTAATGATGGAAAACCTGTTTCAGGTAAGTGCATTGGAATCAAATAGTATCAAGTCTGGGGGAAAGGGCCCTGCTTGACAAACAAAAAAATTAAGGGGGGAAAATAGTTTTTAAACGTCTGATCAGCCAAACATCCACAGAAGATTTCAAAAGGAAATTAATTAGGAAGGTGGATGAGGACAGGAGTGCTTACTGTATTTTCTGAAAGATCATGGAGGGAATTAAGAAACAAAGAGGGAGAAATGTGAAAAAAAAAACAGACCAAAATAGGCAGAGTCCCTATTTATGGTTTACAAATACTAGTATCCAGGGAAAATATTCCAGGATATACATTGTGGGCATTCAACTTTCTGAGTATTGTTTGGTTTCACTGGGCCCTTATTTGTCCTCTCAAGGTTTTATGTACATACAGAGGCACAGTTTCTGGTTGTACACACAGAAACATCCTGCATGAACACACACATTATTCCAATACATACAGACCTTTTTCGTAACATGTGCACCTCAAAAGGCACATCATTTTTCAACTTGGAAGAACAAGATAAAACATTACAATTTCTAATAGAGAGCATAAGTTGAAATGGAGAATGATAAGGGCAACATATACATATATTATTACTGTCTAAAGAGTGACAAAGAAAATTATCTGACTTTACATATTCCCTTGCAATTTCTCCAAAATGTCCAATGGAACCATAAATTAAGCTAATTTTGAACTCTGGACACAATGTTGCTTCTAAAGACAAAATGGCTTCAAATAGTCATAATTTTGTGAAAATACAGACAGTACAGTTTGGACCCGCCCCCCCCCCCCCCCCCTTAAAAACAAACCCAAAAAACAAACAATACTGCTGGGAAAAAAATGCTGGAAACCACATCAAACCAAAATACTTAACTGAAATCCCTCAATAAGAGACCACATACTACCTCACTTTGATTTCTTTGTTGCCGATTGCTTGGCCCTTATACAAGGTCCACTAATTTAAACTGGCCTATAAAATTTATAAGAAGTTTTCAATATTCAGTGTAAGTGTGAGAATTAAATTCCATTTCTGCCAAAACCCAAGAAGTTAATTTTCATTTAAAATTAAAATAATGCCTCTGGCACCACCTTCAAAAAGAAACAGTATATTTTCTGATCATTACGGTGGGTAACAGGAAAGTCATTACAAACAAAGGAAGCCGAAGGTACTATTACAATATCCCGCTAAAATGGGTAAGATCTCCTTATTCGGAAGATAAAGTTCAACAATTGTAATTGTTTAAGTAAAATGAATTCTTTAGAAGAAAAAAAACAGCAAGGTATTCATTTTCATTTCAACATTTCATATTCTAAAATTGAAATAAACATAACAATGTAACATCTCCACTCAGAACAGAAGGATTAATAACTGTTTTTGCTATAACATTTCAGACATTTTCAGCCCAAATTTCATTTTCACAATCTTACATGTGCAGCTGGTGTTTGTAAATTTCAAATTGTTTTATTGCATAATCTAACACGACAGTCACTTGCCCCACTGAATGGTACCTAGCATTCGCAAATTTTCAGCAGACAATGAGTTGTAAAATCTATTGTCAAAATTGCACACCTATCATTTAACCTGAAATGCTCCCTACACTAAATACTGCACAATAACTGAGCTGATAAGTTGAAGAAAAGAGGAAAAAGTTAAAAAACACAGCTGCTTTTACTGACAATACGTTCCCCAATAACTTGGCTTGGAATTTTAGGTTCATGGACTGTTATTTATGGTTCAATGTCAATCATAAATAAAACTCCATTAGATACTGGAAATAATATTTGACTTTCATGCATGGATCTTGCAATGATAAAATTGTGGTATTAGTAATCATTACTGTCAATTCATCATTTTCCACATATTTTACAAAACTTGAATCAAAATTACTTATTTTTTTATTTCCCCCCCCCCTCCAAAAAAATCAACTAAATGCTGTACGAAGAGATTTATCTCGAGAACTCAAAGAAAAATTTTCTATTTTTTCTTTCCGAATGCCATGTAATATATCAAACCATGCTCATACCTTTGATGGAAAATCATTACATCGGCTTATTACCCACGTTTACAGTTCATTTCCTAAACACTGATTCTCCTGCAGATAAGTTTCGGGAACCTAATAGAAGTAGTAAGACCGATGACTTAAACAATATGTGAGTTTGTGAGTCAAACCAACATCATTATGCTTACATCTCCTTTACTACTGGCATAATTCAATTCTCTTTCATATTCGAGTGTATGTTACACATGAAGAGTTATAAGTCAATGTAAATTTTTCATTCTTGGATTAACCCATCATTATAACAATGCCTTAATACAACTTCCACACAACATTGGTAACTCCAGATTATGATTCTAAAGGAGAATTTTTTTCCCCCTTCTGTAAATTGGTTATTTTTTTCAAAACATAACATAAAACAGACATTAAACAATCATATTCCTTGCATGATCATCATTATCATATCTATATCTCACAGAAAGACTGAATTAAAACTCATGTGAAAGTCGTATAGAGGAATCATACTGAAAAAACCCACAAAGTACAAGAAGATAATGCATTTGATGGATAATGCATTCGATTGTACAGGAAGAAGTTTGGTAGATAGTTCATAAAGATGAGATGTCAGTCCAAGATAAGAATCGTGTGTCTGTGCCCATAACTTAAATTTGAGCACCCCACCCCCCGCCCCCCTTGAAAAAAAAACAACAATCCATCCTTCAAAAGGAAACAGATATAAAAGAAAATTTTCTAAAATTTACCCATGAAATTTGTTGTTCTAGTAATGAAGTACTTTGTTTGAAATTATTTTCTGCCATTCTTTGAATCTGTGGTGAGGTGCACTTGTGAAACCCCTGTGGCTGTATGTTTATTTTTACACTTTAAACACCAAATGCTATTTTGAAAATGTATTTCCCCTTCTGTGATGCACATAGCACAATAAAATAAAAATTCGCCATCACTGTTTGAGTTTGAAACCACATAACAATCTAAAGATGAAGTAGAAAATCTTAGCTTCACTGCATGAAGCACAGTCTGTGACCCTATTCATAGATGACCTAAAACTTGCAATGCAAGTGACTGAGCATCTATTCATTTGTCCGAATAAAATTAATACAGATAAAACATACCAAGCATTTTGAGATACTCATGCAGGACAGATCAACTCTCTCCTTATGAACTATCTAAGAATGTTACACAAATGGGAGATTGATAGAAATGATTCAATAATCAACTCAAAATACCTGGAATTTCCTAAGTCTGAAATAAATAACATTACTGAATGTACACAACTCGACTAGCAAATACTGTACAATTATGGCATACAACAATGCACTTAGAAATACTGATATTTAAGTAATAAAACTTACTTACTTACTCGTAAAAAATAAGGCCTAATCCTAGCTCCCTATTAAAAACATAACAAAAATATCCTTGGTGCCTTGCATCACAGAAGCAATGTAGTAAATCCTAATTTTTCTTAAAATGAAAGATACTTTGTAAACCTTAGGGCTTCAGAACCAAGACTGACAAGCAGATAATATACTTTAAAATAACCCCATCGCTGCCTATTCTAAATATAAGGTAGATTTCAAATTTAATAGAAGGTTTATGTCCACAAAAAAAATATATTGGGAGAAAATTATTCTTAAATAATAGCTATTCAACATTTAACTGCTTTTGGACATGGGATACTCATAATGTGGTTGTGTGTCTTAGGTACTCATGTCGGCACCTCGCAATAAATTCCGTCATACAAAGCTAGAGAATTCATGACAATTTTTACTCCAAATGCATCTCCTTAGTGTATGAGCCCACAGCTATCCTCTCAAGATAGAATTGATCAGTCAAATTTAGAACTGTGCAGGAATTATACCGCTTGTTGAGGAAACCCATATAGCTATGGCCTTAGTCATACATACACACCACAGAATCGGACATTTCCCCTCTATTGGCGACTTGCAACATGTACCATTATTACAAAGTAGCACGCAGTTTTTGTAATTATCTGTCCATCTTTTCTTCTCTCTGCGCAAGGCATTTCAAAAATAATTCATATTAAGATAGCTTTCGCATATATTATAACAAATAACATGACTGACAATGCCCAAACTTATTAAAAATTCAAATGCAAGAATGAAAATTTGAAAACTAGTGTTGACATTAGGAATTCTGAATAACTCATAATTCAATATTTAAAAAAAAAATTAGAGCTGCAATTAAGTGGCAAAAAAGAGACCTGGCAATTACAAAAAAATATACATAGAAAGCCCTGATACAATAACATGATATAAAGCTTATCATATTCTTATTTCAATATACATAAGTCCTAGCACCTTAGCAATAAGATTCCTAAATAATTATTCAGTCCTGATTCCACTAAGTACCCTGTGTAACCCCATACATATATAAACATTGATGCTGCTCCTGACCATTTAGATACACAACCCAAAGTCCAAGGGCCATGACTATATCATCTAAAATGACCTTTGTGACAGATAATGACATCTGTTGGGAAAACCTGTCTTCAATATGAGGGAATAAGAAAATACCAGTGGTCACTAGATCTTAATTGAAGAAAAGGGCTTTTACGCCATTTTTCAATTTTTCAAATGACATGCCAGATATCACATCTCATGGGTAAAGAAACAAATGGTACTCAAACGAACATACCTTATGCTAAATGAATGGCATTCAAAGTTTTCTTTAAGGCATTGGTCTTGAGACACTGGGTCTCAACTATTAAAGAAGTGAAGGAAACATAGTGACATGAAGCCTGGAAATTTTGGTTGGGTTCTGAAAAAAGGATCTGCACAAATGGAATCACTTTCTGAAAAGATTCCAAATGATTTGAAATGGTTTTGCTAAAATCGCTATGGGCACAAATACGGCACTCTGAAAGCCCATAGCGATGGCTTGGATATGGCCTAATACAGATCATTATTACAATAGCAACGTTACACTATGATCCCCATTTACATTTGAGTAAATATTCGATTCCACACTCTGTAATGGTGGCACACCATGTGCAAATCCAGAAAGAAGTTGAAGATGTGGGCTTGAAACTTGGGGTTGCAATCTTGTTGGAGATAGTCCAAGAGACATACTATTAGTGAACCATCATTCCAAATTAGCATATATGCTTAAGTAACGTAAGTTTTCTTATCAATAACGAATGCATCAAGTCTTATTATGAACAGCAACTTAGTGTACTTAGTACAAAGGAATTCTTTTTCCTAACACAGTATTGAATGTTAAAATTGGCATGGAATTTATAAATGATATTTCCAGATCATATGCTTGGAGATAACTAGATTTACCGAAAGATATGAACAAATTTGAAAAAGAGCTTCTCATACAAGATATATGGAGAGAGGAATATATCCATGAACCCCTGCCATTAATGTTGTAGGTGTTCTAATTCATAACTTAGAGTTAAATGAATCCTTGTGAAGGTCATCTGTGCATTAAACTATACCCAATGCAATCTTTTCAAGAGTTCCTACAATATTAATGCACAATGTCACACATTAAGTATGTATATTGCATGTGAATATTGCCCTTGCATTTTAAATATAACATCACAGTAATTATTACAGCCGACCATTGATTGATGCAACATCAACCTAAAAAAATAATAATTAAGCACCCAATTAATCTATTCTCTGTCAAGTATGTAACACCTATGGTATCCTTAACACTTACAAAATACGCACATTTTTATTATTTCCTTGAAAATTTTCAAGACATCTGCAAGACACATGCATACGTGCATTCTAATATTTCTTTGAAAGTTGCATACAATCATACACATGCAATAAAGATCATTCATTCCCAACATACACTGCAGTCTCACACATCCCGACCATATGAATACCTACAAACTTAATGCTTCGTAGTTAAAAATGCAGCTATATTCGTAGTAGTTACAACATTACAGAGAGGTATATCCTTAAAGTCACTCATCATCAATACTATTTTGTGCTAACGAGTTGCCCTATCATTTCAAATGATAACGTGTTTAAAAAAATACATACATCCTTATCACCCTACGGCACTAGATTCTTAAATACACACTATACCTGGAATACTTGAAGTACTTAAAACATCAGATACATTAATTTTTTTAGTCCAATTTTCTTAAACATCTTGGACCCCCATATAACAGGCATAATCATACTTTCACTCATAGAATGGCGGCACAACGCGCTCAGCGCAGCTGTGAAGAAATGTTATCCTTTGCACACATTTTAGCTTGCTGCAATAACTGGTACAAGAGAAAAATCTAGGCTGGAAAAGACCACTGCTGTTGGTTATCACCCAGCTGCCTTAATCCGACGGAATGACGAGCAACACACTTCTTACAAAATATCCTTAATATTCATTCATCCTCTTTGGTCTTCTAAACACTAACATAAAGCTGAAATAAACTTACAAGATGTTCTTACCTTAAGTCCTACATTACATCTTAACGACATTGGTTTTATATACGTAAGAATGCAACCATCATGCTCCACAAAGATACATTTTTGAATGAATTTGGACATGCTTCTATCATGCTCCTATCATATACGTACCCATATACTTATGAGAAAAAGGACTTAAGTCCATCATGCTTTTTTTTTTTTCTGAGAAGATGCGATCCCACATGCACTAAACATCAGGCAACACTGTGTATTCAATGACAAGCAAACTAGAACTAAGTACATCTTACGATAATTAGGAAATCCAGATGTGACTTATGACATCCATTAACAACCAACCTAACAAGCTTTCCACAGGCTGCACAGGAGCCAGATACATGTAAACCTCTACTTAATGTGCATGACAGCTACTTGTGCCCTTATCAACAGTTACTTTCCATGCTTTCACATACATCTTATTGGAAATTTCCACATGATTTGAAAACATACTCACTGCGTTCTTCCTATGAATCATATTTCACTATGGATAACAAATGCAAATTTACCATGCATACAGGCAAAGTTATTTTGAACTTGCTATGCCAGCTGCTTTCAAGAAAAATTGCCAGCTATTACCAATAGGCAGTGTATCTCCTTAATAACTTATCACCTTTGAAACCATACCTTAAATAGCAAAGCGTCGCTGCAGATTATTGCTCTTTAATAAGAAGCAAATGAAAGAAAATGAAAAGTGAAGCAAACTTGTTGAGAATAGTTGAGATGTTTTCCATGCCCACTATCAACAGACCATGAACTACCCATCATAAATTCCAGCTACTGTTGTTCTCAATACCATAAATGGAGAGTTAAAGACGATTCCTTTTTTTTTGTACTAGAAGCATTAGTTTATGCAAAATAAATACAAGCAAACTAAATATAAGCTTAGCCTTGTCAACTATCTAGCCTGCAGATCTGCATGATAACTATCTAAAAAGCTGTACACAAAGAGCTACAAATCTCACATAACTTCACCATGAAATATCAGATCTTAATGACAGGAATATGCTGTGATATCTCTAGACCATTGTGAACAAATGCATTCTATGTAGCACTGTTGCATTTTCTCTCATTAAACTATAATTGCAAAATGGAATAGCAGTGTAATACTAGAAACCTGTCCTACAAGTATCATTGTAATCAAGAATGCAAGGTAATGAACTCTGCTACCAAAATACAAGTTGATCAGCTATACATGGTAGTGGAATATCACAAACTATGTTTTCTTCACACAGCATTCAGAACTACTAGCTTCTAACTGGTGACTATTATCAGTGATATGCAATTCACAACTCTGAGGCGTAACTTGTGTTAGATAAAGTTCACCGCAAGTGTATATATTTGCAAAATATTGTACCAAAGATATTTTTACTTACACCACAAAACCTCTAAAAATATTATTCTTCTAACCTTTTTGCAATAGCTTACATCAAAGTGATGCCAAAACCGACACTACAGAGTCTATAAAATGTACACTAAAGCTGGCTCTATATGAATTAATTCCAATACACCACATACTGCTTCAAACTCAACATTCAACAAGGGGGGTCATATTGAAGTAATGAAAATAATTCCTTTGCAACAGTAAATGCTAGAGCAAATCCATGTTGTATGTCTTAAAAACTAAGAGCAAGAAGAAATCAAAAACTTCTCTACTTCACTGTAAGCTAATTTTTTTCTGAAATGACGACTTCATAATATGAATGGAGATATTCCCTGACGTTACCATATATATATGTACCTAACTGCAATGATATAAGCTCCTCCATGTACTGTCTAAACCACAATGACTTACATGGCCTATGAATTTAGTAGATGATACTTCCACAGTGTACTTCTAAACTGACACACATATGTATACAGTATGATGGAAATGAAATGGATTACGTTTTCAATGATTACTGACCATACATGCATGATGTTCTAAATAACTGATTCTTACTTATCTCACTGCAAGAAATTTCTGATAGATAAATATATTCTTTTCTCATATGCTTTACCTGCTGAAGTTTTCACTGCATGACATGCCGATATATGCAATATAATGTAATCAAATTTGCTTTGAACCAAGCATTGCTGCCATAGACAACAACTTAGAATAATCACACATTGATGATGAATCCTGAAAGATAATGATGGTTATCTTATAAAGAGGAAAGCCGCTCTGATCTCATATCATGCCTTCCATTTGATGATAATGCAATTCTCTTAGATGAAATCATACCCTATCTATCCGTCCTCTTCCCTCCCCTAGCTCTGAAGCTCTTGAGTCGTCTAGAGCTGTCCTGCCCTATGGCCTGGGTGCGGCTTGCACCCCGAGCTTACCCTCCCCTACCAAGGTCCACACCGATCCTACCCCCATGCTGATGTGAGGTACCTCATGCTGCACCCCTCTGGTCCCTAACAGGCTGGTGGTGGTCACCCCTCCTGTGCCCCGGTGCCGGTAGCCCTCCCTCGATGCATGGCCCCTCCCACTACCCTCCTAGGAGTACATACACCTCCCCGTGGCCTGTGCTGGTGGATTCCCTATTAGCTCTGCAAATGAGACACAATGATGACTGAATGTTAGTTCTCATAGGCATGCTGCAGTAGCACAATACACTCAAAATGATAATGCATATAATTCTACCATTTTAATAATACCATCAACTCCTTGACAGAAAGTTTCTACAATGTCCTTTCTCTGCACACACGGCAGGTTTCATAAAACATTTCATTGATATTTTTTTTTAAATATTACTAGAACTTTTACTTGTATTTCTTAATTTCTCACAGCACAATATTTCACTGCTTCATAAAGCACCTCTAAAGCTGGGAATACATCCACCTGCTTGTAATTTAGAGCAATTGCATGTATGGTAATATGATATAATCGAAATTCTGAATCTTTGTTTGGCTGTGTGTTTTTTTGTGTGCATTGTTGTTGTTTTTTTCTTTTCTTTCATGGTGTTGTATTTTTGTTTGTTTTGTTTCAGGCTTTTTTCTGTAGTACCCGTAATACATTGGACTCTCATACAAGAACATAAGACAAAGAAGGCTTAATCTCTTGCCTACTGGAACCGGGTGGCCCCTATACAAAGTCTATTGGAATTTTATAATTCAGTAGTCAATGGGTTAAGGTTTCCACTGATGAATATCTGACATACCATGTTGGTTGTTACAGGTTATACTGCATGGCTAATCTCTGCCTGAGAGGAGGTGGGAATTGAGCCGAGAATGGCTGCCACTGCTCTTCTCCAACCTGGTTCTTGAACCCATGTAAGATCTACATAAACAGAAATAGTCACAATAATCATTTTCTCAAATACATGGATAAAATTAGATAATGTAAAAAGTAGGCTTTGTGTTTGAACAAGTGTCAGCTCAATTAAAATGGCTGTCTAAATAAAGGAGGGGGTGAGAAAAATTTGCAAATTTAAAAATCATTTAACCATACAGCAAGGAAAAAATGATCATTATTCAATTAGTCTGAAAAGAATCCTATACATATTGATGCTTTCTATTTTAAGTACAATGTATGGCATAAAATAGCCAAACACCAAGGTCAACAGAGCCTGACATCAAACAATAATCTAATGAAAACAGTTTCCTCTCATGTAATTTTAGACTTATATTTAAAGTTGTAATTATTCAAGAATTCTACTTCTTCACTAGCTCAATCTGATATATCACTACTAATCACCGACTTGCACATGTAAATTACTGATTTCCTACCGAAAGAAATCTTTGAACATGTTTACTTGACAGGGCTAATAAAAAGGACATCTTTTCTTTCTTTAACCCTAATCAGGCTGGGCTTTTTTGGTTATGCTATATCTGGGGGGCCAGAATCCACCCCCCCCCCCCTCCCCCGAGATCTCAGCTGTCAACAATCGCGCTGAAAATCGGCACGCATATCACCCACAACGTAATCTACAGGACTGTATACTTAATTGCTTCAAAATTATTCCAATTTATTTTTGATTATGCTAATTTATGCATGAAATCAGAATTTTGCTCTAAATCATTAAATAAAGCTCCAAAACTACTGAATTTTTTGTCTAGACACTCTTCGTAGTATTCTTAGTAAATGTACTTGAAAAAAAATTGGTATCAAAGTTGATTTCTTATGTATTTTATTTTCTTTTTGGATTTCTTATGTGTTTCTATGTTATTTTAACCTTTTGTTTCTTATTGTTTTTTCGATGAAATATTGTTGGGGACATTTTTGCGATCATAAACAGCATAAAATTAATCAATTTTGATCAGTAAAACTAAAAAATAATCATACATTTATGAATTTTGGCTGAAAGCACAATTTGTATTGAAATTGTACATGAAATCACATTTTTGAGCAATTTTTGGTCTGACATGCAAATACGAAATGTTACTGTAACTTCGGAACTGCATGCCAGAACGTCGCAAATTTGGTCTCAAAAGATGCGTGAGATTTGAAAGAAAAAAGTCATGAAATGCCATATCGATTGCTTCACTCATTAGGGACATATCGTGCGAAATGTCTAGGGGGTGGATTCCACCCACCCCCCCCCCCAGCCTTTTTAGGGTTAAAGGAATATGAAGGGCATGATTTTGTTGATCAGAATGTCAGAGTACACCTTACCTTGGCAAACATCTCCTTCAAATTTGGCTTAGGGTTCTGCCATGATGCCACGGCATCACAGAAAAAGATGAAATCCTTTGAAAACAAAGAAAATTATAAGATGAATATACACTTTCTTCTACATTCATTTCCGAGACTTCAAATGACAATTCTTTTCTCACAGCCATAAAATCCTAGGTATTTGAAATAATTCATATGTGGTATAGTTCTTGGCTTTTATTACAAGCTTCCCAGGTTCTTTGATGAATATACACTTTCTTCTACATTCATTTCCGAGACTTCAAATGACAATTCTTTTCTCACAGTCATAAAATCCTAGGTATTTGAAATAATTCATATGTGGTAAAGTTCTTGGCTTTTATTACAAGCTTCCCAGGTTCTTTTCAAACAGCACATCAGAAACCTCAAAATCTTAATTCCAGGATTATTTGAAACTTATTTACAATGTAAATTATTTAAAATCACTCAAAACACACTCAGTACACCTGGCAGGAAATGAAGTGTATCTTATCAGGTTGTGAGATGATATTCGAGCATCATATATACTATCTACCAATAAATTACCAATAAATAAATGTTCCTGGTTATCTAAGGGTGTCTTCAATGAACAAAGAGAGATGTAAATACCTGTACTACACCAGATGGGTTGATGGCAATCATGGCACAGATGCCTCGGAATGCTGAGTCTTTCTCTTCGTTGTCACGGATGTTACGTAACGATGTGCACCTGTAATTGAGAAGGTATCTTTCCATGAAAATATTTCCATATATAACACATGCTAATCAATTAGAAATTCATATTTCCTAGTGTTGGAAATAGATTTCCATTCAAAATGACATGATAATTATAAGGCCTATTCTCATTCGCACACTAACCACTGTAAATTAACAATCCTGTTGTTAAGGAGTCATTTTTAAAGTATTAGAATAAGGGATCTATGGGCTTACAACATGTATTACTTTTGTAGGTTGGAAATTCATCAAGGGCTAAAGAGTCTATGAAATTTCATACCACGATATTTACAACATCACCCCTCACTATGAATAGAGTAAATATTACACTCACTGTCATATGCTGAAATCAAAGTGACCAAATAACTATTCAACTACTGAACCAGCATTCATCACAAAGCAAGAAATCAAAGATAATGGAATAAGTCGAAATAAACACATAATTTTGTCTAAAACTCATGTGCAACAATGCAGAAAATTCATGCACACATGATGCACATTAATGTCAGTGATACACATAGAGTAACAATACAAAAGCTTTCTCAATTTTTACTTAAAGAACAAACTAATAAATTTCATGATTAAAATTTCTTCACAATTTTCTGAATTGATTAAATGATAGCAGCCCTGATACCCAAGTGCGAATGTCGAATAAATATCTACGAAATGATTGGTAGAATGAAAACCAAGAATCTTTATTGACAAACAATCTGAGATATGAAAACAATTATTACATCATTTGATCCATGCCCCTAATCATACAATATCATTTTTGTATTGGCATTTCCTAATCAGTATCTATCTGTAATTTCAAACACCTTGTATGTATCATTGCTCTACCATTAGAGCAACAAAGAAGTTGTACATATGTATCAAATCTACCCATTTACACCAGACTAAGACTTACTTACTGCATAGAATCACACAATATTTCCTAAAATCTAATGACATATTTCAAAAAAGGTAAAATGCTAAAGGCTCCACCATTTGCAAAATTAAAAATAGAATATTTAAAGGGAGGTACATGTGTTATATCTGTCCAGGGGGAAAATACAATGTAAAGATTTTTTTCTCGAAGTATTAATGTCGGGTGTAACATCCTCTTTCAAAGTTTACGTAAACTATGCATTTTCAACAATAAGAATAGGACTACCATCATAGATTAAAAAGAACACAAGATTACAATTTGGCTCATACAAAACCATGCAGTGAATAACAATTCGTCAATTAAGAAGGGAAGAGTATTCTTGAATATCAAAATTTCAGTCACTGTAAAACTGTATAATCCCACTGGGAAATATTTGAGAAAATCAATCAATTCTTTCTTCAGCTTGGTGAAATAAGAGAGCTACTATTAAAACCATAATCATCAAATTTTAAAAATTTAACTGCAAGAAAGCATCATACCCAGCAAAGAAGATTTATCTAATAATTTTGGATCTTCAAGATACTGTACCCAGATTAAATTCAAATATCCTTATAGATGGCTTTGGTTAAACTAAACATGAAGTCTGCCCAATATCCCAATATCCCACTAAGCCAAATTCTGAATTTAACCACAGAAAAATATAAATTTAAATTATTAATAATCTGAATCTAAAGGACACCATACTCTGATAGCGAAGTCAAACATTCCCTAACTATAAGGTGGTATAAAGAAGGAGAGACTATGAGTACACACCACTGTCGGATAAACTGCTGGAAGCATGGGGGCCACTGCAGCAGGACATACCAAGCCAAGCCGCCCTATCGTGATAGCTACATTGTGATTGGACGAAGACATCACAGGCAACGTACAGATGACCAATCAGCACGAGGGAGAGAAGATATAACAAGAGGGGGAGGGGAGAGAGAGAGAGAGAGAGATGTATGGGAGGTGGACAAAAGATAAATAATAAATCAACATTACTAACAGAATGAGAAAAATGACATGAACAGAATATCACATATCAAAACAAAAATTGCTTTATATCGGGGAAAAGGCATACATCCATTAAGTCTTCATTTTTTCTTTAATCATCAGTGGCTTTTGTTTTGGATTTTCTAATCCCAATTATACTTGTTTCTAAAATTCCACCACAGTCAAAATTAAAAGGTGGGATAACACGTTAATGCATAACCAAAGTCCATTCACCAAAATAATCAAAATGAAAACAAAAACAGTGCATGCCAGTACACAATGCTCAATTCAAATAATTCATAATCATCGGTGAAAACTTGGTGAAAGTCAAAAACTTTGAAAGAGAGATTTCTTCTCACAACTTTTATTGAGGTACTGTTATCAGTTATGTTTCAACTACTTCAATGAAATTATTGAAGAAATGTGCTTTAAAAGCCCTGGGAACATGTTCCCTTGTTTTGTTCGACACAATTTTAAATTGTGATTCAATACTACAAGTTTGTAATATTTCATGGGAGATTAACAGCAGATACAATATTCACTGTTCAAGGCTTCTCTCATCTAAATAAATATTATGCCCTTCTGTCACTAACATCAAATACATTAAGAGAAATCATATTCAAAAATGGGCATCAATACAAACAGTGAACCTGGGTAAAAACTGAATAAAACACAAACTGGCTATTGCCAAGAAGCTGAAGTCAAATGTCTCTGATCTAATCAACAGAATTTTTCATAATACCTGTACGAATTGTCACTAACAGTAAACTACAATAAGATACAAAAAACATCTCAACTAGCTGAAAACATGTAATAAGATCATGCAGTGAAGTACAAAGTCTTTGATGCATTGAACAAACTAAATGAGAACCAGTACAAGGAACCAACATGATCATAGCAGGTCACATTTCTCACAAAATTGCACATTTCCATCAAAAGTATGAGAATAACTGAATAAAACTGATTTCATATGGGTTGAATTCATATATGCACAGACTTCTCAACATCTTCAAACAGAATACTGGTAGCTGGCTAATAAGGTGCATATATGTAAATAAATGTTTAACACTGAATAAAAACTATTGGTAGGCCTTTTGATTACAGACATGGCAAAGGTAAGTGGCTAATTTATTCAGATTTATCACACCAGTGAATCACCTCCAAAAATACATTGAAGAATTTAAAAAGGATCAGGAATAAATTGAAAGGGAAAGGAAACTATATGTCATGTTGGTCATCGATATGTCAACTTTCCCAATATTTCCACCGACATCAAAAAAGTAAATAAATACAAATTTCATCAGGTGTGCATATCCCCCCCCCCCCCCCCCCCTCTTTTATCCAGAAAGTGGGGAGCAGGGGTAAATTTAACCATTTTGTAGTCAAAGTGTCTTCCTTCATGGAAAAAGACATAACTTAAAAGTAAATTCTAAAAATTCTGTATTCCCTTCATCCATAAAAAGTAAAAGTATACAATAGAAGGATTGTACTGGAAAAACCCTGTACATAGACAAAAAATTGACATCTTATGCATGTAGTAGAACATTTAACTTACCAGTGTTTTCTAGGAGTGTCTTGGGAGTGTTTGGTCTGTTGATGATCTCTGTCAATTGTGTCAATACTTCAGGAATGAATGACTCCATGGCAGGACCTGATTAGAATCAAAGGAACTTTCAATTAGCTCAACAATGCCTCAGACTCATTATTGTTAATTGTCTCATGCTAAAATTTAACAGTTATGCATTCCCTGTTTTCATGTCCTCTTTTTTCCCCCCTCTCATCTCTTTCTTCTCTTTCATCCTCGCACTGTACTTCACTTAAGAAAGAATTCTGTGAAGGAGTTTAGAAGGAAAAGGAAATCAAGTTGTATGAAGATGGGAGTTTTGGGAGCCACTAATTTCTCAGGAATAATGAAGTCATATCACATTTCAAAGGATTAAGTAGACTTGATAGATGATGGTAGCACCATTGAGAACCTGCTTTCACTGTGCAGGAACAACGTCTCTACTTGACGGGCTATACAAAGATAGCATCTTACCCATTTGAATGGAGATTTCTCCTATAGCCCAAGTTGCATTGTTGCACACAGAGATGAACTCTGGATTGAGATTCTGACTCAGGATTGGCAGAAAGTCATCTGCAAAAGAAAGAGAGAAAAGGATAAGAGTGTTGACATAGCAAACTAGGAAGAGAAAATGAAATAAGTCCCTTGTCTAAATTTTCCATGCAGATGCCTTCATTCTCTATTCATGATTAAGGATCCTATGCCATGTACACAATTAAGAACCACATAACAAACTTTTCACGCATAAAAGCCAAGAAAAGAATTACACATAGCTAAGTTCAACATGTTAGTGCACAAACACCCTAGATATATTTTGTGCAAAAAAGCCCCTAATAAATATGACATATTTGAAAGCTCTTCTAATGAAAATCAGGTTACTAGTATGACAGTCTTTATTTCTTTAGAGTTACTGCTACCTTCCTTCTGAATAGGTTTGTAAGAAATATTATAAAAACGGGTTCAAGGATGTAGTCAATAGCGAGTGCGTATGCATGTCATGGTTCATGGTTCATTCTACGCAACCTTCCAGCCGTGCATTTTTGGGTGCAGCACTGTGCATTTAGGGTGCAGTACTGTGCATTTAGGGTGCAGCACTGTGCATTTTGGATGCACCACTTTACCTCTAGCGCTAAAAACTGAGACGCCATGAAATACGCAATCTTTCAAAGAGAAGTCTATCACAAAAATTTTGATGCGCTTACTCAGGGGCGCATCACACTGGCTACGCTTGTGATGTCATAATAGAAAGCAGATGTTGCCTCTTTGTCTGTGCGATCCGAGGAAATTTGGAGGGGCTTTAACAAATTTTGGAAGTCATACTGCCGACCCGTTTTATAAAACAAATAATGCACAGATTTAAATTTGTGATGTCAGTGGCGATGCAGGCAATTAGGGTATTCACGATATTTTGTGCAAAAGCACACTGTAAATACCATCGAGTGCGCTGCATCGCCACTAACACACTCACATTTGTGCATTATTTGTATAATAAAGCATCTTACAGCAAATTTTCTTCTTTCTTCAATTTATCAGAGAATGCCTTTCCGTGCACTCCATTGCATAATGGCATTTCTGTGCTGATGCTACGAATTCAGAAGGGGGTTATGACAAAGCTGCCTAAGAGAAAGGAACTGGGATAGCTAGCACGTTTGGTTAAAACTGGCAAGTGTGAGTCAGATGACGATCCAACTGACAATATTGGATCAGAAGCATAACTATACAAAGGGCTTGGACACTACGAGGTGTCCAGGAGACTTGGGCTTCCCAAACTGTGGTCTAAAACAATAAAATCAGAAAACTTATTGCATATGGGGCTCATCGCAAAGAGAACCTAAAGCTTCAATGCAGACCCCCTCCAAACCCCAACCCTCCCCCTTCAAAAAAGTTAGTGTGAGGCCCTGCTATACATCACTCTTTTGTTGTTGTTGTTGTTGTTGTAGTTCTTTCAGCAACACCATGTAGGTCAGCTAAGATCTTATGAACAAGGGATATTCAATTCAATTAAGTTTTAATTATCCACTACATAGAAACTTTATCTACTTAAATTAGTTTCGAGTTTGTGAAAGCTTATACAACACATTCATATCGATGAAGCTGGAAAGCATAAGAGAAATTCGGTCATGGAAACTTGGTAATAGGAGAAGCTTGAACTTACTGATACATGGTTTGACCAATTCAAAGCAAGCCTTAGTAAGATCACCAAGAAGAGCAAATGAACTCTGTCTAACCTCAGGCATCTTGTCCTGTTGTAAGAAAAAAAAAATATTGAGAAAGGAATAAAATCATCAATAGAAATCAACTCAAAAAATTAAGTTTAATGTAATTTTCATGCACAATTTGTAAAACAAATAGGTCAAAATTAACTCTGACTGCATTCAAGTTCATGTTGTTTCACAATTTTTACTCTACATAAATTTATGCAAACACATGAAATGATATACCCGACATAACTGTAAATGTAGTCACTAAGCATTACTCTCTTTGTGACCAATACATGTTGTGTTGTGGAGCTAACATTTCACACATAAGAATAAAATGCTCTATCCATGTTCAAAAAAAATACTGAATATATACATCATGTTAACATTTTATTCAAAAAACAACATAAAAATATGCAATGCCTACCATCTACCATGAGCTGAAAGGAAAAAACAAATTGCTCTAAGTATCTCAACCTACCTGCATGCATTGATAGAGTAGGACCATGATGTTACTGTTAGCCACATGTTGTGATATGTGACCTTCCAGACCTTCAGCTAGACCACTCAGTAGATCCAAAGCTACAATCATGAAGTCCTTATCAGGAGGTTCAATCTCTGGGTTGGCATTAGATGCCTGCATGTCAGACAAGACAAGAAGCTTTTGTAAGTTAATCCAAGTTTAAAATATTTGTTGTCTAACAAACAAAATAATATTGAAATAAGTCACAATGCACTGTTAACTTGAATACAGCAAACCTAAATGAGGTATTAAAATTTCAGAGATTTTGAAATTTGATAGAAGCACAGCTCTTGATGGAGAATATTCACCTAGGTGAACACATTTTAACACAGGAGATACACTTGTAGCAACAATTCCCACTGGAAGAAAAAATATCAACATTTTCCACTGGCAAAATCTTTAATTCACCAATTTCTCTAATACCAAATCTTTTAAAATCTCTAAAATCTCAAAAATCTAAAGAATCTTAAAATTCAATCCAGCTTACAGTATGAAAGCAAAAAGTTAATACTTTCAACAGGCAATTCACATGAACACATTTTACCTACCATGATTTGTTCCAGTGTCTTCTGTGTCAGGGACACACACCTCTGGAACACAGGCTCACTGTAGGGCAGGAAGCCTGACTGAAGGGCTGTGGCTACTGATGACAGACATTCAAGCAGTGGGAACAGATCTTTGTCTTCATCCTTCAAGGAGTTCCATTTGGCTATGAGAGGAGGCATCAAGGTTGCTATATGCTCCTGGGTAAAGAGAAACAACGATGAGGTTCGATGCTGGTAATGTTGCAAAAATGATGGGTCCTTGACATAAATAGATTGACATTTCTAGTGTCTTATCCTAGCATATTCTACATGGAAGTGTCTTTAAAGCACATGTAAGCCAGAAGGTAAACAATCAAAAGTATGATTTAAGATCCTTCAGAGTAAGTGGTAATATGACATTTGACTGAATAATGCCCATTCTGCAGCATGGCAAAGATGCTTCTTAATCCCCTCGTCCCTAGTTTGCCATCCAAACAAAAATGAAATGCTCACCTCCTTGTTCAGGTGATGTCCTACAGAGTCAGCCAGAGTGCCAATAGCATCATAGAGGATCAGCAGGTTCTTGTGTTGGTACTTGCTGAAGGCATACACCAATGTCTCCAGGATGTTAGGAAGGTATGGCACCAGTTCTGTGCAAGCTTCTTCCTCTAGAGTAGCAAACGCGCTGCATGCTGCCTCCTGTACACGCTTATTGCTGTCCAGGATTCTCCTCAGAAGCTGCAAAGAGATAACAAGGGTATATTATCAGAAAATTTTTCAACTCTAGAGGCCAGTGAACAGCTGCAATTATCCATTGGCTTGAAAGGCGTGAAACCAGAACATAATTCCACCTGCATGTTAATGATATGCACTTGAAAAATATGGGTATGCAATAAGTCTTTGCCAACTTGTAATTTTGCAAAGTTACTGTCATTTTGGGAACCAACTTAACAGCAATACTGAAAGTTAAAATGGAACATCAGAAGCAGCCATGTCAAAGGAGACTATGGCCTACCTACTTAAAGACTGAATGAGTGCAGTGGCTTTAGAGTCATTTCCCTGTTTTATACATAAAATGTATTGCAGAGTCTGACTAAATGATATGTCTGTGGTGACTCATTTCATGGTTCTCTTTTGGATAGTCTTTATATACAAATTCAACTGTATAAAAACAAGGTAAACTTGATGATAAGATTTTATAACTGTATTAACCTCTTGCATGAGCCTCTGGAAGTATAGATGGTGAGGTTGGTTGATGACCCAATGGGAGTATCGGCTGAGTGTCCAGCAGGTGATGGATCGTACCAGGGCTTTCTTCTCTGACAGGCAGTCTATCAGGTACGGTACCAACTCGGGTAGATGCATGCTCATGGCATTCACACAGCCTGTATCAAAAGCAAATAGAACACCTGTTGTGCCAGTGACACGTTTGACCATCAAGGTGACACACGAAGGTGACTGCATATCTTCCACAGGGTAACAAATTCTTTTCAGCTCATAAAACAACCTGGGAATTCAGTTAGCATGCTTGTGCAATACATGTTGGAAATATCACTCCATTTCCAGTCCTTCACATCTTATTGAGGGCTTAACATAATATTTTTCTAATGGCAAGATACATGATTTGGGGTTTTCTAATCAATGCATGATGCACTAAAACCAAAATTCACAATCTAATTTTCCTACAGTGTAAAACACTGATTCAGAAATCATGACTTTTGTGTACAGTGGACAACTGAATTGAAATTTTTCACTTGTTTTCTTATTAACTGCATCTACTCTTTTGCAACATGGTAGATATAATGTTCTACCATGCCATGCTTCAGAAATACAGCACCCATTTTCATAGAGGGCTATATGCTACAACATATAGACACGTGGATCGCTTTGCAAAATAGTTCTAGCTGTTGATCCCACACCTTTTCCATGTTAGGGCAACTACTAACCTTCAGCAATAGCTCCCAGCACCAGAATACCAGATTCCTTCACTTCCCAGTCTGTACTGAAGAGGGTTTCTTTCAAGATTGGTAGAAGGACAGGCATCAGCTCATCCCTAAACACATTGGCAAGCATGTCTAGGGCTGCTGCTGAACATTTCCCTATAAATTAGAAGAGAACATCACCATAATACATTGGTGAGTGGTGAGTACAATTTCCGAAATTAATAGTGTAAGTCTCTGCAAGCTCAAATCAGATCTCTCTATTTTATGCATGTAAATTTTACTTTATTTCATGCTTGAAAAATAACACATCACTATCCTAAACAAGATGATTCTACTATCTAATAACATATTGATTTATATTCCACATACTAAGAATCTTGCTATAGGATTGGTCAAAAGTTAATCACGTGATAATGTGTAGTTTCCCCATCAATCATCAACTGACAAGTAAAGTTCTTCATCCCGTGGTGATGGAACTTTTTTGTTTCGCTGATCACTTGACTAATAAATTTTGCCCATAGAGCCACAACATGTTATCAATTATTTTGAGTACGCGCGAAATAAAAGTGCATTGCCACTCGTTTTTTTGGTTCATTTTTTTCCATCACATCCTATGATCACATCTCCGCGTCTTGTTGTGAGTACGCGCACCATAAGACACGCATGCAGGGGAAAAGTGCGTGAACTCTGATCCAGCATAACGTCACAGTAAAATTATTTGCTTTCACTATGAACATGGCAGACAAAGAAAGTGGACAAAATAAACAACCTCTCATTCTACCCTTCACAATGGTTCTGGTAGTCAAAAGAACATCCCTTCACTGCTATTATGTTTAATCATGTAGTTCCAGGTGAATATGTATGTGACACCTGTTCCACATATTTTAGACAATAGCAGTGAAGGGATGTTCTTTTGACTACCAGAACCATTGTGAAGGGTAGAATGAGGGGTTGTTTATTTTGTCCGCTTTCTTTGTATGTCATGTTCATAGTGTTTCTTTTGTATCATCACAATCAGCTTACTGTTGAGCCGCTAGCATGCTATAAGTCACGCGCACGCAATACTTGTTTCACAAGATACGCGCTATTTGCAGTGCAGTCGGCCGGAATTTCTTTCCCTGTTTTCAAACCTTGATTTTTAAACCAGGGGAGCGTTTCGTGAAATTCTTCTCCTACATGTCCTAGAGAAGTAAAATTATTCTCTTTGTTTCTATGTACAGTTAAATGGTTTCAGATGAGGAATATAAAGCAAATAATCACCTTTTGGTTTCAGGCAATGAGACAAATTATCACTTCCTCGGCGATCTTTCCTCAGCTTCGCTTCGGAAAGATAGCTACATCCATATCACCTCAGAAGTGATAGTTTGTCCATCACCTTCACCAACGGTGATTATTTGCTTAATAATACATTCAGTAGGTGTTGTCAAATTTCAAACTGAAGAATAAACTGTCAAACTTAACGCTTTTCAAATTCTGGCCTACCATTACAACTTGCTGTCTGCTATTACTCCTACAAATTAATTTGTACCACTACACTAACTATTAATAATAAATCATACATGTATGATATGTTCATATTAAACCGACTTCAAAACTTCGATAAGAAGAAATCATAGTTGCCTATCTAACAACTTTACGTACTAAGATTCCAATCTGATAATGCATCATCGTCATCCATGCCATAGTCTGACGCAGAATCTCCCTGTGAAAAAAAAGGAAAGATATATATAACATAATGACAATATTGTATTGTATATCAAAAAATTCTTGGATGTGTTCACTGTCAAAAGAAATATCAATCGTAGGCAAAAACAAGCACACCGTAACTTTCAAAAAAGTTGGTCTTCTAGATGGAACAAAAATCTGCACTATAACATAAGCTACACAAAACCGTAACATTATTTTTCTCAACACTAGTAGTGACTATCAAAATTAATTTGTTCACAAGTGATCTTCTAAAAATGAAATTTGGAATTTGGAATTTGGAATCATTATATTTCAAATTGAGAAAAAAACAAACACACTCTGTATTATGTTGGATTTAGACAGATTTAGTTCATGCAACGAAAAGAATATTCTTATTGACATAGCGGTACTACAGGAACAACTATTTGCTATAGTATGGGGGAAACAAGAGATAAATATTTTCCTTTTGCTCAAAAATATAAAAATTCAATAATATATTCTATTTCATATTTCACAGAAGGGGGTGGGGAGGGGCATTATCTCACCTCTTCCTCCTCAAACGAATGTTGTTGTGCATGTGTCTTGGACTTGTGGAATCTTGGTTTGATGTCTTGCTCATTATCAGGGATCATCTCATCTTCTTCCACATCTCCTTTCAATAAGATGATGTCAATCTCAGAGTACTTCATACCCTTGATCAAGATTGGAATTAACCTGAAACAGGAAAGGAACATTTACTATTAGGTAATATTCGAGGCAAGAGATAATATATAAGCTGAAATTTTCAAGTGGTGAGGTTGTAAAACAAGCCGGTAGGCATCAGCTTTTTGTAAGCACATCTATTAAGAAAATTGCAATTTGTGGTATCTGATTATCATAATCCATATCAATAAAGTGGTTCTCTCCAACCTGAATTCACAAACCTGGTCATTACTTTGGAAATGTGGATTGTATTTTGTACTTGACTTCAATAAGATGTAATATTTGGACTTTTTGTACCTGTTCACATGTCTATAATCAGTTTAAATCCTTCCAATCTGTCTAGGCTATAACAGAAAATGACCATTTGCCCTCTGGAAAGTAACTTGAAAATCACATGCACAAATAGTTTTATACTTTAAGGATAAATGATACTGGTTACTTAAGGTGAAATGTTACCTTGGTAAGTGAGGGGCTAGGATGTCTTTACAGATGCTCTGCTCAGCCAATGTTAGCCAGAACTCACATGCTTCCAAGGCAACTGCTTCATCACCATCCTGGGTTCTTAGCAAAATGTACTGCGATAACAAAAACAGAGGAATTAAAAGATCAGGTGGATCATAGAAGCAAAACATTGGAAGGAATAATGGAGCAAAGAGTTAGTTTGAAGAGTACTCACACATCTAGGAATAAATGTTTAAAAACTTTGAGAAGGAGGCATTGGCTACATTATGGTACACACAACTATGTGCAGGGTTCCCACGAACCATGCTAACAGAATTAGTATGAACATACATGTAGGCATTAGCACAGAAAAGCACATATGGGATCAGGATTGCAGATACATCAGAAATATTTCTTGAATTCCAAGTGAAATAAGCATTGCTACTAACTACTTGGATTGCATCTATAATTTCCATTTCTAAACTGGAATAGAAAAAGGCAACCACAACCCAATGCACAGGTTAAACAAAGTGAATGATATAAAAATACAATCTTGAGCAACATGAAATATGTTAATTTTCACATTGTAAAAACTGTTTTGGACATTGGCAGCCTGTATCCTTCACGACCCAGTTTTTACTGACAATGTTTTCCACAGACTCATAATTGCAAAATATTTGACAGACACCTTCAATCCCTCCTCCTGTGATGTGTTGAATGCTTAGATGGCATCCTACAGAGTTCATGCCCACCATTACCTGCATCAGCTACCCTCCATCAATCCCTATCAACGAGACTGGTAAACTCATCACATCTCACAGTCTATAGACAAAAAAAAAGACTGGTAGGGAATACCATAACCTATATCTGTCTACCTTGCCCAATGGAACAGACATTCCAGCAGACTAATTAGATTAGAGCTGAGAATGGATCAAATTTTCTCTAACCTTGTTGATTAATAAATGTTCCTCTCCCCCAAAGTACAAACATGTTTAGTTGTAGGCTCATAGATTCGCATATCCCTTTACGTCTCACTGGCCTATTATAATACAGTAAGGTAAAACTGCAAGCTTTCATGACATGAAACTTCTGTGAATTAGACACAATAGCAATTTTCATGGTAAGAAACTGACATGAACTGCAAAAAAGCAGTGCTGGATCAGTTGAGATACAGCACTGCATGAAATTTTTCGAAAATCTGAACAAGTTGCAAAATTCACCAAAGTTTAGTACACAAATAACGTGCGGCTCCGAGTGCATTGGATCGAATTAGCGCATTCAATAACTTTAGTAATTATAGTAGGGTATAGAAAAAACTTGAGATCAAGCTATCGTCAAGCGTGGCAAACAAAACTGAATAAACATTAGGAGGAAATAGGAATTCCTATTTATAAGAAAATTAACACATCTGTTTTGGCATACTTCCAATACATACATGTACATCATATCATGTACACTTCATCACTTGATTCCAACACCATTATCAGCTCATCTCTCATTTCACCACATGAGGAAGATGGATGGTCTCTAAGAAATGAAAACAAATATACCTCGATGATGTTCTGCATGTGTGGGATGAGCCTGTCTAGTCTCACTTCCAGGAGCATCACCAATGCCCTACACACGTTCTTCCTCACCTCTGTATCTTCATCCGATGCTAACGCAAACAGGTTCTGAGAGGTAAGAGAAACAAGACTGTCATCACTAAAAGCCTCAATTTGAAATACATTAACCGTTTTGCTGCATATTTAATGTGCCAATTCATGGCAAAGATTCATAAAACAGGATATATTTGAAGATTTTAATTTTAAAAACTGATATATCCCTCTTTGTAAATTTGAGATGATCGCACATGAAGTTGCTAAAACATAAAGAAGAAAATGAAAGAACACAAATGATATTCTAGATTATAATCGCACAAATTTCCTTTGATACATGCATATAAGGATGACATGCAAAATCGTGAAGCGTTCCATATTTTGAATTGCAACTCTATAACTTTTAATGCAATGTTTATCAATGTTTTCTTTCTCCTTCTCATCCTTCTTTTCTTTCCTTTTTTAACTCATCAATATCAGGTGCGTCTGGTCAGGTATGGGGAGGAAGGTCTGCGGACTACAGTCATTAAGTTAACTTTTTCCATACCCAGGCAGCCTGACCAGATACACCTGCTATTGTAATATTCAAATATATGTTTGTTACTGATTTTGTCTCATTCGCTGTTTGTAATGTTATTGTATTATGTGACTTGATTTGCCAAATAAAATAATAATAATAATAATAATAATGAGTGAGGTATCAAATGGAAGGCATTTTTTTGGTTTCATACAATGATGATGTTACTGTAAAAAATGTTTTTAAAATGGCCTTTATCAGTTTTTGCAATCAAAACTCTTGTCTCAACTTGATGACCATATAAACAGTATTTTCTTAAATTACAATTCATTTCTATTGCTAGTGTGAGGAGCAAATAATTAAACATTGTATATTGTCTGAGGAGAGAGGAAAGGGGTATAGAAAAAAAAGATGTAGGCCAACAATGGAAGAAAAATACAAATGCTTTCATTTCTTGCACATCATCTCTTTTCTATCAAATTTATAAACAGAGCTAAGCCTCACTGATACCTGATTCTAAGATTTTAAGGTACAAAAGAAAAGAAGCAAAGCTTAAAATAGAAAAACACATACACAAAAAAAAAAAAAAAAAATATCAGATGTTGATCAGGATGGTGTGAATAATTAGGACATGGTTCTTGGACACATTGAGAAAGGTATCCAACTTTCACAGATAAAGTCTATCTTTTAAATGGGTCACAGAAGTAATTCCTACCAAGTTCATGTGGATTTTTTTTTCTTTCCTTTCTTCCTTTTCTTTTACATACAAATACTTGTACATATAAATTTAAGTTTGCTAGTCTGGTATTTGATCTGATTATCTCACGGCATGATGATAATTTCTATGTATAAACTTTGTTTGGAGCTGTACCAACAATTCTTAGGCCCAGTATATACATGTATCAGTCTCTAATTTGAAGCATAAGAATTATTTGGAAATATACCAAGCTTGCGGCAATGTGAATTCTGTATGACCTATGTCTCACATACATCACTTAGCTGTATGCACTTTTCACCTGTCTTGCTCATAAAGATCAGATGACACATAATTGAGTATGCGTTCAGACGATAATATAGTTATGGATCTATTATTCCTTAAAAGTCTTCAATCTTCTAATAAGAATGTGATGGTGCTGAAGTGTACTTTTTAAAGGAGAATTTTTTTTTTTTTTTTTTTTTTTTTTTGGGGGGGGGGGTCTGCAGTCATTTAACAGAACAAAATGTAAATAAAACTTCAAATTAAGCAGATAAGGCAATCTGGAAGAATAAAAATCTCATGCTGACAATGTAACTTACATTCATGAAGGGATCTATATGTAACATCAAGGCCTGCGTCTTGCTAATGATGAATTGATTGACACATGCAATAGCATGTGACCTGTAAAATAAAAATTAAAAAATTAAGATGCAACATGGCAAAAGTAAGAACACAGAGACAGCTAGTAAAAAAAACTCAACAGAGGAAGAGCAAGATATCAGAAGATACTGTTATTAACCCATAGAAGTACAGAGCTTTCTAGAGGTAAAATTTAATCATCTTTAATCCTCAAATTGGCAGCAACTATTTTTTTTCTACTCTTATGTTGTTTGAAAAAAATAAATATGGATATAACATGAACCAAAATGAATTATAATGGTAAGATTTAATCGGAAATTGTCAATTTTAACACAGAAACGGTGATTATGTAATATTCACTGCCTTGTCAATTTAAAGAGTATAATGATTCGTTACGATTAAATTGCTCTAATTCGAGAATGCTGCATCATACTGTGTTGGAAATGGACTCAAAATTTTCATTGAATTTTTCAATTTCTGCTCATGTATAATGTGTAATACCCAGCATTCTGGACTAACAGATACTGCCAAAGTGTCTCCTTTAGGAGACACTTTGTGTTGGAAATGGACTCAAAATTTTCAGTGAATTTTTCAATTTCTGCTCATGTATAATGTGTAATACCCAGCATTCTGGACTAACAGATACTGCCAAAGCGTCTCCTAAAGGAGACACTGTACCTCTATGGGTTAAAAAGGAAAAGAAATATAACCTACAAGAGGGCTTTACACTCACAAGACCATGGGATGCATAAGCCACAAATAACAAGGTCTAAACCACAGACACCAGACCCCGTGTGGGGACTGGTGGCCTCAAATTCTAGAGCTCCTGTGGTTCATATACTGACTGGGCTTGTCCCCCAAATTGTCAGTGCATGGAGAAGCAAGAAGGTACCAGTCCTCATTGGTTGAAGCAGGGAATTGCTATGGGTGAGGCACATATGGTGAATCTGTTTTAAGTGTTAAGGAGTAATCATTCTAATATTTTCTTTCTTTACAAATTTGTAGTACACTTGTACACTGTTACTGGGCTGGTACCATGAGCACCCTTGGACAGTGTATACACTCTGAGTTTTCACTATCATAATTATTATTAAAACTGAACAAATTTCAACACAGGGCCCAATACATACAGGGCCCAGGATTCCGATCTGGACCTCCCCCCCCCCCCCCCCCCCCCCCCCACCAAAAAAGGTTAGTGTGGAGTCCTCCCTACAACAATGGAAATCATTCTATTATTCAAAGAAATAGTGGTAGATAACAAAATCTTGAAAAATTGTCCCAAATGGTAAGATTATGTGGGCAATTGATATACAGTTCAGGAACTGAATAACATCCTCCCTGCCCTCCCCCTACCCTCCTATTAAAGAAAATCATTCTGACAGAAGGGATCATCATCACATGTACAAGTTTCATAGCAGTTATTCTGCCCCACACTTCATCCTTGATTAGAGATGTCAGTTTAAGGATACCATTGAAATCTGTCCTTACATCATAGCCCAATTCCCTTGATAAGCAGACAAATGTACACATGTATGCATAAAGCAGTCTCATGATCTATGAATTTCTAAACATGGTTTCCATCTTGCCATCACATACCTGATCTTAGGGGAGGCATGCTTGAAGTAATCCAGCAGTTTTGGAATGAGAAAGTTGAGCGGGCGATTGAGAGCATCGCTATCCAGGATATCAGCAGAATCCTCACAGATCTTCTGCAAGGCTCCAAATGATCCCTGAAATAGAGTTAAAGATAAAATACATTTAGGTTAAAATGCAAAGAAGAACAATTATCAACAGGGAAAGCATCAAAAACTCTGAAAAACTAACAAATGAGCTTTGGTACAAAAACAAAGAAATATAAAAACAAGGCAAACGCCAAGCGTTGTCTCGCCTGCATATTGCAGTCATGAAGAGACTGCATGTCAAAACTATGCTATATGACTTCTGAGGCGCTTGGTTATGGATAAATTAAATAAATAAATAAATAAATAAATAAATAAATAAATAAATAAATAAATAAACAAATATATGAAAAACAGTAACAAGTAAAATACAAAATCTGGTTCAGGTATAGAGAGTAGTGAGTTCACTGCTATTATACAGTAAACTGTAGAATGAACTCTGTTGAACTGAAGTAAAATGTTAGTGTTAAAAAGTATCAAATTATAAAGTTCATGTCATTACAGGAACAAAGTGGTGTAAATCATAGCACAGTGCCAGTCATGGAAAGTTCATTGACCTTTAACCTTAATCAAATTCAATTCACATTCAAACTTGACCTGCACCTTCAAGAGATGGACCTCTGGTATGAATTTGGTGATTCCACGTCAAAGCTATAGAAAGTTATTAGGTGTACAACATAGCACAGTGCCATTTATGAAAAGTTCATTGACCTTTGACCTTTGACCTTAATCAAATTCAACTCACATTCGAACTTGACCTGCACCTTCAAGAGATGGACCTCTCATATGAATTTGGCAATCCTACCTCGAAGGTATAGAAAGTTATTGTGTGCACAACATAGCACAGTGCCAGTCATGGAAAGTTCATTGACCTTTGACCTCTGACCTTATTCAAATTCAACTCATACTCAAACTTGACCTGTGCCTTCAAGAGATGTACCTCTGGTATAAATTTGGTGATCCCACCTCGAAGCTATAGAAAGTTATTGTGTGTACAACACAGCACAGTGCCAGTCATGGAAAGTTCATTGACCTTTGACCCTAATCAAATTCAACTCACATTCGAACTTGACCTGCACCTTCAAGAGATGGACCTCTTGTATGAATTTGGCAATCCTACCTCGAAGGTATAAAAAGTTATTGTGTGTACAATATAGCACAGTGCCAGTCATGGAAAGTTCATTGACCTTTGACCTTTGACCTTATTCAAATTCGACTCATATTCGAACTTGACCTGCGCCTTCAAGAGATGGACCTCTGGTATGAATTTGGTGATCCCACCTTAAAGCTATGGAAAGTTATTGGGTGTACAACACAATTGTTGACGACGACGCCGACGCCGACGCCGACGACGCCGACACCGGTCTCGCTCCGCTACGCAGGCGAGACAAAAAAGTAAGTGCTTTTGTAATTCTTTACAAAATCAAAATCCTAGTGAGGATCTTTGCTATACCTTAAAAAACTCTCTTGACAACCCCCCCCCCCCCCCCCAATAAAAAAAAACAAAATCATGAACAGTAATTGTACTTTGGATGCATTCAAACAAAATGCTACAAAATATCACAAGGTAAATACTGGATCATTAGCTTGTTTATTTTTCAATTCAAAACCCTTATTTGTTTTTTTTTTTAATTTCACATTGTACTCATTTGACAAATCATTAAAAGTTAACAATGATTTGACTACGTTACGCAAGCCACAAAGTTGTCTCACACACACACCACACACCCTCAGAAACGCACAGAATATTTTGGCCTAGAGCTATGCATGGTGCATACTAGCATTCTGCCATCCTATCCAGCCTTTTATTTTTAATGTATGTATTATTGAGATCCATCATTAAACTTTCATGCCCATGCCCACTGCAATATGCTACTTCCATTCAAAGCAAAATCTGCATCATAGGGTATCTCATTAACATAGTCCTTATAAATCATCTCTGTGCAAATACACTCTTCATACCAGAGTAGTTCACCTACTTGTGGGAACACACCTTGACATCAATGAAAGACAGAGAAATAGCTTCTAGCAAAACGGAGTGGCATGAAAAGACGTGTTAAGAACGCAAACATTACAGACTACAGTATATGTATGCATTTCACGTTCTTCATGCGTCTTTTCGTGCCACCACGTTTCGCTAAGCTTGTTCACATGTGCAGTGGTAACCGGCTTCCAAGAACCTTGGGGCTTTTTAAGCATACGGTGTACTCCGCTTTTAATTCTTGTATCTAATAACACACACACGTAAGGAATACACATATATATTTTTTTGCACCACTCATCCCCTCTTGCTGTTTATTTTAATAGCACACACACAAAAAAAGCCATGATCATGCATGTGTAAACACACCCCTACTACACCGCTTTCATACGACTGTGGAAACACACCTCCACCTCTACACAATAAATCATATCAAGGTGTAGAAATGCAGCTCTGAGTAAATAAGCTCAGCCGGGGAGTAAAACACCTCTCTCATAAAAAACAGTAAATCATGAACGGTGAGGAAACATTTCTCCGCCTTTCCTATCACATGAATGGAAACACACCTCATCATACACCTCTTACACTGCCTGGGCCCTTTGACATTTCCCCATTCCCAACGAGCAAAGCTTCATTTTTACTTGTCTGTCTCTAGATGACGCAGATCACAGTAGATGTAGTTAATCTTGGTTCACTGCTCTCCTCACATCAGTTAAGAACCTAAGGCCAAGCCACAGGTTTACCTACAGCCTTCTTCCAAGACCCATTTTAACATTTTTTTTTTCTTTGGGGAAGGGGGGAGTCATTTCTTACACATCCTTTAGCAATAATTTCTCCTCTAACATTAATTGTTGTTCCTCTGTCAGTTGCCCTAACACACCAGTTCAATCGACACCTTCAAATCTGGATCCATAACCACACTCAAACCTAACCCTCATCCAAAACCTTAAAGTTCCTGAAACTCAATCAAAATTACAACCCCATCTTTATTTGATGAAATAAAGCTACAACAAATGTCACTGGTAGAAACATTGGATTGACACTGTTGGCCTTTGTATTTTTAACCCTTTGAAAACTAAGCCTAAGATAACTCCGTCTTGGGTCTATGGAAGAAACGTGGTTTACTGAAATCAAATCATGCTCAATGGGTTAGGATGAGATTTGATCAGATACGACAAGTCAGACTAACCTCTTTTGTTTTCCTATTAAAGCAACTTTAGATTAAAAATGATCTTCAAGGAGGCAGGCCAGAAAGTGGATCAAAAGACTATTCATAATTCACTAAACATACATGTACGTGTACTATCTTCCCCATCTCAGGTTTATAAACCATTACTATTCAAAGAGCTCTTGATGTTTGAACACAAACATCTCAAACCTACATGTACTGTCTTCTGATTTTGAGTTTTAATGAGATGCGGTTTCACACCCTTGCCACACTTACCTCAAACTGAACAGAGTCAGGCAGCTGTTTTTCTTCCTTTTAGTCTCCTTCCAACAATACACGTAAGTGTTTTGTACAACTGGGACAAATCATGCTTTTTAAAAGGTTGGTACTGATCTCCTTCTATAAGCCAGACATTAATCACAGTCACTTCATCATCAATAGAAATGACCCCTTTTTCCAATATATAATATTACATAATAGGAAGAAATTTTTAAGCTTTCTTTGAAAGTAAATCTAGCTTTTAAAAAAATGATGATGAATAGCAAACATTCCTGGCTGGCTTTACAAGCTTGTGCATTTTAGATTTTTTTTTAAATCCTTTCCAAAATTTCCAATGAAATTGCCTTGATTGTATTGTAAACTTATTGAAATTACACTCACATGAAGAATAGAAGAACTCACCAGCAGAAGAAATTGTGTGTCAAGGTATCTACAATAAATCTGATGAAAACATGAGGTAACCCTCCTTCTCATGTTAAGTGCCCCCCCCCCCCTCCCCCTCCCCCCCCCCCCCCCCCCAGTAAAGTTACACCATCTTGGGTAAGCAATTACAGGTAACAGGAACTGGTGCTCAAAGGATCCACACTCTATCTTCACGTCATGCATGTATCAATCAACCGGTGGTGCAAGTGACAGGTGCACTGAGTAGGAAATGGTTTCTTGCACAGCGCAAAATGCAAATTAATTCATGAGTCAGGTGCGTACATGTAATATCATGCATGTACTTGTACTTGCATCCAATGCACTGAGGGCTTTACTTGTACATGGTTGTTTGAATAAGAAATCAGGGCAACAGAGACAAACAGTATAAAATTACCAGTGCTTATCGCCCCCCCCCCCCAAAAAAAAAAAAAAAAAAAAAAAAAAACTATACTGAAATCCAAGCTTGCAATTATTTTTGGAAGATCCTTGCAGCACAACAGATCTGTACTCAACTATAATTTTACTTTATTGGCTTTCCACTTTATACGAATCTCTCCTCTCCAAGTCTCATTTTGTAGGAGAAGAGACAGTTGAATTTCTCTAAGCAGATTTTCTAGAAACAGTCTAGTGTTCTAAAAAGGCATATCCTCAAATTTATGCATTGACAGTTTAGCAGCATCCTTCCAAAAGTAATATCCAGTCATTTTAAGTTATTGGAGGACTTGCTCATTAGCAAGCTGTGGAGGTAACCAACATGCTCTCTAGATACTTCCCTAACCTTCCATGAAATATGGATTTACATCCTTATAGAAATAGGCCCTTTATATGTAGCTCATGAGCCTGTGCCTTTGGGCAATTCAATTTTCTCTACCTGCTTCATGACTAGCTAATGAATGTATAGCCTGGGAGAAGTGCCGTCTACGATGTCGCAGCCCCCTCCATCACATAGGCTTGAGGCACTGAGTGAACTTTGACATTTGCTGCCTCCCATTTTCTCTACATCTCGTTATTACACAACCCCAAGCATTATCAGTTGGGGGAGCTCATTTCACCACTGCAGGAGGAATAGAGGATATTGCTCATGAATTGAAAACCTTGATTACACATCAACTCTTCCAGTTGCTTGCTTTTTTTTTAAAGACAAACAATGTTAAAATTCAGTTGAGATGGATTTATGATATACAGTATATTGTTCCTGCAATTCAGCTTTCCATATAAATTAAAACTAGTGCCAATGTCTGCTAAAGCTGTACTCCTAATTTTCTTCCTTTCTCTGATTATCATATAATTTGACTTTTTTTTCAATTCAATTCAATTCATTTATTTTCCACAACAATATAAAAACAAACATAAAAAATACAAACAAAAGTATGAAGAACAATAATAGGATAACAAAATAGGACAAAAAGGAAGAAAATGTGGAGGGAACCAACAAGAAGACAATAAAAAAGTCTTAAAAACGCTGGTTCCCAACATATAGCATAATTCGAAACAATATATGAATCAACGTATTTGTAAAAGGTGTTGTATCAATAGGTATCAACTTCTGCTTTATTCCCTAACTCAACCATTTTTGTTCAATAGTCCTTTTGCTTTTGATTTCCTAGTGTATGATTTCTACATACAGCTCGGCATTCTCACGCTTTTTCATCATGTGCAGCTCGTTTCATTTTTCCATGAGCTCTTGTTAAGCCTTCCAACACTAAATCCCTTAAGACTCATAATGCTTTTTTAACTCCACTTAGACAAGGTACATGTAGAGGGAATACACTGACTCTTTTAAAATATATGTGATGAATTTGATGTGAATGTATGATCTCTCCATCTGTAATTTTCCAGGCTGGATGTTCATTAGTGAGAAAGCTTTCCAGGTATGTATGGGAGAGATGTGTGTGTGTATGTACTGTATGTGTGACTGATAATCAGGATCTCTTGATTCTCTCATCAACCTGATTCATTGCTAAAATAAACTGATTTGACAACTCTTCCTTCGCAGATCAGTCTTAGCTTGACAAAACAGGGAGTGCAGTCTATAGGGTATTCAGGACACATTGCAATAATGCATACTGTACTGTCCTCTTGGTGAATTATTCATTCCAAGTAGAGAAACTAAGCTTTCCAAACTTCTAGATGATGAGCTGTCCCTCTTAATATCAATCAAATTGGCATTAATATTTTCTTTTTAGCTTTAAATCAAATAAATGAACAAAAAAACCAAGAGTACATATTTCTAAATTGGTCTTTCAAACTATATGAATACTAATTCAAATTTCTCTGCAAAAAGTTTTTTTTTTTTAAAGCTCATCATTTGAGTCTGTAGTCATCAAAGATTTTTTTCCATTTCCAATCTATTATCTTTTTAAATATCTTTTTTTTAAAAGTGAAATCAATGCTTTAGACTATTCCATCTGATATTTAATAAAAATACGGACAAGCATAAGAACTGCATGATCAACAGCCTCTTACATTTGTTTACATCTTGCACACTCAACTGTCATAAAGTCATTGGTCTTTGTCAGCTTCAGATTGCCACTGGCAGTGTGCACAAAAAGCACTTTCTGCATGTGAACCATGACAGACAGATCACTTACCCCAAGCTACTTCATAACCCTTTGGGAATGGAAAAAACTGAGATGATATCAATAATTCCTGAAAGCTTTAGCATTTAGGAATGAACTTGCCGAGGCAGGAGGGAAGTGCATCGCCACAAACCCGAAAAGAATTTATGCGCATTTCCTTAGTCTGGGGAAAATGCCCACTGGAATATTTGGTTAACTAAAATCCATTGAAATTCATCGCACATTTTGGTGTTGTTTGTAAGCAACTCTCATCCTTTATTTCTCTCTTGCAAAATACAGGCACTATCCTACCTGACTCTTCCATCTTTTCTTCAGTTTTTGCTCATTTACACACCCTTTCTCAAACACACTATCATAACTAAAAAGTGGGATTATCAAGTAGGGCAAGTTGACCCATTCTAGTTACCTGACAGGCCATACCAAACGTCCATGGATGGTTGAGATAATGAACAAACAAAAAAGAGATTGTAGGCTTCTTTGCTGTTTGTGAAAAGAACACGCTAAAAGCAGCAGAACATGCGATTCATAGAGTACATTAGCATGGAAATTACTTGACCATGATGTTGCTACACAACGTGTGATTCCTCTGATTTGAATTCCAAAGTGTGCTCAAAGGGAACGACAGAGGTACACTTTCTTCACAGAATACCTGAACACTCCCAAAACAAACCAGTCTAGCGCAGTACGGGTACAGTACAGTACGGCACGACTCAGTTCCCTCTGAGCACTGGAACACACCCAGAGAGAAAGTTAGACTTTCACTTTATACATTTTCGGGCATCTGAGTGAAATTTTTTTGTCTGCATGTACTGGACTTGTCATTCCCGACCCAAAAAAAGCTACCAAAATGAAATGCATTCATTATACCTCACAAGTATTGTAATCTTCGGAATCCAGGAGTTGACATAGAGTTGGGAGTAGGTTGGGCCAGTTCTGAAGTTCTCCTCTGGTTGCTATGGTAGTGATGAGGATACCAATGGTGGCCCTGATGAGGGGTGAAGGGTCACCGATGTTGGCTAGACATTCAGTCTTGATGAACTCGGTGACCTCAGGTGGAAAGTTGTGAAAGTGAGCCTTGACATTGTTCTTGAGGATGAGACCGCTGAGTGACCTCGTCGGCTCATCAGCTGTAAGACAAGATTGAAAATTAAATTGTGCTGATATTTTTTGAGCTGTTTTTGCTAAATCAAAATGGACAGAACTTGCATTTTTTTGCATAAATTCTTTACAACCCCTGCAAAGACTCTGTTCTTCTTTAAATTGATGGGGAAAAATGATTCTAAAAATGGGTTATAACAAGAAAGAAATTGACCCGTGAGGCTGTGACACCATTTGACAATCATTGAATTACATGATCAAGGAGAATATAATATAAGAATTTGTTTTCTATTCAAACATGTGAAGACTGAATGTATATACACAACAATATACAATGGTCCATGTTACAATAATAAAATCAAGAACAGAACAGAAAATGCATAATCCCAAGATTCATAACTGTCTGATTCAATAGCATCAATTGTTTTACAACTTTTTTTATAGTACATGTAGAGCAACATCATGCACATATTCTTTCACATTATTCAATCTACTCCCAAAGGTCTATTTATTCGCAAGTCTCACTACCTCATAATGATACTGATTTTTTTTTTAATACAAGATACATGTATTTCAGGAATTCAAAAGAATCATTAATTTAGATTTCACATTGCAGCATCGCGGGACTCCTTTGGTGTACGTTTTTAGAGCAAAATACAAAAGTCAAAGGGGCATGTTTTAGCTCCTCCCAAACGATGCATAATTTAAGCTCAAATATTAAATACATGACTTTGCAATAAAAAAAAATAACAGAGTACATTTTTTCCACGTTAAGACATGTACACACTGTGTGAAGGATCAGAGTTTGACTGCAATAACATGCCATAAAGCTCTCTCATATTAGATTCTTCATACAGGGCTGCATACAGTGACATCAGCTCAAAACTGTCAACGCAATCAAAAGTTGCTTGCCCTGAAAGGGAGAAATGACTCACTGCCACTTCCATAAATAAAGTATTGTTTATTCTAGTCTTGCAAAGTAAGTAATGGCAACTTATCAATTTGTAAGTCTTCAGTGATCATACGAATAGCAGGTGCCAGGATCTGACACACAATGATAAATGATTTGACATTTTCACAATCAGCAAAGTGGTTCCTCGATTCTACAGTACTTCCATAGACTGTGCCACTATTACACTACATGTATACTACAGGTCCTGTGAAATACATGTAATGTCAAATAAATTTAGTATGCAAACGCCAGTTCACTCTCATACCAGTGGCACATGACATGTATCACTGTAAGCAATTAATTATGCTCTGTAATCATTTCCATGTTGCATTAATTATATAAAAAAATCCAACAATCAATACAAATTACATATGTACACTTGCATGCAGATTAAGCTTGTCTGCATTTCAAATTTGTGTTAAATTTGAAGTTGTGACGTACTGTAGGCCCACTTACATGTGTACATGTATGTAGATTAAATATGGAGCCCAAGATAATTCAAGCTGTGGTCTTTTGGAATATTTATTGAAGTGTATTCATCAGCTTAAGGCAGAACAAGCAGCCAAGCTGAAAAGTGAAAACTATCCACACAGGTGTACAATGTAAAACTGAACATGCTCACAGTATTGTTGAGTGTTGGACTATTAACACTACTAACACAACTACACAAGCATGCATTGTTGCTACACATACATGTACATAGATAGTTCTTTATAAACTCAAAGGGAGTGGTAGTGGAGATAATTTATTACTCATCTTTCTACGCTTACACATCACTGGTCAATGGCCAGTATCCCTTCCATAGCAAACGTAACATGAGACATAAACAATCTTGACCTATCACGATGAGGTCATGCAAGAGAATATCAATCACGTCACATCAATCAATATGTCACTCGTCATGGACGTGCAACCAACATTGCAATATTGCCTGCTTGACATAACTCACATACTGTATGAATCAAATAAGCTTGTGAGAGTGAGAGGGAGGAAGGGAGATGTCCATAGTATACTCATGTGCAGTACAATCAGGGCACAGATCACATGGAGACACTTAGTTACCCTACCTGTAGCCTAGATATTTGAATTCTTTAGGACAAAATTTGGGTCAAAATTTTGAAAAGACCCCCCCCCCCCCCCAGTATTTTTAAAGTTCGGGTTAATATAAGCCTTATCAAAACTACACGTAGGAGTATTTCTAGAACTTTCCCCTGCCCTGCTGCTGAAACTGCACTGCCATCGCACAAGATCCTCATATCTGAGCTCCGTCATCTGCACTCGGAATGATGTCCATGATATTTGATGCATTGTACCATTCTGTCACAGCATCCATTAGGATGACAAAGAGAGCGTAACATGAGATATCAACAGAGATGACAGGCAGACCTTTGCATTATCTATCCCGTAACATGGCCAATTACCACAACTGCTTAGCCAACGACAGTCTAAGGAGCTCCTCAAGAATGACTCATGCTCAAAACAGGAGTAAGATAAGGAGACAGACTTGCCTGGCTGGAGGGCTCAATCTCTTTCCTCATACATGTACATTGAAAATGTGTCAAGCATATTTGATGTAGTTCAAAAACACATTCAGGGATAAAGTAATTTAAATCTACTTGTGCACTGATGTTGTTTAGACATACATGTAATCATGATATGTGTACATCAATGTACATGTATGGAATGCAGGGCCTGTATTTTATTTTTGGAAACACTTTTTGTAAATATGTATAATTGTACACGCAAACATAAATGAGGCCAAAAGAATTTTTATGTAAGTTTTCAAAAGAAAACATTGAGGCAAATAACTATGTAATTTCAATTACAAAAAAAAATGAATATATCATGCCCAATTGATGTATTTGTTAAAAACAAATCAACTGTATAACAGCAGAATACCTGAAGAGCCAAAAATAGCTGGCCTATTATCCTGTTTAAAAAAACACTTGTGCAAGTGCTGACATGATTTTGTTTACATTATGCGCAGGAAATTGTGGGCATACAAAAGATGCAATCACCGTGCGGGCGTTTGATTCTATGAAATCACACTCTGAATGTCAATTGCCACTGCGATGACTGCATCAATGATCACTGCATACCTGTACCTACCTACCTACCTACATGTACGTAAGGGAAAAAAAAATTCATTTTTTTCCAGGGCTACTTTTTGAGCCCACCGGCCTGAATTTTCTACATTGTATTACAGTTAACATTAGACCCTATGAGAATTTCAGGGGCTCTTTTTTGGTTTTCCAGGGCTTTTTTTGGCATTTCGGGGGCAAATTTGCCCTGAGCCCCTGTGTATTTTGTTTCCTGATGAACATGTAGGCAGTCAAACAATTTCATATGCAGTATTTCAAAGCAGGCTGAACTACTCACATCTTTTAAGAAATTTATTGGCCACTTTAGCAGGAATTTTCTTTTTTTTTCATATCACAGGAGATACGAACTACATGTACGCTTGCCATGTTGCAATGTAGAGTGCAGTTGATTGAAGGTCAAAGTGATTACACAATGGTAATTTTTTTTTATATATACATTGTATGATCAAGAATAGAATTCTAAGAAGAATATCATTAAAAATTTGATGATTTTCAATCGAAATCAATGCATTTTGGCCAATTTTCTCATAAAAAGGCAAGAGCTGACCAAAAAATTTGAATATGAGATATGACATCAGAGTGGGTACCCAGCTTCGCGCATTGCAGTTGTGCTGCGCGCTAGACTGTACAATTTGTATTATACCTCGCGCGCATTTTGCTAGAATTGCGCGACAAGGTACCTATGTTGACATCATTTTGACGTCAAAGTGGGTACCCAGTTGAAACTGGGTCACAGCTGAGGGGTCAAAAATATCCTGAAATCTTACATTTGGGGGTTTCCTTGGCAACACCACTTTTTAAAAAACTATAGGCAGATGATTTTCTGCTAATAAAATCATGCTCTTTTAAATGAGCTAACATTGTTTCAGCATTGGGTACCCCCTTTAAACATGGGTGATAACCCATGACAGGGAATGGGTCAGTAGATTTTTTTGCCATGCATGAAATACACTGTGTTGGGAGTTGTGTCTTCAGTCGAGTCTACTGTACAATACACCAGCTGTATCATTTAGCCCATTGCATTGCAGACCTGTAAATTAGGGGGGGGGGGGGAGGGGGGGGAGGGGGGGGGAGAGATGGAAACATATTGTCTGTATTTCCATACACAAAATACATTGCACTGGACTGCATTTAGTCAAGTCTACATCAACTTTACAACAGCAGCTACATGTACAGTACATACATGTAGACTAAATTAGTCTTCACATAGATGATTCAGACTACATGTATGTGTTGTGACTAAAGAGTATATATGGATATATGTACCCACAAACTCTGGGCCCCATTTCATAAAACTTGTTTCAGTAAAGTTCCATGACAAATTTGTTCTCAGACAATCATCATATGCAAGGATTTCAGTAGCTTATAACAGTTATTAGTTACAACTTGTTGTTAATAACAAGTTTTATGAAACGGGGCCCTGGTCTGAGACCCTGCTTCCGAGAGTGCATGGGTATGTATGTCGGGTGTTGCTGAATGTAATCAGTATGCAAGGAATCTCAGGCATTTCTAGAGAGTTGACAGTTTTTCTCAGCTCCCACAAGACCCTGGCCCAGACTTAAAATGTTATTGTTAATTCTAGACAAAGGAAAAGCTAAGAGGAAATCTCCTGCCATAGATCCAACTGGCCTGCATGTCAACTGACATAGATTCTGGGAATAGAGTACAGTACATAGTCTAGCACAGTATGTCCTCGGACAATAATACAAAAATAATGATTCCAGGCTTTTGCGCCAAGCCTAATTCATTGTGACAATTGCTGTACATTTCTACGATACAGGACACATTGATATTGTATTGTCTACTTATGTACATGTACATGTAACTCAGTCACACCCAGCATTGTGCAAATTGTAATTTACAAAAATTATCAATCTAGGGCATGGGCATGACTTGACAAGATACATGTAAATGTATGTCACAGACCTTTCTAGACTACATTTACATGTAATAAAAATATTTCCCTTAAAATGACATGTAACAAAAATATTTCCCTAAAATGATGCGCTTCAAAAAAAGAAGAAAGAAATACTGAATTCTCAGGTGAATTACATGTATATCATTTTCTGAAACAATTCTTAATAAATAAAGCGGATTTTAAAACTGATGAAAATGAAAATGTGACTGTGACAAGTTCACGCTAGCAGCCAAAACTTTGTTTTTAGTCATTACATGCCATCTTGAACCTGCACATTTATAATGCAAATACCACAAGCAGATTCTTGCTGTGAAAATCCATCAAAGGCTTGCGCTGCCAAAGTCCGATGGTATCCATGTCTGTCAACATCCACAGACAGAATCCAGGATGCCATCAAAGTAAAAGGACGAGAAGCAGTGGTGTAGTTTGAACGTTTCACTTGCATTGTCATGGGTTCAAGTCCACTTTCTACATGATATACGGTAGGCAGGAATCTAATTTTGCCACTCTGCACCCAGGTGGGGGCTTTGATGGCCAACACCATATGATGACATGCAAGAACACTCTAAAGGGTGGGCACTGGACACAAGATTAAATAATTTGACACACCCCCCCCCCATGTGTAAAAAACAGTGCAATTTTAAGGGGGACATAGAGTGGAATGTTAAACAGGTAGGCATTTAGAATTCCAGCGACTTCTATTAAAGGTGATTTCAACAAGACAACTTCCATGCCCCTGTACTGGAGTTTATTGAAAGGACAACATACAATGCAGGAGTCCGGTAGACAAGAATAGGCCTACACTTAATGTTGTAACCCGCACCCGTTGCGGTACGGGTTAACCTGCCGGTATGCCCCCGATCACGGGCTGCGGGCCGGGCCGAGTTCATTCTCAAACCCGCAGACCGTCATACGAAAAAAGGGAGAAGTAACGACACATAATAAAAACATTAAAAATGAATATAAAATAAATTACAAACCTTCCCAAACAATAAGTAAAATATGGCAGAAAAGGTGTACGGCAAAAACACAAGAGATAGAATAGATCAGAAATTAGCGAGCTGGGATGTCCGGAATCTAACAACAAATAAAAATAGATATCGATAGCAGCTATCGATGCGGCCAAAGTGCGCGCGCGAAATTAAAACTTACGGTACATACGTCGTATTATCGTGTGCGCACGGATTTACTTGTGATATCGAAATGAAGCATTTCTTACGTGAGACGGGATCTTGTTTAGATGGGCGTAATGCTTTCAATTTCGAGATCACAGCGGACCCATTTCGTGGTACAAAGTCACCCCAAAAAAACATTCTCTCCGGAATAAAAGGCGAATTTGCAAATTGTAAGTAAATTCAGTTCACTCTAGGCTAGGTTAGTAGTTGGCATATATTTTCCTGATTTGAGCCTGTATAGTGTGGGGATTGCAAAAATAATTTTCATTTTTCAAAGATAAATTGACTTGCGGGTTAAAACCCGACGGGTCAGCGGGTCCCGCTTGCAAATTATTGGATTATACGGGACGGTACGGTTCGGGTTTTCACTTGCGGGTTACAACATTACCTACACTCCCCAATGCAGTGAATATGAAATGAGATTTGACCTTGAATGCTTGGTGCCATGATATTTTCCAATAAAAGCTTTTAGATAAATGAGTAAACATACATGTATTATTATGCTAATTCATTAAGATCCATAAATGCACACTGTGAATACTTCATAACTAATGAAAATTGGGGTGTTACTTGGAAAATATTATCAGTATGATAACAAATTATACACAATACATTGTGTATGAAGTGGAAATCCCAGATACATGTATGTAAATTTCAAAACTTACCGAGTCTACTGACATCAGGTACATGTATATTGTGGGATTTTTTTCTTTTTCTTTTGTTTTTTTAAAGGAAATGTACTCTCTACTTCATAAAACAGCACAAACCAAGCATGTGAAGTGAAATCAGTACTAAGAATTAAAATCTATCAAAAAAGAAATAGATCACAATTTATTTATTTTTTTCAAATTAAGAAGAAAAACTTATTAGGGAATAAAGAAAGAAAGCACACAAGGAGAAATTTCATAGACAAGATTAAGATGAAGAATACATTGTCTTTGCCTTCATATTCATCACTGTCATCTCCTTTAATAGCTGGAAATCATATGCCCACAAGCATATAACTGCAAATAACACTAGTACATACATGTACATGTATGGCTAAAGCTTGATAACACTTCATGTAGCAGATCCTGGGCTGGATTTTCAAGTTATCTTCATGTACATGTACATCTCATGAAAGCTACATGTACATGTACCTTGTACAATTTAAGTGAGCTTAGTTTTGCATAAAAACCAAGGTAATTACAGTTTCCTGTCAATTACTTATACTCCTTTCACGCTGGGTTCACCCAGTGTTCAGGTCTCAGCGTGAAAGGAAACTCGGATGAAACACAGGTGAAAACACCAATCAAATTTTCTGAGATTTTACCCTCCAATCATCGAGGATAAACAACGATGAACTAGCGGTGGTTCACCAGTGAAAGCCTAGCGTGAAAGGTTTTCACGGTGAAACACCAGGTTAAATGCCGACTGAATGTCAAAGGTCGTGTTTTGTTTCCAGTCATACACAAGTTTTTCGCTTGTCAGCATGCCATGTACATGTACATGTACTTCTGCTACAGATCAGCCACTGTGCCAGCAGGAAACACAAATTCATCGGAGTAATTTCTCGCCAGTATGAAAAGAATTTTCGCTGGAACCACCATTTAATTCAACGCTGAATTCAATGGTGGTTCACCATTGGAAGCAGCATGAAAGGGGTATTAGTTTCAGTTGCTGCTGCACCACTCACAGTTCACTGACCCCGAGATTACAGAGCATCATGGGTAATGGGGATACCAGATTCGTCTCTACACATCACACACTGTCCAGAGATGAGAGAACGTTCGTTATATTCTGATTTCTGACGTGGTGTTGATATATGCGTGGAATCCTTGAACTATATGACATAATTTAGCCTGGAATTGGAGGTACACTGTATGAGATATCAGCCTTGCAACTAATTAGTGAATCAATTTCAGGCAATGGCATTGAAGTCAGAGCAAAGCCTATAAAAGCTAAAACCAAATACTGGAAATGAAATTGCATTGCAAGAAAAGACTGGCAAATTCAATTCTAAATTGTACAAGGTAGACTGCAACACGGTGCTATACAAATCGTGAGTTACATGTACATTCTAGCCACCTTTCTGATGGATCCAAGCCAAATTACACATTGCAATGCTCTGCATGAAGACTCTACAAATGTCCCCATTTACAAAAACTTGTGTGGGATGAGAAAAATGGAGTTCCAAATTTGATCTGCAAAGTTGTTTTTAATTCTTATGAAACCTTTTTTTTCCACTCTTTTTTTCCTTTTTTCTCTTTTATTTTCTTTTTTTCCCCACATAAAAATGTATGATACAATTACTTTTCATAATTACCCCTGGTTTCAGTCACACATAAGCAAAAACAAAAACAAAAATCTTCATAACCATAAATTATCCCTCTAACATCTCACTTCAAATCCTAAATGCAATTTGAATCACTTCTACATGTCCATCATACCATACACAAGTCCTCTAGGAGCATATCATTACATTTCATAAAGAAGTGTGTTAGATGGAGGCATGCCACAATCAAACTTGAAATGTTTGGTGTAAAAACTAGTGGTGAAGTGCCTTCATGAAGCATTCATGTGTGCATCAGGTTGATTGGTCTGTTTTTCCACCTGTCTTCCCCTCATTATGCATTCACAGTGTATCACATACACTCCAACCCATACCCCATGCAAGCACAAGGTACACATTAATCCAACCATCCCATCCCACGAGCGCTGACGTCGAAAGGGCAATGTTTCAGCTTCGCTTCGGCTCATCATCGTGGCACTCATGAATACATGTATGTGAAAAAGACATTCTCTTCCACTTTGGCTCAGTGAAGAGACTTGTGTAAAATTCACCATCAAAGCCATAGGGATACAGATAATAAAGGGACACAGATATAATAGAGTAATAGAGTACAGTAACTGCCCTAAATTAATTTCATTTAGGTGGCGGTGATATTCACTTCTTTCCTCCATGCTTTCATTTCTAATGTTTCATCATGAATTCTTAATAGAAATTCAATTAACCCATAGAGGCACAGTGTCTCCTTTAGGAGACGTTTTTGCAGTATCTGTTGGTCCAGAATACTGAGCAGTACATATTATACCTGAGCAGAAAGAGAAAAATTCACTGAAAAATTTGAGCCCATTCCAACACTGTATGGTGTGGTGTTCTCGATTTAGAGCAGTTTGATTGTAACTAATCATGAAACTCTTTAAATTGGCAATGTAGTGAATAATATATACCACTTTTTCTGTGTTCAAATTGGCAATTTCTGATAAAATTTTACAATCATGACTCATTTTGGTTCATGTTATATCCATATTTTTTTTTTCAAACTATATAAGCATGGAAAAAAAATTAATGCTGTTGCCAATTTGAGGATTGAAGATGATTAATTTAGACCTCCAGAAAGCTCTACTGCTATGGGTTAAGGACAAATATCCAGGAGGATAAAGGGAACCAAAAATGAATAGTGATTAAACAAGGAAAATGAAAGTAAATTTAAAATGAGATTAAAGTTTATACAATCTGAAATTATCAAATTTCATAAAAATGTATGAATTACATTTTGTTTTAACATGTATGAAAAAAAGAAATGTAAGTAATATTCAGCACAAAAAGCTTACCTTCTTTCTTGAGTTTTGTCAACACAAAGATGAGATAGTTGTTGAAATCAGGATACTGGTTCAAAGATTCCAATTTCTTTAGATTAATGAGGGTTAAGGATAGTGACAAAACAATGATTCTGTGGAAAGCAAATCACTGTAGACACAACATACAATGTGTGTAAAGAAATTGCACACCAATCTCCTTCATTTTCAATACAAGGTAACAAAAATATCATAACTGATCCTTTTTGCTTTCTTTTCGGTCCTTTTTAACCCATTCATGACAGAGGTCCACATTTTGTGGTTTGGCCTAATATCTTTTGATGCAAAGCCCTAAAAATCATATCAAATACATGAGCAGAAAGAGCAAAAAATTCTACACAAACTGTGCCCATTTTGGTTGCGTCAATATTCGTTGTTTGATGCTGAAATTTTTTAAAAGGAAAATAAGCATTAAAATCCTTAAATTGGCAATGTGATAGAAAGTTTAAAATCACCATTTTCCCCTGCAAATTAGCAACTTTTTGACTTCTCATCATAATTTCTGTCAATTTATATTCATTTCAGATACATGATGTTTTATAAGAAAAATGTAGCAATAAAATAAAAATGTTGGTGTTGCCAATTTGAAGAATAAAAGCTGATTAAATTAGACTTTAAATAATTCCTGTCACGAATGGGTTAAAGTACGTGACAAAAATGCTTTATGTAGGTTTAATACACTGTATCTGAAAGCAATTAAAAGATGCAATGTGCTGACTTGTTCTTTAAATCCAAACTCCACTATTGGTGAAACCTCTTGCTTCTCTAGATTTATCATTTAATCTTCTACTTTAGCTAGCTCAAGCAGCTGGAGTGTCTTACAAGATGAATTTGGAAGTGAACATTTCCCAATACATACTGAAATCAGCAAAAAGACTCCCAAATCAGACATGAAAGACGACATCACTCTCAAATCGTCATTCAAGAAGATAGATTAGCATGAATTTAGTACGCTACACTGTATGCAATTGTATGGATGTTGGCTCAATGTATGATGCAGATGTTAAAATATTCCACGAAATGGATTCTACATGTACATGATATTTTACTTGAATTCTCAAAGAGAATTTCGAAAAATTATGCAAGATCTGCATGTTAATCCATCCTGTGGAATTTTAATATTCCAATTTTACAGGAATGCACAGTGTCATTCTTATTTCATATGTTATTCTTATCTAAATTTATGATCATGTATTTCAACACTGTACACATGATAATTTCAGCCCTTGGGCTGCCAACCATGTATTGATTTTCATATGAAATAAACCTTTACTTGATCTTGATCTTGATCTTGGAAAAAAAACATAAAGGAATTAAACAAACATTTTTCAAAAAGATTACTGAGAGTGTGGAACAAAGAAAATATAAAATTATTGAAGAAGCGTGAAGCTCAGTCAAAACTTAAGGGGATGAATTACACTTCAAAATCGGTTAACTCTGATCTCAGATTTGTGGAATGTAATCTGCTGTCTGAACGGTAATTCAGCTGAATGTAGAATCAAAACTAATTGCTGATGACCATAAAAAAGTTAATGAACTTGGAAAGAATTTTTTAACAAGTAGTAACACATTTTTGTAGAAAAAAAGAAATATTCATTCGATGCCTAAGAATATATTGATTTTTAAGGGAATACATGATTTAGTCATCAATGAACCTTTTACAATGATGGAATTTGAAAAGGGTCATAAGTCTAAAGAAGACATCAGCCCCTGGTGAAGACTGGGGCTGAGTAATCCAGGTTATTTTTCTCACCGGTGCCCGCCCGTGTTTTTCCGGTAGGAGAAATACATAAGAAAATCAGTGTCAAAAGACTTTGAATATTAACCGAATTAAGAACTAAATTTCTTTATTTCTATTAAAACTTTCACTCAATATTACATTTCAAACCATAATTCAATGAAATGGAACTATGGAAGCAAGATTAGCATGCAGGATTTCTTCATTTTCTTGCTTGAATTTATAGGCGTCTATGATATCGTTCGGTTCTGGAGACCACCATATCTGTCTACAGTAAATAAGATATTGCACCAAGATATCGCAAATCTCCTGAATTGAATGCAATACAGCATCATCTTGGGGCGAACCATACAATGTATATATCTTGTTTACTGTCAACAATATGGCGGCCTCCACAACCGAACGATATCATAAACGCTGATATATTCTAGCAAGTAAATGAAGAAATCCTGCATGCTGATCTTACTTCCTTAGTTCCATTTCATTGAATTAAGGTTTGAAATTTAATATTGTGTGAAAGTTTTAATAGAAATAAAGAAATTTAGTTCTTAAACCGGTTAATATTCAAAGTCTTTTGACACTTTGATTTTCTTACATACTTTTCTTCATTTCTTCCGGTTTGTACAATATTGCACCGGCATCCGGCAACAGCAGTTGGGCACCGGTGGACCGGCCGAACCGACTCAGGCCTAGTGAAGACAGCTTGATACCATACAAAGTTCCAAGTCTTTCAACTAGGGCTAGGAAAGTCCTGTTATGTCTTTCTAACATTGATACTAATCTTAAAACCAAAAATGGAATCTTTGCAATTAAAATCTTACTGACCTATCACCTTATTATCTTGGTTTATGAAGAAATTTAGCAAGTATGGTGAAAAGGAGATGTAGATAAAAATGATTGTTAGGTAATATACAACATGGTTATTGAAAAAAAAAAAAGGAGAAGCTCAGCAGATAATACACCATATTCACTGGCATAAATGCTGCAGCCCCACATAGGCAGCACCCCCAATTTTGACAACTCATTTGGGAGAAAAAAAAAGGCAGGGGAAATGAAAATGACAAGAAAACTTGCCCCAGAAAATACATAGAAGGGAAAGTAAATGCCAAGATTTTTACAGTACTGACTTTTTGAATACAGTAATTCAACGTTGTCTTTGCTTCCATGTCAGTAAAAACTCATTAAGAGGAAGAGAATCGGAGGTAATAAATGCTAGCACACACGTACACTTCTGTAGGCCCTTGCGGTGTAGGGTAGCGTAGTCTTGCGTAGACTTGCGTAAGAATGGCATACATGTATAATGTAATGTTGCCCAGACTTGCGTAAAAACTGTGTTCCCGTGCTCTACGCTGAGAGTACACGAAAAAAATCTAAATGTTTGCATCCCTCGGCATACTGTTCGGTAGGCCTGCGTAGGCACATTGTAGGGTCATGTAAGCTCGGCGTAGTCGCTATGCAACACTACGCAACACTACACAACTCTACGCAAGGCCCCGTGTGAAAGCCCATGCCCGTGCACCAAATCGCATAATTTTGATCATCTTGCATCGCTAGCACCTATATGCGCATACGCTAAACAGCCACCATTCTGAAACTACATTACATTTACAAGGGAAATTGGCAACGCAAACATTGGTGAGTTTTTACGCAGTTTTGCTAACCTACTTTTTAGTATAAATTTTAGTTTAGAAGTATCTGATTTTTTAAATACGTATGTACATGTTGTTACTTTTGGGATGATCACAACCTACATGTATAGTTACAATGTTGCCAGCACCACTGGCCCCTGGAAAAGTGCCACAAAACCACCAATTTCTTTATTTTTAGCGCTTTTTCTGTGACCATGTTTCTTAGCAGTGGACCTAAGCCTTCGCGTGCTTTGGAAATATGGCGCCGGTTTTGCATTTTTGACGTAGGAATATCAGTAGAGGTGCTGGTCTGTAAACAAGGATTGTCCTCATAAACGAAGACAAATCCCCTGAAATTGTGTCCTCATAAAGTGAGATTGTCCTTGTTTATGAGGACATTCTTATTTCACCTTGCCCTGCAGGGCTTAGGCGGCAGTTTCGGGCCTTGACGCCCTTGAGAGTGCTAAAAATAGATTCTGTGTCATGAAATACCCTCAGTTCACCGTCTTCTTTCAAGACTTGTCCATCTTCCCATGGACTTGTAATGAAACCTGATAGGTTTACATTGAGCTAGCACTCTCAACTTGCGTCGGCAATTCTAAGGGGATTGAATTTTCCCAGTTTTTTTTGTGTGAAGAAATCCTTATAAATGAGGATGATCCTGGTTAACAAAGACAATCTGCATTTACAGACCAGCTCTCTCTTAGCTGATCCCTCCACTATTTTGGAGATTCCTGGAATCCAGATATAGAAGACATTAGTGTTGCAATGAATCGCCGAAATTCAGATTCGATTCGATTCAGATTCGTTTGATATTTTTCTTCCGAAATTTGTTACGATTCGGAATCGGAATTATTTTTATTTGTTTGAAATGAAAAGTCGGAATTCGGCTTTACATGCCTGTTTTTTTGTTTTAAATTCCCTTCTTCTTTAAGATGCGAAGCGTGGGGATGCGCGATCTTGATTTGTTGTTCAAATAGAAATTATTCAAACTCCGTCATCTTAAAAAAAAAAATAACGATAGTAGTAGAAATTATTCAAACTCCATTATGTTTAGAAATGAACGTACGATACAAGCAAAAATCTTTGAAACTCCGTCATGTCTAGAAAATGAACGCACGTTAGAAACAGAAATTATTTAAACTCCGTAATGTTTTAAAACGAACGTACGTCAAAAGCAAAAATTATTTAAACTCTGTCATGTTTAGAAAATGATAAGCCGATATACGTGCGAGTGCAATGCTGCATGCCGCTCTTCGCCTAGCGCCTGTGGCCGAGACCAGCGGGTGTAGGTGAACTCACGATGTCGAAGGTCGCGCTATTGAAATGGAAATTAATCAAGCGGCGAAATCGCCAAGAAGGTAGGATCTCGTATCAATCAAAAGTCGATATTTCGGCAAGAGTTCCTTTTGCGACAGCCAACCAACATGCAAGGTGTGCTTTATTCCATTAGCAAAGTTGGGTGGCTGTCGCAAAAGGAAGTCTTTCCGATATTTCGAGTTTGAAAAATAAATTTTAGGTTCTGATATCACAGTTACATCTACTGGTCGACTGGCGAACTTGGAAGGTAGTTTGCAGGGCTAACCGGGCATGAGAAAGTGTGATTTGGAGGCATAATATTTTATGTTGACATCGGACTACACAGGAGCCTATGGCAACCAACTATAGCTATTCATGTAATATCAGAATAAAATCACAAATAGCTCCTCTAGCTATGTCGACAGACAACACTCATGACACTGCTTTCAACTTCAACTTCCAAGAAAGGCAGGAAAAAAAAAAATCTAATGTTAGGCCTACACTGACTAATTAATGTCTCATTATGACTGTATCAGCTTATTAATCTATACACACAGGACACATACTACAAGCAGATTAGCATGTCATTCAGCATTTATTACCATAAACTGATGAGCAACAACATGCAAATACACGCAGTTCATGAATAGCTCACCATCGCCCATCGGGCCATCATGCATGCATTATACACGCGCGAAGGTATGACGCACGTGTAAATGAAACATCATCACAGACATTACACCGGTTGAAATGAATGAATGACCGGCTACAATACTTGTAAGAAAAAATACGTAAGTCGCTAAGTTATAATCTCCTAATTCACGTTTTCTGCATTTCAAAGGATACTTGTTGAACTGCTCTCTGTATCTCTGTATCAGGACTCTGGGACTCTTTCAAAAGCTGTAAAATTTGCTCCAAACCTTCAGTGTTCGGCTGCCATGCTAACGCCATTTTGCCTTTTTGGCAAGCTCAATCTAAAATTTTACAACAGTATTGGACACAAGATGGCGCTATAAAAGCTCTGATGTTGACAAGGCCAAGAATAGGGCATCATCATGATCAAATCATTCTCTTTGAAGGTGAAAAGTTGAATGAGAACGATTGAATTGAAGGGCAAGCAGCTCGTGTAGAAGGGACGAACAAAGAAAAACGTAGACTGTTGTTACTCTTTTTAGGCTAGGCAAATTTTTGAAAGGATGGTTTATAAACTAACAAGAAGCATCATTTTCCCCAAACTTATATAGTCAAATTTGACTGACTGGTATACTGTTCTAATCAAAGTTGACACAATTCTAGGAAAAATGACTAGATTCCCGTAAAATAATTTGACTAGATCACAGCATAATACAGGAGCCAACACTAATTATACTCCATTCTAGTGAAAATTACTGGAATTCGGGTAAAATTTGTGGTCATTTTTGCTAAAAAATCTAAGTCAAATTTGACTAGAAAAGTGCAAGAGGGATCAGGGGAGCGTTTCATGAAAGGACTTGTCGGATGTTTTATCCGACAAAGTCTGTTTTATCCGACAGTTGTCATAGTAACGATACTTCTCAGCCAATCAAAATCAAGGAAAGATGTCAGATCTGACAACTTGTCAGACAACAAATGTTGATGAAAAGCTCCCCTGGTGATCTGTAGTACTTGATACTTGAAGCGATAACTCCTTTCGGAAGCTTCATGGAGCTGTCCCGGGATAATGCAATGCTGTCTCATTGGTGAGGGATGCCATCCGGGGTGCCATCTTGACGAACATTCCGTATAATAATGTACAATAAAATGTGGGAGTGCTGCAGCGTGCAAGTAAAACAATGTAGACTTAAAAATGCAGCATAACAGTTGTCGGCAAACCGGGGCCACCACCGAAAAATTTGTCGGCAAATTTACGTCTTACACACTCCCATTCGAACTTGTTGTAGCTCGTGGGGGGGGGGGGGGTACTCGCCTGCAGGGGGGTACCGCTTTTTTTGCAAGAAATCCCTAAACATATGGTTTGAGCCGGACTCAGAAAGATCCCTAAAGTTACATGCTCCCCATTTTTTCAAATATATAACTCTATAGTGTTCAGAATGATATTCTCGCCCATAACGTAAAGTACACACCCGAGATGCAAAATCCCTAATAATGGGTACCTTTTTCTGCCCAAGTGACCCGCCTAAAAAAAAAAATCCGTATTTTTGCCCCAATGGGCAATTTTATTTACAATAAATGAAAAGTTGCACGTTTAGGCCTACAAAAGTCAAATCACATACATTATTCAAACAAATGTTTCAACATATACTCCATTTCAAAGTAGGCCCTAAAATCTTTGCTTTTCCCATTCATATCATATGTAACATTCATTAATAGTAAGTTTGTATTTTCGTAAAATCAGGCACTGTCTTGTTCAGCCTCGAGAAAAATAATTGTTGTTTTACTAAAATAATAATACATTATTCAAAGCATCATTTCGCTTTTCTTTGTAACCAAAAATATATTCTGTGGAGTTAACTTAAGAGAAAACTTAGGAGATAATATCCACGTTTCTATACTTTACTCCAAATATTTCTACTAAAAATACAAAAATAAAAGAAGTGTTTAACTGTTTCCTTTTCAGTATTACAAAATGTACAGAACTCAGTATTGGTGATATTTAATTCAAATAGAATGTCATTTAAAACACAATTCTATTGAAAACTTCGTATTGGAAATACCTAAGCCGAATGTCCGTTGTGAATCTGAAAATCATCCTATTAAAATCCGGTATTCAGTATGATCTAAAAGATTATCTGAATTCTTTCCCCATTTTGTTGCAATAGTTTTTGCAGAATCTTTATTTCCTATCAGTAGTTTGAAGATATTTTTACATCCTTTTTTATCACGTATTATATAGGGGAAATATATAAGGCACAATAAATGGTTCACATATATCATATTCTATGACTTAAATTTTGGAGGTTTCGATTAAACGCACATCTTAGACATGTTAGAGCCTGACATATTTAAAATATTGCAAAAAATTGACCTTTAAATCAAATTTAGATTCATATTCAGTTAAAGATATAATAATTCTTTCTTGATCTATTAAATCATTAATAAATATAATACCCTCAACTTGCCACTGTGTGTTTGAAATAAACATACTTTTCATCTATTTGTATTTTACTATTTTTTCATAAAGGTTGCGCTAACCAATTTATAATTTTTCAGATTTTTAAATATTAAAAACAGCATGGAAAAAATTCCTTTCCAAAACGAATTTCTCATTTTTTTCTGATAAGTTGTAAAAAATAATCGTCTCCATAAAAGAGATAGAAAGACTGTCCTAAAAAGATCCCAGTAAACTTTCTACGTCATCACATTTTCTTAAACATTACTATATCTATCATTTTCAACCCCCTTCTTCGTATGTACCAAGTGTTTGTTCCCTACTAACTTTGTCTGGTTTTCCATTCCATATGAATTGAAAAAACTTAACTTCTTTTCAATTTATCAAAAATCCTATCATAATTGAAATCTGGGATCTTAACACATGAAAATATGTACCAAGATAACGAAAATAAGTATCCTTTATCAAGTTTACTTCTGCTTCAGTGTCTAAAAATGTCTTTTTCAGGTTATACTCCAAAATATTTGCGTCTTTTGTGAATTGAGTTTTAGTCCAGTAAATTGGGCAAACAAAGGAAGCATCTTCAACGCATTTTGAAAAGACCTATTAGAGCCAGAAATAAATAAAGCCGTATCATCAGCATAATTATTGAAGTATTCTGAATTGTCTTCTGTTTACGCGGATTCCTTCAAACTGGTTTGAATTTCTTATCCATAGTGCAAGAACTTCGACAACAATAAAAAGGTAAGGGGAAATTGGATCCCCTTGTTTACAACCCCTTTGAATGTGAAATCGTTGTGACAGTTGAGAATTAACGATATTGCTTGAGCATTGCTATGTAAGACATCCACACATCTCTGAAAAGATGGTCCTACTCCAAAATCGAAAGAACCTTTTGAATAAAGACATGGGAAATACTATCAAACGCCTTTTCGAAATATAATACACTCCGGGAATATTAAAGTACATGCCGACAAATTTTATTTTTCCGCTATTGAAAAAAACAATGATAATTATTCTGATGTTTTCCCCAATGAAACGACCCGGTAAAAACCCCTTTTGACCTGTGTGAAGGACTACTGGTAAAACCTTTCGCAACCTATTTGCAAAACATGTAGATAAAATTTTGCACACAACATTAAGGAGAGATATTGGTCTCCAATTTTTAATGAAATGACGGGGCTTATTACCTTTAGGGATTAAAGTTATAAGACCTAAGTTTTGTGAAAGAGATAACTCGCCAGTCAAATAAGCATACTGTCTTCACACTTCGCCACAAAGAAATTCCTATAGCATTAAAGTGCTTTAAAAACTGTAAAGCCATCTTGACCGAGCGCTTTACCATTAATTTAATCTGTTTAACATGCATCAAACTTGTATTTCCGAATAACTTATGTCCCCCTCTAAAACCCCACATTCTTGTGGTGTAAACCTGCTTACTTTATTCGAAGGAATCATCTCAAACAATCTTTCAGCCTCTAAGCTTTAAAATAAAGAAATACTTCTCGCAAAATATCTTCCTGTTGATCAATTAAACAGTTGTTTTTATCAATTAATGTTATCTTTTCTACTGATCTCTGTTTTTCTAAATTAAAAAAAAAAATATTTTGAAGGCTTTTCTCCAAATCGCATTTCTTGTATTCTATCATCAAACTTAATTGACCCGCCTAAAAATAGGTACGGGTGTTAGGCTTCGGCGGCACACCCAAACCAAATCTGGGTACCCCCCCCCCTCCCATTGGCGTAAATCCCGGGGGTGGGGGGATATATCCCCCCCCCCACTTTTTGGAGAGGGGGGATGGCGTGTATATATATCCCCCCCACACTTTTTAAGAAAGAAAATATATTTAAATTAATCCGTTAGTAAAGTCTTTGAATATCTGTCATAAACAACCATCATATTTTAGAATTTCTATTTGAAAATGCGATTGAAAACCAAAAAAGTGGTTATTTTTGGCTTGCTCGCTCGTCATCATTTTAGAATTTCTATTCGAAAATGCGATTAAAAATGAGAAAAGTGGTTATTTTTTGCTTGCTCGCTTTGCTCGCTCATATTTTAGAATTTCTGTTAGAAAATGTGATTAAAAACTAGAAAAATGGTTATTTTTGGCTCACTCGCTTCGCTCGCTCGCAAAATAAATATTAAAATGTGTGTAAGGGGGTCTGTGGGGGTCAGTGAGAGTGTGTGCTTATACCTAAGTGTGAGATCGACAGCTATCGTCAAAAAAGTCAATCATCCCCCCACTCCTCAGAGTGGATTTACGCCGGTGCCCCCTCCCCTACGTAAAACACGTAGGCCTATTTCATAGCCCCAGTTAAGTATCTCAGGCTTAGTACCAGGGAACAAAATCATTAGCTGCAACGAGTATGCCCCTATCCCTTTATACAGGAAAGCCCAATCCCGACTTCATTAATTTATGCGAGTGAGCGTATCGATCGAGTAAGATTTATTTAGTTTTTTAAACTGGCGTATTTACAACAAAAACTTTTCCAGTGTTGAATGCAATGATTAGCGTTATATACATACATTAAAGACCCTACTAAAGCTTTTCGACATGCACTCATATTCCCCATTTTTTTTTTTTAAAGTGATGATGATCATGATGGTGGTGCTTGTAGTGGTGGTGGTGATGGTGATGATCAGGAGCAGCGCTGCAGGGGAGGCAGGGGGCGACTGCCCCAATAACTTTTTTAGTGATAAAAAAAGCAACAAAAAAAAATAGAGGAGAAAAAGAAGAAAAAAAGGGGAGGAGGAAAACAGAAGATATATGGGGGAAAGAGGGCTGGGTCATGCAGTAATACAGTATAATACCCCTATTTTTTTCATTAAATCGTAAATAAACTCACCTATGGGTCATCGATCTTGCCCCCACCCCGTCAACTGAGAATTAGAATCGAGTAAATTCAAGTCAAGTAACTCCATTCCGAGTCATATGGAAATCTGAGTCACTTTACTTTAGTCACCCAGCTGACCCCATTCCGAGTCAAATTTGACTTCGCAGAAAGAGTGTATGCTATTATTTTTAGCTCCTAATAATATAAGTACATTATGTCGAAATATTATACAATTCAATGTGTTGTATTTATATACCTGTATTTTGGGTATTAAATGATCGAATTAAATCAAATGATGATGATGATGATGATGATGATGATGATGATGATGATGATGATGATGATGATGATGGTGATGATGGTGATGATGATGATGATGATGATGATGATGATGATGATGATGATGCCGGTGATGATGATTGTTGAACGACGTGTGACATGACGCAGAAATGTATGCAGCATAATGCTGGCTTGAGGCGTACAGTACATGTACACACGTGTACGTACGTGCGAACAAAACAAGTCGTTATGGTATTGATTATGCAATCACCGTTGCAGGGCCTTCCATAACGTGAAGTTAAGAGTACGGCTTTGTAAAGTTGAGTTTCATTCAGACTGAATAGATTTCCAGCATATAATAAAAGATGGGCACGTGGAAGCTAGAGGTGATAAAGGTATGCCAGCAATTTTTTGTGTTTTTTCCTGTTTATCAAATACATTTTTTTGAAGTATGAAAAATGACCCCATTTGTTATTTCAGTCCCACATGTGGATGATCACGTCATGTTCATGTCATGATGTTGCACAACTTTACTTTACAAATTACACTAACAGTACTGGCCGTCTATTCATCCATTCATTGTGGCATTATTGCTCAGTAGAAGGGGGAATTTTAGACGTTTTCTTTTGAATTTAAAAACTTTTAAACACTGTTGCAACTCTTTAAAGGTAGGCACTTTTGAGGCGACTGTGAAGTGAGGGTGACAACGAAGTTCTTCTTTCAGCGACCTGATTGAAGAATATCTATCATACTACTAACTATTTTGTCAACGGAATAAACGCCATTGTCATCAATTTCATAACGACAAAAAAATTGCCAGCGTCACTGGGATTCGAGCCCTTGACTAGCATGACCAGTAATATATCGAGCTCTGACAGTGGCTTTGACCACTGCGCCACGAGCAGTTGACGAGGCATTCGGTGCACTTTATCCATTTATACCCGGATTCATTTCTAGTCTTAACTTCTCAGACATGATTATTTTTACCCCTCACTTTACAGTCGCCTCAAAAGTGCCTACCCTCTTTAAATGACTCGCCACAATTCAATAAAGCTTACCGCTCGTACAAATCTCGAGTCTTACTCGTACTAGACGTGGTCACCCGCAAAAACCATGATTCATACTCGCGTGAGGCTAAGTATCCCCCCCCCCCCTTCTTTGTTCTTTCTCTCAGTCTCAGGTTCTTTCATCAGGTGCCTGGTATATAGGGTATATACGTGCTTACGTTTACGCCCAGCGGCGGGAGTACACGCGATCGGCTGTTCTAAAAATTTGATCATATTTTCAGTTTCTGAATAGCTTTTGTTGCTTTGTTTTGGACTGATACTAGAAAATTGATTTGGAATCCACAGATTACTACTTCTGAGCGCAGAATACCTTTTCTGATAAAATACAGAAGATATCTGGGCACTTGACCTCGCGCAGATTTGTGGATGAAAGCGCCCCACATATCTGTACAGCCCCACCTATTACACCTGTTGTCTGCGACCTTTCTTCTCAAGAGTCGAAGCACCTCTCACTTCCAGTTCCAGTTCACCAAGGAGGCCAGGCCCAGGCTACTGTACTGACAACAGATACAGCTATAGTCAGATAGTGGATTGCCTCATGCAAATCTGACAAATAGCAGGAGAGCACAACCTTAATTAAGTGCATCTGAACTAAAGTAGAATAATAGAGGCTAGACTCTACTACAGCTACAGGCTACTACAAGTACAACACAGGTTCAACAGTGCTCAACTATTTCTGTTATACATCTAGTTGTTAATTATATCCTGAAACTCATGGTATGTACTGCATGTTTCCCATGTTGTGCTGTCCTGTCTTCACCTTGTAACGTGTACTTGTCTGTCCTCTGTCTGAAGTCACCTTGTTAGTGGCGTAACCTTAGACTGTGTGGACTCCCTCTATTGTGAAGTCTCGACTTCTGTGTTGTACCCTCTGTATGTATGTGCACCCACCCTTCAACTACAAGTGTCTTTTTTGATCCTGACCCTGCTGATGTTCTCTAGGGTCATTCTCAGTAGCTACTCTACACATACTTGTAACTTGTTGTTGATTTAATGCTACACTTACTCTTTGACTCCGTGAAATTATAGAGAAAAGTGTGAAACTATTTTGTACTTATACGCTGAGACACAATGGTAGAGGTCTGATGAACAATGATTCCTTCCAGGAGAAATAGAGGTCAAAGGTCTAATGGAAAGAATGACACCAACAACAGCCAGAGCCTACAAATAGAAACTATAACACTCAATTCAGATGAGAGATGCTCTGGTCAGAACAGACGGAGCGTAGGCGAGAAAGATAAGAATGTATCAAAAAAGAGACAAAGCCTTGACGGCAAAACCAGCCAATATCTTATAAAAGAATGCACCAACGGTAGAAATGGTGACATGCAATTAACTGTCCTTATTCCCCAGAGAGTACTCCAAGGAATAAAAGATGCTCTCAGTGGTCTAATGAAAGACCAGAGTCCTCTCCACAGCACATCTCTTACAGCTTCCTGGTCCAGCTACTCCTCTCCGGGAAATGACTCGGTGGGCTACACATTCTACAATAAGCTTGCTTCTGGCAAACAAGGAAAGTGGAAACAATTTGAAATCCAATTACGTTTTAACACAGGTGAATTATTTCTTCATGGAAAACACCTTGAATACCTCAGAGAGATAGTCCTTCCCTGGATCACCACCACGTTAAAACTAAACCACCCTAACTTCTTTCAGAATGTTGAACTTCCGAATCTCCTTGACGATATTACCGGACTCTGCCGTGCATCTAATGAAGGAACAGCATGCGCCTGCAATGAAGATGACAAAGCAATTACCTGCCCCTTATGCCGTAAACATGCCTGCAAAGAAGCTGTTCAGTGCTCCTCCTGTGAAAACTGGCAACACTACTCGTGTTTGGGGCTCTCGCAAACGGAGATCTCCAGGGTATCATCCCCAGAAGAAATCTTCCAGTGTGATGCATGCTCACAATCAGTACCAAAACAAAAGAATATGGATGAAGACAATTGCGTAGACAGAGCCCAAGATCAAAAACGCAATGCAGATGATCGACATGGTACTGAAGAGAACGCAGAAGCACAGAGTTCTCAAACCAACATAATCTGTACAGGAGATATGCTCAATCACGTGGAGAAATTCAAAGCACAAGCTACGCAAACTAATGTAATTCATGTCCCTGATAATACAGGAGTATCTTTAAGATCCAAAGGTACTCAGACAGAAGGACCTCAAACCAGTGTGTCAAGTAACGAAAAAGCAGCAGATGCTCAAAGTAAAGCTGAAATGCCAACCCCTACGGACTCGTCAAAGTCTTGTGTTAAATGCAGTGCATTAGAGAAGACACTGAAAGAAGCGAAGGCCACCACAAGGTCCTTAGAAGAAACTCAAAGCACAATACTGCGGGAGCATGAAAAGGTAGTGGCAGAGCTAGGCCAGACAAAGAGAGAAAATGATACCATGCAACGGAGACTACAAAGTGACAAAGAACTGATTATAGTTAAAGAAGCTCAAATTGCTGATCTAAAACTAACAATCAGAGATCTGAAGCATGAAAAATCTAGCCTTATCATTGCCAATGACCTCCTACAAGAACTATGTCTCAAAAATGGGCTTGACACAAATGCTCAGTTAATGACGGATACTGACGCACCATCCCTTAATTCAGGATCATCTCAGCATCCTGGAAACCAGGTCAACAGATTGATGCCAACAGACCATCCCCTCAGAGATCAACTTAAAATCAGCAATCGATTTGATGTCCTAGAAGATCTCTTGGAATGTGAATCGCCTAGGCATTCAGACACTGGCAACGACTCCCCAGTGAAACCTCAAACCAGCATCCGTGATCCCCCCGCAACCAAAGCCCAAAAACAACAGACACAGGGGGAATCCTCACAAAATCATAGATCCCCGCTAAAGAAAAAGCACCAGATGATGTCCGGACAGCAAAACTCATACCCCTCTATGACAAGCCCCTACAGATCTCGGACAGATCAGGGCAAAGGAGGACCTAAATGGTCACCAAAGAGGAGCTCTAAGCAGGGGAGCCCCTAGTGAGCTGACAAGAAACCTTCTGACTCTCGCTCGTCAAATGCGACGAAACAGTCCAACCAACAGGCCAACCAACATAATATGCCTCCTAAACAACCTCCTAAACAGGTTGAATCCCCTAGACAGAACCTCTCAAAATCTGACCAAATAAAGTCCCAAAAGGCAGACGTCCAACCTAAGAGTAGCAGTAGGGACTTTTTTTCACACCTCTCACCAGGAGCGGCCCAGGAAAACTACGCCAGCAAAGTCACCAACACAATCCCCTATCAGAGCCCAGTCTCATTTCCAGAGGCACAATTCAGTCAAGGACCAAGCCCATGACAAGCATCTCTCCCTGTCGCATAAAGCCAAGGACCCCAACCACACCCCATACACTAAAGATAATGTGGACCCGTTTGTCTTACATCATCTCAATCTGGGCGATCCTACATCTCCCCCTCTAATACCAAACCCAACCAGATGCACGGAGAGAAAGCACGCGAATGACGAAGGAGATGCTAACGCAAGCCATGTGAACTCACCAGGACTTCTATCAGACTCTACAAATAAGAAGGAAGGACATACGTCAACATCAAGCATCCTTTTCCAGGACAAGGTGTCCACTGGAAAGGGACGGAATACAGAAAGGACAGAGAGTCTACAACCGGTCAATAATATTCATTCAAATATGCCAACTAAGTGCTTTGACCGAGGGATCCGCTCACCTAACACTGGGGACCGTTCTCCACATACCAAGCAAAACACACCGTCGGGTTTTCGGTATGGCCGTGCCTCGACCCTAACGCACATTGCCCTTCTGGAGAAAACCTACTATCTCACCACAACTGCCTTGAACATCTTGACCCAACCAGTGATCTTCCCAGATACAATCAGCTCGTCAAGCCTGAGGCTTCTCCACCAGCAAATCATAGAGTGCACGGAATCAAGCCTCCACCTCCTACCCACAATACCAATGTAATGGTAAGCTTCACCACATACGACTCAACCAGCCATGGACCCTCTGCACCTCAGCATACATGTAGACCAAGGAAAACACCAGAAATATCCAGTAACCAACCCAGTCTTGTTTTAGGAACGCTCAATACAAGAGGACTCACAACCATCATATCATTTCTGCAAGATAGACTAAAAGCTATTGACATCCTTGGAATCCAAGAACACTGGCTGACGAACAATACTCATACACTAGGAGCCATCAGCCCAGACCACTCTGTAATCATCAAGCAGGCAGAAAAAACAGCTGATTCTTTCTACCGAGCTCGCGCAAGAGGCAAAGGCGGAGTAGCCTTATTCATACGGAACACACTGTTTGAGTCCATCAAGAAAATATCATGTGAACCATCTAGAATTGTGGCAGCCCTCATCCACCTAAAAAATTCCACAGAGTCCCTCGTGGTGATCTGCTGTTATCTACCTTGTGGAATATCCCTAAATGATCAAGCAGACTACCTGAACTGTCTTGCAAACGTTGCGAATATCAGAGAAAGTTATCCATCTTCCTCAATCATAATTACAGGAGACTTCAACGTAGATACCGTCACCAGTACCCACACAAAGAAGACGTGCTATATCCTGAAGAACTTCATGCAGCAGCAAGCACTTACAAGTCTTACAGCTGCACACTGTGATAAGAGTCAACACACCTACTGCACAGATGATGGGAGACAAAAATCCAGCATTGATGGCTTCCTTGTACCAACTAATGAGCTCCCCCTGTACTCCAGTACCAAGATAACTGGGGATGATCCAGCCAACACCTCTGATCATCTACTCGTCACCACAAACCGCCTGCTCCGATGCAAGGTACTTAAAAACACTGGAGTCAGTGGTAACAAGAGTAGCACCCCCCTATCAAGGGTGAAGATCAAATGGCTTACGGTAGAGCGTAAAATCATACAGGAGAACTATACAGCTCCCATGGAAAGAGCAGCATCTCTCATCTTCCAAAATGTCACCACCCAAAACAACCTGAATGAAACCTCTACTGACGAGCTTCTGCATGAATTTAACACAGCTATGCTAAAGACTTCACTAGCACTCCCACACACTGCTCTCGCCAAAAAGAAGAAGGGCAAACCAGAGTGGACGCCACAAGTTCAGGAAGCATACAACACTGCCCAGGAAGCTCGGCAAAACTGGCAGAAGGAAGGTGGAATAAAGGCAGGAAAGAGATACAGCGATCACCTGAGAGAGAAGAAGTCCTTCAGGAGCTGCCTGAGACAGGCAAGAGCCATCAAACGGCGTAATCTTCAAAAGCAAGTTGAAGAGGCCTCACGATCAGACCAAACGCTCTTTTACCATCTGATAAAGAAGAGCAGAGGACACAAGCAGCATAGCCTAACTACCTCCATAGAATACGATGGGTTCACATTTGAAGGCTCAGAAGTCATTCACGGATGGCACCGGTATTTCACGGACCTGGCTTGTAACCCCTCACACACTCGAGCACATGAAGAAAGCGAGGACCACAATATCTCTCCCACAGATATAATCCCACAAGTATGTGACCTCACAGTGGAACCACCCACATATCAGGGACATCTGGAATCTCATCTTAAGTATCCAGAACTCCAGGATGCCATAGCCTCACTCAAGCCAGGTAAAGCAAGTGGCCCCGACAACATTAGCTCAGAACACCTCAAACATCTCGGCTCTGTAGCTCAAAGACTCCTGCTTCTCATCCTGAATACGATCCTACAGAGTGGATACTGCCCAAAGTCACTGAAATCGGGGATTATACTGCCATTTCACAAAGGCAAAGGAAAATGCACACAAGATCCCCGCAACTACCGAGGCATCACGCTTACACCAACGCTCACCAAGCTCCTTGAAACATGCATCAAACCCCGCCTCGAGGCTCAGCTTTCTATCAAAGACATTCCTGACCAACTGCAATTCGGATTTCGGAAAGGCTTTTCGTGCCAACTCACTGCACTTTGTCTACAACTCACCATTGAGATTTCAGGAGCATATAAGAGACCCACCTACATTTGCTTCCTGGATGCAGAGAAAGCATTCGACAAGGTTTGGCATTTTGGCTTACTCCACAAGCTGAGGAAATCTGAAGCAGACCCGGATATTCAGCGCATCATTCAGAGCCTCTACAAGGGAATGGAAAGCCAGGTCTTCTGGGATGGAAGGGTTACCCAGACCATTCAGATCCAACAGGGCGTCCGGCAGGGAGGGGTCCTTTCTCCCACTCTGTATACATTGTTCATAGATGGCCTCATCAAGAAGCTCAGAGACAGCCAACTGGGATGTGTCATTAACGGCCGCTACTCTGGTATCATTGTACTTGCTGATGACGTTGCCTTAATCAGCAACACACCATCAGAGCTGCAAGAGATGCTCACGTTAACTCTAGCATACACAAGAGAGTGGCGATACAAAATCAATCCTGCTAAGAGTGCCGTAGTAGTGATGAACGCTCGGAAGACAGACAACCAACAGGAATGGACATTGGGTGACTCAACGATCTCCCGAAAAGACGCCCATGAACACCTTGGCATCACAAAATCAGCAACTCAGGTTGACCTGACGGATCGCATCATCACTAAGGGTCTCAATGCCTTCTATGCTCTCTGTGGTGCAGGGGCTCATACTCTAGGTCTCGTTCCTCTCCTCTCGGCACGTCTCTGGAACATCTATTGCATCCCCAGGATGCTCTATGGAACTGCTATACTACTCTTCAATAAGGCCATGCTAAACAAGCTAAATCGTGCACAGACTCACCTATTCAAACGGATCATTGGCATCCCTGACACAGCTGCTGATGAAAGTGTATACCTACTAACGGGCCTCATACCAATCAACCAGCGAATTGACCAAGAGAAACTACTCCTCCTTGGCCAACTATTGGACCTCAACTGCACCAGATTTGAGTATCGAACATTCCTGCATGCCATCAGTATAAGTACCCCTACCCTGAAAAACCTGAAAAGCACACTGGACATGTACAAGCTCCCAACTATTGAAGAGCTTATTACTCATCCCATCCCCTACATCTCCTGGAAGCGCAGAGTAAAGAGCTCAATCTCTGCTGCAGTCGAGAAAACTACACAAGAAGGAGCAGCCACTAAGACATCCCTCAGATACTGGCATGGGAAATACACTAACCCACAGAATCTCTACCCGAAGGACCCACCATCAACTATCATTAGGCAAGCTCTGACCATTAGAGCACAGCTTCTCACATCTACCTATCTCACTCGAACCCGCCTCACTAAAATCAAGAAAGCAACTGATACCAAATGCCCCCTCTGCAATCTTGAGGAAGATACCGTCGTACATGTCGTGGCTGGCTGTGTCACGACTGTCCAGCTACGGGACGAATTAATACATAGAGTCAGCAGATTCCTGCATGATGCCATCAACTCTACACCAGATACACCACTCGTTAAAACCCAAGACCCCTTCCAACTGACTTGTGCCATACTCTTGCCATATGATCCATCACTTCCTTATGCCTTCAATGACTCAATCTTAAAGATGACTCTGCATTATCTCTATAAAATACATGCCCATCGCTTGTACTCCATGCCCTCCAATTGAAGCCTACATACATATCATCCACTACAACCAATCGCGAGGAATTCGCTAATCTCCGAAAAGCGGAGGGACAAAACAGAGAGAGAGGTGCCTGGTCCCCGCAGTGACTACTATGGAGTAGTAGTGACTACTATGTAGTAGTAATGACTATGACGGTTTCCTGAAATGCAGGCCTGGTGTCTAGTGATAAGAATACAAATGATTTACTGCTAGCATGCTGCAGCATTGGAATAGTATTTGTGGATTGTTTTGCATGGAAGAGTTGTTTTTTAAAATTCAAATTTGGCTTTGGATTCTTACTGTTTACTCACCAATTTATTGATTGGATTCTCGGTGATTCTTCGCACAGGCCATCAAGAAATAACCTCAAGTCCTCATACATGAAATCCTTGTCAAATTTAAATGGTTTTAAGTTTTTATGAATTTGCTCATTTTGGGTATGATGATGAATTATTTTCAACATATCAATAAGGACTACACTGTACTAACCATCTTCTGTTTTTGCTTGTTTCCCCCCCCCCCCTTTTCAGATGTCCATCTATGTCATGTTCCCAGTGACCATGTTCTATTATTTCAACCAGACAGACCTTTTCGAAACTTACGTCTCAAAAAAAGTTGTAAGTATTCATGAATAGTAAGTAACAAACCATGGAAACAATTCAATTCATATTTCATTTGTGATCCTCTTTCAGACCAGTGAGATATGGACTTTTACCTGCTCCTCCTCCTCATCATCATATAAGTGATTATATCTCAATAATGTAATATCATGTTCATTGCAATTAAAAGAAATTCTGTCAACATCTTCATAAGTGAAGGCAAGTGCACACTTAAAATTTATTATTTATGCACCTCAAATACACATAAGATTTTATATCAAATTCTATACAGTGGAAACTCAGTATAACAAGGGTCTTGGGACCATCAAAATTACCTTGTTATAGCAGGAATCTTGTTATATCAGAGTTAAAAGACAATAGAATATAAAGAGCTGGGACCAGAATATTACCTTGTTATATCAGGAATATTGTTATAATATCAGATCTCTTTATACCGAGTTTCCACTGTATCTTTTATTGATTATTTTTTCATCTACACTTTACAGAAAGAGATGTACCCTCCCGAGAGCAAGATGCATGTAAGTCAAATATGAATTACCTTAAACTTGGCTCGCAAGTATCATTTAAGTCAATAGAAATTTTGTTTATATACATAGAGATATGAGGTTTAAGCCTGAAGAGTTTTTTAGATATGGAAAGAGGGAGAATGGATGGATGGATGTAAGGAAGGTGAATGTGGGGGGGGGGGGGGATGAACATTTCTTGTTTCATTATTACATTTAAAATCTTAGAGAGAATATGACCATTGCAAGAAACCAAAAAACCTTTCTACAAATGTAGCCCAGTGTCTTGTGATTCTTAAGAAAATTTATCATTTTGCTGAATATATACATGTGAATATATTTGTCAACTGAATTTTGTGAGTAAATAAAGTGTTTAAATTAACAGTTTTCATGCTAAAGCTAAATTTGTTAATAACAAATCATCCATTACCTATTCTATTTTCTATCATTTTGTGTTTAACAATATTTTTTTCTTCATGTATTCAAACATTCTATTGCACATAGTGTAACTTGATTTATCAAGTGCTAACCCATTAGAAAGACACTTTAAAAGAAAATCATAGTGTCCCAATGACTCGGTGAAAAGAAAAAAATTGAAACTCATTATTTATCAATATTTGTGCATTTCTCATTATGAACACCACAGAGGCAAGAGTTGGAGAATCTTCGGCAGAGAATGCGAATACGATATGAAGAGAAGCTGAAACGTTTAGAGACGGAAGAAAGGGAGTTGATTGCTAGCGCTAAGAAGTCTGCTTCAAGATAGTCCCATCCTGTGCCTTTTATGATGGACTTTTGTTACATCATTTTGATTGGACTCTCAGCTGTTGTCTTGATGAGATCTGAATTGTACTTGATGATCATGTACCGTAGTTTATAATACAGTCCCATCACTTGGAATCAGTTGCATTTGTCTCCCAAGAGCATTCTAGGGATTGGTAGATATGGGACTGTTCCTTGATGTTCCATGAAATTTTGACCATGTATGACAAGTTGTTTTGTTTGTTTGGCTTTTAACCTATTAAGCACCATTCGATTTTGGTGTAACACGCATTTTCCGTTTACCCCAGCCCTCGTTATTTCAGGCATAGTATTCAGCGAGTTAAAGTAAAATTTCTTGATTATGATTGCATATTTTTTCAGTGCATTTCCCTCTTGAGGTTGAATGGAGATTAAAAGGTTCTCAATCTTGCACGATGATAGTAGTATCAGTCATGAATGTAACTACTTCATGCTATATTTCAGATTGAGGGTTTAATGTTTGTGGGGGGGGGGGGGGGAAATGCATTGTGATAAGTGTCTTGAGCTATCGTTTTAAGAAAACTCCGTGCTGATAAATATTGTAATGTGAAAGCTTATATTTTCTTATCTTTGTGGAGGATCTTAGTGGATGTCATAACATTATTACGCTAGCTCTCAATTTGTACTTCATGTAGCAAGTGAATTGAAATTAAACTGCATCACAGTATAGTGCAATGTAGATGTCGCTTTACAGTATGCCCATGTAAAACAGTACCATTCATTGGTACCCAGCGATACCCATGCTACAAACACAGTTACTTGAACATATACCATAAAATTACACAGTAATTTGATCATGTACCATCAAATTACAGTTGTTCCTTGGGTACCAACTACCATGATGTATTTTTTTTGTAATGGTAATTGTAGACAGGGCTTTCATACTGTACTTAGTATCTGTTTTCCGTTCTTGTAAAAATTGTAATAATTTCCTCCTTTTGTCTGCATCATGTTTTTGTTTTTGTACGTTTAATTGTTTTTTCCATTTCTTTTCAGACGAGGATGTGGGAAGTATGAAATAAAAGATATAATTTGATATGTATGTTTATCTTTTTTCCCTATTTCTTTTCAGACAAGTATGTGGGAAGTATGAAATACGTGTATAAATATAATCTGATCTATAATGTCAGTTGCTCTGTAAGAGAATGAATAGGAGACAAATGAAATTTCATGGACTAAATTATTAATGCTTTAAACTTGAGATTTTTTTTTATGAAGGATACTCATTTGTACAAAAGAGTGTATTACAATAAATGTTGTTTACATTTTGAAAATAAAACTGAAGTAATCCCGTTAGAAAATACTAGCTTCTGTATTATTTCTTCCTACCTTTTTCCCTTGGACATACTCCCGTCAATAGTATATATGTGTATTAGGCAATCTATCACTCTAAATTTGAGAAAATAGTGCAAAGGAAAGTAATGAATGTTGAATTTCAGAAGTTCATTTTTGTATGCAAAACTCTCAAATTCTCTGTTCTTTGTGCTGACATAGGGAACAAAATGTCATGTGACTCAATATGATCGATTTCCATAAACTTCGTGTTAAATTATACACAATTGAAAGAAAAAAGTCAGTGGCATGGCGTGGTGTGACATACAGCGGTTCAAATTGCCTGGTAAAAATTGTCTAGGGGCGGCAATGATTCGCCCAGTCCTTTTATGGTTAATGAGCGATGTTACAGATTGTCATTTGTATAGTGACCTGAATTTTGATTGAATCTTCCCATCTTGTACAGTATGATTTCAGGAAAGCGTTAGTTTGCAAAGAACATTCAATGCACTTTGATCTTCCTCAATTTGTCATAATGTGCATATACTGTACATGTATTTACATTTTAGAATACCGTTTTGAACCAACTTCTGTTTTACGCATATGAATTATTGCTCTTAACGAAGCACACGAAGGAAGAAGACTGCCACAGCCGTCTTATGAGGATTTGCAAGTGAGCTGGATTAATTACAAATCCTCCGTCAATTACACTCACGTGCTCCTCGCTCTGTAAGGCAGAGTTGTAATTGACATCGCGTTGCAGTCAATTTAAATCAATAACCACCGTTTATAAAAAAGGACACAACTGTCAAAATAACTACCAGTATCCTTGTTTCTAGACTGGTAAAAGAGAATTCTAGACTGGTGGAATTTTCTCCAAAATTCAAAGTTTGTTGGATCATGTCTTGGACAAAAGTGACAAGCACTTTCATTAAAATCTGGGAGCCCTAACACCCTATCACAAAGGTTGAATGGTTTGTGAAGAAAGGAGGGGGGGGGGGAGAGAATCTAGTTTAATTCTAAATTCCAAATTATCTTATTTGGAAGAGGGGCTGAAAGCCTGGGATCTAGACTTGCACATGTCCAAGATATTTTTACAAATTAAAATATTTCTTGCATTTTTTTTTTCTTGGTAGTATTGATCTACTGGAGGAAATTGCAGTCTGATTAGTTTTCACATAGATAAACACTGAAAAAAGGGAAACTATAAAAAGAATCTTCTTGCTTGCAAATGATATGTATTTATTTTGATACACAAGTGGATTGCTACATATTTTCAAATCATAACTATACATACAATATATTCCACTTTTAGCTTGATATGCTTTTATTCCATACATATATCAACAAATACATATAAGCATGCCAAGAAAATAAAGAAATTACATGTAATCGCAAGACTGAACGTGTGATTTCTTAAACTTCTGTTGATCAAACAAACCTTTGCTCACAAACATTAAAATGATAATTTTAGATCAACAAATTCCTTAAGACACCATTCAGACAAATAAAACATAAATATATGATGATAATAATAGGCATTTTTTACATGTTTAAATAAAATGGCTAAGTTTTTTTTACACTGACATTTCAAGTGACCTTTAAACTGAATTCAATGTGATGTACCAACCATTTCTCATGGGTTTGCACAAGTTTCATGGTTGTAGTTTCTAATACTGTAACTCCAATTAGTGCAGTAAATCAGCTTAAGAATTGATATTCATTTTCAATAACTATTACTATACAAAAGGGATGAGGAAGTTTGTAGATACAGGTATTGGGTTATCATAGCCAACTCATGAACAAAGAAAATAATGCCTAGTAAAGCGATAATAACTGTATACTGAACATATTGAAATGGTAACAATGACAGTTAGGATTCCAAAACAATAATCTGCATCATCTACAAAATATATGTGCAGCTTGATAAAAGGGTTTCAAAAACAATACAAACCTGAATTTCCTAGTAGAAAACCAGCACACAAAGAGTTTGGTAGGACTATTCAGTTACCCCCAGTACTAGTCCTGCCATTATTCTACAGGAGGGTTCAAGATCTGATACCCATCATACATTTTTGTAATTTCTTGCAATTTTGCTTCCCTATGTATAAGTTAATTAATTTAAAGACTGTTCAGGTTATGTAGTGAGCCTAACATCATTACAATGCATAGCAAGGGCAAAATAGAGACAAATTTCCTTGAAACTACCGGTATGCATATATCAATTGCCAAAGGTGTTAAATTTATGTCATATCCAGGACTTGACATATTAACAGAGACTGAAGCATATTAAAAGAGAAAGAGAACAAACCAACAAACCTGAAATCATAATTATGGCAAGATACAGTACTTATAACACAAATGGTACATGACTCTTGTTCACAGGGTGGGATGACACAAGCAAACAAAAGATATGAAATCAAAGACACATACAGGGGGGGGGGGTTGACATGTATTATCATTATACAGGACATTCACTGGACGTGTTGATAGGAGCATGCAATAAGATCATTATTATGTTTTTTTTCTTAGAATGAACAGCAGTAACAGCCTTTTCGCAGGGATCCAACACAATTTCGACTAATTTTCATAGTAGTCCAATCATTGTGGATACTATTTGGAGAGTTAACTGCACAAGAAAACTGGAGATGACCACTTTTATGAAATGGTAAACAGAATGAATGCTGACACTAGGTACATGTATGAAGAAAGAATATACACCCAATACAGGTCATTTCCTTATCTTCTCCATTCACAATTCATGTTTTGAGATGCAAGAGCATGTAGACTGCTCAGAGAATGTCACAAAATTGATTTTGCAACTTTCAGTATAACTCCAAAGAATGATTGCACAACCAATAAGCAAAGTACTTCCCTGAAATGCTTGCTCCCACTCCTCAACGTTATGAACAGCATTTCAAATGAAAACAAGATTGCATAAATACATGTAAATCTGAGATGCACACGATATAAGATTACAAGATGCCTCGTATTTCAGACTTATCTCTAACCATTACAGAGTGATACAACTACAGTCTACAGTAACACTTCAACCTTTTTGTGTGTTTCAACACTATGACAAATTTCTACATTTGTCAATATTACTACCTTACATGTACATATATAGTTGTAGTTCTTTATTGGCATGTACAGCAATGCTTTAAAAAATGCTTTGACTCAGTTATTAACACTAAGGTATTGTGGGAAATGAAAATTGCGTAAATACTGCAAAGACGTAAAGATAAATGTCACAAAAGAGGAATCTATTATGTATGTGTTCAGTATTCATAATCTTATTTCTACCACCGGTTCTTGTTCTTCACAAAAATAATCTGAGCAATCTGCTAGCTTAAAACAAAAGCTTTTCAAAGGCATACTGTCCTTTTCCACATTAAATATTTACAATAAGAGATAGCTACATAATGCAATGCCTGCTACAACATTCCAAGCCCTAGTCCTGTCTAAAGAACATACAGTGAAAGTCATTCATATTATACAGTGCAATATAAGGCTCATGTGTCAACAGCTGTCGATTGTTTAACATTTACATAATTCACCATTTAATCCATTTGATCAATCATTATTTCTTCTGCCAGCAGATATATACTATGTCTAAGCACCTTTTTCCTTTTACACATTTATGATACTGTTCTGTGATAAAGATGAAATACACGTAGGGAAAATGATGAACAAATAAAAAAAGAATAAATAATTAAAAAATAAAACGAATATTCTTCTTTTTTCAAAGTGATCTTGATCTTGATGAAGTACATGGCAACAGAGTACAGAGCCCCATGACTGGAAACTACAATACCTATTTTCCCAGGTTACAGTAGTCAATAACTGTAGCAACATTTTTTAATGTAAAAGTGAGTACGCAGAATGACTAAAATTGGGCAATCTTCTGAAAGGGTGAACACACTTCGTCCATCAGCACAAAAATGCCCAAATGTACATTGCGTGCAGGAAAGGCATGAACAAATATGACCCATTTTGAAATTTTATTAATGAAAATCCAGTTGTGAAACACTTGCTATTGCTTTGGAGTTACTGTTACCTTCCTTCTTGAAAAGTTCTGAAGAAATAATGAAGAGTTTTACAGGAAATTTTCTTCTTTCTTCAATTTTCAGAACACCTCTTGCATCGTGTCAGGGCATTTCTGTGCTGATACATAGACTTTGCCCTCTGATTCTATGGGGAAATGTACTAAATGTACTGACTTCTGCTCCTCAAACCTTCGGTAAAGCTTATAAGGTGTCATATAGGTTAAGAAGTGAATATACAAAGTAAACAATTTTGGTATTTGTTGTTCCTTTTTTTGGAACTTTTTTCGCATTTTAGTGTTAATTATGAAAGTAAAGGTTAGAATGTATACAGGAATATAAAGAACCACATTTAAATTATGGGTTGAAATCAGGAAGCTGTTCTGTCTGGAATAAATCTAATGCATAGTAAGTCGATTTTAGGAAGAACGTTCACTGGCATGGGCAAACAAACTTACCTATCCCTAACAAGCCACAACATGAGCAATTCAAGCCAAAAAAATTATTTTTGTTTTCTTGTATCTACATGAAGTATTCGGTTCAGATCTAGTCTTTCATAGGGCTAAAAAAAAAAGGGGGCTAATAAGTTAGCCATAGCCATGACATTATGTAAGCAACTCTTTATACACAAACATTCCAGACAAAAATCCAGCTTCTGGTATATTACACCAGTGTGTACTGAAGCAAGTATTGTACTGAAGCAAGTATTGCACTGAACAGAACCCACTGTATAGTACACAATGTCACATTTACCAGTAGGTGTCTGCACTATCTCACAGCAAATTTTTAATGATATGTGCATTGCATGAATATTTTCAATCATGTAAAAATGTATGATACTCCGACAAGACATAACTTGCCTTTTCACAGCTTAAAAAGTAATTGAAATGTACAACATACATGTATTTTCCTGGTAAACTGTCATAAACCCTAACAGCATAGTACATCATTACTACATGTAGGTCAAATTCAAAGTGACCAGAATATATAATTTCACTCCATCATATTGATATGACAGCAATGTCTCAGATGTGAAGACAACACCCCATCCCTCATCATACTTAACACATAAATTCAGGAATTACTTTTCATTGTTGTTGCCTGCCTGTCCATAGAAATGCTACAATTAGCCATAACATTGTTCAGATTTACCTGTACCCTCTCAATCTGAGCCACCCATCCCTTCCACAACTAACTCATGTCATGGCTATTTCCCATGGCTATTTCCCATTGGTTCATGACAATATTCATATCCAATAATCTGTCTTTTCTTCTGCAAACTCTGGAATGATGTTTCATACACATGTAGGTACTGCTTAGGGATAACACAATTCTCATGTTGGTCACCATGCGTCTGCTCCAAAATCGTTTCAATAAATATACAATCAAATCCATACCAAGACTTCCATGTACCAGCTCAATAAAACATCATTTAATATCAACAAACAATTGTATGTGAAAGTGATTAAAATCAGATCAGATATTTATGTACATTTTCAAGGCAAAGGAGAGCAAGTCCAAGTTATCTGACACTTTGGTGTCCCATTTGTTACCAATTATTGTGGAATTTGAACATAAATTGACATCCAATGGGTTGTTTCACTTTATGTTTTGTCTCAGCAAAGCTCTCAGAAGGCTGTCAACCATCAAAGTTCAATTGTGAGATTTACAAAAGTGCAGTTGGTGGTCGGTCAGTAATGTATGGGATAAAACAGCTTGAACTTGCCCAGAAATATATGACTATTAAAAGTGACACATCAAATAATGATTATACTACATATCTTTTCATCTTATTGACTGTTAAAGAGTTTGGTCATTACTAATTTCTATTATAAATAGTTCTGTGAGTAGATCACTGGAAGAGATAAGGAAATGTACATCACACTAATGGATTATGAAGATACAAGAATCAGTTAACTCACTACATAGTAAAGTATAGTATCAACAATATCTACATCACGTAACCAAGAAAACTCTAAAGCGTATGATAGTTTGAAATTCAAGAATCTTATACCAGACAGAAGAATGTTGGGAGGATGAAAGCACCGTCTCTACTGATACATGTATATAAGAACACGAGTGAGGAAACTGCAGCTGTAATCTGCCCCTCTAAATAGTAAAGGAAGAAATGAAACAATCTGCCATTGACCTTAGACTTCATGTATGTATAGCCTTGATTTTCACTACCAAATAACTATACATCAGAAATGAAATAATGCCAACATGAAATAATCATTAATAACTCAGCTTTCCACTGACAAAAGAGGACAAGCTCTTAAGAAATATATTAGAATAATGTACACTGTAAATGTACATGTATATGTAAAACACGTTTCTTGCATCTGTGTCTCTTCTCTTCTCTTCTCTTCTCAAAGCCAATTTTTCAGAATGAAAGAAAAATGAACTGTGGAAAATACATGTATATCAATCTTACACATCATTTTGTTCTTTACCTGAAATCAGATTGCATCTTATTTCACTTATTCACGGAGGAAAAAACACAAAATAGATTGCATATGCAATTATTTGACATCTGTGCATGTACATTGAAGCTATTGACGGGTTACAACTGAAGGTCGGGTGTCCTGTGATGACCCACATGACTCCAAGTCTCCAAATATTACAAGTTAGTGACACTTCTTCAACTGACAATTGTGTCTTGCTGTCGCTTGTCAAATAAGGTCAAAGGTAGCTCATAAGAGTGGAAACTACGATGGGTAGGATGAAAACTTGATGGCATTGCACGAACCTACAGCATGTTGCTCCTTGTAACCAATTTCAGCAAAATCGTCTTCCTTTCAGAAGTTTCCCTTTTATCAAAGCGGTGCAAAATCAGCATAAGTGGTTTCCATTCTCCTAGTCTGAAGCATATCCACAACCTTTCAACCTTTCTTCTTGAGTTTCCATTCTCTTATGTTTGTACATTTTATTGATGAAGAGTAACAACTGGGCATAATCTGATGTGCACATCTCTTCAAGAAAGTGAATGACCTTGTTTTCCAATGTATGTTTACTAATAAAATATCCCATTGACATGTAACAAAGAAACTTCAGCTTGATGTGCTCAGCCACATCGTTCATCAGTCATCGTTCATTTTCAAAATCAGCTTTCAAGAAAGTAAAATGCCCTTGCTTTTCATCATTTTCATGTTTATGAGTGTAGCCCTCACAAAATGTCACACAAATAACGAGAGCACAATTAATATTCAGATGTAAAATGTCCAATGCTATACGCTGAACCCTAATACTAGTGTGCGTAAGAAAACATGGTCATCATGGTATTGAAGTGTTTTTTGTTGTTGTCAGGATTGTGAAGCACAGAAGGAGAGTCATGCTACGCTTCTGACGAACCAACTTCATCTTGACTTAGTTGTAGTGCCCTCTTCAGGTCGTTCTCCTCCTGGATGGCAAGTTGTTTCTGTCTTTCCTCTTCTTTCTGTGCTTCCTTGACGGCCCATACCAGTTGGTCCTCTTCACTTACACTACCTTCAAACTGAAACAAAAGAAGAAATGAAAACCCCATTAGAGCTTTAGTGAGTATCACAAATATAATCACATTAACTGTGATCTTTGCTGACTGCATAAACTGATGCATAAACAAACAAAATATCCAGAGAGTTATTTGCTCAAAGGTCCAAGTAATATATCCACTGATATGTTATAACATATGTACATGTATAATTATTAAAACCTTGCTTTGGCTAAGAAATGTGTAAAATAATTACTGCTTTTTCTATTAAAAAAATAATAAATCTGATGTCCAGCTGGTACATTCATACCTAAATATCACCCGTAATTTAGCATTGCATTTGTCTTGTGCATGCATTGCCATGCAGGCCTGATTTCATGCAAATGATTTCAATTTAAAACTACTTTTCAAACTACTGCATTATTCAACTTTTATCGATGGGCCTTGTCTATGATAACACAATTAAATGTATGTTCAATTCCAATCTACAATGGATTTTGGTCTTGTTCTAATAAAACTCTTTTGTTCTTATGCTACTGAAAAAATTAAATCTAATTCATCCCTTTTAAATGCAATACCAATATCAAACAGGTAGTTTAAAGGACAAGCTAAATAATAATTTATAATCTGGATAATTAGACATTCATCAGGACACAGGCTATATGTTCATTCTACATGCATTAGAGATCCTAAAGACAGTTACGAGATTAGGAAATGATATCACTGATGCAAATGACAATTGATGCTTTTCCGTATCCCATCATTTGTGCACAGAGATGGGTAAGACACATTAGGGGGATGTACATGTAAAAGAGATTCAAGCAATGGCATTCCTTCCAAGTAGTTAGAGTTAAAAGACCTTTCAAAAATATGTCAATACAATGCCAAGCTGGGGTTTTAGGCCAAAATGTACGTTCCTTCATGATGCAAAACTCCTTGAAACACATTCAAAATCTTTTCTGTATTCTGTCTTTCTCCATAATTCGATAGTGATTAAAAAAATAACAAGAAGAACAAAAATTATTCTAAATTAGAGAACAATGGGAATGAAATTCAGTGAGGCTCTTGTTACAAACGAGATTAGATCTGAGGATGGTAGAGGTTAAATGATACAATTTTTAGTGATTCAGTTGAAATGTATCATTCTTTACAGGAGACAAGCTATAGAGAAGAACATTTAGCAGCATACATGATCAACATTGAAGGTACATGTACGTGATCTTGTACAGTATGTTAACATAATTTTGTATGAAAAAAGAAAAAAAAAGAAAAAAAAAGAAGAGAAAAAAAACCCCATAATGCTTTCGGGACCAATTTCAGTAGGTACAGGCATAAAAGCATGATACGCACACAAATTGGTTGACTAATAAAAGAGACAACTCATACTACATGAAATTTGCAATGTCATACTACATGTAAATGTGAGTTATATGTTGGCTACATTTAAATTGCAGATTAATAAGTACAGGTTTACATAATCATACAACAGACTAGCATTCATTTCATGAAACAAAAGAGGGATCTGCCTTTGGAATACATTTTAACTTCTTCTCTCTATCCACAATAACTGAATGTCTATCTTTAAGGCAAACACAACTTTGCGTAAATTCTTGATATTTTTCTGTTCTATACTACACTTTATGCTTGGAACAAAACACACATGCACCCTGACATGCAGCCTACAGTGTACGGTCATTATGAACCAAAGCTCTAGCAGATTGAAGTCTACGCTAAATCTTGGCTATTTCTATATGAAATAAATGTGAAAGACAACACAAGACAAAATGAATATCATGATGCACTTTAAGCTCTGTATCTACTTTGCGCAAAGAGCTTTACATGTACATGTATATATGCACCTAGGCTTTCAAAATCTGGCATAAAACCCTAAGAAACAATTGGTCTCTGGTCTAATGTGTCTCATTTTCTTTTCCAATCATTTGGAAAAATAGAAGATTTTCCACAAAATCTCATGAGAATTTTGTTCAGTAATAGAGAGGTTAGATTACCAATGCCATGCACTTTAATGAAGGAGTATTCTTGCAAATGTAATCTCATGAGAATTTTGTTCAATAACATAGAGGTTAGTTTACCAATGCCATGCACTTTAATGAAGGAGTATTCTTGCAAATGTTTGTACATCATGCTGGTTGCTGTTACAAATCAGTAATAAAAATGATCAAATTAAGACATAGTTTACGTAACAATACAGATGGCCTTTACATGTATAACTGCTATAGAGTTTTCTATTCTAAATTTCACAGAATGATGTAAAAGACATATACTTGTATGTGTGTAGGACATATACATGATAAAAAATGGGGATGTGATATTTCTAGTGGGCTCTATTTCATAAAAATATGCAGTTTGGGGCTACTAGATTTAGGGCTACATGTATGTCTAGGGTTAAATCTGGGAGATTAACTTGAGTTACAGAGTGACTATAAAGTAGCTATCACTGGAACATGTCGTACAATCAACATAAGGGTTTTTTGTAAGATGTACATGTGGAATAAAATAAATGGTCTTTTTCAGCAACAATTATACTCCAATTACTGCCTATTCCTTCTTTGCAAGAATATAAGGAGTACATGAATAAAGATATCATGTCGTAACAAAACATACAGCATGAATGCTAGTTAGAAACATGTACAGGTACAGGTACAGATGATTTCAGGGTAGTTGATGTAGCACATGAAAGAGGCATGGGTTAAAGAAGGATAGATGAAACTCTTGCCTTGGTTGTGGTTAATAATGGTCTCACTGCTCCTGCTGTATAAACATTGCAGAAAGGTGCAGGCAAAATAAGGTTAGGATGAATTCATAATGCGGCATTAGCTACATTTCATCTGCCTGATTAACTCGTCAGTGCCAGTTTCCTTAAAGCTATGACATACTAAATGCAATCCATTTAGAAATTTAGAAGTATACTATGATATTAGATGGCAATGATATCTAATTGTATTTGTTTAGTCTTCAAATAACAAAATTGTATTGTATCAGTTTATGTGGTAGAGATCCTTTACTCAATATGTTACAGGTATTCTAAAATGGCACATATGTACATATATGTACATGCTATACTATTTCACAAAAACCAGTGAAGTACATGTAACTGATGACAACGCATCACTATTAAATCAACATGCGACTACATGTACTTTACATACATGCTAACAGGTAAAGTCCTTGTTCAAGACAGAGGTCCAATCCTGGAACAGCTGGTACATATTTGAGATTAAAACTAATATGGATCTACTCCAAAATATATGTTAGAAAGAAAATCAAGTACCAATATTCAGCAAACACTCACCTTAGCACTGCCAAAATCAGCAAAGTTAGCAAATGGGTCTGAACCGCTATCGGCCTTGCCTCCAGCACTGCCACCAAACGGATCTGCTCCCCCTGCAAAAGGGTCATTAGTCCCTCCACTACTGCTAAAAGGATCCTTGCTGCCTCCAGAGGGTGCAAAGGGGTCACTGGAACTGTTGACCTTTCCGCCTGACCCTGTCGATGCAAAGGGGTCATTGCTGCCTGCAGAGGAGTCAGCCTTGGCGAAGGGGTCACTGTGAGTGGTAGAGTCAGCTGAGAAAGCTTGGAAAGGATCACTAGCAGAGGATGTAGTACTTGGTGAGTTGGAGATGGGCTTGGCTGTAGAGGAACTGGCCCCTCTGCTCTTCTTTGGGGGTAATGCTGGCGTGTCCTCCTGACGACTGAAGGGATCACTGCTGAAAGTGTCAGTACTGGAGCTCTAGGATAGAAGGGAGCATTTAAATAAGTGAATGTTAAGAACCTAAAGAATCTATGACTGATGTTATAGAGTTCTGACTTAGGAAAATAAAATGTCAAATCTTATTCAGATATCACCTATAAAATAAAATCAATGATTTTCAATATCAAGTAACATTCAGTCTACTTACTTTACTGAAAGAGTCTGCCTTAAATGCACTCCCTCCAAATGGATCTATTGACCCAAACGGATCACTTGATGTTTTACCTAGGAGACAAAACAGCAGAAAGTAATGAGAAAATTGACAGCTTCACTGACAGCATGATCAACATGGGGAGCTGACTTGTATTATGTCCTACTGATGACAATCAACCTACCTGGATTTGTACTGATGAAATGTGGAAAGAATGAAGCAATATCATTCAATTTCCCAGAATGAATCCCCTCTGGCTATATCCTGATTGCAATTCATTCACTAGTTAAGTAAACTATTTTTTTTTTTACAACATACTGTTAAGTAAATTACATGTACAATATGCACACCAATATGAAGGCATTTCTCTTTTTTTTTTTCCATACGTCACATAATCTACAACAATCAGTGTATAACAAAAAGACACCAAATGATTATGGAACGATAATGCTTTTTCATCTCCCATACAGGAAGACAACTTACTCTCTGCACTGCCATTTGTTAATCCTCCTTCTGAAGCAAATGGGTCACTTCCTTTAAATGGATCATCAGAGTTTGTTGACCCTGCGAATGGGTCATTGGCATTCATGCTACCCTGTGCAAAAGGGTCATCGCTCTTCGACTTCGATGCAAACGGGTCACTGCTTGTCGCTGAAGATTTAGAAGCAAAAGGATCACCTGAAGTCACTGAACTTTTCGCTGCAAAGGGATCACTGTCTGTTGTTGAGCTTTTCGCAAAGGGATCATTTTTATTGTCTGATGAGCTGGACCCAAAGGGGTCGCCAGATTTTGATGCGAATGGATCACTTCCTACAAATGGGTCCTTCGACGTGGACGTTGTTGATCCTCCGAAGGGGTCAGTAGACCCTGGCGACGAAGAGAAAGGATCATTGGAATTGTTTGTGGATCCTCCAAATGGGTCCTCAGAGTTTGTGGTGGCTCCTGTGCCAAAGGGATCACCCTTGAAAGGATCTCCTCCAAATGGGTTGGCTTGGAAGGACTCACTTTTAAATGGATCTTCTTCTGACTTGAAAGGGTCGGCTGTCAAATAAAACAAAAATATCTCAATGAATGCAAAGCAATTTGAAATTGTTATAGCGTATTTCTCTTTGGAAATGTTAAAACACTTTATATTTTTCCTTCCGGGTATTCATATATACAGTATATGAATTTCACTAAAGCATTCTATTGGTAATCAATGGAGCTACATTATACATGAATGAAGCTTTCTTCAAGAATATTCATACACATATATCTAAATCCTTTTATTACATGAAGAATAATTTCTTAATTTCTATTCATTCTATTTAATTTTATTTTTATTTTTCATTTTTGTCACAATTTCATTTTCAAAAATGTGAAATACATTTCATAAAGAAATATATAGAATGAGAAGGATGCATTTCATTTCACAATATATGAATGTTACTTACAGTCTTTGAAAGGATCTTCTGATTGGAAGGGATCTGAAGAGGCCACATCTCCCATACCAGCAAATGGGTCCTTGGATTTAAATGGATCATCCTGTGTATAAATTAGAACAGACAAGCAAGATAATGATGGTTATTATTTACTGAACATATTTTGGTTTTGAAATCACATCTACAGACTTCTGGGCCCGTATTCTGAAAATCGTGTTATCTTTGCAATCAGAAATAGCGTACGCCATTGGCTCACATCGCGCACTTTTGTCTTGTGTGCTGGTCATTTGCGCACTTTATACCAACCACATGTACGCGTTTTAAATTTGTTCTGACAATTAACACAGTGAAGATAAAACAAAAGATAACACGATTTTCAGAATATCGGCCCTGATCATATAGGGAACTTCTTACTCGTTAAGTTGCCTCAATGGAATTTAAGAATGACATAAAATTGCTATGAAAATAACAAAATGAGCAATTACAGGGATGGTAAATAGATAGGAACCCAAATCTAAGATTCAGAATTCAACCACTTGTTGATGTGTCAGTGTGCCAGCGGACTAAATTGAAAATGAAGGGTAACCTTAGGAAATGACTGAATAAATAATTAATCACCATTTAGATACATATTTATAAACTACAGAGAATTAGAAACTGGTACCTTATCTTCGGCTGTGTCTCCTGTCTTACTGTTGACCTCTGACCCTATGCTGAAGCCACTCAAGCTACTCACAGGACTACTGCTACCAGCCTACATCACATGAGAAGGAATAAATGGGATAAAATCACGTCACTACTCAGTGTCACTGTGTTTGAAACATAATAGTCCTCATAATTATCAGAAGTGTTATGCTGTCCAATGGCAAAAGGAAGCAACTCTGTTCCTTTTTTTCCGAATTTACTTTTTCTTGACTTTGGGTAATTTATTTCATGCTCTACATGATGATAAAGAAATTAAGGTAACATGACCCTCAATTTCCGAAATATAGACATATCACTAGATGAATCTTCGACCACACGTGGTCGAACTTTATGCCTCCGCCATTACCAAATTAGAAATAAATGGCACTTCATATTGAATTATTTTCATTTATACAATGACATCTTTGACCTTGACCTTTGACCTTGTGACCCCCCAAATCTAATGAGAGCATTGCCCTTTCCATATGCATACATGAGCCAAGTTTGTTGAATCGTCAAATGGTTACCGAGTTATCACAAGAGCGAACCATTTCTATGTACATAATGACCTCTATGACCTTTGACCTTTGACCTTGAGACCCCAAAATCTAATCAGATCATTGTCTCTCCCATATGCATACATGTGCTAAGTTTGAGGTTGATCGGTCAAATGGTTATTGAGTTATGGTGAAAACGAACCATTTCTATGTACATAATGACCTCTATGACCTTTGACCTTTGACCTTGTGACCCCAAAATCTAATCAGATCATTGTCCCTTCCATGTGCATACATGAGCCAAGTTTGAAGCCAATCTGTCAAATGGTTCTTAAGTTATCGCGAGAACGAGCCATTTTTATGTGTTTTATTACCTCTACGACCTTGACCTTGGACCTTGAGACTCCAAAATCTAATCAGATCATTGTCCCTCCCATATGCATACACGAGCCAAGTTTGAAGTTGATCCGTCAAACGGTTCTTAAGTTATCGCGAGAACAAAAATGGGACGGACGGACAGACGACCTGAAAACATAATGCCTCCGGCAACCACCTACGGTGGGTGGAGGCATAAAAAGGTAGCAACTCCATACATTTCCACATAAAACGCTGATATATTTTCTTCATTTACTTGGAAACTCATTATACACAGCTTCTTCCTTTTGTCATTGATTGGCAGTGCTGTGGTCAAGTGGATATGTCTCTGGACTGTGAACCACAAGGTATTAGTTTCGACATTCCTGCCTCAGTATTTATGTCCTTCGGCAAGACTTGAATGTACATTTGCAACACTCGACCCAGGTGTAATGAGTAAGTAAGTACCTGGTAGGATTTTTCCTTGAATGCACTGAGCACTATGGTTGTTGTGCTAAAGCTGGGCCAATAACATGATTGTAGGGTCCTCTGGGAGAACAGTACATAGTACTGAAGAGGCTACCCTGGGTAAACAAGACTTATCTAGTAGTAGAAGTAATGGTGTTTGTGGTGGTGGTGGTGGTGGTGGTATACGCATTACATCATGTTCTTGATAATTATACTCAAGACCATCACAATTACAACTACAATCACCAACATCCTCATCATAAACATATCCCTTATAACAAGCATCACTGACAACAGAGGGAGAAGGAACTTACTGTTGCTCTACTACTGAAGATATCATCATGTGACAGACCAAACTTGGAGTCGTTGAATGAACCTATTTCTTCAATCTGTGGGAGGGTACCCGTTGAATTAGCTGTATCTAAGGCTTGACTGATCTGAGACATGGTTCCATTTAATTTGGTCTTGGTCTCCCTCATAGATGCCAGCTTTGTGTGGAGCTGGAATAGAAATTGTAAAAATCAAATACTGTACAAACAGAAATAATATTTAGGAAAGACTCACTTTATGATTTTACTTGAGAAAGAAGATTGAGATTCTTGGTTTAATTTTGTCCATCAATAGTCAAGTTAATGGAAAGACCTTCATACATTAAAATCATAATCAAAAGGTACATATCAAAGTCAAAATAGACCTCTAAACCTGATAAGAAAAGAAGAAAATGAAATATGTAGCAAAAATATTTGCAGCATAACAAAAATAAAGAAAGGCATACGGAGAGATGGAGAAAGAGAAGAGAGCGAGAGGGAGAGAAAAAGACAGAAAGACAAGAGGAGATGAAAAAAGGAAAAGGTGATCAAGAGGAGAGGAATGACAGATGGTTCGAGTAGAGAAAGACAAAAAGATATGGGGAAAAAGAGGGGGGGAAGGTGATATAGAATGGTGATATGATGGTTTGAGTAGATTAATGAGATGATAACTTAACTGTCAAAGATAAAATGTTTCTACATAATTTTTTTTTTTTTTTTTTTTTTTTTTTTTTGGGGGGGGGGGGTCCAATAGTTTTACCTCTGTGATTTGTTGGTTTGTTTGGTTGAGATTCTCCTCCACAGTGGTCAACTGGGAATTCCCCGTTTCTACCTGTTGTTCAAGCTGCTGCTCCTCCTTTCTTAAGGTGATCAGCTCTGTCTGTGCTTTCTTCAGTTCTTCTTCCTGGGCCTGGGAGCAGCAAAACATCATCACACCATACCATCAAACATACAAACATTCATCCCACATAAATGTACCAGAATGAGCATTCATGAACATACACACATACAGAGAATGTGGAGAAAAAAAGGAGACAGGGTAATTAGCAAACAATGTGAAACCTACTTTCTATATATCCAATACTGATGCACATCATCTGCAATTGTTTAGTAATTAGAGGCAATTTTCATTTTATAATTTGGATAAATGATTGAAAGAGTGTCCACTTCCATCCTAATTATCAATAATCCATTGGTGTACATGTCTTACACCTTTTGCAGGCAATGGATTTGAGTTCACGTAAATGCATGCATTTCAAATGTAACTTTGTAATTCATCCTGACACATAAAAAGGTAATATATTACATCCATCATTAATGGCATTAATAAATAATCCTAACAATTACTTAGCTCCCTTGTATAAAGCATCAAGAACATGGTAAAATTAACCACTGCTGGTCTAAGGTTTCATAGCAGTGACCATTTGTCAAAAAAAAAAAAAAGATGCCAGCCTCTATATAACCATACACATTGCGACACTACAGTCCATACGCTACTGAATGAAAACTTGATGCTGGGTTTAATCTAAAGTAGGATTTCACAAGGAAGTTAGACGAGGGTCTCAGTTGTAACTGATTCATAAGATTCAGACCTAGCATCAGGTTGAACAGAATTTGTAGAATACAGAGTGAGTCCTGCTGAATATGTAAACAATTGCAAATGGTGTGCATCTGATCTGAAAATCTGTGTATCATGCCTGTCATGCAAACTAGTCATTCAAACATGCTGCCCTGGGTTCATTCCTCTCGTCATCATAAATCTTTCATATCATGCCTATTACCTTGGCTATGGCTTTCTTTGCTTCTTCACCTTTCAGCTTTTTCTTCTAAAAGTAGAAAATTAGTCAGATGGAAAAGGTCCATGATTGGGATAGGATGGGAGGATTTTAAAATATTACTCCATTAGTATTGGTGTATTGGGGTCTACATTACTGGACAAAGGAACTATTATAGGCTATGATATTAAGTATGGGTATGTGGTTTTGTCATATTAATGTTTTTTGGACACTGCACAGCAATGGACGGCAAAGTCAGTTTCATTCAGATTCTACTTAACATGTGTAGTATGTGATCTTGCAAAGCCACTCTCAGTGAAGGATCGGGTGAGAAGTTATTAGAATGGTCCATAACAATTTGTCACAGTGATGGGATTCATTAGAGGTACATGTAAGCAGGAAAGAGATGTTTACTATCATAAGTGTGTTCATTCCTTGATCCATTCACTCACAAATTCACTCATTAAGAAATCTATTCATTCATTCATTCATTCTTCACAAGACACAAGACCTTGGTGCCTGCGGAATGTTTTTCATCATACATAACGATCACATGATACAGTCAATTTTTCACAAGATTTGGTTTCTTCAGAGAATGGTCAAGCAAATAACACTGCATTCAATACTGAATAACATAAGATATGTGACGAAAGCAATATCAAATTAAGCAAAGCTTCAAAGATCTATGTTTGCAAAGATTTTACAGGAAAACACACTGAAACTCAGAGACTTCAGCCTGTAGAAAGCATGAAACTTTTCAAGGCTAATGCTACATTAACAATGTTATGAAAACTGTGCCCCACCTTGACAGTGCTCTGTTGAGAACTAATCTGTCCTCTCAAGGAGTCTACACTCTTCTGGACCTCCTGACACTGGCTCTGGACTTCTGCTAGTAAACCTTCTAGTTTGGTCTTCTGCTGGTCTAGATCATCTAGTCTTTTCTGGGCCTCTGATTTCTGGTTCTCTAGCTGCTTGACCTGGGCCGTGGACTTGTCTAGTTCTGTCTGAAGACCCTGGTATCACAAATAATATAAGTTTTTTCATTAAAAGTTTGTTCTTCTTACTGACAAACATATTGATAAAACATTTGATGAATTATACTAAAGAAGACTGGCATATACATTAATAAAGCAAGAGATTACATCACATTAAAAAAAAACATTACAAAACATTCCCCCCCCCCCAAAAAAAAAAAAAGAGAGGGAAAGTGCCTGTGTTGGTGTGGCAAGAAGGAAGAGGAGCAGGTGGAGAAAAGAATGAGAAAACATCAGAGCAAAAGAGAGATGAAGAGAGAGAATAAAAAAAAAAGATAATGTACAAAGTAAAAGGTAAAAGATAGATGTTGCAAGACAGTGTAAAGGATTTAAAAGGGAAGAAATGTTGTGGAACACAAGATGTAAGATTTGGATCAGACAGAAAAAAGAAGGATAAGTTGAGAGAGAGAGAGAGATTGTTTTTACCGATTAAGCAAAGCTGGGAAGCTTAGAAAAGCCATATGCTTTTGTAACAGAGGCTTAAGGACATATGACACCACGGGTAACATACCTGTACTTCCATGTTCTTCATCTTTATAACCTCCTCCTTCTTTTGTATATCAGACTGTAGTTGTCCCTTCTCCTTGTTGAGTGTATCAATCTCTTTACTGATTGCATCAAGCTCCTTGATTGCTGAGAAGTCTCCTGGCATTCCTCCTGGTATAACCCCCAGCTCCTGAAAGCGCAATGAAGTTCAGGAATATTAGATGCATGCCAGGAGAGGATGTCAAAAAAGAGAGTGAACCCTATTATGCATCAGTTCTTGCTCTAATAATGATCAAACTCACATAATACTTCAAAGATAAAATACACTTTAATGACAAACAAAGAAAAAAAATATTTAGAGAAAGAAACTAAAAATTTTGCGCCTTTGGCATGCTTGATTCATTCGGGCCATTACTGCCATGTTTGGTAAATTTCCATATGGTTCAGAAGTCCAGTACCTAAGTCAAACTTTAGTAATCCCCTGTCCAAAGTGATCACATACATTTTCTGCCCTTAGGAAACACTATCTATAGTAGGACTTATCCACAAAGTCCAGCTATCTAAAGTGAAAATCTTTTCTGTCTCCCTCAGGTGGCTTTCAAAAATGCATGTGACTGTAGCTATTATTGACATGGAACGGTGTGGCCTAAATTCACAAAGGCGGTTTAAACCATGGGGAAGTTTCAAAGGTCCATCTCTCTCTTGGGTGTTCTGCCAATGGGGCGGGTCCACACACCACAGTCGAATTGTCAGTTTCTTCTCCACCTCTCTCTCTCTTCTGCCTGCCTCTTCATTACATCATACGTCAAGTCATCTTTCAGTTCTCCCCCTTTTGCCATTCATTTTCCCTTCCTCCATATACAAAAAATAAGTGTGTATAAGCCCACATTGCCAATGCGCACACTAAAAAAACTCACATAATTGGACAGGGTTCGGAGCGCACATACACCTAAAGAAAATCCAGAAGGGCGTTTAAACCACCCTATGGTTTAAAATTCTTTAGTGAATTCCGGGAGATATGTCTATGTATACTTACAGCTACTCCTACTTCTACCCCTCCAGGTTTAGATCTAAATGTAGGTGGTATCATCTCTGGGGTGAGCTGTGGTGGAGGCATGATACCTGACTTAGCTTGTCTTACTAGGTACATGGAGAGGGCAAACTGATCAGGGTTTAACTGCCCAGTTAGCTTGATGTCACATAGATTCCTGTAGCAAGAAAGTAAGAAAACACTACCATCAATGTGAACCATTCCAAAGTTTGATACTAATATCAATCAAGCCTTCAAACTTGCTATAAAATTTTCCAATTCTGCCGAAAGCAAGTACTGTGTGTACAGCAACCCCCCCTCCCCCCACCCCCTCCCACTCATGTCATCTTGTGATAACCAAGATTCCAGTGTATACATTTCTGGCAAGTGACAGTACATGTAGGTGTAATATAGTTATCCTCAGTGGCATTTTGAAGGTTCAAAAATCTGAAGAATTTGGCCCAAAATGAAAAGAATCTTTGGTCATAAATTTTGTAAGAATGGTAAAAAACATGCGTAAGTACAAAATATATTACTTCTACGACAGCTTAAACCTATATAAATCAAGATAGCAGGCAATGAGAAATACTCACCAAATATGAGCAAGAGTCTGATGTGGGAGACCAGTCTCTAGAAGTGATGGTTTGACCTGGTCACCAGTCAAATAACCTTTAACCTCTGTGTCAAGCTGCTTGAACAAGATGTCACAGTTGGCCTTCTCCTCTGTAGTAACGACCCAAGGAGCAGTGCTACTACCGCCACCAACCTTAGAAATCAATGGAAAAGGTAAACACAGAACAATAATGGAATTGTTCATGGGTTCACTGATAGTGCGGTGCTCCTAAAATCAGCTCTCTGATTCCTACTAATACCCCATCAGTACAATGGTTTCACAGGTCGGTTCGGACTGTCTGGCTCTAAAGATACAGTACTTAACTGGATCAAGTTTTCAAGATATGGGGACCTCCTCTAAAAGATTAAAGACGACATGCTGGATAGCTACAATGTACATTTAAAGTGATTACACAATGGTAAACAAAATTTTGATATATGATCGAGAATAGAATTCTAAGAAGAATAACATTAAAAATATGATGATTTTCAATCGAAATCGGTGCAGTTTGGCTAATTTTCTCATAAAAAGTTATGAGCTGACCAAAAAATTTGAGTATGAGGTATGACGTAAAAGTGGGTAGCCAGCTTCGCGCATTGCAGTTGTGCTGCGCACGAGACTGTACAATATGTATTATACCTTGCGCGCATTTTGCTAGAATTGCGCGACAAGGTACCCACTTTGACGTCATTCTGACGTAAAAGTGGGTACCCAGTTGAAACTGGGTCACAGCTGAGGGGTCAAAAATATCCTGAAATCTTACCACATTCGGGGGTTTCCTTGGCAACCGACTTTTTAAAAAACTTTAGGCAGGTGATTTTCTGCTGATGAAATCATGCTCTTTTAAATGAGCTAACATTGTTTCAGCATTGGGTACCCCCTTTAAGCTCTCATTCCAAGTAATAGTACAAGATTATTTACAGAGACATCATAATTATTTCATAACAAGTCAAAGTTGAGTAACTACGGTCTAATGGTGCAAGATATGGTATTTACAAATTTTACTTTACCACTTGAATTTAAATTAGCAGAGCTCCATAGTAATTTCTTTTCATAGGGTGTCCAGGGGACAGGTTCATAAAATTTGTCAGCACTGAAAAGTTGTCATTCTCTGACAATTACCATAGTAACAGTCACTGACCAGTGCTTCTCAACCAATTTAAACCAAGGATTTTCCTGAAATTGTCAGAGAATGAAAACTTGTCAGTGCTAACAGCTTTCATGAAATGGTGCCCAGATTGACTTACGGAACCTACAGTAACTGTAACTTAGGTCTATACATCCTCATCGAGTCTGATGTTATCTTTCATTTTCCTCATACTTCCAAACCATTCACCCATAGAATGCCAAGTAAGTGTGTGTGTGTGTGGTTTTATTTTTTTTTGGGGGGGGGAGGGGGGGAGGGGATTTCCTTCATCATTACTAGCTGTACTCCAATATTTCTTTTGGTGACTGGCAAACTTTACCCAAAAACAAAGCAAATCTGTCATGTATATAAATCAACCTTTATGTTTTTGGTGATCAATTGTGTAATCTTCAGTGTTTGGATAATCTCAAATCTCCACTTCCAAAGAGGAAGCAATCATGATGAGGAAGTTTGAACAACAAATAGTATGCAGTCAAGAATCCTATTCCAGACCCTTGGTAATATACAGTTCAATGAGGAGAAACCAGGAAGAAGCAATTTGGCACTAGACTTAGCAATTAAGATGAAACGGATAGGAATGGTTATATCAAGGAAACACATTGAAACTGAAAGTAGAAGGAGAAGTTTTATAAATAGAAGCAGAAAAAAGAAACCTACTGCAAAAGATGAGTAATGAATTTAACACCTACAATTATGAATTAACATGTTCACTGATTTCAAAAAATACCTGTACCAAAGCATTTTTGCCAAATACAAATGCATAATTTTCACTCTCTGAACAAATGAAGAAAAAAAATCTTCATGAAAAAGAGACTCAACCCCTCAAATTTGTAGTGGTATTTCAAATAAGACAGAGTAAAATGGATAACTTTATATTTTCAAAACTGAAAATAAAGAGGGGAAGAGGAATATAACAATAACTAAGACTTTCTCAGCAAAAGGTGTCAGAAAGAAAAAAAACATCGAAACACTTAAAAATCAAATTTGCAAGATGATTTTAAGAAACAATACTGAACACACCTGTTGCGGAAAAGCCATGGTTGATGGCGACCCACTGCGCAAAGCTGGACTCGTAGGGGGCGGAGTCACTCTTCTGAGAGCACCAGCAGAGGGCAGGCCACCAGGTAGGACCGGGACAGAGCCAGGAAGGGTAGACTTTTTCCTCTTGGAGGGTGGGATTAGTTTAGTTGGTAGAGCAGCAGGGACAGGGTCCTTTTCTAGAGCTCGGTATACCAAATGCATGGCCTGTAAGGGAGGAAATTTACTGGAATCTCACGTTCTGATAGTTAAAGTTAATTCTGATAGAAAATAGGTGATAACTAAATAATACGCAATAATAACAAAAATCAAGCTTATCACTAGACAACTTGCAAAGCATATATGGTCTCGTATTTCATTATGATCATAAATTTTAGTCATGAAACAGCAGTTCAAAAAGGTCTTCAAGTCATTCAAGGATAATCGTTATGCAGCAAGAGGTTGAGTTGGATCATTAACACTTTGGCTACTGGAACCCCGGTCTCTTATCTTATGCATAAAGGAATTCAAAGTTAAATCAAAAGTCAATAGGTTAAAATGTATTAAACCTCCATACGACATTACACTGCTGGAAATCACTGGTGCTTAAAATCACCACACCAAATAACTCCAATGCCTACATGCCATAATGACTAATGTGACCTAATCAAAGGATTTCGTTATCCTCTTTAATTTACAACTTTACCAGCTTTTGATACTTATATATTTCCCTTGTTTTCTGGAATGCCATGAAAATAGCAGGCGAAAGAAATAAAGGTCATTTTGCAATATGGAACCAATCATAAGTGGATAGTATCATATCATCTTTAAGACCTGTAAAGCTATTAAAGCTACAATCACTTTGCATTCATGAGTTACTTTCATTTTTGTTCAAATGTTATTGCTTTAAAGCATTTCATATCTGCAGCTAATAAAACCACTCATACGCCAACTTACCACTGAAAACTCATCTCTATCTAGTAAACCATCCTTGTCGATATCACTCAGATCCCATATCTGTGTCAAATTAGTCAGAAGCGAACCAAATTGGGTGAAAACTATATTGAGCTAATTTGATCGTCATTTGAAAAACACTGGGTTATTACTCCAAGAATTCAATAACCACAAGATACCAGCATATCGGTAAATTAATGTTATTTATGTCCAGAAAACCAGGCATACCAATATCACTCAGATCAAATATCTTTATCAAATTACACATGAAAGAGGTTTGCATGATTCATATCATAGTGTTGAGTCAAACTGATAATACTGGGTTTTGCCCGGATGGACGGATGGAATAAGTAACAAATTACCCGCCTATCTGGAATATCATTTTCAAATATTCCTGAAAAAAAGGAGAGAAAATAAAAAAGGACTTTAAGTTCTGAAGATATCTTTACATGGAATGAAATACAGGGCATTAGTTATATACATGTCAAAATTATGCAGAAATACCCAGTAAAGAATTGTTCTACAAATTAATGTTGATTGTAATTTAGAACAATGAAGTATAAAACTATTCTTGTGTTGTCAACATTTACTATTCCTCATCATTTCTGGGTCCCATTTCATGAAACTTGCTATCAGTAACAACTGCCACATTTCTATGACAAATTTGCTTTGAGCCAATCAGATGCAAGGATCTTATTATTGATAACAAGTTATTGATAATAAGTTTTATGAAACGGGGCCCTGGTATAGTCAAGGTGTCAGCATGATGCTTCCTGTCAATGGAGATACTCCCTCGCTATGTTACACAAAGGGCTCTCCTCACTTTTATTCTACATTCTCTTCTAACACTTGCTGACTTGTAAATCTATTAAAATAATATTTCAGTCCGATGGCCTGAAGTCAAGCCTACGAGGCTGTCTAAGCTTGTCATCCTTGGTGAACTATGTGATTTATAATCAATCAAATCAATTCCAATTTATTGATGACAGAATCATATTCATAGCAATCATCAAAACACTCATGTATGGACTGAGGTTATGTAATTATAAAAAATACCTAAAACAAGGGCGGATACAGAGAAAGAGTGTTGTTTTAAACTGAATTAACTAAAACAGGATAACATATCCATAGATAATGGTTCAATGAAAAACCTTTTTTTATTTTCAATAATTGCAAGAAACTAATCTTACCCTGCTGAGTATATCGACTGGTAGCTTTGAGTTCATAAAAACACCTTTGACCTTGTCACCTGATAGTTTGTTGTCAATGGGAGAGAGACTGTCGAATATCCCATCGTACTTGGCTTTGTCTTCCGCCTGAATAAACAAAATAATAAACATAAATCTTAATCAATGAACCATTTACTGGCACCATGTTTTTCCTCTCTTCCTCATCCATGCTCCATGGCAGAACATGTAGATGGACACAAACTTCCCAGTCAGTGTATGCATGCAATAATATATCCCATGCACTATGTGAGAAAGACCATTAAAGATTCCATTACACTTGATTTCGTGTTGTGCCTGAAAAAACAAAATCATACAAATAAATTAATCAACTAACCATTATCATTTGCTTTCCTCTCTTCCTTAGATATACTTTATTGCCTAGTCTTTCTGGTCATGGACCCAATCAGTATGAATCTTGTAAGCAACAGTCTGTATCACTAAAGCTTGCATCAAATTAAATGAAACTAATGCATATTATAAATGAATACAAAAAGAAAAATCTGCAGCAGCAATTATTGAATGACTAATTCATTGATTCATTCTCCAAAGTGACATTCACTAATGCTTTTTAATATGTAATGACAACAAGACCTACATGTAGATATAAAAAATTTAAAAAATCATACATGTAGCTACATAGCAATACATCTTTATGGAAGAAGTACCATAGTGATGAAAGTAAACAGTATGATTTTGGAAACATGCAAATGTTTATGAGTATCATGTATTTCAAAATGCATAATCTCATAATCTGCTAAGGAATTAACATGAAAAATGATAACAATTGGCTGTAATGACATTACATGTATTTCATAAACTTGATACTCCACTAAAACATGATGGATTATATAAACATGGATTCATGCCTAACACCCTCTTATTACTAAACTACTGATGAGTTGATCACTACATGTATATGAAACTTGTCCACTGAATTGCGACCACACAAGATTTATATCTCCACTAGAATTATGACCTTGTTAACATAGGTGTAATATGTAGCTGGAGGGGGGGGGGGGGATTATGACTATCTTGCCCCCCTCAATTACATTGTACATGTACCTGTCGAAGAATTTTCTAAACCCTTGTTGTCAAATGGTACAGATTTTAGCTTGTTCTCTCTATTTTTTTCTCTCTCTCTCTCTGTTTGTCTGTTGTTGTTTTTAAGGAAATTTTCTACTGTTGTCTGCAAATTTGGTCCAACACCCCCCTCCCAATCAAAACAGTCCGCCCCTATCTCTTATTAAAATGATATGAATTCTAACATCAGGAGATATTTCAAAGAGGAGTAAGAAATGCTTCATTTCAATGATGACTTACCGATACTGCCCAAGGAATATCTGCCATAGCTGGGCTTGCTGATCTCCCATGGACTGGAGGAGTTCCACCCTGAAGAACAGACACATGAATGTATTATGACAGACTTGAAAACAATACATCCTTAACAAAAAACATCACTCAAAACCTGTCAGCTGAACAGTTTCGATAAGACTTTTCAAAACTGCATGAAGTGAACATGGGGAATTTACATAAAACTTGTGATGCAAAATAGATTACATAGGGCCTATATGTATACAGTTGTATGTCAGCAGTATGTAAAAAAAAAGTTGAAAATAAAACATAAGCTATGAATGTCTCACATGACTGATACACATGATATATACCTGAATACATGTATACATATATATACATGTATATATAAAACGATACTAGTATATAAATTCCGCGTGTTGGTTCTGATACAGAAGAAACAAAAAGTATACGAGGTAATGCATTTTAGCTCCAACGAAGATGTTTATTCTTATAAATACCAAATTTTCGACATGAACACATCTTCTTCAGGGTTACCCGAATATAGAGTATATATATATATATATATATATATATATATATATATATATATATATATATATATATATATATATATATGTATATAAACATGAAATAGTTCCACACATGATCGTTTACGTGTGCTAACTGAAAATGTTACTTTTTATGTGTTATTTCAAATATTTCTACATGTATAATGGTCTCATCTTAACTCATTAATTGTATGGTAGGCTACTACATGGTATTCCTCTATTTTGTCATACTACATTTCCTACTGTGTATGTACAGACTGAACATATACAGTGTATCCAAGAATTACTTGTACACTGCACATAAACCCACACTATAAAAGGAGAATTTGAACTATGCTTGAGGTCGAAAATTCCTAAATAAGTTGTAATGAAATATACTGCATTATATATCAAATTGAAAGAAAAGAATAGCCTTTGATTTGCATGTAGTTACAAATTATGGTCATTCATGCCTGAATAGTTACATGTATGACCCATTACTACCTAGTTTCTGACATTTCTGTGATCACTGAAGCATATCGCATAATGCTTCAATGATCATGGCTTATGTGTTCCTTTTTGCAAGAGATGCGATAATATCCTTCCATTTGATACACTGTATGATTCTGATCATTTCACTTGGTTTTATTCATTTTCACATGAATTGAAATATGAATTATGAATCTAACTGATAACCCCAGGCCTGTATAAAGTCAATTAGGAAATAGTCACATGATGTTTGAAGGTTTGCATGGTGGTACGGATAATCGTAGAACGGTTTACGGTTCACCATGTGGTAAGTCCTAAAGGACTATAGGTAAAATGAATAGAGATGGAGGTGAAAATGAAAGGTGAGAAAGCGGGAGAGATAGAGGGTATATTCTCCCGCTTTCTCGCCTCTCATTTTCACCTCCATCTATATCCACATGGTGAACCATAAACCCTTCTACGATTATTAGGAAATAGTCGCGAGAAATTGATTCATCTAAAGTTGTTTTCAAAATGAGTGACACATGTATGAATTGAAATAATTCTTTTATATCAAATTAAAGGATATCATGTCATCTATCAGGAAAATGAACAAACAAGCCATGACCATAGAATGATTAAGAGTTATGCTTCAGTGATCACAGAAAGGTCTGAAAATTAGTGCTGCATGTAATGAATTATTATTCACGCATGAATGATAATGATTTGTAACTACAGGCAAATCAAAGGCTATTCTTTTCTCTTAAATTAGATATATAATTCACTAGATTTTATTCTAAATATAGGTATTTTCAGCTTCAGCATGATTCATATTCTCCTTTCATAGTGTGGTTTACATGTATGTGCAGTGTACAAGTACATGTAATTCTTGGATACACTGTATGTATGGATATTCTGTGTGGACTGAGACTTCAATATGCTAAAACTGACTTTCACAACTGATCAATAAAAACAACAACAGGCACAGCCTTTTACCCGCTATTTGTATCAGAGACTGTGCCTATCCATCAATTGATAGTACGCTTCCTTGTGCATGCATGTGATATCAAGGGCAACGGGTTGAGCACTCAAGACATAAATTTAATAACTGTCTACCGTCTAATAGCAAATGTTTATGTTACCTTTCCACATCTCTCCACACATAGGCATAATGTATCACTATCATAATAAAATCAGGGCCCCCGTTTCATAAAACTTGTTATCAGTAACAACTGCCACATTTCTATGACAAATTTGCTCTCAGACAATCAGATGCAAGGATTTCACTAGCTTATAACAGTTTTGCAACTTGCTATTGACAAGTTTTATGAAACAGGGTCCAGATCTCAACTGTAATAGATGCATGCTCAATTAGTAATAACAATTATGCTTTTATAGCACATTATACATGGTGTCTCTATGTGCTTTACACGAAATGACTTAATCTACTGTGTTTTAGTTACATTCCATAGTCATATAGGAATCTATTTTCTCAATGTTATCTAAATTTATGGAACATCACACAATGTGAGTTTCCGGGAATTTCTTTTTAGTCATAGATGATCAAACAATAAACAGCGTTTGGCTGTGTCATAAACGTTTTGAAAAAGAGAGTTAGAGATGGTTTTCACTGATCAAATAAACAAAGGACATTGTTTCCACATCCTATAACAGTTACGTTCCGCTAGATAAATGTAAAATAGGACAGGAAAGCCTTAACCATTCCAATTTGTAAAATATACAACAAAGAACAATAACATTCCATCTGTGAGTCACTTCATTGTAAAATAGAGGGGGGAAAGTCAAATGTAATGACTTGTCATGTGAAATCATGGCATGCAGAGATACATGTACAATCCATAAATAATAGATTTTAAAGGTGGCTAAAGTTTTCAGGGGGGGGGGGGGGAGTCTCAATATCTATTTTTTCATCATCAAAGTATAAGTACATACTCACCAGATTAGGAAGAGGGGCTGGAAAGGTGAGCCCTGAAAGGGCAACCTCCTTGCCATTCTGGGCCAGGGCTATCAACTTCAGGGCTACTACGAATGTCTGCAAGAAAATACCAGATAGAGACATGATACGAGAAGAAAGAGAAAGAGAAAGAGAGGAAGGATACACTCAGTGATAGATACAAAGTGAGGAGAGAATGAGGACAAGAAAGGAGAGAGGAGAAAAGAGAACAGAGACAGAAACAGAGAGAGAGAGAGAGAGGGAGGCAGCAGGAGCAGAAAGTGAGAGTGAACACAAAGCAATCCTTACTATTTTATTATAAAAAACAACAACCATACCTATGGTGGTGTACATGTATATGGAGAATGTGAATTTGAAAATGAATATAAGAATTAAAATGCTGAATCTATTTTCTTTCAAAATCTGTAAATGCATATGGGAAACTACATGTACAATACATGTAAATGGATTGTGATTGAAAAATAGAAAGTTGATCTGCAATGCATTATGAAGTAAAATTCTGTGAATAAGGAAGGAAAGAGAAAGAAGAGTTAGCAGGAAACTGAAAAAGTGTTTAGTGTTCCTGTTTAAAAAACTAGACTCCATACAAATTAAGGTAGTCAGACCTACATGCACATCAGCGCTATCACTGCAACACAACACAAGTACATGACAGATTACTCATCATGCACACTTGCTTTACAAACTACACGTACAATCTACATGCATGGTGTAATGTAACTGAATAGAAAAGCGCACTTTCGTCCAGGAAATAGAGGTACAGTACCTTGCATAAAAATTAACCATTCTGGGAATTGAACGCAGGGTGGTGCCATAAACATCTCCGAAGGAGCAATTAGCAATGAAACTTGGAGTAAAACGAGGATGGTAATGACCACTATCCAATGTTTATTAATGGCTGCAAACTACAAGCAGAATAGCAAAGGGATACTCTGCACAAACACATCCTCTCTACTTCTCAGACAACAATGCAACTGTGGTGTAGAAAAGGAGAAGCTAATACTTCTTTCTAGTTTCTATCAAAAAATGTTTTCCAAATTCCTGGGGAAAGAAACTGCTGTCTTGCAAGGATGAAAATCCTTGGGGCATATGACTGGGATATTCTCAAGATGTTCTTTATCAAAAACATACATGTACATGTACCTTCCACTCCATCAGAAGACAGTGACACAGTTAAAAGATTGCTACACATTTTAGACAATGTTTCAAAACATGATTCACAATAACCTTTGACCCCTACCTGCTTGTCCAGAAACCCCTTTCCCTGAGGGTCTGATAGCTCCCATATTTTATGGAGGATGGTTTCTCTCAGTCCGGACTTCTTGAGGAATGCTGCTGCATCTACGGCTCCTATCTTCCCTGTTCCATTCTTATCTACCTACAGACATACAAAAAGTATAACAAAGAGAATGACTTTTTGTTAACAGAGCGAGTCTGCATTTTGTGGTTTGGCCCAATAACTTTGATGTGGAGCCCTAAAAACATGCCAAATACATAATCATACATGTATTGTGCTCATTTTGGTTGCACTAGTATGTGTTGTTTGATGCACTTTTTGTAGGGAAAAATGTAGCAATGAAAGAAAAGTATTGGTGTTGCCAATTTGAAGAAGAAAAGCTGATCGGGTTAGGATTTAAATAATTCCTGTCATGGATACATGTACATGCATGATGCATGTAATAACAATAAGTTAAATTTATGTATACATTTCTAAGTACTCTACATTTAATGTAAACCTCTTCACTCTCAATCTATGCCTTTAGTTTCAAACCAGTATAAAACTAAAACACCAGCATTTTTTCCTTGCAGTGCACATGTCAGAACATTAGCATGAAAATATGCATTTCTGTGAATACAATCTTCAATATTCTGCAGCTAGCCAGCTACATGTAGGAGGCACTAGGATGCTCCGTAAGACCATTTTTGAAACACCACTCTACCACGTACATGTATCAATGAATCCTCAACTTTCCTGAAGATCACATAGAAAATACATATGTATTTTTCCCGCTTCAGTATTATACATGTACAGAACTGATGAAAATGAGGGTGAAAATCAAAATCTAGGGCATCTGCTCAAATTTCATCGAGACAGGATGATGAAGAAATTATGCAGGTACAACTTCATGTATAAAATTATTCTGTGAGACTAAATTTAGAATATATTTTGTATTACTTATGGACTTTCTTCCCAGATTCAGAAAAAAAACCTTTTTTTTTCTATTGAGTATGTATAATCCATTCTTTCCCAGCATTGTTCATGTGCAAGTTTCATGTAGAATGCAAAAACTCAAAGTCAACTACATGTTCATTGCACACAAAACTTTCAAGTTCTAACTTAAAAATTACACTGCCTGATCCTTATGTACAGCGTAAATGTACTGAAGTAACATGTAAGGCCCTACATGTACATGTACATCAACTAATGTATTCACTGACAAATTTCTCTTTCCAGTGCTTAGGAGAATCATTAACTGTAGGCTTATTCTATTAGTGCAGTAAGGGGTTTAATGTATACTATAACTGCACAGTGAATTCAAATGGGAAGGAACCTTATTTGCCTGAACATGTAGCCTTATATTTTACCTCCCCAAGAGTACAAATTGTCATTTCTTCGTACAATCAGTCTAATTGTCATGCATAAATAAAGAAGGTCAGTCATCCCTAACAACATCATCCACACAGGACGTCATGACAGCATTTTTAAATGCTCTTGTTTTGGATGAGAATTGTCACATACATGTACAGGTACATGCATACAGTAAAGTAAAGTGTAAAATGTACAGTGCAGGCCTACAATTTCCACGTAAAATGTCATTTGATATCAATAGTGCCTGCCTACACTGCCTACCACTATTAGACTGTCATTACACTTCACTATCAGATTAGATGTAGATCACACATTAAAGACATTGCCTGGCCTATGTACAGAAATTACACTTTTCCATTTATTTCCTTATCCAAGCAAACAGATTATCACTGGATCTGAGTTTCCTTATCAAAGCAAAAAGGTAATCAGTGGATCTGAATCTAACTGCATAATAATTTCAGTTTTGGCTTTGAAGAAAGTGACTTGAAATAAACCTGTTAATAATGCAATTCAACACATTTCTTTTCCACAGTACATCATTTGTTTGAGGGGCAAAATGGCATTAAATCTTTACCTAAACAAGTGAATTCCCTTCTAGTTCTAATGAGATGAGGGTGTTTCAAGAAGTACTTTACATGTAAAATGCTAATATTTCACAGGCTTTGCTTCACTTATATCAGGTGAAGTTGGTAAACTACTTCACAAACTTACATGGTAAGAAAGTAATTACTGGTACGGATGTACATGTACATCTATACCAACACAATATTCATTGCAAACAAAAACAAAAACAAACAAAAACAAAAACAAAAACAAAAACAAAAACAAAAACAAACAAAACAAAACAAAACAAGAGTTTTTCAGGAATGTACTATGCCTAAGATACAGTGTACAAATTATAGCAAAGGTGGAACTCAACAAAGTATCAATCACAAATAATACAAATTCATCAAAAATTTAATTTTAAGCAGAAACTATAAAGATATGCAACAATTACTTTGGACTGGATATTGCTACATGTGTACATGTAGTTCTAAATGATAAAATTCTTTAATAAATACATTAACTACTTTTAGGACCAAAATAGAGATGTATGTCAAAAATCATTCAATGGATTTTATTGTCTCTTTTAGAAATTGTTGGGATACCTGCTATGACAAGAGTATGCCATCATGTGCTAAAGTTTTGCAGAAAAACACAAGAAACTGAATATTATGTCCTCAAGCTTGTTAAGGCCTGTTCAGATATGAGGAAACATTGTGTGCCACAAAATCCCCGCAACATTTTTGTGTACAAGTCTATGGGGTATGAGGCGACAGAAAAATGTGCACCGATCAAAATCCTAAAAAGTTAGCACAAAATATGTTGTCATGAGATTGCCTGTGCAAGTTTTGACAAAGTTTTCTTTAATTTGAGAGTTGACGCGTTAATGCGCGTTCATTAACCTATGTGGCGCCACAAAGTAGCGCCATATCTGAACATTAAAAATGTGGTACCACAATGTCGCCTCATATCTGAACGCCCTTTTTAGAGGCCTTTTTGACAGAGCAACAAGTGAATACAGCCTTCACTTTCAATTTGAAAAAAAAAAAAAACTAAACAAACAAAAATCAACCAGTTTAGTAGTCTCTTCCTTTGGAGGTATTGTGCTATTTTGCACTGCCTCCTTCCTGAGATCCACCGTGATCTATGGCAAAAAAGTTTCCGGGAGACATTTCCCCTAAGGAAAGCACCACCTCTTTGATCTATAAAAAGTAATCCATTGCCTACAACTACCTATATGTATTACAACACAAAAGAATCTGGGGTGGGACTATAGGAAATCCAACAGGTAGTGCTTGACCAAGAAGAAATATTGTCTGGGAGTTCACAATGTTATTGCAGTTCGATCAGACTTTTATTCTACTATCAGAGCTCTAAGCAATACCCTGTCTAGTTTACTAGTCTCTATGTTTGCTAGATTTTAATTTGGTGTAAACAAACACTGCTGATTTTCAAAATGAACTTGAACTTGAACTCTATTTATCGCTCTGCACATGCAACTAAAAATCATCAATCACTGTCATAAATGTACATATAAATGTACGAGAAAATTTGCTGAAAATCCATGAATTGTAATATTGTTGCTATCCATAAATAGCACTATAAAGTCATTTTCTGCAATTTTCAAAAAAACATAGGCATGCTGGCTAAAACACCCAAAATTTGTCATGTATCACTGAGCTTAAACAGATGGCTGCACCAAACCCAGAATTCCCAAGACCCTCACAAACAACAAACTGATCTGTAATGAAGTCAAAGCAAAAAAAAAAAAAAGAAGAAGGAAAAAAAAAAAAAAAGGCCCTGCTAATGCTACCACAAAACTACAGGTTTCATTTAAATAATCTGAATGTAGTTATTGTTGTTGTTTTTGTTTGTGTGTACGTGTGTTTTGTTTGTCACATCAATAAAATCCTACATGTATGTCACAACTGGGTAGGCATTTTCATTTCTGCCTAGCAAACCTGAATGGGGAGATATAGTGTATCTTTGCTTGACTGTCTATGATCAAGTGTCATCACTGAACCAAAATAGGAATTCTTAGATTAGAAAAAGTGACTAATCCTTGAGAAAAAGCATAAAGTTAATTAATTTAATTAAGAAAAATCTAGTTGATTAATGAGCAATCTATACCTTGACATTCTAATCTTGGATCTGCAGAGCGAACATATACACTTGTACACAAAAATATGTTCTGACAGAAGCAAATTATACAACACTTTTCATTTTGATGAATTCACTTGCAGAATGTACTATTAATGCTGGAAACTGGTTCCTTCAAGGGTTAACATCCCCTCTCTCAAATTCAAAAAGACACCAAGTTATTCTCTCTCTCTCTCTCTCTCTACTTTCTTTCAAACCAATTGTATATCGCAAAATACTGCCATAAAGCTGAATTAAATGCAAATTAATACTTGATTTCAAATGGCATTATCAAAATATATCACAAAAATATATCAAAATTACATTATAAAGATCAAAATAACAATCAAAAATGTTCTTACCTGTCTGAAGAGGGATTCATATGCTGTGAGGTTGGACCCAGCAACCTGTATAAAAATAGGCAAAGAAGTCATGAATAATAAAAGTACTTCTGTACATGTTGATAAAGTCTGAAATTACCTTAATTTGCGGCCATATGACTGAAATGTAGAGATTCATACAATCACATCTTTTGTGTGTCAACTCTTTCACTCATTGAATAACATGTCGTCATGTCTACATGTATTTTCATCAAAAACAACAGCTTTTCCACCATTGAACTTTGGTGTTTTTTGTTTGTAATAGTTTGTTTGATACTTTTTAATGTAGGTCTAGGCAGGAGACCCAGGCTACAGTTTATTAAATTTCAAATTAAACCTTTCTTTCCGATCCCCATTCCCCTTCTCTCTCTCTCTCTCCCTCTCTGTCTGCTTTTCAGACATGTACAAATTAAGTAAGCAATCACCAAAGGTAATCTACTCTGTAATATTTCAAATGCATTCAAAAAATTAAAAAATACAAAAATACAACCAAAAAACCCCCACAAAAATTAGAATATACATGTAATGTAGGTCACACATTCAACTCAAGTCAGCCTTCAGCTCTACTGTATGTGCACGGTTTTCTTTTTTTCTTTATTCTCTTTAAAATCCTGTACCACTGTCCCATACATGTAGGTTTTCCAGGTTAAGTTTTTTTTAAAGGTTAATTTCATAGTACCATATTCTAGCTGTACACAAATTATCATCCTACATGTATATGACTCTGTACCCTGCCTTACTCAATACTGCCTTTGTTCATTGCAGAAAGTAAAAGCTATATGCACAATGTATAGTGCTCTCAATAACATTCGGGTACATACACAGATAACTTGGCTGCACTACAAAGTTTACCTACACATTACATTGTGACCCATTATCATAACACCTAGTGTCTTGGGTCTGTCGTTAGTCAGGAAGTGTAGCGTTTGTGTGAAGTTTCAGGCATGAGTCACAGGAATATGGTGTATCAATCAAAAATCCCTCGGTCCTATTAATAAACCAGGACTAATCCCCATCGTGTATCCATGATCTTCTAATCAGGGCTTCCACTTATTTTTTTACATTCATATTTTACGGCTGTGCCACAAGATTAAAATGAGATCTTGCTTCATGCTACTTCTGCCAGTTCTGGTGAAGAAAGAACTAAGAAGTGCTAGATGAATTACAGTGTAGTACTTCTGTACATGTACATGCCATAATTTCTCAGTAAGGCATTTACTGTATGGTAAACTACAGGAATATATGTTAACTGAACAAAATTCAACAAATACATGTAAGGATCAAACTCCTAGATCATTTAGGACAAATTCTTACAACTCTGTAGTTCATGAACAAGCATAGTAGAGTATACAGTAGAACATGTACATATACATGTACTACATAATGAATACATTAAATATTCACACATACACTGAAGCATGAAAATAAATCCACCTCAATATTTTGCCATGATAACAAAACTGCCCTTGGATGTGAAAGAAAAAAACCCACCTTTTTTATATAACCTTTTTTATAAAAAAAGAAAAGAAAATTACTTAATGATTAAAAAGCCTGAAGGACATGAGTATACATATTGCACATGTACTACATGTAGGTGTTTTTAAAAAACATCTGACACATTTGATCTTTAATAAGTCAAAAGTTAAAGATCTTAAAAGACTGAGGGTATCAAATTCATTGGGACTAGGTTTTGTGGAATGTACTTAATCAATATTCTTAAAATAATGCCCTGAATATTTAATTAGATTTTTACTTTTTGAAAAAACAAGGCTCCACATGTGTGAGTAATTAATTCATTGTGTTTTGTGCATTGTACCTGTCATTTCTGGTAAACTTTTGCTCTCCAGTGTTATTACTGATTCATGACTCTGGGTTGAAAGAGGTACAGTGGAATTTCAGCTGCAATGTACAATGGCAATTGTCAGGCTCTGAATTCATTACTGACACACACACAGTTTGTTGTGGCCTCAATTTTACAAAAGGTGAAATCTAATTAAATATTCATAACATTATTTCATGAATATTAATGAAAAACAATCCACAAAACCTAGTCCCAGGAAATTGGACATCCTTCAACTTTACACTGTGAAAACCTCAGTCCTTTACGAGTTGTAAAAGATCAAACGTGTCAAATGTTTTTCTAAACACCTAGTATACATATTTCTACATCACTTCAACAAATAATCTTGACTAAAACATGTCACTCATGAACTTCATTTCAAATGTACATGTATATCAATTTAGCAAGTACATATTCTAAGGCACACCATAGTGACCATACAACACTCTTGGATGTGAAGCAAACAAACAAAACTGACAGAAAGAGCATAAGAAAGAAAGACCAAAAGAGGAAGTTTATTAAGATAACACTATTAAACACAGGCTGAACTGATGCTAAAGTAAAAGTGAACATCTCAACCCATCACTACCAACAATCTTTTACAAACTCTTTTGCAATAGCATGTTAACGCAGTCATTTAATACACAAAATAAATATGAATTTATCGTGCCATACTGCCGTTTAAATTTAACACAACCCAACTCTGTAATTCATAAACATAATAGACTATGGAAAGCTCTTGACTCTCACTTAACATAAAATCTTTTGTTGTTGTTGTTGTTCATTTTGTTTGTTTTTGTTTTCATTTTGTTCTGGATGACTGACAATAGAATGCCAAAAGGTAGTTCATTTCATACATGTACATGTATTTAGTGAATCGCATCAAAATTACTTGGAAGTTGGAACAGTAAAGGCCCTGCCCCACACTGCCGTTTAACGATTCTGTCTGCCTCCGTCTAAATATTTATGTTAGACGGTGTTAGACGGGGGCAAATTAAAAAAATTGTGGCCATGAACTAGCGCCCGTGTGCCAACGTCTAGATACATGTACGTCTGTAAACCAGTTGAAGAACGAATTTAAAATGTCTAATAAACGTACATCTTCATTTCTCAGACGGAATCGTTAAAAGGTAGTATGGGACAGGGCCTTAAGCATTTATGAGATTTTAAAAGTTCGCTTGTGAGTAATACAGACAGGAGTTTTCAGTTACTGTAATGTCAGGATGTATTAAAGTAGTTAGTGCTGCCCTGGCAATTACTTGTTTTGAGCCCTGGCATTTCACTGAAGAAGAGACAATGAAATGTAGAAATTACTTTAAAAAGATACCATACATACATGTATACCAGCAATACTACCATGCTTTTTTTCAGATTTTTTTTTTCTTCAGGTTAATGGATGCCTCAGTGGGTTGACCAAAATTTTGGGAAGACTATACTTTAGAAGGAATCAATCCATAATTTAGCATATTCTACCAAAATTGTTCATAATGATAAATACCATAGGGAAAGCAAAATTTCTGTACCATGAATGTGAGCAAGAAGAAAAAAGTATTATCTACATGTACTGTATATAGGGCATTTTAGCGGCACATTAAAAACGCATATTTTTTTTTGTCTGCATGATTTGTCTGTGCAATATCAGAGCATATTGTATGAAACGCCGATTTATACTTCCCCACAGGCTCATGTACATGTACAAAATTTGCCATGCAATACTATGCCGTATTTTGCATACTCTCTTTGCATAATGGATATTAAATATACTGTAGCAAAATCTGCCTATATTCTGTAAATTGATATTTCAACAATTCCTGCCCCAATTTCAAAGAAATTTTCATCCTACAGTGTAAGGTATTTATAGGTTCCTCTATGGAGCCATTGGTGCTATCTGATTTCAGAAATATTTTCTCGTTTTTTTAAATATGCCCTGTACCCTACATCTGCAAAAACATAATTTGGACACACCACCATACTATTACTACCACTATATAGTCGGTGGTTCGGCAAGACTTCCTTTTGTGACACTGACAGCCACCCAAAAGTAAAACAAAATATATGTATATGTATATAGAGGTGTAAAATGGGAAGCTTCGCTTAGGGTTAACTTAGGATAACCCTAACTCTTTGAACGCAAATTTGTGTGGCTGTCGCAAAAGGAAGTCTTTCCGGAAGTTCAAAAAAATATTACTAATATGTTACTGTTAGCATACATTAACATATCAATTATCAACTACTATAAAAAAAACCTTTGATTGAAATCTGTCAACTCTTAAAAATAATATTAATAAAAATAAAAAGTACAGTGTAGCACCTTAACAGAAAAGACATTTAAAGAATACAAGCAAAAAAAAAAAAAAAAAAAAAAAACAAGCACAATGCCATAGGCCCATACAAATGATACAATGAAATGTCGCCCACACGGAAAGCATCGCTTATCAATATCATATCGACATTTGGCACAAAATACTGATTGGATGAAAAAGGAAAGGAACAGCTCAACATGAATATTGGAAATTACTGAAATGATTTACAAACAAGAAACTAGGATTAGAAATAGCTTTAAAGTTTGACCGCAGGTGTGCTGGGGCGTGCCGCGGTGAGTGGAGCGTGAGTGGGCAGGGCAGGTTTGCCGCCGAGGTGTCCGCCCGCTACACCTCCGTAGAGGCTGCAGGGGGGGACCAGACAAAAGCGTAGGGCTCGTAAAAATGACATCCAACATCCAAATTCAAGTCGAAATAACATTATTATGTCCTAACATATTTACTATATCAATTCACAGTCAACATACTCAAGTAGTTTTAAATCAATAAATATCATATATCAATCATCATTTAAAAGATAACATAAAGAAATTCAAATTTAAATTCGGAAAACCTACCTGACTAATCGCTGGAAACGTAGCCATCTTGACATGGAACCCAACTATATTTCAAAGCGCCAGCTACGATCAAAATCTGAACAATTTAGGATCAAGCTTAGCGCTAGCGCTTGCGCCTAGGAATTTAGCCTTTTAGGATATTATTTCTTGGCCTTGGCTTTAACATCAAATCATCATTTTTACCATGGATTGGCTCCAGTTTGGTGCTGTAATCATTGCAGCATTATGCACTGTTTATCTCTCGGGTAAAAGTGGTATTTTAATGCGGTAAGTTAGAATCAGTCATAACCGAGCAATTAGAATTAGTGTGTTGAGACTTGAGTGGCCGTGGAGTTGAGACTTGAGTGTCTTGTTGCCTTTTGTAGGCCGAGGATTCTGGCAGTGTCTGGAGGTGTGTAACGTCACCGTCCGCTGATTAGTAGGATGGGGGGTTGGGTGTCCGGAGACCTAACAGAAATGAAGCATTCTTTTTTTGTCTTTGGATTAAACAAAAACTATGCATTGATTTGTGCTAATCATCATCAATATTTGTTCGCTATAATATTGTATAACAGTTTGTGCTAAAACATTTAAGAGATTTGCTTGTGAACTTTTTCAATTGGCTGTTTAAAATCGACTGTCCGGATATACAACCTGTCTGGACATCCAACAACTGGGTATAATACTAACAGTTAGACTGTAGCAGAAGCAGGCGTTTGCATTTTACAGTATAGAGCAAACTTGTGCAAACTTGCAATACCGGCATTATCGTGACTTATTTCACGATAAGGCCGCATTACGGCAAATGATCTGCCAAAACAACGTAACTTTACTTACGAGTTACGTACCTTTACCTGAAAAATAGACAACGATAGTCCATTTCCGATCAAAACTCATTAGATTTGTCTGAGGCTAAGCTAGTTTCCGCATCTGTCCCGTCAGATGCTAAATCAGTAAATGTTTTGTTCTAAATGATATTTTGCAACCTTTCAAAATTCATTTTCATTTGAATAGGAAATTCCAAGAGATTGCTACTGGTAAAGCAGGATGTGTGCCAGCAGATGACCTTGGCTTTGTCACCATCCATTACTTTGCTGGGCGTGGTCGAGCCGAGGCCATCCGTCTCCTCTTAGAGCAGGCTGGTGTACCTTACAATCAGACAGACTTTACCCGGGAAACTTGGCCTGAAGCCAAGAAAGCAGGAATAGAGAAAGGCCTTTACACATATGGACAAGGTAATTCTACCCTCCCCTTCCCCCTCCCCTGCCTTTCCTGTCATTCCCAGGTCCAGGAAGCATTGAAATTATTCATTGGAAAAGGAGAGTATTGTAGTACCTTCATTGAAATTATTCACGATAGAACCATGCTTACAAACAAAATACATGTGGTTGATGTTAATGTTTAAAAGTGTAAGCTGAAGCTCATTGAAGGATTTGTTTCAGAGAAATGGATGATAGATGAATTATTTGGCATGGTACCTGTTTGCCCAACATTCTAATAAATTTGTCCATAAACTAGAATAGTATAGTGTACCGTATGATAGTGTTCAATGGAAGGTTTCTCTCAAAATACATGGTCTGGCAATTAAAATAATCTTGTATCATGGATAGTTTTGTTTTGTGGAATTTAACATTTATACAGTTTTCTCAATTTCTAATGATTCATTTCCCTAATTTAGGTTGATTCATTAAAGTGCACAGTAAGTTTAATGAAATATCTCACTCACTTTCAATATCAATTTTATACCCAGTGCCAGCCATTGTAACATCGTCAGGTGTCTCTATGGTCCAGCAGCAAGCTATTCTTCATTACATCGGTAGGGCAACAGGAATGGATTGTGACTGTGAGGATATGCACCACTGTGAGGTACTTGCTCTTGGTGTTGGTGAGTTTAATCAAATGTCTGTGAGTTATTGGTTCAACTTCGCCCATTCAATGCTGCATGTACATGTATTCTAGATATATATGTTGGTAATTTTTGCATCAATGTGCAGCAGTATCTAAAAGCATTGAAAGAGAATATTAATTCACAAACTATTTGGGCAGGAGTTGATCCAGTAGTAACATCCACAGTCAGCTCTTTGTCCTCGCCTACAAACTGACTCTGGATCGGAACCACATTTGAATCTGAATCAAGTCTTTCGGATGAATCTGTCCCAATCGTAAATAATCATATCTGATCGATACACGTCTGTAAAAACCCAAATTACACATACACACGTTTGGAAGCTATCCGTACCATAATAAGAGCACATGTATATCATCTGTTTAAAAGTATGATTTGTCTTATGAGGCCCGAGAGCACTAAAGAAATATCTTTCTGGCAAGTAAAATGTGTTTGTACTATCATTGTAAAGAGACTTTAAAAAATGCCAAAACATAACTATAAATCTATTATTTGATTTGTACTTAGTGTCAGCTTAAAACCTTTTTCTCTTTATTTTAGTATTTGTATCATACAGTATACCCTTCTTTTTTCTATTTTAGAGGATGCCAAGAGCAAGTTATCAAAGCTGATCTATGACCAATCTTTCTCTCTTGCTGTGAGGGATGAATACTTAAAAGAGATTGCTCCTCTTTGGCTTGGATATTTTGAGAAAATGGCACCTTCTATTTCTTCACAGGTAAGTTCCTTAAGTCGACCACAAACATGGAATATCTCATAATTTTATGTTACGCAAGGCTGGAACTGTCAACTTCAATTTATCTAAGTTATGCCTTTTCTTCATTCAACCAATATATAAAGTTCAATTTTCAAGTTAACCAGTACAACTCTCACTATAATTTGTAGCTCTCATTGAACTTAAAACCATAAATCCCTGTGGTTTCTTAACTTGTGCTTGCTTTTTTAGCAATCAGGTTAAATGAATCATTAATCATCATTCGCATTTAATAGGGAATAATATTTGCTATTCAGCATTTTGTCTCCTTGAGCAATCATCTACTTCATATTTTTGTTGAAGTAGTTTCGTAATTACTTCTTTGTATTACAGCAAAGTGGATATTTTGTATCTCATCGCCTGACTTGGGTTGACTTCCTCATCTTTGACCTACTGGATACCAACATTGAATTTGGCATGCTTGATATGGGACGCCCTCCTGTGGCCGTCCTAGCTCCATTCCCAAAGCTCAATTCATACTATAATCACATGAAAGCCTTGCCTAACATTGCAGCTTATCTGAGGAGTTCCAAGAGACAACCTTACAAGATACCGTACATGCCAAAACCTGAATCAAATGCCAAACAAATGTGAAGATAAGGAGTTAGTCTGAAATATGAAGTACTGTCCATCATTACTATTATCTAACAGTGGTAAATTATAGAAAGAAAAAAAAGAATGATGAAACAATGAGAACTATAATACCTAAGGACTTTTAGTAGAGTAAGTGAGCGCTAGTTTTTGATGCAGGAATCTGAAAAAATATTTTTGCCCTAGCACTCTGCATAGTCATTTCATATCTGAAAAGGTGCCAAATGATTAAGTCCATACAAAACCTTTGAATTCATAGTTTTGACTTGATGAAGAAAAATAGAAATAACATTTTGCCTAAACTAAACATCTTTAAACATTTCTTGTAAAGGTTTAATCAGATATGATGCAACAACCCCCCACCTTTTTTTTTTTTAGTGTTGAGATATGGCAGGGCAAACCACGCCACTTACATCAGTGAACGCGCATTAACGCATCAATGTTCAAATGAAAAAGATATTTGTCAAAAGTTGCGCAGACAAACTCATGAAATCGTATTTTGTGCCTGACTTTTTGAGAATTTGATTGGTCCACAGCTTTTTGCCGCAGGGAGGTAAAAAATATGCCTCTTGCCTCTGCATTTTGTTGTTGTTGTTTTTGATTTTTGCTGCCTCATATCCCATTCACTTACTGCACAAAAAACTGTTTTGTCACATCATATCTGACCAAGCCTCGAGAGAGATGGTTAATATAACTGCACATTGCCAAACCCTCGGTTATATGTGTTTTCACATGGAATTCCTTTAGTTCTGCTGTTATGGAAAAAACTGTTGTACTGGTATGCTTTTCCTGATTAGCTTATACTGTATTTAGCTTTTGGAGCAGGGAAGATTAATTCAAAGAAGTGATTGTTTCAGGTAAATTTCTGCTTTTCTTCAAAATTTCCACTTTTATGAAGGTCAGTCTTCATGTTTTTATTTGATTGACATATTGAGGGTTTAGTGCAACAAAGGCCTATCTGCATTTTTGGTCAAAATGAGGTTTTAATAACAGAATGATCATTAAGAGCCCAGGAACCCATTGGTAATCATGGTTTCTACAGCAAACTTTGCTACAACAGGGTATCACCCAAAGTAGGTATGGTCATCTGCATTAAACCAGTGTTTACAACATAACTTCATTGCAAGTTTTCTAAAAATGGCCCAAAATACGGATAGCCCCTTGTTGCACTAAACCCTCGATATGTATACCTGAGAGTGACAGTAATCTTGCAGTGAAATTTTTAGCAGTGGAAAATTGATGTTGTTTGACAATGCAATACACATGTACTTGGTGATCTATCTTTCTTTAAACTGCCATACCTAATGATTAGATTGGGATAGCTGTGCATTATTTCAGTAAACAATTTGTTAAAGCTGAAGCTGAGTACCTTTCATTAAAAATTGAAAATAAAAACTGACTGCATTTTATACATTCTGAATATTAAATGCAGTCAAATATCATTATAACAAGGTCAGTGGTCATGTGCCAAGCACTTTGAAAACTCAAATTTGGTGTAAACATGTATATTAGTACATCTAGGACAGCAGTATGTTGCTAGAAAAGACCCAATTTTCTCATATATTTAGGGATATCCTCTTTAATTTCTGTGTATGGTGGTATCAAACTGTAATACTTGAGCCTGTGTATAGCTGTAATTGTAGTGTTGTTTATGTGAAACAAGTCTTTCATTAAATTTGAGGAACACTGTTCTTCTTTCGCCTTGTAGAATGATATGGAAAAATTGCTTAGTTTTCAGTAATTATATCATATTATGTCAATATTAAATATTGAGTATTGTGCTATCATGACATTCTGATTTTCAACTGTCTTTGTAATTTATGACTGAATAAATTAAAATGATAAAGACTGCAGTTTTTCCAACTTCCACTTTTGTATGTGTGTTTGATAATGTGGGCTGTTACATTTGATAGGCGTAGATCATGTACTACAGGTACACATAAGAATTAGTTTTAAACAATGAAACTTGGGGATACACTGAGTTATACCCCCATTCCACAGAGGGCAAGATCTCTCAAAGACCACTGAAAGACCAAAAAATTTGACAGATTGGCAATGTGATAGAAAGTTTAAAATCACCATTTTCCCCTGCAAATTGGCAACTTTTTGACTTCTCATAATTTCTGTCAATTTATATTCATTTTAGATACATGATGTTTTATAAGAAAAATGTAGCAATGAAATAAAAATGTTGGTGTTGCCAATTTGAAGAATAAAAGCTGATTAAATTAGGCTTTAAATAATTCCTATCAGACCCACAGAGATCTCTGAGAAATTTTGCTGGAAAATCACTTCTTGGTCTCTCAGTGATCCTTGAACGTTTTTTAGAGCCATTCCACAGAGAAACTATTTTTCTCTGGTCTTGGAGACTGTTGAGAGATCATGCCAATTTTTGGTCTCTCGGTGGTCTCTCAAGAGTCTCTGCTCTGTGGAATGGCCGGCCTTACACATACACACAAAATGAGCTAACCCACATTCAGTGCTAAAGAACATCGTAGTTATTCAAAGATAGTAACATTACTTCCTATTTATACACTTTTTTTTAACATCTATTCTCGAATAACATTTGGCCAAGGACATCAGAACAGCATGATTCATGTCAAATTTGCTCTGGCCCAAGTTTTCGGGTGAACTGATGAGCTGCCAAAGTTTTGGGTATTCACTTGGATGCTTTCACATCATGTATTATAGTTATTGAAATTCATTGATATTAATCAATATTTGTTTTTGTTTTTATTTTTTGTTTTTTACATAAGGGATATACATTTATGAAGAAAAGAAATTATAATACTATATATATGTTATATGTAACAAGAATAGCGAAAGTATGAATCAGTAATATCGCACCCTTTTCTCTAAAAAAAAATTATGCAAACAACACAAGCAGATCATACTACAGTAGCTGTTAAAAAAAAAAAAAAATCAATAGTAGCAGTGGATATCATTTATCAAGAACAGGAAAAGTATTAATTCTCATTTTATATTTTAGCTCACAAGTGACTGTATGGGTGAAAATGATTTAACATTGGTAATGATTAATATGGTCAAATACAAGTATGCCATCAAAAGGGTCGGATTTCTGGCCGAATTAAGGCGTCATCTCCGTTTGGGGGAAAAGGGGTGTTTTTCAGTCATATATTTGACGTTTTTGAAAAATAGGACTTCGATCTTCGACATTTTTTGTACATTATTTAGGGGTAAATTTTATATATTCCTACGCTATTTACACCATTTAGGGGTTGAATTTGACACTAATGATTACGCCATTTAGGGTCCAGTTTTGAGATGCCTGGACGAGCATGGGTACCACTCCAGTCTGCAAGTGAACCCCCCCCCCCCCCCCGGTGGCGCCAGGGTATTTTGATGGGGGGGGGGCAGAGTATTTTTCTAGGCTGGTATTCTGAAAATTGTTTTATCTTTTATCTTATCTTCACTGTGATAATTCTCATAACAAATTTTAAAGGTGCTCTATTGGCTTGAACTTCGCAAATGACCAGCACACATGACAAAAGTGTGCGATGTGAGCCAATGGCGTAAGCTATTTCTGATTGCTATGGCAATTAAAATGAGATAAAAGATCAAACAATTTTCAGAATACCTTGGCCCACAGGTGAGTTGATTTATGTTTCAAACGAACAAACCATTACTTAGTTGCATGACCCTGCCCTCTTATTTCCCACATATTCTTCTTTCTTCTTATTGAATTTGTTTGGCGTCACCAGTGCCTGGGAGGCCCGCTGGGAGGCGAAAAGCAAACCGAATCACTGTGACCCTTGGGTCTCTCTTCTCCTCCTTCTCCTTCTCCTTCTCCTTCTCCTTCTTCATTATTCATGGATCTCCTGAAAAAAAAAAAAAAAAAAAACTATAAGGGGGGGGGGGGGGGGGGGGAGGGGGCAGTCAGCCGCCATCCTGTCCCATCACTTTTTCTATCGTGGACTAGCCGGAACCATTTAACGCAGATGGCGTCCTAACAATTGCGTGTCGCTAAATGGGACTAGTCTATACGTGTGCATGTGTAATCAGACCGGTGTCTTTCGGTAGTCAAAATGGAAGTGAGATCCGTAGTTTCCATGGCTTTGTTCGTGCTATTAACTATATCATTAGGTGTTTTGTGGATGTGCGATGCAACAATTCAAGTTGGAAGACCCCGAGGTGTATCTCTCAGTAGTAAGGTTCTACATTTCTTGCTCAAGTTAGAGACCCAGTCCCATACGTTCATTTGCAAGTAGACCCTAACTTAGTTACTCTTAAATTAAAATGTTGTGCTTGTAACGTCGGGTGTAAACCTTCATTTTGCAAACAAATTTAGATCTAGAATTATTCATACATGAATGAATGTGAGATGGATTAGGACTGTGCATTTTTATGAGAATATATTTTCTGTAATGAATGCTAGGTAGAGCTGAATGTTGGGACTAATTAGTAAAATTGTGAATGAATAAAGTGAAGCCTGAAGCTGAACTTCTGAAGGAGATTCTATAAAAAAAATGGCAAACCCGAAGAATAGGGGACCGGAACGCATGCATACCATCCATACAGTGCAGAGACCGGCAGACACAGCCGAGAGTCAGCATGGTCAGTGTATGTGACAAGTCCATAATTGAGTTCAAAATGACTTTAAAATATGTTTTAATCAGGTAATTATGCTTTCAGATTTTTGGTTATGTGATCAAAATCATTTTGATTTTGGCCAGTATTGTTCTCAAACTCACTAATGTTTCATCGCTGAATCTTGTGCAGATCGTCCCCGCCACTAGGCTGCATTTCTTGCACACAAATGAATATGCGCGCATGTTCCGGTCCCCTATTCTCCGGGTTTGCCAAAAAAATTATCACCTGATTGTTTTTGGAAATTTTGCTCTTTTTCTACAATATTATTCACACCATCAATGCTAGTGATCAATGCAAATGGTATTGACCACTAGCCTGCATGGCAAACCCGAAGAATAGGGGACCAGACGCATGCACGGGCCATATGGTGCAGAGATAGCCAAAATCTGAGGTACATGTATCTATGGGCAGTACAGGCGTACGGCCGATATTGGAGAATGTTTCCTATTTGGGGGACCGTCTTTATTATCAGAGACTTATGTCAACATTTTTGGTAGCCCATTTCGGAGCCAGTCTCCCATTTAGAAGACCAATTTTCTTTGTTTACATTTGTGGCAAAGAGATTACCTCGGCTCAAAATGAAATAATGTGATGAGCGGATTCCTCATGAAAAATTACCCCTTTTGACCGTCTACTTCAAAAATCCACCGTCTACTTTTGTTTTTATAACATTCTTTGTTATGATCCACACACAAAACAAATGAACTTCTGATATCAGAGAGGAGAAAAAAATTGACTGAGAAAAAGGGCCTTATTGTTGGTGTTGTTTCTATTGTCTTCTTGTTCAGACAGTCTCTGATATTGAAGACTTTGAATTAAAGTCTCCAATATCAGAGACAGTCTCCCAAATTGGCTGTGCACCACTACTGATTGGACGAGGCCATAATCAAGTTCAAAATGACTTTCAAATATGTTTTTGTCATGTAATCATGTTCTGGCAATTCACATTGTCCTCTTGCCTGTTGGATTTTTGGTTATATAATGAAAATAATTGTGATTTCGGCCAGAAATGTCGTCTAAATCACTACTATTTCACCAATGAATCTTGTGCACATCGTCCCTGCCGCTGGGCTACAATTACTTGCACACAAATGAATACAGCACGTTTGTCTGGTCCCCTATTCTCTGGGTTTGCCGCCTGCACTTTGCATTTTGAGCATTGATAGCATCTCCATGATGAAAGTGAAAATTCACTGTGCACACTAGATTTGTACTGGTGGAAAGAGCGTCAGAATTGCAACACTATCATTGTTGCACGCATGTCAGCTTGAGGAATTTTTGTGCCAATAATTTTGTATCAAAGTAATTGCACAAGGGACAGGCAAGCAGGAGTTTCCAGAAACTGAGTCTCTATGCTTTATTTGAGTTAAAATCACACATCCTGTCGCTGGAAAAACACACTGGCAAGTGCCTATGGAAAACCTTACACATGGAGACGTATTTTCCAAGAGCAAACTGTTTCCAAAATTTTTATATAAAATGAATCTGCAGTTTATGGTAAATCCAATGATATACAGCCAGAGTTTCAAACATCTATAGAAAGCTTATAATGCAAAGATTAAGTGTTGGTTGCCATGAAAACTACTGAATTAGACCCTGCATCTGTGTATTGCAGTTTGCTGTAGTTAGAAATGTATACGGTCAGTCCAAGTGCCTCGTGTCTCCAGAATTGACAGTGATTCCGTTTTGAGAATTATGTTCTCTAAACATCGGTGAATTGAATTTTACTGTATTTCCTTTACTTGTTGGTTTTAGTGTTTGTAAAGCTGATTTTGAGTGAATGTTGGTGACTTTTGTACAGTTGTGTTCATAAGCATTTAGGTGTAAGACTGTGTCCATTCCTGCACATGAAGTATAGCAATTCTGCTACGAGGGAATGTTAATGGTAGTAAATGACACATGTGCAACCACTTTATTGTTGTTATCTGCTGTCACAGCACATCCCATTCTACATGTAGGTTAGCTTATAAAGGCTACTTCCTGATTCAGGGATTGTCTCTTTAGGTTTTAAGGTTCTAGAAAAGTGAAAACCAAAATAACAGATAATACTAGAAAATAAGGATGGATGCAATGGTTTGGAAATGTGCAAATTATGTTCGGTTGATTCTGCCTCATTGAAGAGAATTGTCTTGTGAGGCCAACAAAAGGTATGAACGTTGTGCAGGTTTGTGTCATAGAATACACCTTAGAGTTAGATGATTGATAATTTGGAGTTGCACCTATGGAAATTATTCATTTACAATGTAGAAAGAAAGAAAGAAAACAGAAGCAACATTTTATACAAGTATATATAAAAAGTGATTCCTATTAACCAGACATGACATTATTTTGCTTTTTGGAGAAAAGAAGTTTACGTAATCATTGTTGGTCAGGTCAGGTCACATATTGAAAGTGGATTTTGATAGAATTTTTATTTGAAATTGTTTATTTCCACAGATGAACCTCTTTATAACAAGGATAGTCAAGGAGAATGGTTTACATGCCTTGATGGCTCAATGAAGATACACAGATCTCAGCTCAATGATGACTACTGTGACTGCCCAGACTCGTCTGATGAACCGGGTATTAAAAAATACTGCTCTTTAAGAGATATTTAGAGATGAAATAGTTCAGAAGGAACTTTTAAAGTACAAGGGAATGGAAGAGTTTTGATCTTGCAAGTACTACAGGCTCCTCTTCAGCACCCATTGCTTTTTGAAAGAAAGGAGGAGAAATGGAAGACATCGTAATCAGGGAGAAAGTGGAATGAGGGATTTGAAAAAGTATACAAAATGTCAGAGAGGGTTAGAAAAAGCAATGTAGAAAGTTAGATCTAGATGGAGGATTTTTTCGGGGGGGAGGGGTCGTTTGACATGGACAAGACTATTTTACTTGCAGTGAATGAAAGAAATACACTTTGTTTATTCCTGTCTTCTTCTTTCTTAACTGTTAATCAGGACAGTGTTAACTTTGATAGTGTTTTTAGAGATGGATACTTCGTTCAGTAACAAATCAAAAACCTCAGACAATTTTCCTTATTTTTTCAGTTAATAATAGTTTATACTGTTTCCCTTAAATGACAGAATGATAATTTCAAAATGCTTTTGTATCATGATTTTATTTCTCTTAATATTATTCAGGTACATCAGCTTGCCCAAATGGAAAATTCCATTGCAACAACAAGGGCTACAGACCAATGTACATTCCTTCATCAAGAGTAAATGATGGCATTTGTGGTAAGAAAACAAATCAGCTTTCAGAAAATGATTATAATAATATATATAATAATAAAAAATATGTTTTGTTTACCCAGAGTAGCCCTTTCAGTACTATGTACTAGTCTCCCTGAGGACCCTACAAATAGCTTTTTGACATGCATTCATCAGAGTATGATGCATGAATGAACAGAAAGCCACAATATATACCGAAAACCAAAAATCAAAGAAAAAGTTAGACTACAAAAAGTGTCATGAGATGTTTCCATTGAAGGTATGAATAGTTGTGAGGGCACATTGATAGAGATTATCCTTTTCTCTGACTTCGCCCCTGGGGAGCGTTTCATAAAAGGACTTGTCGGATGTTTTATCCGACAAAGTCTGTTTTATCCGACAGTTGCCATAGTGACGGTGCTTCTCAGCCAATCAAAATCAAGGAAAGATGTCAGATCTGACAACTTGTCAGACAACAAATGTTGATGAAACGCTCCCCAGATGTCTGACAGTTAACCTGCTTACAGTCAGTTTCTTTTTCTTCCCTCACTGTCTTTCTCCTTCCCAACACTATACATACCTAAAATAGTATGTCCTAACAGACATCCATTCTGTTCAGGCTTGTATTCAAGGCCTGCATAAATCTCTTTAGCAGCAAAATTTACTGTTTGTTAAAAGTCACCAAAGTCAGTCGTGAACTGGAGTCAAGGTAGTGGCTATACTTGTTAAATGCTTACCCTATCTCACTTTGAGATTGTTATTTTTCAATTCATTTTTTATTAGCATACATTTATGGAATTATTAGGCAAGTATGCAAATGTAAGAGCAATGAAAAGGACCTTTTTTTTTTTTTTGATCATCTGTAATAGTCTTTTAAAGTCATTTCTGATATGTGCAGTAAATTGTCTGTTTATATGATGTTTAGATTGCTGTGATGCATCAGATGAGTATGAGGGACCAGGTGCAGGCAGGTGTGTCAATAACTGCAAGGAACTTGGGAAAAAAGACCTGGAGGAACGCAGACAACAGATGGTGCTCTTCAATCAAGGCTTTGATATCAGGCAACAATACATCAAAGATGGCCTCGTCAGGAAAACAGAAAGAGAAGTAAGTATTTGTTTTTTATTGCAGATCTTAAGACCTTGTTCAATGATTTTAAATATTGATGCACATTTACATAATTACTTGTTTTTTGGACGTGTTCTTTGAAAAGGCATTAATCTGGAGTCGTGCCTCTCAGCATAGTTGTGGATATTGCTTATTCAGGAGAGATTCCTTGAATTTTTGTTAGCATGAATCTCCCTTAAAGCAAGTGGATAAGTGAAATGTTCATTTGGGATTGTCTTCAACATGATCTGTACTTGAAGGTACACAATCACTCCTGTCCAGATATAGACCAATCCGGCTTATCGTTGAGGGCAGCAGATAATCAACCATTACTGTGGTGTCCTGCCATAGAGTTACATACAGTGTACAACAATGCTGCACAGCCGAGCACAGCTAGCTGAATGCAGCGCGCAAAGATTACATTCACATTATGGGGGACACTGCAGTATTAATGGCGCTGCCCACAAATCGTTTTTCAGATTGGTCTATATTTCGATTGACAATGTCTGCACACAATGGGTTGTAATGATGTGCACCTGTATCCTTATCATTTTCATTGTTATTGTTGAATTATTCAGGAAGAGTTGAAGAAGTTGCAGGCTGAGAAAGAAGAGGCCCAGCGAGTGGTTGATGAAAAGAGAAGTAAGTACATAAAATTGAAAGTCCTGGGCCCCATTTCATAAAACTTGTTATCAATACCAAGTTGCAATAACTGTCATAAGCTACTGAAATCCTTGAAACTGATTGGCTGAGAGCAAATTTGTCATAGAAATGTGGCAGCTGTTACTGATAACAAGACCTCTTCTGTTGCTTGTTCATTGCTAGCAATTCTTTCTTCATTTTCGTGATATCATCCATTTTATAGCAGAATTGAAAGCCTGATGATATCGCAACTACACTTTGACTTCAGTAAGCAGTCTTAGTAACAGTTAATCAACTTTAGGGCAAAATGGTTATGAACAAAGGGAACAGTGAACATATTGACCAACATTTACAAACTGAATAATCTCTTTGTAATTGTAATTGATCTGCCTCATAATTATAATAATAATAATAATTATTATTAATTATCAATTATCAATTATTGATTATTATAAAGTATTTGGTGTCACCTGTGTCATGTCAGGGTGAAATTGTCATAATCACTGTAATCTTCAGTTCTCTCCCAATATAAATATTTGTAATGTGTGCCCTTAATTTTGAAAATTGTAAAATATCACTTTTAATTATTCCATTGTTACGTTACCAAAATTTCAAATCACTTCACAGAGGTACGAGATGAGGTAGAAGGTCCTGAGACTGAGGCCAAGGATAAACATAAGGCAGCCTGGGAGGCTGAAGTAGCTGCTAGGAAAGCAGCTGAGGACAAGGAAAAGGCTCTCCAGGCTTTCAAGGAACTAGACATTGATTCTGATGGACGGTAAGATCTTGTTCAGTGGTTCTTAAAGGAAAGGATCATGACCTTCTTGAGGGTTATGGAGAGATGGTGGGAAAACCATCAGCAATTTACAAAGGACAACAGTACCGACAACATAATTGCATTTCATGAGGACTAAACTGACCTAGTCATCATGGAGAAGGTTAAGGATTGTCATGGGTGCTCAGTATGGTGGTCCAAAAAAATTCCTCACAATCCAAGGAAAATTGTGCTGCATCTTTTTGTAGACCTACGAAAGAGAAGAACCTACGTCTGCCAAATGAAATAATTGGAAATGCATTACAAGTTTGCAGTGAGCAAAAGCATGTGAGGATATCAAGCTAGCAGTCCTACCCATTCAAACTCATTGTGATGTACTTTCCAGTGGATGCTATATATCAACCAAGTTCTTTTTAAATCTTAATTTGTTTCCCCTTCAGAATCGTTTTTCATGAGTTAACAAACAGGATTGAGTTTGATACGGATGACAGTGGACATGTGAATGAAGAAGAAGCTAAGGTAAGGTTCTCATATCAAAACTGAGATTACATTTTCTTATTGAAGTTTTTTTTTTGTAACATTATTATCTGCAAAGAAAGAAATAATAATTACCTTATTTCTGATTTATTTCCGATTATAATGACCCTCTTAATTGTGCTTGTTAGGGTTACTTGGTTAAATTGTTTGCAATTTTCGTGTGACACCCATCCCTCCACCCCCTTCCCACACCTGCACCTCTTTACTGTATATCATCTCTGCTGTCAGAATTGATCTTATTGCATGATTATATTTGCTCCACAAAATAAAATTTTCATCTGTCTCTCCCAGTCTTTCAGTCTCTCTCTCTCTTCCCCTGTACATTTCATGTATTCATCTTTATTGTATATGTCTGACTAAACCATGACCTCTTTTCTTCCCTTATCTACTCAGGTCGTTCTAGGAGGAGCTAATGTGGTTGAAGAAGCTATTTTTGTGGAACAGATCTGGAAGGATATCAAGGATAAATTCAAGTTTGCTAGTGAGGTAAGGGGGCATTTGAAAAAAAAAAGTAATGTGTTGAGTTTTGGTAATGAAATGAGGGTTACATATACAAATGAAATTTGCATTTTGGAGAAATTATTTCTTTATGCATGATTCTGGCACAGATATTTTCATTGAATTGGCCTAGTAATTTAAGTTTGATTATAAATCTTTTCACTCCTGAAGTAACTGACAATGGGCTCATATATTTCTTACAAGTAGTGCATAATATGTAGAAATGCCCTGTTGCCTATACCTGAAGTGCAACATCATTGCAGATCTGCTGTTTTCTTCACATTAATGTTGCATGCTTCCTGCTAGTAACAATTATTTAAAACTGGCTCCAGATGCACCGAGCCATTGGTTGTGAAAGAAAAATCAAAATTGTGCCTTGTGATTCCTTTACCGCAACCTTTTGTCATGAAACATTTTTACCTTAATTCTTGCATAACACTCATCCGTTGAAAATAAGTCGGTTCCAAAAAGTGCAGTGTACTATATTTTGTTATGTTTTTTTAGCTGGCAGCAGAGGCAGCAATGAAACAGCAGGAGGGACAAGAACAGCCAGGTAAGAGATGTCTTGTACACATCTTGGTATAAGGCATATCAAGGGTATTCTGTATAATTACAGAAAAATGGATGCAACATCACATTTTTTTGTACTTCAGCTATACCGATTCAGACCATAGTCTGTAAGCTACAGGCCATTTTCTGGGCATTGTCTATTGAATAAAGCAGGAAACATTGAAGTTTAAGTGATATCATATGAAAGAAAGAAATGAGATGAAGAAATGCAAGATGGCAAGAAATAGATCATAGCATTTGAACTGACAGTCTATTTAAACCAGGCAAATGTGATATTTGTAGTTTGATGAACAGTATTTATACATACCTCGGTATTAGAAGCTGTGCAGTCAGCATAGTTTTCCATGACTATCAGTAATCATTTTATTAGTCATGAAATCTGGATTGCGGGGATCAAAAAACTTTTATCATTATTCATGTTCTGTAATGTGTATGTTTTTTTAATTATAATGTTTGTTAGAAGCCAATTAAGCATAGTGAAGCTGAGACATTTGTAACCTAACTTGGCTGGTAGATTCCTATGGGGACCTCATTGTTATTTAGGGTCAAAGCTCATGTATGTAGGTCAAAGGTCAAATGATCAAATGTTACAATTAATCTGCAAGAATGATTTCACATGAAGGGCTGAGATACATTATGGCTATAGCCTTGTTATGTTATGTGATCAACGAACATACAAATTGATCCATTTTGTGAGAAGACTTTAAAGGTGAATAAAATATTTGAATTTAATTGGTGCCAATTTAGGTAGTCGGGATACGTTCATTTTCATCTTTGTTTTCAATAGAACTGAAAATGCTGATTATTATGTCAATATGTACAGGAGAAGACCCTGCTGCCTTTGAGAAAAATGCCTTTGAGGAAGGTGACGATGACTTTGATGACGATATAGAAGATGAATGGGCAGATGACGACGATGAAGATGAAGATTTCTTTGAGGACGAGGATGAGGATATCGATGAGGATTTATCTGACGAAGAGCGTGGTGTGTTACGTCAGAGGAGGTTGGATAGACTGAGTAAGAAGAGAGAGATGAGTGGTGCTAAAGCTTCTGAAGATGAGATGCCTGATTATGATGATGCTACCAAAGCTCTTATTGCTGGTGAGTTAAAAAAGGAATGTATTTCATGCTCCATTCTCGATATTTCCACCAAATTTATGAAAGATGTTCTGAATTTTATTTCTGTTGTTCTTCTCTACCTCTTCAAAGCTTATCAAACAAAGATCATTTGAACTGCATTAAAATTAGTTTGTGTAATGAATGATTGTTCTGATTCTTTATACAAACTCTGCCATCTTCCAAATACTTTAATAATTCAGTAAGTACACTTTTTTGTGGGAGACCAAGCCTAACACATGAAATGTTTGTGCCTTTGTGGAAGGCTATACTCAAATGTCATATTTACACAAGTTAATTCATATTTATGATGCCAAAGTGCCATGAAATATGTCATGTATTAAATATTGAGAGATTTATCCAGAAACAGTATGTACAGATCATATGGTTTACAATGTCAGGGACAGCAGTGAATGGAATCTTGGGATTCAATAGCATTTTAACTCTGGAAAGCTTCTAAAGAGCTCTTTTTAAGTGCACATACATATCTACTGGGTTTTTTTGTTTTGTTTTTTTTTTGTTTTGTTTTTTTGTCAGTGAACATTCTCTGTTTGTTCTATCACAGCTGCTGACCAGGCAAGGAATGAATTTGGAGAAGCTGAGAAGACAATGAAGAACATTGATAGGTCCATTGGAGACTTAGAGAAGCAGCTTAAAGTAGACTTAGGACCAGACCAAAGCTTTCAAGCTCTACAAGGACAATGTTATGAATACACTGACAGAGAGTAAGATAACACTTCAACAATTTTCATTCATTTCAGGAATTCCCTCCCCCGAAACTCACTCTTTCATCATCTGTCTGTCTTTTTGTCTTGATACTTGATACTTGATGAGGCAGCTCTCTCGGGAAGCTATACTGGGATGGCTGGTGAAGCGATTAGTTGCAGAGAGTGTATGAGGTGCAGAATTGGTGTTTAGATAAAGCATGTATCAGTTTGCAGTAAAATATGCTTTGTCCAGTGCAAGTAAAAACCATGCCAGTAAACTTTGATTACAAGTGAGCCGACAGGAGGCTGCATTAGGGTAGAGCAGCCTCCTTGAAGTAGAATGTTCCCTTTGCCTTCACTGCCAAACCTGGGAGATGGTTGCAGATCCCTGTCATTGTTGGATAGAATGAGAACTTGACACATTTTCTCTGTGAGGAATGGAACTTTACTGCTATTGCCTATTGCAAGTCCTGATAACCTCTCAATTTCAGGCTCTTGTCAGGATTTCTATTACATATTTAGGGTTGCACTATGTCTAGGCCTCTTTATGTTTATTAGATGTTTGTAAGCAATAAAGCTGGACATTTTATTATGCATTTTTGTTTGTTTTCTCCACTTGCAGATATACTTACAAGCTTTGCCCATTTGAAAAGTCTTCCCAGAGATCTAAAAATGGTGGTTCAGAAACTTCTCTTGGGTAAGTTTTTCACAACACATACTGGTTTAGTTACCTAGCAGTGTCATGCTATTTGCATTCAGTATTGACAAAAATACTGCATGTACACCTAATTTCTGCTACATCATTTAGTTTTGTATAGATCATAAATGTGGATATCACAGTGGAAATACATATGACAGTTAATAACTCCTTGGGACCAAATATATTTAATTGTTATCTGAAAACCTTGTTATATTAGGGGTTTTTTTTTAAACACGAAAACACAATAGAACATAAATATGTTGGACTGGCAAAATGACCAATAAATCAGAAATTTGACATTTAAGACATTTTAACACAGTTTGAAAGCCTGGACTCTTAAGCTTTTGAATGGTATACAGCTTGCCTTTTCTAGACCATGCAAACCCTCTGAAATTACAATGAGAATGAGAGCTTGTTAGATAAGCTAATCACCAGAATAATAGAGAAAACAGGATGTAAAGAAGAGTGATCATTCAGGAGTGCCATGCTGGTGTCTTATTGTTTGACTCACTAAAAGGTTGAATGAAATTTCCCTAGTATTGACTATGAAGGGATTATCATATCAGGCTCAAACTTGGAATAGTTTAAAAGGAGATATACTTCTCTCCGTGCTTAGATTTTCAAAGCCACAGAATGAATAACTACGGAGGCATGTACACGTGTTAATTTGAAGATTTTACCCAGCATGCTGGCATACTTTAATATAAAAATTCCCCCCAAATGGTCATTTCAAATCAAAGAAAAAACAAATTTCTACATTGCAGATTTCTTTCAAATTTAGTTAGATGGCAGATCGGTAGATGAACTTTCACAAAATATGTAAAGCCTAAAATCAACTTTTTGAACCCCTATTTTAGCTGTTTACTCTAAAACTGCCATTGGTACTTACTGGTTTTTTTGTAGTGGATGGTCACATATTTTGTTTTAACATTGTTCTTTTTATCAAGGTTCCATTTTGTTCATAAGTCATGATTGGTTTCATCCTTATTCCTGCATGCTACTATAAGTGAGCTCTTCTTAATCTTGTTCTCCTCTGTTCATAGTACTTGGCATCAGTGGGAAGGTCCTGCAGATAACAAGTATTCTGTTATGATGTATACCAGAGGCCAGAAATGTTGGAATGGTCCAGATAGATCCACAAAGGTAAGTACCATAATATAAACAATTCAATATCAAAATTTTTAGTAATGACTATTCTGAAATCCTGTGCTATGATTTTGTTTGTTTGTTTGTTTGTTTGTTTGTTTGTTTGTATGTTTGTTGTTGTTTTTTAAAAGACAATTTCTATGTCATTTATGGACACTGTATAGACTGTACTGCAGATCTCAAACTTATTTGACAGAATTCATGGATGCCCATGTACATGAATAGCAAGGGTCATAGTAATGATAATGAAATATAATCTTACATAACTTCTCAGGCATGAAAGGAGTTACCAAAAACAAAGTAGCACATAGTAACTTAGGATAGTGATTAGAGATTTAGGTAAATTAGGCAATTTCACAGGATTGGAAGTATGAATTACTGTTCATCATCTCAAGTCATATAAATCTAATGAAAATTTTGTGGGACTCACCCAGACTATACATGAGATATAATGGGAATTTGAAGTACACTGTACAGGGAATTGTGATAGAACATAAGTAGGGTTAAATTTAGATTTTGAGAGATGCATTATGCATGGAGATTTGTTGTTTTTTTTGGAAAAAATTTGTGTATAAAATCCATTTTGAAATGACATGTCAATTTACATCTTCTATTTTGCACTTGTTCTATATCACTGTTTTTCTCAAACAGGTGAATTTAAGATGTGGCATTGAGAACAAAGTCACATCGGCCTCAGAACCAGATCGATGTGTCTACCAGTTCGAGTTTACCACCCCAGCTCTTTGTACTTACAAATATGATCTGAGTACAGGAGAAACCGATACCCACGATGAGCTATGATGCAGCATGGGTGTAAACCTATCCCATCTATTTGTTTTAGTGTAATGTTTAGTCTAAGGGCTCCAAATGTTGAAGGCACATACGCATGAAATTTACAATTCTAATGTAATTTAACTTTTATATGTCATATCTTTATATCAGGTAAAGATCTAAAGTGCTTTTATACTCTTATATGTAATTTAAGTCAAGATGTAAAAAGTTAGAAATTTGCCACTAGTTAGAGATTTGCTACCTCTTAGTTTTCTATACTTCAAAGAATGTGAAAAATTATGAAAAATTATGTTTTGATGATGCTAACATTGGATTTCCATTGAGCAAATAAGGTCATTTTGAGTCAGTGATGTGCTATGTAAAAATGAATAGCTGCTAAATCCACCTCTACATGGTATGTTTATATTTTTTTTATGGTGATGAGTTTCAAATCAAACTTTATCAGGGGTATTAAAATAAGACTGTAATGGTAACCAAATCAGATTCGTGATTTTCAGTTGGACAGAAATTACAGCACACCCTAATTGTTTTTGTCCTCTGTAAGCTCTCAAAAGTGATTAGCCAGTTGCATACAAGAACTGGATAGCACCTGTATTAAATTCATGGGAATTACAGAATTCAGTAGTAAACAGGAGGAGGGATTGAGTATCATAAATCTAGGTACACCAAAGAAAAGTATTTTCATTGAAATCATGACTGACCAAAATTGTATTTCACTTAAATTGAAATAAAATTACGGTAAGTAGAATGTAAAAGCTGCATGTTGCGTATTGTTTTAAAACTGTATTGTGTCTTCACCATTTGGAGTTCTTGATATAAAGATCACAGTATTTGTATTTCAATTGCAGTTCTTTGTTTAGTTGGGATACCAAATTAGTTACAAAATTACACATTCATTCAAATAGATGTATACTTTTCTACTATAGCCTCAAGAGAAGAGAAGACAAAGACTTTCTAGTTTTTTCACAGTGTTGTTATTTTGATTATGACATTAAAATGATATTTGGTTTATGTTGATGTACTTGTGATTGGCAGTGATACACTGTTTTGTTTGTCTGGCTGTTTATATCTTTCAGCATTTCTAAGAAATTGTTAAATGCTCTTTAATATTTATGGCTGTGTTGGGGGCATGTAGGCCTACTATGGATCAGGACGTATTGTGATTTAAACTAAACTGAATTCAGATTCATCATTATGGTATATGACTGATAGTTTAACTGCTCATCTGTACATGTTTTTGTATATTTCTGATGATTTCTATTAGATCTTTCGTTCTTTGTTAAAAATTAAACTTGGCATCACATATTACACATTTAAGTACAGGTGGCCATTTAAACAACACAATGAGAAGTTACTTTTATGGTTCACTCCCATGTTCTAATTGGGGCTGTTACATGGGCCAAGTGTATGTGAGGCACTTACACATCCTGATGTGTAAGTATATTAGCTGTTAGAAATTTTATGTACATGTATACACTGAATGAGAGTTGTATTCCATGCTGATGATGCTGTCATCTTGCATCTGAAATTCTTTCACCGTTCATGGTATGTGAATTCAGAGTAAATTTAATCAAATTGTAGATACCGAGGTACAGTGTATGAGTATAAACAACACCCTTCTTTCAACTTTGTTATGTGCAGAAGAATTATGACTTTTGATTTCAGTCTTCTTCTATAGTTATAAACTGCTGATTAGCATGTGGCTAACAGTAACTGAGAAATCATATCAAGTGCTGAAATTTTATATTGATTTATATGTGTGATTCATCAAAATTTATGCAAGTTGATTTGTGTTGAAGAGAGACAAAGTTTACATGTATTGTATGGATGGCTCAATTTCGCTGGTAAGTCGGATTTATTGATTTTGGCAGACTATTTGTGAGTGTACTGAATGTATATCTGTAATTCTTATTTTGATATCTGGAAATCATTTCAGTTGCAAACAGACTTTACAGAAAGCAACCAGTTTTATGACATGTAAAACATGTTCATGTACATTTATACATGTATAAGCCCTCTTTAGTGTTGTTGTTTTATTTCTAATTGTCAACCATGTTTCTTGTACATTGTACAATATTTGATTATATTTTTTTGTCATTGGAAAAGTGAATACCCCATCAAGACCAAAGCAACCTCTTTAGAATGTTAAAAAAGAAATAGTAGAAACTTTTTTTTTTTTTTTAGAAAGATGTGATCTTAATTTTGATTTATTTGTCTGTTATGAACAATATATGTTTCTTTCAAAAGAGGAAAAAATAGATGTGATAAGCACTATTCACGCAATTATCCCTCTGATTTCAGACCCTGTTACCTCTTTGTTTCAGGCTTGCATACAGGCTGTATAATATACCATACATATGGGAGCTTCAAGTTTTCTTGGTCTCTTTTCTGGACTCTTTGATGAAACCACCTGTTATATCATTGCAGAACTATATATTTCATTAATCAGTTTTGCAGCCAAATGAAGAAAAGACCAATTGATATGAATTGGAATAGATTATATTGTTAGTAAAATAGTGGTGGAATGTTTCGATTATCATTCAGTCAATTGGACCTAACCCCGAAAGACATAACACTGTCATATAAAGAACTAGGAAATGGTGTGTGATGCATGATGAAACTGTGAATGTTAAATGCTATTTTTCTGTCTATATGACATTAAGTAATGGTCATGTTCTGATGACATTATCGATTACTGGATGATGATGATGATTGATTAATGGAACAGCAATAAATGGATCAAAGAGAAAAATTCTGACACTTGTAAGACTTCTACATTGGCCTCTCTCCAGCCGGGGGGGGGGTGTTTCATAAAACTGTTCGTAAGTTACGAACGACTTTACACACGACTGGTGATACCTTCTTGTGCTACATGCAAATGAATGAGAATCTGATTAGCACCCAAGAAGGTATCACCAGTCGTTCGTAAAGTCGTTCGAAACTTGCGAACAGCTTTATGAAACACCCCCAGCGGGTGTAAATGGGCCCTGATAGGAAACAATTCCTTGAAGAATGAAGTGCTAGAGCGCATTAATGGTAGCAGTGCAGTGCAAGGGTAATAACAGTGGGATGCCAGGAGTGTCAGAAGGGACAGACATGATCGAGCACTAAACAAACAATTATTATTATTTCTGCTAGTTTGTTGATCGTATTTTAAAGATAACTATTACCAGAAATACTTGTAGCAATATAAAACATTTAGCATCAATTAGGTATGATATTACTGATCTGGTATTAAAATTTCAAAAGTAACATCACAGATTTCCATCTACCAAGTCTTGCTTTTAACGAAAACCTTGAAAAGTAGTGAATGTACAGGAATTATACCACATTGTTGACAGTAATTAGGCAAAAACAGAAAATGCATGGAAAAAAATGTCATCAATTTTTTACAAATATCTGCTTGTAGAAAAAGATACTGATATAAAAAAAAGTCTTCAGATTTCCTTGCTTTCTTGATGTTAAGATACAATTTAACACATGCAGTAGAAAAGTGAACTCCATTAATGTGGATAACATGAAGGTAGCCACTTCCTGGATTTACTTAGCTGATCCACAAAGAGTTGGGGGGAGGGGCAGCATCCCCTCCCACTTCCATCCCAACCCCTATCCCCACCCCTATCCCCACCCCTGCCAAAACAAAGAACATAAACATAACCAAAATAAAAAAATCTAGTGTGTATTGACATGCCCCCCCCCCCTCCCGTAAATAAATTAGATTAAGTACCGGCCGGTAGGAGTTTGAGGATGTGCACACATTGTAGAGGAGGGGAGGGAAGTGGGGCAGGCTCCCCTTACATGGTGCATCCACGAACTTCTAATTGATCCATTTATGACAGGAATTATTTAAAGTCAAATTTGATCATTTTTTCTTCCTTCAATTTGGCAACACCAGTATTTTTCTTTTATCACTACATTTTTCTTACACAAAGTCATGTATCTGTAATGAATATAAATGATAGAAAGTTTGTTGAGAAGTTGATAAACAGCAAATTTTGAACTTTCCATCATGTTGCCAATTTAAGGATTTCATTGCTTATTTAACTTTTGAATATTTTCAGTGTCAAACAACAAATACTGACCCAACCACAATGGGTACAATATGTGTAGAATTTTTTGCTCTTTCTGCTCATGAATTTGGCATGCTTTTAGGGCTCTGCATCAAAAGTTATTGGATGAAATCTATATGTGGACCCTCTGTCGAACATGAATGGGTTGATCTAATTGCTCTACCATGCAAACCTTCAAAGATCATCTAAGTAGATAAGTTCCCTGTATGAATGATATGGGACCTTTGACGTTTAAAAACATTTCCAAAGTAATAATCCTTTTTCTTTTTCTTTTTTTTTCTTTTATATTTTTTTTTATTCATCTATTAATTTTTACTTGAATCCCTTCTCCCTTCCCTGCATGGCAAGAAATTACTACAACATATCACAATCACAAGAGCACTGGGGAAGTGCTAGTACCAGTAAAGCTGAAGAAAAATAAACCTTTTTAGCTGAGGTGGCTGCTCTGTGTGTCTGAAACAGTTGTTTGAACGGTACGTATTTACTCGACGAAACGAAACGACTGGCGAAAAGTCTAGTCTACACGGAGCCACATGCAGCCAATCAGTGTGTGGTAAACAAAAGCGGAGGAGACTTTGAATGGAGTTCGTCTACAATCAATCAACCTACACTCTATACCCGTACCGTACCTCCAGCTCCGAGGCGGTACCGGCGCGGACCTCCGATCCTACATGAAAGTATGCCCAGCGGTACGGTGTGTGCGTGCAGTAGTGCAATGCGAAGCAGGAAATTGTTTCGCATCATTTGACTAGAACGCGAGAAAAGCTGGGAAAATATTTTAAAATGAGGTGATATTTATGGAAGATGAGATCTGAGATGTCATAGGATGATGATCTAAACTATGGATAAACCAAAGACAACGATCGGTCCTTTTAGGGCTACGAAATTGGTAAGAAAGAGTGAACAGTTTTTTGAATGAATGAATGAATTTGGTACGGACTTTCATTCTGATGACTGTACATGTATGTGCGTAGAAAAAAAGATAATGGTTGAGTCGAGTGCTGGAAGTAAATTCTTGAAGCTTAGATCTAGTTATAAAAAATATTTAGCCAATGCTTGTTTAATACTACCTGGACAGTGTCAGTGTCAGTTCATTTGCAACTGTAGCTTGTCATTTAACGTTCAAGTATTTTTCAGAATGCTTTTTAAATGAAGTTTTATTTTAAGTTTTTAACTTTTATTTTATCATGACATGAACGATGAACACTGATGAAAAAAGGGTTGAATATTAACATGGTTAACTTGAATTTTTCATGAAACATGTTGCACATGTTTCCTAGGCCTAGCTGTAGTCTAGACTCTGGAATGATGGTGATGATGATGATGGTGATGATAATGATGGTGATGATAATGATGGTGATGGTGATGATGATGATGATGGTGGTGATGATGAGGATGAGGATGAAGCTGATTAACATGCCTGTCAAGTTTGCCAATCAACCAAATTATGATGGGGGGCCCCTTGTCTGCGCACCTAATATTTCACTTAAAATTGATCAACTTTCCTTTTTGTTTTCCTCTAATGGCTGACCTCATTTTAATCCTCATATCCTAGGGAGTAACTGTGCCGAAAATCTCATCAAAATCCGAAAAAGAACAATGTGATTTTTACAAGAAAAGGCGATGGTGTAAATTTGACGCTAAAAAGAGGAAGGTGCCCTTGTCTGCGCACTCATTCACTTTACACGCAGTTCGGGATTTTTTGCATGAAAGTGGCATTTTCAAGGCATGTGAGTAAAAAATACATAAAATAGACTCCTTTCTCCCGTTTTTCCTCATTTTTTAGTGATACATATCGCTAAAATTGATTTAAAGATGATTGTGTTCGTTGCGTCTTTTGTGATGTTAGAATCGCGCAGTTACGCGTATGCGCAGACTTGGGCACTGCGCAGACAAGGGGCATCAGACCATACATTTCAAAAGGGTTTACTGAGTTTTTACACTTTTTTTTTTTACTTGCAGTTCACAAAGAGTTCATTATCAGAATTTGCTCTAGATCTAATAGGCCTAGACTACTCAAAAAGAAAATAGTAAAATAATGATAGAAGACAGAAACATAGAAAAAAAAAGCAAAAAAAAAAAAAAAGAAAGAGAGAGAAGGGGGAGCAGTAAATTTGTGGACTGCTATTCAACTTTCAGCATCAATCAATTTAAACAATATTCCTGCCAGAGTCACAGGCACAAGTCATATCCTGGTCTGTCTTCTTCTGTTCAGTGTTGTTTTCAATTATAGTGAAAATGAAATGAGGATTTTTATTTATTCTATTTTTATTGTAATTTTTTTTTGGTCTTCATTGTTTTAACAAGCATGGTTCTCGCCAGTACATAACACCCATGGTTCCAATACCATGCGTAAAGGGTTTCAGACAAGGAAGAACCATGTGTGAAATTGCTACACCATGCATGGCAACAAGGGTAAAAAAAATATTGGAGTGTATATTCCTAACAATAATGATAAATGTCACAGATTGTTTTGCTTTTTGGCCATGTCTTTTTACTTTTATGCCATTAGTAGACAACTCCTGCTTACCAAGAAGTATTTTTCATCCTTTTACTATAGCATATACATGTACTGCCGCCACACCTAACTTCAGGTGTTAAACCCGGAAAACTTCCGAAACTTCCACGCTTTGCGCAGAGTGGGAACCGTGTGTGGATATTTTTCTAGTGAGAACCCTGTTCACAAGATTGAAAACCCACTCTTGCTATTGCAGCTTAATGTTTGACAAACAGCCCGAGGAGTTGAGTTTGATTCAGATTGATCACAACATGGTATCATTCACCTCTCCTATCTCTTTAGCTGCAGTTAAAGGTCTCATCTCCCTAAGAATTCCAGCACTGGTGCTCTAAAATAGAGTATGAATGAAAGTACATGTATAGTAGAAAGTATAGCAGACTGAAAAATCTGCCTAGAAAATTCAGGACTGTCACAGTCGCAGAGACTTACATGTATAGACCAATTTCACGGCCGGTTTATGTATTTGGCCCTCTATCGGCGACGCCATTGCTGCTGTGGGCAAGCGCGCTGACCGCGATTGGCTCTGTGTACAAAATGAATGTAAGATATGAGATATGCCCCGATATTGTTCCATTTACTTTATTCTAGATCAATAAAATAAAGCATGGATACATGGGTAGATGAGGTAAGACAATGGTCATATCTGACGGATGAAGGTATGATGTATTTTTGTAATTTTGATGGTTTTTCAACTTAGTTTTGTCAGTAAAAGTTCGATTGCAGCATAGAAGCCGTAGTAAATGGGAGCCCTAAATCTTACCCTGTTTACAAAGTCAAGTTTTCACTCATTAGATTTTACGCCAAAGTACATAATGATATGTTTCTTGACTTAAAAGTCCCTTCTGTTGATGTTTTTAGCCACTGGCGACGAATTCCTTCACATTGCTTACGGAAACCTGTGTAGGGAGTACGGCTTCTCACACAAACAGGCTTCATGAGTCAAAAGCGAGTGAATTTCGCACTCAGTTAGCTTCCAATTTTTAAACTTTCTCTAATCCTTGTGGCATTTGAGCACCGCACAGCTGCGACCTGAACTTCCCTGATAATTTCTCATTGCAAATATTAAAATAAATCTGCATATACTGGTCAAAATAGACAAAAAATCGAACGAATGTACATAACGCGCTATTGACTTGTGTACTATAAAAGTTGGAGCGCCCACCCCTGTATGTTGAACTGTGTCGAACAGTCTGCTGCCCTCTTGCGTTGTGAAATTGGTCTATAGGACCCGGCAGAATCCCTCTCCTGCTGTCTTGCGGGAAAGCCTCTAAATTCACTCCACTTCACTCCTCCAATCACTTTTTTTTTTTTTCGGTATAAAACTAAAGTAATGGTATATAACGTTTGATGCATGTATTTGGGCTTCTGATTCATGATGCCTAGTGGAATATAATATTGCCTTCGCTCTTCATTCTGCAGTGGAATTCAATCATCAGTGATTTCCGAGCTGGCATCCCACTCAAGAGACATCGATGGCGGATGCGTTACTATGACAACTGCTTCACCTCCACGGAGGCTGCTGATTGGCTGCATGATTATCTATGTAACAATGAGAACTTTGGCCCCTGGGTCACAAGAACACAGGTCATTCTCCTCTTGGATAAGTTTGTACAAAGTAAGATTATTGAGGAAGTGAAAGCATCCAAAGGAGATGGAACAGAGAAAGCCTCATTTGAAGATAATGGACATCTTTATAAGTAAGTGGAATCAGTCAAAAGTAAGCATTTTGATTAACAAGTAGAAGTGCTGATTTGTACAGCTGAGAGAAGTTTTTTTTTTTGGGGGGGGGGGGGAGAGTGATCAAGGGCTATTAAAAAAAGCCACCATGAATGTACATGTACATGTACAAGAAGCCTTCTTTGAATACTGTCAAATACATTCATCTATTAGAAGTACCTCATTGTACATGTACATGTACATGTACATGTACAGTGTAGGTGATAGTAGCCTTAATCCACTTACCCATCTTGCTGCACACCTGGTATTTCAAGAAACAAAATCCTTCAAGTACCTAACCGTAACATGCAATCAAAATGAGTATTGACTTTGTGTTAGCTTGAAAATAAGATCTTTACTTTATCTTTTTATTTCTTTAGGCTTCAAATTGCAATGATGATTAATGCAGTGGGATGCAATGAGCTATACCAAATTTTATGTGTATGGTATGGCAGTGTACATGTACATGTAATGAAATTGACATGTTCATTGAGCTTTCAGATGAAGATTGTATTTTTCCTACTCTTGTCTGCCTCTTGCCCTCTTCTGTTTGTGATTATTTAAATTCCACTCCCATACAAATTGAAATTTGTTGTCATGAATGTGCTGTACAAGTACTGTGATTATGAAAATTCAAACTACTGTACCAAGTACTTATAAGAACTTAGGGAGTAATCTGAGTCATCATCTGTAATATTGATATAAGTCTCTAAGATGTAAAAATGGCTACAAATGAATATAGAAATAATAGGGAAAGTTCTTTTTTTTTTTAAAACATGCAAGTATGGAAGAGGCAGAATCTGGCCGTCTAAGCTGTTTTCAAATCCTCAAATACCTGCAGGGGTGAGATTAAGCCACTTAACAAGTGGTGATATTGGGGTTCTTTCAAGCATGCCCAGTCCATTGTGTTCTACAAGTCGTGTGACACAATAGTTGTACACAAGAAACTCACTTTCTTTCTCAAGCAGTCCCAACTGTAGGATTTTCTCAGTGCATCCTTAAAGCTAAGCTGAATATAATGAAGACTATTAGTAAATTTGAAGCCCACTCTTGTGTCAGACTAGATTCCTTCCCAGAGGTTTTGAAGAAATGAACTATTTTCTGTTTTCTGCTTGTTTTTCAAGCTTTTTTGATTCATTTTGTTTTGGTAATAGAAATGAAATTATGAGAGAAGAAAATGAAGGGAAGATATCAAGTTGTATAAAGAAAGAGAGACTATAGTCTTGAAGGAAAATGAATCACTGAGATTTGTAAGGATGGATACTGTCAGGATATGAAAGTGAAAGCATTATTTAAATACATCCTGTTAATAACGGTTTTAATTTTAAAGGTTCATTCTAAATAAATGGCGGTAAGATCAATGTCTGCTTGATGGTACAAGTCACATGGTCTAATTTCAGTTATGCTGGTATGGTAACAATTACACTGGTAGTTATGAACAAAAAAAAATTTCACTAGGACTGGGTATCACCTGCTTGATATATTTTTAATGAACTTTTTAGTGCATGCAAATACTTAGAGGTAAGTTAGAGAAACATTTTCCTAAAAACAAGTATTGCAGATTGCTTTCTTTTTCGATAATGTTGGCATAGTTGCAACCCACTTAAAGTTTGTCCACTCTTTCATGATTTCTTTGGATTTATACCACTATTATTTTTATGCCTCCACCCACCGTAGGTGGTTGCTGGAGGCATTATGTTTTCGGGTTGTCTGTCCGCCTGTCCGTTCGTCCGTCCCGTTTTCGTTCTCGCGATAATTTAAGAACCATTTGACAGATCAACTTCAAACTTGGCTCGTGTATGCATATGGGAGGGACAATGATCTGATTAGATTTTGGGGTCACAAGATCAAAGGTCAAAGGTCATAGAGGTCATTATGTACATAGAAATGGTTCGTTTTCACCATAACTCAACAACCATTTGACCGATCAACTTCAAACTTGGCTCGTGTATGCATATGGGAGGGACAATGATCTGATTAGATTTTTGAGTCTCAAGGTCAAAGGTCAAGGTCATAGAGGTATAAATGATACACATAAAAATGGCTCGTTCTTGCGATAACTCAACAACCATTTGACAGATCAACCTTAAACTTGGCACAGGTATGCATATGGGAGGGACAATGATCTGATTAGATTTTGGGGTCTCAAGGTCAAAGGTCAAAGGTCATAGAGGTCATTATGTACATAGAAATGGTTCGTTCTTGTGATAACTCAGTAACCATTTGACGGTTCAACAAACTTGGCTCATGTATGCCTATGGAAAGGGCAATGCTCTCATTAGATTTGGGGGTCGCAAGGTCAAAATTCAAGGTCAAAGATGTCATTGTATAAATGAAAATAAATCAACATGAATTGCCATTTATTTCTGATTTGATAATGGCGGAGGCATAAAGTTCGACCACGCGTGGTCGAAGATTCATCTAGTTTTCTTTATGACTTTTTTCTTCCTTTTTTTTTTTCATTTTTGCCTCAGATTCTTGCCAGTATCCCCAATGAAGAAGCTACGTTCAGCCTTAGCAAGCCGTAGCAGTATCCAGAGCTTAAGCCCCAGTCCCAAGCCTAGGAAAACGGTCCCCAGGACCGATGGGGCCAACACCGCCCAACCAGCACCTCGACGTCTCACCATGAGAGATACAAACATTGCTCAGACTAATGTTAGACCAAATGGTCAAGGTTTAACAAATGGACATCCTACCAGGCCTCTGGCCATGAGAGACAGTAACATGAATGTCCAGATACATAATGAGGATGTAAATAAAGTCAAAGAGGTTCCTAGGTGTACACTGATTGCAAGACCTTTGACAGTGGAGCAGGTGGAAGGGGTTTGGAAAAGTGCAACTTTGAATAGGTATGCTTCTGAACTGATTTCCGTGCACATTTTTTACTTTGTAGTTCTCCAGGATATAGGACTTTCCTTACGTTAAACTCGTTTATTGAAGAGTTTGGCCCAAATTCACAAGAGAGAATACTACTTAAACCATGGTTTAAACCTCTGTCGGCATAGCAGGTGAATGACCTCTTGTCCAATGCGCAGGCAGTTAAATATGTTTGATATTATGTACATTTAATTATGCTTATTTTAGTCCACGGGGAAGTTCAAACCAAATAAACCTGCATGAATTTGGGCCTGTGTGTCTCAATTTTCCTGTTCTTTTTAGAAATGTAAACTGTAAAAATTGTTTTTTAGAAAAATCAATGCATGCATTACTTTCTCCATATAAAAATAGGCAAACATATGCTGTGACATATACATATACATATATGGTACATACCAGAATATCTAGTTAACTGATCTCTTCTTGTTTTTCCTACCCTTCCTTCACATGTTAGATTGCAAAGGTTACTCTGGTTATCAACTCTAGATGGCTTACTAGATGACTCTGTCATCGTTCCCTCTGACATCATACACAACTGCACCCACATCAACAAAAATGGAGTAGTCCAACTTCTCAACAAAGAGAACGATCTTCCACACTGGGTCATATCTGCTATGAGGTGCCTTGCACATTGTAAGTATGAGTCTTAAATATAACTCTTCAAAGGATATCTTGATTGCGCTTGCAGGATTAACAGATAAAAGTGAAGAAGTCGAGGAAGACTGAAATAGATGCAGTTTATAGCTATGTCAGCAATAAAGAGCTGTTTTATGGGAAAATGCAGTAACCAGAAAGAGTGGAAAGCCATGGAGTTCTCTGGGGCAAAGCATGTGAAAGAAGAAAATGCTCTTTCTTTCTCTTTCTCTCTCTCTCTTTCTCTTTCTCTCTCTCTCTCTCTCTCTTTCTCTCTCTTTCTCTCCCTATTTTTTAACAAATTGTTAAATATATCTGTGTCATAGGCTTGAAAGTGGGGATGAGCTTTCATGAATATGTATATATTGCCAAAGTTTATTTAGTTCTACTTATCCTATTAGCTATCATTCACATTTACTCACAGTACATCAGATTGTTCATTTTATGTTTTTTGTTTTTTTTTCCTCCATATTTTGCAGGGCCCAATAAAGTAGATTCTGAGCTTCCAAGTTATCCTGGTTTTGAGCGAGATGTCTTCAAGACTGTTAGCAATTACTTCCAGAGTCTTCCAGAGCCTCTGATCACATACAGCAGATATGATCTCATAGTGGAAGCATTTGGTAGGTTTCAGTCTTTACCTAACACCATTTGCAATATATGGGGCAATGCATTGCAGATCAGCTCTAAAGCCTCTAATTCCCTTCCAAGTCTTTACCAATGGGAAGGGGAAATAAAAAGAAACTTGGTTAGAGACTCGGAGGATCACAACTGCTTCTCTTTGATTTCTGAAGTAAAATATCAAAAGCTATGTGCATGAAAATTGATTTGTCCAACTTGGGCTATGAATACTATAAATTCACAAGTGCGATGCAAATGTCAACAACATAGCATGGCATTTCAGCAGTTGAGCACTGTAGCGCTGTAGTTCTTATTGCACCTATAGCTAACCACAAAGAGCCAAAATAGCCTTTTAGAAATGTTATTGCCTTCACTTTTTGGTAAATATGCTTCACCAAGACTCCATCTTCTATATGAAATGAGAATTCAGATTTGCAGGCACTTCTGAAGAGACTACCTCTTTTGCCAAGCAGGCAAATTAACTGGTTTCTGTTTTCAGGTTATATTTTTGTCAGACATGCCAAAAGTGTTGGTTATTTAGTTGTTATAATAATAGGGCTAGCAAATTTGCCCAAATCAGTCAGTACAACAAATGCCTAATTTTCAGATGCTATTAGTATACAGTATATACTGTGGGGAACGTAAGTAGCTGTTGTGAATGAACTACAGTTATGATGTTTTGTCTGTTGTCTTGCATGCAATATTTGTTTGTGTTTAGTCCATCTCCCATTTCTCCCACCCTTCCCCTTTCCCTATCCCAGCAGTACCCATTCAAATCCCTATCCAATGATGTTGCTTATTGCTCTCTTGCTTGTAGTTGTAGGCTCTTTCTTCTGGGAGAGAAAAACAGCCGCCAAAGGTACATTTTCATAGAGACAACAATGCTTATTTTATGCTTTATAGGTGGCTGTAACATACCTAGATGCATTTCTAACACTTTATTACAAGATCACATCTACTGATTACATTTTATAGGCAATTACTACTCAGTATTTTACGTGTATTTTATGCACTCATATACTTGGAATTACTTTATAAAAAATTACATCAAAACTAAAGATGAATAATCCTATGAAATTTGTTACTAAAGTCAGATTTTTATTCCTTTTTGTCTCGCCCACCGGAGGTGAAGGCGAGACTAAGGGATCCAAATGTCGTCCGTCCGTCGTCCGTCCGTCGTCCGTCCGTCCGTCACAAACGTTATGAAAGATAACTTGGCAACCGTGACTCACTTTTCAACCAAACTTGGGTTGTAGATGCACTAAGGGGACCTGCATGTTATGGTCCAGTCAGAGGTCACATGGTAAGGTCAAAGGTCATTTCAGGTCAAACGTTAAAGTTTACGTGCAAGACTCTCTTATGACACAAAACTCTGCAACCGTGACTCACTTTTCAACCAAACTTGGGTTGTAGATGCCTAAGCGGACCTGCATGTTATGCTCTAGTCAGAGGTCACATGGTAAGGTCAAAGGTCATTTTAGGTCAAACGTTAAAATTTACGTGCAAGACTCTCTTATGACACAAAACTCTGCAACTGTGTGACACTGTTCAATCAAACTTGGGTTGTAGATGCACTAAGGGGACCTGCATCTTATTGTCCAGTCAGAGGTCACATGGTAAGGTCAAAGGTCATTTCAGGTCAAATGTTAAAGTTGACGTGCAAGACTCTCTTATCACACATAACTTTGCAACCGTGACTCACTTTTCAACCAAACTTGGGTTGTAGATGCACTGAGGGGACCTGCATGTTATGGTCCAGTCAGAGGTCACATGGTAAGGTCAAAGGTCATTTCAGGTCAAACGTTGAAGTTTACGTGCAAGACTCTCATATGACTCAAAACTCTGCAACCGTGTGACACTTATCTATCAAACTTGGGTTGTCGATGCACTAAGGGGACCTGCATGTTATGGTCCAGTCATAGGTCACATGGTAAGGTCAAAGGTCATTTCAGGTCAAACATTAAAGTTTACGTGCAAGACTCTCTTATGACACAAAACTCTGCAACCATGTGACACTTATCTATCAAACTTGGGTTGTAGATGCACTAAGGGGACCTGCATGTTATGGTCCAGTCAAGAAGCAGGGAAAGTACATGCACGTGAAAATGCAGTACCATTTCATAAAAAACCCTTCTCATATTTTATCAAATGTTATTCCATCCCAGTTATTTCACAATGAGCTTTCGATACAGTTCTGTTGTGTGCCATCACAGATCGCGATATTTCTAGTTATTTTCACAAGTGGGCGAGACACAACATCGCAAACGCCTTGTTTTTTTTCATTCTACATTTAATTTATCCCTCATATTTAATGCAAAATAGAATATCCATTTATGCACTATTTGGTTTATGGCATATAAAAATTATGATTTCCTATGTTGATTAACATGATTTCTATTTTCAAAAATGTCCTTAACACCAATGTGCATGTACATACAAAAATATGCATGATATTGCACATTATTTGTATTTACAGTGTAAAACTGCTCAAGGAAGATACAAATATATTTTATTAGTTGAGGTTATTGGACTTCTGATGTAAGACTCTTATTTTGCTATTATTTTTTTAAATGCTATGCTTGCATGCCTTTCACATACCCAGTACTCATTCTAATTTTTCATCCATTTCCCATGAAAGAAGAAACTAATTCATTGTGCCCCTTCTCTTTTCCATCTTTTCCCTTACCCCCCTCATCATGGTATACCCCAATCATCCATAACCCAACAGTCAGTATGGAATGCAGGGATCGGGGCATTATTCCTGGGCAGGAGGTTGTCACTGTCTTTACTGGTGTCCATGGAGGGCTCACTTCATTTCAGTCAATGGAGACTCTCATGTTAAATATGACCATGGGAGGGCAGCAGTCATCTACCAATACCCCAAACATGGAGAGGAAAAATCCTCAGGTGAGGAAGAGTAGGATTGTCCGACGTAGCACCAGCTTTGGTCAGGTTGATGGGATGCTGCGGACAGAGACTCCACATCTTCCACCAAAGCTGAGCAAGAGGCCTCGGTCTGGGTTGACCCAGCAATTTGGCAGTGTTGATACTGTTGCTGGTAACAACACTATGGTGCATAGTAATCACAACATTCATTACAGTAGAGCTGCAAGATCTAATCCCCAGAGAGTCAGTAACAAGGAGGATGACTATGGCTTTGCCAACATGGCTCCTGCTCCACCTAGGAGACACCTCAATGCAGAGGTGAGTTCAGTCAGTGACCAGTCTCAATATGAGAAAACAGAGTCCATCTCGCCCAGTCTTGTACCCCGAAAGTGCAGCTCCTTGACCAACATCCAAGATGCAGGAAAGAGTGGGATCCCCGCCCGCCCCAAATCTGGAGGACTCTTTGCCTCAAAAAGGTTTGGATCTGCTGCAGAACTTTTCAATAAACTGGTCAAGAAGAAATCTCCTTCCCAAGCAGGGCTCAACGATGAGGTTGATCATCAAACCATAGGCATGAGGAAAGATCATGTGACCAGCAGTCACCCAATCATCTCACCAGGACTAGCCCCGCCTTCTTCGTATCCCATCTTGACCTCATCCCCAATTGAACCGGTAACCAACCAAGGCTACCAGGCCAGCACACAGATCATTACCCCTGACAACCAACACCATCCAAACCGCATCAGTCCTCCATATCCTCCCCCTCTCAGAGCAACTCTATCTTACTCAGCGATCTCCACTCATCCAAGTTCGACGACACCACCTACCCAGAGTTCAGTGACTCCCACTGGCATGCCATCTGCCAGTTTGGGATCAGTGTACTCTAGAAGGAGTACATCGGACATTCCAACTTCAACTCCATATGCGAACTTAGCTCCAAAGACCAGTAATAGGCTCCAGCGGCATGGGAGTGTGACAAGCCTGTCAAGTAAGTCTCTCTCAAAAATCTTTAAAAAAGGAGAAATCTTTCATGCACTTGGGATGATTTGGGTCATTGCACTTTTTGCAGTTGATGAGTTGGGTTTGCTTCCCGATTTGCACTTGAATATACATGTATGGAGAATATATAACTTATTTTGTCTGTGTTTAACATCACAGTATACACATGCACAAGTCATTTAATATTGGATGGGACCATGAATTGTAAGCCTAAAATTGCCATTTTTTACATACTTTCAAAAAACATATCTATTGAAAACAAACATGTGATGTATCAAAGATCTATAAAATGTAGCCATTCACAAGATGAGTATCCATGTTTTTGTAAGGGTTCATGACAGGAAATGAAGATATCAAGCTGCACTTAAAGGTCATCTTTCATTGGAACTTTACACAGTGGTACGAAGTTACTACAATGTACATGTATTATTCTCTCCATCATGTGGTTTGTTTATTTGTTGCCAAATGTCACTAACTCACATTTTCCACCCTGCTAACTCATGCATGTGCTTACCAAGTCAATGGCAATGCCGTGTACTACTAACAAGTAGTAACATACCTGTCGAAGCGTAACATTTTTTATTCATTTTTTTTGTTGAAAATAATTGTCTCAGTATGTGTCATGTTTTTAAAGCATTCACATCAAGCTTGGTTCCATAACAGGAAAAAATATATGTGTGTGTGTGTTTAGGTGTTTGTATGTGTGTTGGGAGATATAAATTCATGGCTTTTTTATGTACATGTGTCACAGTGAGACATTTATGTTCTCATTACAAACCTGTCACAAATATACCATTTAGTACATCAGAAAGAGTGTTTTCTAGTGATCCCAGACTAGTTATACAAATTTGAATATTTTATTAGAAATCATGGTTTCTACAAAAACACCTTATACAAAAGACAGCATGTCTTTTATCAAATTGAAGATTAAGTTACACTATTGATTGCAGTGAATCCAACCCAAAACTAATCAGCTTGCTGTAGAATTGCATTATCTTTTTTTTTCTTTGTACTTTACATGAGTATGTATTTCATAAAATACATTGCATAGGAAGCCCATTATTTCTAGGTAAGTGAATTTTGTGAATAGCGAATAATGAAGCAAACAAAAAAAAAAAATAAAATAAAATAATGACTAAACAAATATTCAATTAATCAAAACTTCAGTAGTGGTTTACTCACATCATCTTTCAGTAGCATTTATTGCTTTCATGTCAAGTGCCTCTGAAGAGTTGTACAAGCTAAATAGGCCTACTTATTTTTGCATACTTGATATTACAGTGTAAAGACTGTGAGGTTGCATGCTTCATTGTTGAAACCAGACTACACAATTCATTTTTCACTTACTATCAAACCAGTAGGTAGCCTACCTTGTATTAGTTCATCACCCATTTGACGATCATAATTGTGATAGGAGCAATGCTTAGTAGTAAACTATGCCTATGTGCTCTAACAACGTGATCGCATGATGAAAATATGATCTAATTTTTGCTATGGGAATTGCTTTTGTTGCAATTTTAGTATGGGGTAAGGGTATCTGTTCATGTTCATGTTCATGTTCATGTACATGTACTTATTATATTTTTCCTGTAGTTTAATTAACATAATTCCCCCCCCCCCCCCTTAAAAAGGGTTAAACAGACAGATGGGTTGCTATGATGTAATCAACCTACTTTGTATGAGAAAGCAAGTTTTCTCATTTGCATGTTATCCTTCCTTTAGGTCTGTACCTGAGTGAGGACAAGTCCTACTGTCAAGAGGCCATCAGACTGTGTCTTCTACTCCTTCCTCCAGCCCAAAGGAGGGCGCTTCATCTCTTGCTCAGGCTCATGAGCAAAATGGAGAACAATCAGGAACTCTGCCTGTGCACCACCATGTCCACAAGGCAACTTGTAAGTAGAGCATCAGGTCCTTGTACAATCCTTGATCATTTTCTGTGGTTTAATAAAAAATGTTGCAGGGGGAAAAAGAAGATCAATTGCTTTTTCATTATCTGTCAGGAGTATGGTAGATTAATATTTGAATAACTTTGCATGTCATTATGACAATAATAGATTATAATGTGAAATGGTTTGATATATTGATAATGTAATATATTAATTGGGGAAGAAGACTCAAACAGAAGTAAGGAAAACATAATGAAATAAGAATAGCATTTGTAAAAATTATATCCTGAATCAACACAGGTTTAGTAAATAGGTACGTGGTAGAAGGAAAAAAAACACCTTCTTGTAGCTGCCTTGCTAATCCCATAGTTTTTAATTTGAGTACATTCCCACAATAACTACATTGTAAATACCTATACAAACACCTATATTATTACAATAACATCATTGCATCATTTCTTTTCAACAGCTGCTCGAGACGTTCACACGCTGTATCCTGTGTTGTGTAGAGGAGGTAGATCTAGACGAGTGTCTGGCAATGAAGATAGTAGCTTACCTCCTTGACAATCATCTCACATTGTTCAGCATTCCTCAAGAACTCAGAGCAGACATAGAGGAGAGACTAACCTATCTTAAGAGAAGCCAGGTAAATCAACAAGATAACCATTTCAGATAAAGTTTGATTTTATTGAAAGTTTCCACAAAGCAAGAAATTCACGATATTATAAAATATGAGAACAAGCTAATATGTAGTATGCACTGTAATAACAGTTTAGAAGATAATCAACTAAAGTACTGTAAAGTACTTGTGCAAAACGACATCGCATGAGTCAAATTTCACTTAAGTCAAACCAACAAAACAGTCCTGATTTTCCTGTGTAATTCCTATTGAAAAATATGTGGCTAAGTCGAACAGAATATTCAGAACCAATCTGGAAAAACCAGCTATCCCAGGCTATTCCTATTCCTGACATGCTGAATGGACTGGAGCTGCATCTTGAGGACAACTTGATAAAAGCATTTCTGAATTGTGCATCATGTAGCATATGGATTGCTCAGAACAATAAAAGAATAAAAGATGTAAACAAATTGAGCATAACTTGCTGGAAATATTATCTGCTCGAAGCATTAGCACTCATACATGTTCCATTGATGGTTTCAATTTTTTGCAGTTACAGGAGTTTCATGTTTGAAATGGAACAGAAAGGAGGCAGGAGGGGTGGGGTAATGACTATACATTTCATCCACTGTTGGAATTGTTTAATATATTTAATACATGGCATCATCATGATATGTCCACCCAATTCCAAAACCACATTTAGAAGACCCATATTAACTATTTGTCACAGATCAAGTATGAGGCTGATGTAGAGAACATCCAACCAACTGGTTTCTGTGCTCAAGTCTCAGTAGAGGAGTACGAGAAACAAAAGACTGTCAGCTCACAACAAGCCATTGAAGATCTGCTGGATAATATCATAGGAGATAGACACATGTCAGCAAAAGACAAGAAGAAGAAACTCAAGCTGGTAGGTTTTTGAATAGTATCATCCATTTATGATACAGCTAACCAGATAGGGCAATTGGCTTTAAGCTAAAGTGACTTTGGTTAATGTCATCCAGAGTTTATCCCAATTGTTAACCAGATGCCTAATACATGTATTGTATGCACTCTCTCTATCAACATCTATAATCATACTGTGCACTAATAATGCTCTAAGATTAAAATTATTAATCAATACTCACTGAAAATCAGTATTACTAGTATGTGGAATGCATTATGTAAGAATGGTAATCATTCACTGGATTTCAAACTTGCGTTTGTTCAGTTTGACATAAAAATGACCTTTGCCAAGTCTTCCACTTTTTACAAAACCAAGTCAGTGATGCCTAAATATTTCTTCATCTGGGCATCTTGAGAAGCCTGATTTTGTGAAGCAATAATGAATTTACCCAATCATACTCCCAGTTATTTCACCAAACAGCCAATATTTACTCATATTCTCTTCTTGTGTGCATATTTAGTTCCAGAAGGCTTACCCTGAGATCTACCACCGTCGTCTACCAACCAGTGCTAGCGAGGCAGAGCTCTTCCCAGCTAAGCCCAAGATCAAACAACCCATGATCAACGTCAAGAGATCTTTCTCAAAACTTAAACCTATCCGATAAAATCTTAACAGTCAGACGCATCATGTGCCTTCCACTTTTTTTATTTCCTTGTTTACAGCAGCTGGTATGTATTAATCATGAATTAATGGTTACATAATATAAAGAGATCACTGACATGAATATACAAGTTCTTTTGTCTCCACTGAACAGTTGAAGATGATGGTGAGGTGAAGTTTGCACTAGCAAAGTTTGTATGTAAAGGTCTAGCAGGGTAATTTGGTATATAGTGATTCGTAAGAAGCCGTGTCACATACGTACATACCCAGAGTAACCAGGGCCCTCTTGCATAAAACACAATTCAGAACTTGATTTTCAGCCAATCAATCGGGATTGAGTATTTGTGACTTGTGTTTTATTTTGTGAGTTGCATTTAATGGCAACTTTTTATGCAAGAGGGCCCAGGACACATGCAGTATTCATGCATTGATGAAAAGATTTTAAGCTGAACTGTTCTTTAAGCCATTGTAAGATACCATGTGTTGATTTACCCAATATTCATCTTGGTGGTCTTTGGAGGTCTTGGTGGTTTATGTCCTTTTCTCATAAGAATATTATCTGTAAACATCTCTTTATACATGTATATCCCCTGTTTTATAACTCAGGATAGGACTTGCGTGCATGGAGACTGCATTCAAGTGTAAATGACTCCTGTCATCTCTTGTACTTGTCAATCCTTGTAATTTCAAGTGTTGTATCTTCCTTGGTTCTGATAAGAAGTTCTTCCTGTTATCAATATCAAACAAGGTTGGATACCTGCAATAATATTTAATGAAGAGCATTATAATGCTACTAATTTAAATTATTTTGTTTGAAACATTAAACTATATGAAATGAAATGAAACAATGATTCTTTGCAGTTGCCAAGCATATGGAATAAAGAATTATTAACATTAAAGTAAGGATGTGATATCTTGGTGCATTTTTATTATATGAGGATTTGGGAAAGACATAGTGTCATGCAAGCAAGTAATCTCTCTTCCAATTAATAGATGTTAAATAAATTGTAATATGTATATAATATATGCTTGTATAAGTTACAGGGTCTTCTGTTATAATTGAGAAGTTACCTTTCCAGTATTGTTGTTCATCACATGAAATGCATGAAGTAATAGTTCCAATAAACAAACCACTGTAAAAAATGTAGGATTTAATGTTAGAATACTCACAGACCGTAATACATCTTTACCCTGACAACTCAAATGATTAGGTGTGAAAAGGGTGCTATTGAATCATTTGAGGAACCTTAGTATCCCTTCTTTGTACAAAGAAAACTTGGTTGAATGGCCGACAACTCCGGAATTCCTATAGTCATAGCTTTCATGGTGATTAAATAGTGATTAGATGATTGAATAATACTTTCATTATTTTCGTTTTTTTTTCTTCTTAAAATAGACAATCATTACACAGCAGTGAAGTACAGTTAAAAAAGAAGAACTAAAAATCATAAATCATTCGTCATCTCAGTATGTAAATGCACTATTATGAATGTTAGTCAAACTCATAAAGCTATTATCTGGAAAGAGCTTTCAGATGAATAGATTTATTTTCAGTAAACAATATTAATGAAGTATTTTTTAGTAGCATGCAATATGAAAATACATTCAGCATCTATATGCAAGTAGCTTATTAAAATATTGATACATCAGTCATTTGACTGATTTTTTGACATCCTCATATTTCATAGTGCCATTTCTTTTGGAAAACTAGTTGATGAAATACAGAAGATTAAGTACATGTTCAAACAGGGAAGAAATTTAGGGTAGATAACATTTGGTAGAAATGGTCATGATGAGCTGACTTTCTTCCGGTTGAGCATATGACTGATATGTAGCCCTTGATGTGGAAAAAAAACAGGATTATAGAAAAAAGAAAGATTGTGAAGGCGGAGCAGGCGTAAGCCATAGCATTGGATGAAACCATTCAATACTTTTTCTTTTGTCTTATGTAAAAGGCTTTATTTCCCATTGTACGTCACCTATGATGGTCAACCGGATGTTATGTGGTCAAAGATAAGCCTTGTTCACACATACACATTCATGTTTAAAGCACCTTAATAAAATTGTACTATGTGAAAGGAAATGATAGAGGTATAGCACTTTTGCATATTCATATTTGTAACACTTTAATACATGTAGTGCATTATGCTTGGGGTCATTACTGCTTGCAGCAACCTATTTCAACCTTCGCTATCATTATGTACACACAAAATGTGGTTTTATTTGGATATGCCCATGTTCCAATGAAGTTTACCATTTATGTGTGAATGAGGCTATGTGCTATATGCCTCTTATGAAGGAATACACCAATCACTGTCAGTGTAAAAGCAAACATGACGCACAATATCAGAAAAAACAATCCATCCGGACTCACTTTGAATTTGAGATATGACCTAGAATAGGCATTTCTACTTTCTAGGTATTGTTTATACCTCTTTAGCAATAATTAGGCCATGTTAACAAGAAGGTGTAAGATTATAATCTATGTAAGAGACGAAGGATTTACAATGTACATCAGATTTATTGATATCGTCATTTAGGCATTATCCTTTGTGTTTATAACTCTCTTGGGAGGTAAGAGTGAATAGCTTCATGCTTTCTGTCACTTCCTTCCAGTTATACTTTGCAACTTACTTTCTTTCTCTGTTTTTTCATTTGTCTCTAATTTTTATTATTTCATTTTGCATTTGAATTCATTTTCTGTTGCTTCTGCTTTACTTTTTCCTAACTTTCTCCATGTAAATTTCCTGTTTTGCTTTTTTTTTAAAATCTGTCTCTATTTTTTTCTCTTTCATTTGATTTGGCATTCTCATGTGCTTTATCTTGCATTAGTCCTACCTCACATTATTTATTTCATCTTATCCCCCTTTATGATTGAATTGTTGCATTTCTTTATTCAAAATATGAATTCCTGTCATACGAAATTTCTACTTTTGAACTTTATGCAAAATCCTGGCAACAAAAAACAATATGATTGTCTTCCTTTATGATACACATGAACTTTGTCTATAAACTGTAAATATGTCTCAGAGTTTGATATAGAATATATAGGTTAACAGTGTAGGACGAAATTGTGTATCTATATGTGTTTAGATTTAAAAGCAGTTTTAAAAAAGATACATATAGTGTTTTTTTCATGCATCTAGACCTTGTAAGATTTAAAAAAGTTTAGGTTAGACTAAAGCTCATTGTGTAAAGATAAAAAGTGTTATTTTATGTAAAAAGCAAGTAGATCAGGATGAGGAGTCATGGTTTCTCAAAAAATAGAATTTTTTCAAAAAATAAAGTTTGTATTTAGAAATTTAATTATTTTGTACTGATATTCATATTTAAAATCGTGGTTCATGTTACTGAAAATATGCTTCTTGACATTGATTTACATATTATCTGGTAGAGCTCCTTCCACTGTCTCACTGACACCTCCACTTGTAGTCACATATTGTGTACTTGTATCATCGCACACTTTACCACCAAGATTTTGAAGATATTGCATTTGAAAGTATGGAAGGTTTCTGGAATAGTTTGAAATCAAAATGGAAATAGCAGCATGTTGGAAGTATTGCAGTCAGAAAAAAGGTTTTGCAGGTGGCACTGATACAGGCAAAGTCACTCCAACTTCTTCACTCTCCCTCACTGGTAGCTGATTCGCTACATGTACATGTATTTCTTTCTGAATCTGATCACTTTTTGAGAGGTGTCTTTGAAATGTTCCCGTCGATCATGCTTGTTCACTTCATTTTACTGGCTCATTGAATGAATATTTGTCTTTTTACCAGATTTATGTTTATGTATTTGTGTTTGTGTCATGTTCTTGTAATGTTGTGATTGTATGCGAGAACGCATGGACTGTAGTATCAGTCTGTTCTACATGTTTTTGTACTTTGTTTACGATGAGACTGCATGAGATAGTTTTTCTTGTACCTAATAAAATTTTTCAAATAATAAGAAGTGTTGAATTTTCTTTTGTTTCTGCTTGTACAAGTTGTACTAGACAGAACTGATCAAATTGTGTGATTTGGGAGATGGAGTCACACAACAACAACAACAACAACAAACAAAAAGGGACAAAATAGCAACCATTTTTAAAAATATGAATCCTCATCTCATCATTATCATCAATAACACAATCACCACTGTCAACATTATCATCATCATCATCATCATCATCATCATCATCATCATCATCATCAACATCATCACCGTAACCACTATCAACATGTTCAGGTATCTTCTGGCTTCTTTGACCATCATAATTTTCCATTTTTCATTTTTTGGTTATTTTTACTCTTTGTATATGATGAAATTTATGAAGTTGATTATATTGATAATGTCAGTAGTAAGTGCATGTATGATACTGCTGATGAGATAAATTGATGAAGATGGATGATAATGATGACAGCAGGGATGAATCAATCATATTCATTATTATTATCTATACAAGACATCTGAGCAGGTCAGTTTTTAAATCATATCGACTCAATTTAGAGAAAAGTCCATATCAACCAGAAAGCCAGGTCCATATTTCCTATCACACGTTTTTTGGCGTACAAGAAGTTTTGAGCATGCACAAACAAACTTGGTTTAAATGCACGATCAAGTGCAAAATTTGTGAATTTTGTAAATGATTTTGGTTTGCCTTTTTAGTGCTTGCATTTTTCACTGTAACATAAACGTAAAATGTAAATGTGTTCAGTTTATTCAAGAGTTATGGATTTAATAGTTCTAATTCAAGAATTATAGAGTTTATCAAGACAAAAAACATGAAGAATGTAACTACATTGTATGTTCATCATAGTGTTGTGGAGTGTACATGTATTTCAGTGGAACCCGGAGTTCATGGAAAATATGACATGGAAAACTAATTACGTAAATCACTGGGAATGAAGTCAGGAAGAAAAAACAAACAAACAGAACTTAAAGGCATGGTAAGTACATGTATAATCAACTTCCATTTTTGTCATGAATTTGCTCAAGATGTCTTGTAGATAATAATAATAACAGGGTCAGGCCTTTCCGAGATGTGACTTTTTTATATTGCCCTCATTAGATTCATGTCACCCTTGGCTCCCGCTTCGGGCGATATGATCTAATTTGGGAAATATATGTCGTATCTCTATTAAGGCCAGTCCATATTATTTAAATGTTTCATCAATATCATAATCACCAGTCATCATCAATCTACATATACATATCATCATCATCATCATCATCACCACAACCACTATCAACATGTTCAGTTAACCTCTGGCTACTTTCACCATCATAATCGTAATTATTAGCTCATTGTCATTATCATCTTCATCATCATTGTTCTCTTCTACTTCAGTCTTAACCGTCAACATTCTTTACCCCATCTCTAAAGCCTGAACTGTCATCATCACTCAATTATTATCTATATTGCCCACTTAACACACACATGGCTACAGATACATGAACAAAACTTTGGAATGGGGGGGGGGGAGGGGTCTTTGTTGTACAAAGATCTCTGAATAAAATCTCTAAGAAGCTTTAGAAGTTTGCATGTTTGCTTTTTAAAAAAAATGAAATCTGAATGTTGGATCAATTTACCAATTGGACATAATTTTCTTCTCTCCAGCAATACTGTACAAATTGATGAGGTTTTCATAATATTGTACCTATTTTTCTCATACCCTGGTATTTTGATACATTTGGAATTATGACCCCCCCCCCCCCCCCCCCCCGCCAAATGTGAAGGAGGTGGGGAGTTGGAGGTTGATTTCTCCAAAAAAAAACAACCTGCTGATTATGCTTAAGTGATGATTAATATTTAGAGCTTTACAAAAGAAATTTAGAGGACAAATGTGTAGTATCTGTATGCTAACAAAATTATCTTGAAAAGGTATGTTATGACCGAAGAAGGATAATTTGTCTTACAATATGACAGAGGTATGATGAAAGTAAGGAGAGATAGAGAGATGAAGTTTATGCATACAACTTGGAAAAATAAAGCGAGACACTGTTGTTATTTTTTTTTCTGATCAATACAGTCCTTTCCTCATACTTGGTTCAAATAATTTATTATAAAACTGGAAAATTTGTCAACTGCATTAATCCACTTTTTTCTATTTTTTATGACATTTTAATCATTTTCTTTTTCATCATCATCAACATCATCATCAAGAGTGAGTTTTGGACTAATAACATCTATCTTTTATCTACTATAATTCCATCTGGTACTAGAAAGATAAACAGACAAATGACACTACATCATCCCTAACTACACAAACAGCTGAGAAGTTTTCTACACCAGACGCATAATAAATTATCACAAGAAAACCATAAGATTCACAAGAACGTTTTTTCTTTTCTCCATCCTTCCAACAAATAATCTACAATTGGAAATCGAGACATGCCCTGAGCTTTTATAATTTTCATGATCATATTTTTTTCATCACCACAATTTCTACAAAATGACAGAAACAAGTTGCAACAATTAGGAGTGAGAGCAGTGTACAGAAAAGTATCCTGAAGCCGACTCGTGCGACTTCAACCATTATCACACCTAAATCTCCTAATAAGCTTCAAATCTCATCAATATTCATAAATTCTCCTCTCTCTTCACCAGAATCTTTTCAAATCTGCCTGAAAAGTCCATACGAAGGAACAAAATCTAGCAAAATGTAGCATTGAACGTGTACAAAATATACAGAAAGGGATTTTTTCATCTCCAGTAATATGTTACATATAAATGAATGCAATCTTAGCAAGTACAGAGAGTGAGTGAGTTATAAGTAACATACATAAATCACAATTTCTACATAGATGTTTGTGCAGAGGAGAAAGATTGATCTTCTGTCAACATCTGCAAATTGTATGAAGCAGGTAGAATCATTTAAAATGTTCTGGGGTTTGATTTAGAGCACAATGGACTAAACCAATCTATGCTTGAAGATTTTTCAACGTTTAAAAAAAATATGCATGAACATATTCTGTATTCAACAAGTGAATATTATTTCTGCTACATTTTAATAATAGGCCATTTCACAGCCTATAACCTCCATAACTTGTCTAGTTAGGATAAACTCATCTTATTTCCTTTATGGGAATGAATGCTGGTATAAAGAATGAAACTTTTAACCCCTAATGGAAAAATCCACTTCTGCACTGCTTAACATAACTAAACTGAATCACAACAATATGCTTCATATTTGATACTTGATTCCACACCCAATGTTCAAAGTTTTGTCTATGCATCTCCTCATGAAAAGGCCTGCTAGTTCATAATTACACGAGATTTTCAACTCCAGTACTTCATAGGTTTTTTTCTGAACAGCAAACAGATTTTTTAAAAAGGTTCAAAGCATATTTCCTGCAAATTTATGTATTCCTTTTGAACACATAAGCTATAGCTACATGAAGTAAACTAATACAAGTACATCCCTGCATTAAATTTTAAATTAGCAAATTTTGCTAAATAACCATCTTTCCTTTCCTTAATGGGTTCAACCCATTTCACTCAATATCTTTGTAAATAAGTCATCTAAAAAAAAAAAAAATAAAAAAAAAACAAAGAGAAATCACACAAATGATATAAATCTTGTGGCAAAACAATTTGGTCATGTGAAGAAGGAGAAAAAAAGATGAAAACAAGAAACATATACTCTACAAAACTTAAAAATATTGTATATGATCATACAGCTGATTCCAACTGCACACGATTTACACACTAGACATAAAAAGAAAACCTTGGAAACATCAATAAATGTATTTTGTCTTTGTACAGAAACATTCCTTGCACGTAATTCCCACAAAAGTTTTGACATAAAATAGCACCTGTTCTTCATCTTCCTTTAAAAAAAAAAAAATCTTTGTCAAAATATATTGGCACTTCCACTTCATATCCAATTGTGGTGGCAACAGAAAAAAAAGAAAAACCTTGAAATCATTTACAGTGAGACATAAACACACAGCATACATTGTAATCACACAATAGTACATAGACACAAGTTGGTAACTCCCCTCTTCCCCTAGTCGGTCATTGAGATCTCAGTGCCTCACCATGAAAATATCTCTTTATTCTTTAATTGATGATGATTGTCAATGTTTCTATTAATATCACTTTATCAAGTCACCTTTACTTACGTTCAGTAGCTGATAAAAAAATTAAACCAAATGCAGTGCTATCTTGTACTCTGCAACATTCATATCATTCACAAACAATGTTAATTTTCCTTATTTTATTGTGATTAAGCCTTTACAATGATCGACAGATTTTTCTTGAATGATAAAAAAAAACTTTTTCGAAGCGTTAATTTCTTTCTGAATTTGCAAATTAATTGAGATGCTTTCCAGTTTTGAATGTGTTAGAAAATAATGATCACCAATACATACATGTGTACATGTACATTACTACAACTCGGTCTTTACAACTTTCAAAGAGCAGATAGACATTTCTTCATTCACAACACATATTCTTCTACAAAATAAAGAAAAAATGAAATCATTTTTATATAGACCAATAAAGGTGCACTATGATAGACTATCACACTTCTCTCTGAAATAAAAAAAAAAATGTAGAAGCGGCTTTACAACATATACAATATGCACAATTTCAGGTAATGCCACAATTTCAGAAACTATATATAAAAAAAAAAACACTTTTACAGTTTTCACTATGAAATGTGCGAGATCGGGAACCATTGTGAGTGATGTGTGTAACCCTGGCAACGATAAACCACAAACAACTGAGCTCAAGCAAAGACTAGGTCTTCTGTGATAACATTCACAATAAATAAATATATAACCACTCGAACAACTTTTTACAAATTCCTATGGTTTCCACACAAGCTTGAAATGATATCATCAACGCAGCTATCGTTTTGTTTTTCTGCAGCATGAGGAAAAGAACGATGAAGAGTCAAGCAGAAATTACACATATATTCAAACTGAGATTTAAAGTTCTTTGTCAAGGAACTAAATCATTTTACAGCTATTTCCTGACTTAATGGCACAATATCATTCTGAACTTAATCATTTTGTCAACAGAAAGTTGGGAGACTAGGAAAATATGTTCAATATCTTTGGGAAGCCAATTCATTATAATTTGTTTAGGTTACAGGTATCTAGATGTGTAAGTCTATATATGAAGGTACTGATACAAGCATGAATGGCATAGGAAATCACTGAATTCCGATCTCAATTTACCATTACTATTCCTTTTTTTAAAAATCAATTCTCTAGGTTTTATTATGACATATCACAAAATTCCCTGCATCACATCTCTTTTAATTTTCAATAATTAAATATCTTGGCATAAACCATTAAGTAATGAATAATACACAGTCCTAATGTACATTTTAAGATATGAGGTAAATGAGGTAGTTTCTTCAAAAAAAAAAAAAAAATCATCTCATCTAAATTAGTCAATCAAAATGAAGGAGGATAAATATAGAGGAATATGGGGCACCTAAATAAACCTTGAATAAACAGCTTGCCATAATATGAAATATTCAGCATATAAGATGTACTACCCAGCTTTAAGACAAGTCCCCTGAATTCATCTCCATGCAAATTTTATGATACAATAATCTTAAACATTACCAAATAAATTGGGAGAGCATATTATAACCCTATATCATAGATCTGGAATAAGGGGTTAAAGTTATCATACAAATACATGCAAAATGGTTGCTTCACCTTTGACCTGACTTAAATTAGAGTTGCTTAAATGAAAAGTGATACAAGGATAGAGCTGAATAAGAAAGGGGTTTAGGGTTATCCTGGTCTTCTATCAGTTTTCATTTATATATATTTCTCTGCCATGGAAATAGTTCTGTTTATTAACCAACAAAAACACATCTCACCACACTGCATGCTGCATGCTAGCTGTAGGAACATGCATTTTTAAAATCATTTTTTGGCAATTTACACAGTGATTGGAGTTAGAATTATCTCTTGGACAATTTCATACCTTTGGCAATGATTCTAGAGATGAATAAGGAACTACCAACATTATTGGCAATATTCAAATTTGAATTATTTATAGTAGGATGCATGCAGACAGCATTGAGATGGCATAGGGGATAACAAAATATTATTACAGTCATCTTAACTACATGTATATTACATGTACATTCACAGCAATAAATAGAATTATATCTGCTTAAATTGATAAACAAATTAAGTCCATGCACTTAGAAATTACTTTTACATCTTAAGGAGAAAGTTCATGTAAAAAAAATTATTCATTTACTGTTTAAATGAAACTTAAAATTTAGAACATATATGAGCAGTCTTGGACCAACAGGTGTAGGCAAAGTATTTATATTAACAACATAGCTTTGGAAGTAAAGGTTATAAGTGTAAAGATGCATCTTGAAGGACTGTGTAATCCTAGAACCTAAGATATACATTTATAACTGTCATCAAAAGCTGAGCAGAAAGTTTGCTAGAGAACTCTCTATTGCATTATGAGTAACTATACAAATCTCATAAGCTAAACTTTTCAGGCGCCCTTATGAGCTAGTCTTCTCTTTGTTAAATTCAGAATAATCTGAAGGAACTTCACGCTACAGACTTTTTAAGACAAGGTAATGTATATCCCATGTTTCAAGATGTGTGCAAGTAATGTCTTTACGATGTAATCATGAGCAGGACAAGAAAGTGAACTGGATGACTATCTGAATACTGATGATCAACATATGATTCACTTTGGATGAGATAAAAATGTGAACTTTTCTTACTGTGGAACACTTTCAGAGTTCTTAGTATGGCAAACTTACATTTTACACAAACATGAAACAAATAACATGAATCAAATGAATGATACACAATACTACAATGGTGTGGCTAGAATCGGTTACATTCTCTTCCATTTTCTAAGTAATTATTTTACGAAAAACAAACAAAAAAATTTGCATATTGCCCCTGCAGAATCGGCTCACACCCACAGAATACCCACAACTGGCACAAACATCTGCAGACCTCTTCCTGTCATGCCGTGTTCTGGGATCAAGTAGGTGCCCTCCACGGCCCAGCGTCATCCAAATCTCTCTCGGACCAGATGCATGAGTTTCTTTTTCCCTCGATACATGATCTTAAGGTCATCTATGAGTTTGGTGAAGCGCATGTGGCCATCGGGCGCGAGGTAAAATGTCTCCCTTGCCTTTCCTAGGAACTCAATAAAGTCACCGTAGTGGCGAGGGGAGATGTGAGTGAGGCGGGAATGGGCGGTGTTGATGTAAGCAGCGATGGCTGCATCTAGGAGCTGACGCATGGGATCTTTGTCATATGGCAAGAGTTTGATGCAGCGACGTTTGGCATCAGGTGGGCAACCAACACCAGGGGCTGTTAGAGTACATCTGCAAAGGAAACAAATGATGTTTGATGGATTTAATGTGTTTCCTTTAATAAAGAATATCAAGCAAAAGATCCCAAATATAACAAGATTCAATTATTCATATAGTTACTTGGTTACTTGGTTAAAATGAACTACATAAAAATAAAATTATGATCAAACAAAAGATCTGAAATATAACAAGATTCAAGTATTCATATAGTTACTTTAAAATGGTTCAAATAAACTACATAAATATAAAAATCTGATCTTATACAATTTCTCAAACCATTACAGAGGTCAGGAAAGACTGCCTTTGGAAACTGAAGCCCTCCTTCTGGTATCAGAAATGGATAAGATTAATCAAATTTAAAGTGCATTGTTTTCCTTTGAAATTTTATTTAACATTAAGAAAAATTACAGTGGAACCTTGTTATAAAGAACACTGCTATAACTCTAGTTATAGCAAGGCAATTTTGGCAGTCCCACTTCTTTGTATTTTATTGTTTTTCAGCCCTGATGTAACAAGGTTTCCATATAAGTTTCCATGGTCCAGAGGTGTTTGTTATGACGAGGTTCGCCTGTCCTTTAAAACAAAGACATCAGTGTCAATGTCATAAGGTTGATGTAGGAAATGGAATAGAGAAAAGTTGTTGGACTTACCTATGAAGTACATCAGCAAGGACTGAGGCACACTGGACACTCTTGACCACTAGAGGGATCATGTTACTCAGCTGCTCTTTGCCCAGTGAATGACTGAGTGCACATGCCCAGTACACATCGTTTATTGCTGGATGCGTGTCCTGGTTGTACCCCAGTGATAGGTTCCTCATGGCTAAGACGGCCAGGTCATAGGCTAGCGTGGCATAGCCCCGGTGCTCCATGTACCGTGCTATTGTAAAGAGTTGCTGTGAGTTCATGGCGCCTGCTGCTGCATCCACAACTATTTGATAAGCGGCCTTGAATGCCACAGTGTCTTTCTCACATAGTGTCAAAGCACATAGTGCACAAGATGGTGGGTCCTTTGCAGCACATTGTAGAGCCACGCTTCGTGCACACCTGGCCAGCTCATCCTGCTGTCTGAAGTCAAGGTTCAACCTGACAGCAGTGGTGGGTGACATTACCGTAGTCGCGACCATCGTTGTTGCTTCTGTCGGCGAGAAGAGCGTGTACCATGACTGCATGACAGTGATGAGGGCATCCATGCCAATCTCTGTGGCACAACGGACCATCCAGTGAACCATGTCCCGCCGTCTCCAGTTCATATTGGCTAGCGTCATGCGCATGATGTGAAGACCAAGTTCAAAGGTTGCTTTGAGAAGGGTGCAGTGGGTGGGACCATCTACCGGTGTAGCTACCTTGAAGGCATCTTGAGCAAGTTTGAAGAGTTGGGATGCACTGTGGATATGACGCTGAGCTGCCTCCAGAACATTCCTCAGCCGACGAGGGTCATCTAAGAAAGAAAGGTCATGGTATATATTTCAGTCTCTATTTAGAAATCAAGAAAAACATTGCAGTATGGTATACAAAGAATATAATAGCTTGCTGGATTGTTGGAAGCATATGTTGATATGTTTGCTCCAATGCTAAGAAAGTGTCATATTAGTTCTTCTAGAGCTACATGTATAAAGCTTTAAACCCTGGAGATACTTGCTACTAGTAGTTCTTTCCACACTAGTACTAGGCCTTAGGCTTCCAAACATGTTCATTTTCATTCTGATAGAGCATACAAGCAATTATTCATTAAACTCTTCAACTGCGATTATTTCTCTATTTCTAGGGCGTGCAATTTTTACCTTAGAGCTCCCACAAGTAGTCTCCAACAATTTCTTACCTTTGGCAGCAGTGATCATGCAGCTAGCTAGTTCACATTGTTGAGACTCAATGTGTCCCAGTACAAACCAGCGAGGATATCTTCCCATGAGAACTGCATTCATACTACTGGCTGTTAATCCTCCAGCTCCCGATGTTCCTTCTTCTAAAATGGGCAATCTGTTATCGAAAGAGAGATGTCAAAATAACATGTGAACACTACTCATTATCTGCTAAGCTTTCAAGTACATGCATAATTAGCTACTTTGTAGGATTTAACAAAAATGTGCAAAACAAAAGAAGGTGACTGTTGAGGAAAAGAAAATGTCATGTTAGCAAGCTTCACAGATAAAATTTCTAAAGAAAGAATTTTGCTGCATCTCCAGATTTCACGGTCTTTTAAAACGTCATAGTGGTAATGGTGTTAAAAACCATGACCCCTAGCTGACTTGAGATATCTATCTAGATTTTGTACTTGTAATTTTCCAAAAATTACCTTTCAACAAGGTTCAAGAATTCACAGGATTTACCTTCTAACATACTAAATCACATCAACCCACATGCTTACACACTATCCCTTAATTCAATGAATCACTTCGGTTTCCCTGAACATACATGCAACGGCAGTAAAGTCTGTTAATTTTCCACAGAATTCAGTTTGCACTCACCTCATGGCACGTAGTCCAACCTTATAGGCCAGGTCCTCATTGTACGGGAGCAGGGTCTGGAAGAGGTATCTACCAAATGTATGCATGGGAAAACTCTCCGGTCTCACTTGACTACCAAGACCACTGGCTGTGCCTGTCACAAGCAAAGACATCAAAGTGAAGTGCATGACCGACCAATCATATGAAATGAAATCTCTACAAGAATAATATCCTCAAATACAAGAGCTTACTACTCCCATTACAATTCCATAGTCACCCTTTCTAATGTGTGCTGGCACCTCATTATAGCTACATACGTATCACTCCTCATGAGATCTTCTAACTGCTCAAGCTGCAAGATAACCATGAAATGACATGACTTGCACAAATGTCAAGTCCAGTTTATTATTAACTTCAGAAACCTTCTTGTAATTCATCATGCTTAATACCAATCTCCTGGGGAGCATTTCATGAAGTGTCTTGTCAGTTATTTTTACTGACAACTGTTAAAAGCTACTGAAATCCTTGCATCTGATTGGCTGAGAGCACAACTGTCAGTAAAAATCACTGACAAGACACTTCATGAAACGCTCCACTGGTGTCTTAACCCCTATGACTGCCCATACAGCCTGACTGGCCTCCTAACCCTTAGTGAATCCTTACCTTCCATTAGGGTATTAGCCTGCTGCTGCAAGACTTGGACCAGGTTATGGTCCATTAGGATCTCACTATGCCTTGTGATGAGTTCTTCCTCTGCTCTGCAAGCCTTGTCCTGAGCGTAGAGACCCATTGGCATGACCCTCTGCTGGCCCAGCCCAATGACCGCTACCTCGTAGGCCAGGGTAAGGTAGGACTCTAGGGGGTCGTTAGACCCTGTCACCCTTACATGCCGGTACTTGTTGTTGGCATGGCTTGCTGAGGAGGAGGAGGACTGACTGGATGATGACCCACTGGTGGATGGACCATTAGACATGCCTGCAGCAGATGAAGATTGAAAAGAGAAGGAAATATTTACAACAAAATCCTCCATGGGTACATGTTCACAAAGCAACAACAAGAAAAAACTGTTGTATTATATATATCTCTTGTTTTGTTTTTAGGATGCATCTGCATAATAACTGGAGATACATAAGAAGGTAAAGAAGCTCACAATTGTTAAAAACAAAAGGGTCTTTTGGTACCTAAAAGTTCTAAAACATTTGGAAGTAACAGATACCACAAAATATGCATTCTTATTTGTTCTAAAAATCTAACTACACAATTTTGTCTTTTCACAAGTGTTACTAATCATTAATAAATGGAAATTGTCGTTGTCCATTTACATATACTTACATATATAGGTTTACAGTAAATTGTTCTGATCATGAATTTCTAAGCAACAAGCACAAAGCACTATGACTGAATGAAAGGGTTCTCCATCACTAATCCTATACAGTTTTCTTTAACATCTGGATTTCATGGATTCTCCTGTAACTTCTGGATCTCATCCTCCGATTACACAGCTTGATGAAACTCTTGATGAAAACCTAATGCAGCACATATTGCCATACAGTGCAAGGTGAAAACCAAATGCCACACATAAGCCTGACTTTACAAGATTTCACACAGATCTTTCCCAACAGAGATCTGATAGATCATCAAAGATCGCAAACCACATTTCCGCTGAGAATTGATCTAGAAATTACATCATCCTCACTGAGAAACCCATCAGTGGAAGTCAAAACTCTGAAGAACGAAGCGTTGCTGACGTCTTTCCTCCTGCAAAGCCCTATAGGAGATTTCTTCGAGTACAGGGGACCACTTTATGAGCAATCTGTGCCCATGTCTATTTCCTCCTAACGTTCTCATTTGACTAACAAGCCCCTATCTGGCATGTGGCCTTCCTTTCAACACTTCCTACGTGGAAATTAAAAAAAGATCCATGGAACTACAAAATAAATCACACTCCAACACGTTTTTCTTGCACAAAAGCTGTTGCTTATGCATGCTTGAATGGCTCATCGTCACATGGGCAATGTTTAGAGCTGCAGTCTACTTTGACATTTGATGAAATTGAAACTTTTGCACACATAAAACCTTCCCCACATGGTAAAGGTCCATTTAAGTTTCAGGTTGCAAAATAAAAACATTTAATTTAACATTTAATTTTTACAATATGCAAAGGAAATCAGGCACTTTTGTGTGTGCAGGAAACCCTTTGCAAACTTTTGAAAACATTTGGTCAAGAATTCAAATGCAAAAAAATTGAAATGTAACACTGAATGTAAGCAATTTGCAAAGGCATCTTGTTGCAACAGCTGCTACATCACACTACTCAAAGAGTTTCTGGTTTGACAGTTTCCACAGAGGACCTCACCAGATACAACATGTGAAGACTTACCACTACCATCACCACCATCCATGCCATCGGGATTGACACTGGATGCCTCTAGGAGTGTGTCCAGCAAGCATCCAATGGGGTCTAGGGGATGACCAATCCATGCCTCACTGGCATCCCTCACCAGGCTGGTACTGCTGCTACCATAGAACACCTCACTGGCACTCATACTGCTCTGGGAACATTTCCGTTTCGATTTACGCGCACCTACTGCATGAGGGGAGAAGGAAAGAAGACAGAAATATATGAGTGGAAAGTCTTACCTGTATGCTTAACTTTCATTTAATATCCCATCTTTGCACAGTCTTAATGCTTCTACTAATATTTTAAATAAGATCTTATTTGAATCCACAAAATAGTATATAGTGGCATGTCACTCACTGTGAGCTTTATCTTAGTATGACTGCAAATATAGAGTGATTTAAACTATGTTTCTTATTGCATGATATTCAATTTACACATCTCATCTCCATTTGCCTTGGTATAATGACCATGCATGGATGTATCCTATGTACACATGATTTTCAAATATATTCTCTCTGTGAAGAACCACAAGAGTATGTGAATTCAATCATACTGAATAAAAAGTATGATAATCTCATGCTTCAGGCTGCAATTACTCATTTTCAACTCCTATCAGACTGAAAAATATGAACGGACTCATTACAGTCCCAATCAGAACTTAATTTCTTTGAATTTGGTCTTCAGGGCTGTGGTACTCACTGTGTTTAGCTTGCTTGAGGTGGTCCTGCTGTACTTTCTTGAGGTATCTGACAATGGAGACGGCTAGACGTAATGCTTCTTTGGGGTAACCATGGGAACGCAGAGCATCTACTCGGGCACATGCTGTCGGTAGATGTTCTGAAAGAAACAAAAATAATAAGGATAGAGAAGATGAGTATTAAAACAAGGGTTTGGCAATACACTGAAATAAATGAACATCAATGCATGATGCAGAAGTGCTAGTTACCTACATATAAAGGAAATGAAAATGATACAAGATGAAAAGACAAGTCAATACAATACAAGTAAACAAATAAGATGTCAATCTAAGATAATACTTTTACAAGGAAATTACAAAAATAAACACAAAGAGGTGAATAACAAGAGAAATAGACCTTAACTGACTTCCATGGAAATGTTACAATTTCTTAGATCACAAGACTCTAAGGATAAAAATATGTTTAAATTGCTCACTTAAGACACTAGACAAGTGTATTATAATCTACAACAAATGTAGGAAAGATGTATGGGTATGTATAAAGAAATTGATGAAATAGTTTCTTCAAGGGGTTAGATCAAAAGAAAAATTTGGAAAAATAGGAATACACGGAAAGAATCTAAAGTACTGTATGTATGTTACACTGATATTTAACAGAAATTCTTGAACAAAATGTATGAATACTTTGTAATGAATATTCACACAACTTTAACCCAAAATTTGTGCAAAGACTTGAGTTTCAACTCTTACTTCTACATCCATATTAAATGAAGCATAGTATCTTTGACCTAGAAAAATGCACAAAGAATATTCAGGACTATATCAATGCATCATGCGGTAAAAACTACTTGTAACTGGGCTGCACAAAATATCCAGTACTATCCTTAAGGAAGGAATTCATTGGTAAAAAAAGGTAAAAGATCATTTTTCTCCATGCCTCGTTCTTCACATAAATCCCAAATTCCCAACATGTATCCAGTGACACAGGTGCAAAAACATTCAGCGTAGCACTCCTCTATATCCTCTAACTCTACTCTTCACTACCAACCCGCTTTAAAGACCAAAGCAAGAGAAACTGTGAGTGCGAAACCTTGAAAAGAGTGTACATAGGAGAACTTGGTCCAGCTATCAATCAAACGCAGTCATTGTAAACGCTAACAAAGGCTGCGCACGCCACACAGATTGCTAACGGTGTCGCTAAGGCCACAGAGGTCAAAAAGTAATGCACTGACAGAAAAGAATGGGGGTTGAATTGAACGCTACAGCGCTGAACCTGGTTCATTCGGTGGTAGGAGGCTTGGAGAGGCAATGAATACTTCGACCATTTCAACATGAAGAAGAATGCTTTGGAATGTACAAAATATGTGTTTACTGTTTACTCATTTTTTTCATTTACGTCGCAGACATTACACTCTAATTCTCTCTTTCTTTTCTATTCTATTCATAAAAAATGTTTCTAATTAAAGAATTGTAAACAAAAATATCTTTTGATGTTTTTTATCCCTTTTCTAAATGTATTAAACTGATTGCATCATCTCTCTCCTCTCCTTTCTCTCTCTCTCTCTCTCTCTCACACACACACACACACACACACACACACACACACACACACATTCCTTCCCCCCCCCCCCCTCCCCCCTCTCTGTCCTCTCCATTTTTCAACTAGCTGCGAGCTTGCTTGCTAGGTGCCTTGTCTGTTCCAGACATTGGCGATCAAGGCTTTCCAATTCCATCTACTTCTATCTCTGGTTATTTGTAATATGCTGTTATTACTGTTATCAGTCAGCCCAATGGACTTGTCCATGTATGTTATCATATACGTTGCCTCCTTCTACTTCTCTTTCCCTTAAGTTTTCCTGTCAGTATCCTGTTTTCTGTGCCTTCTCTTCTCATGATATGCCCAACAAACTCATGAGAAGAGAAAAATGATTTAATTACTGTTCTGTGATGATCTTATTTCATATTTTTCTCAGAAAAGTAAAAAGGGGGAAAAGTTAAGAAAATTTCATTAGAGCGGGATGGCCTGGATGCAGTAAATCAAATATGACATGCAGGTACCCCTTTCTTTCTATTTCATTTCTTTTAACAGTTAACAATTTTCCTTTTTTTTTCCTCCCTTAACCTGGGCTGCACCCAACAACAAAACAGTAAATCTTGACACAATTTTCTAGCACCAGGCATTTATTGACCTTTTTCAACTGCACACATATTGAAAATCTATTTGGCCATGTACGTCTCTTCATCACAATCAAGACTATTCAAAGAAAAATGGATTTCCAGCTTCCACTGCCTCCAAAACTTCTACAAAGGTCATCCACCACTTCTTCCAACCTGCTCAAACATTTGACCTAAGGATTTCTTTGAAGTCAGAAGTTTTTTCATGACTATTGTGAGTAATGTGGTCATCTAGTTTGTCATCACTTCATCACTTCTGAGATTGATGTTTAAATCCCAATCAAATTGCTTTTCCACCCTCTCTTGCTTCAAGATTTGGAATTAATAAATAAATTGAGGGGGGAAAGAGAATACTGATTTGACTTTTCATACACTTCTGTTCACAAGTTCACACCGAGTATTCATACAAGATATATTTTTATTTCTTACACTGTTGAAGGCACACGAACCAGCATACTTTTTCCAGCATATGGATCCATGTGCAAGTTGAAATGAACAAAAGAGGTCTTATCATTTCACCAGTATTCTTATAAGATTTGCTCCAATGTTTCTTTGTACTTTGCAAGACAGATAGCTTGTATTACCAAAAATGTTAATGAATTATTTGATGAAACAAATATCAACATAAGAAACACAGATAAATTTACAAATTGAATATCTTTTGCTTCAGTTTATTTCCTGGTGTGTTCTTTCTTTCTTTCTTTCTTTCTGGAAAGATATATCTAAGGCAATGCTTTCTAAATTTGTTTTAATTAAGTATTTAGATTCTCAAACGATCATTCATTAGTATTGTATGTCGGATGTAGGAAATTAAATACACACAGAAGCAATCAACATTTCAAACTCTGCTTTCATGCTAGCTTCAATGTACTGAAATAATTCTTGCTTTGAATTTTTTCTTTCCTCTATTGATACATCCACTCATAATCATCAAGTGAACACAAACTGCTTGAATCAATTTGGAGAGCCAAGAACGGCTTTTCTAAACTCTTGTTTCATCTACGCCAACAAAAGACAGAGTAGTGGGGAACGAGGAAGCAGCAATAAATAAGAATACACAAGTGAGCTACTCTCTTTAGAGAAAGTAGAGGAAAGGGGGTTTGGGTAGGCCGAGTTTGATCTATTTACTGCATGAAGTACAAGTCCCTGTTGAGATTGAGAAGATGTAAACATGTACACAAACAGGAAGCAAATTAGCCTTCTACAAATCTAGAACTTGAAGTAGACTTGACTTCGTAGTTACTCCTCCGTCTTCTTTATGTTTCCTTTCACCCGCTCAAAAATTACTACAGAAATATCTCCTCCTCCATATTTAGTATGGTTTCTCTTAAACCACACAATATGCCAATTATTAAATAAATCTGATTGATTTGGATGCATTTGTTTGTCATGTTATATTTTGTTGTTGTTTTATAGAAGTGTGGAAAATAAATTTGAATTTGAATTTGAATTTATGTCTTCAGTAATGCAGGGTCTCTTTTCAATGCTGGTTTCAATATCTTTCTCTCTATAAGGCAGAGGAAATAATCCTTTTACTATGTGTCATTTTTGTTTTTGTTCTTGTACATGTAGATAGTAATGCAAATGAATGCATTTGTATTGCAGTTGTGCAAAATTAATTGACAGTCTTTATCATAACTAGCATTCTCTCTATCTAGGGAATGATCTTTCATCACAAATGTCTGAAGTTTGTAATTGTTAGAAGAGATCCTACTGAGAAATATGTGTACTGCAAGCACTAAGAAGACAAATGTAATCAAAATGAAAAGCTTGTATAATATATTCCTCTCTTTCCAGCCTACTTCCTCTGTGGTAATGAAACAAACCGACTTTGACTGACAATGAGAGATAGAGGATGAGAAAGTAGACGTTATGAAAGATTTAATGCTATCAAAGTTCAAGCATGGAAGCACATATTATCATGGCTTCACTACATCGCTGTGTAATATAGCAAGAGGTGGCTGGCTGTGTTGGTAAGAGGGGCTGTGTGTTTGTGAGAGGGATGTCTGCGAGAGTAGTGATGGATTCTCTGATGCAGAGAGGGGGAGAGGTGTGGATAAAGTAGAGCCTTGAGGAAGAGGACATGATGTGATGGACGTACTGGATTGCTATGGAGGTGGAATACATACTTGATGGGAATGATGGAATAAAGTGGATGGAGAATAGAAGGGGGAAAGACCACAAAGAGAGAGAGAGACAGAGACAGAGACAGAGACAGAGACAGAGACAGAGACAGAGAGAGAGAGAGGAGAGAGAGAGAGAGAGAGAGAGAGAGGGAGGGAGAGGAAAAGCCACACAGGTACATGTAGATAGGGAGAATGAGACGGAAAGACAGAGGGGACTAGGATAGCGATGGCCTGAGAGAGACAAAAAGGTGGGGGGGGGGGAGGGGAACCCACCTACAACCCTACAGAATAGCAACAGAAAAATGAAAGCAAACATTAAACACAATAAAAGGGCAAACAGAAAGAGAAAGAGCAAGAATCAAAACCATATTCCACGAAAAGGAGGAAGCAAGAAAGAGGGAGAGTAACATGAATGCAGAGGAGAGGATGCTTTCATAAACAGTGACCAAAAACATTTAAAATGTTCATACCACAAAACACAATGGAGATGCGAGCTTATGCAGTTTCATTACTATTTGTGCTGCTATCCTGCATTCCAGTTAGTATTAATGCGCTACCGGTATGGCAATTTCATAGGAACAAAACTTTAGACATGGTGTCAAGATACATCATTATTTTCATTAAGACTGAAATATTTGCTGTTTTTTACAACTAAAGCCTAGTCTCATTTCAACTTAAAATCATCTGCTCATAATGATGCAACCACAAAATGAAGAACAAAACTCATAGAGCCTGTTAGCAAGACTACAGCCTAAGCAGGCATGTAGCCTACAGTAATGAACTCTTGGTCACTTTATGATCCCTACCAATCAAATTTCTAAACCCTTGTGTTCCACAGAATGACAAGTGTATATTCAACAAACATGGAAAATTTGAAAAATAGTACATTTATAATCTAATCTTTTTGTTAATGTTTTCAAATAAATATGTCACACATTTTCAAGGTTGTTTACTGAAGCTTTAATCCTGTTCAAAGTTGAATAAAGGAGGTTCATTTCCTACATGTATGTATCTGTTTATCCCCAGTGAAGCCTTCAATAATTAATATTGGGATTTCTTAAGATCTAAATACATGAAACATCTTTCCTCGTAAACCCTCACGAGAAACGGATAAATGGAACAATCTATCGAATCCTTCCGACCCATCTCTTTTTTTTTTTTTTTTTAAAGCAACAAAGAGCAGCAAATACAGGAAAATTGAAATCACTGTTTTGCCAACACCCGAGCATGATTATCAAATTACCATATAGACAAGAGTAAATTCAGCAAACAAAAATAGACCTGTTCTATTACAATTTTTCTGAAAGTATTCATCAGTGCAGCATTATGGTGAATTAATAATGCCATCTAAAGACTACTTTGAATTATCATACCGTGTGTAATCCATAATGGAACACAGTGAAAGCATGGCAATGAGCCTTAATTACTTTGAAAAATGCGGGCATAAAGCCTATCAGCACTGGGCTTTACGCTACAGTTGTTTTCCAATCATTCGGTGCCTGCTCAACAATGTCCCTCACACAAAAAAGAAAAATTAGCATTGCTTCAGTCATCTCACATCAATGCTTTATCTCTCTCCCTATCCCTCTTTCATCCTCCCTCTGCCTCTATCTCTCCTTATCCTTTATCTCCTTATTTCCCTCTGCCTATGTCTATCAATCTTTTCATCTCATATCTCAGCTTTCTATTTATGTTTCTCCATTCTCCTTGTTCCCCCCTCCTCCCCTCTCTCTCTTTCTGTCTGTCTGTCTCTCTTTCTTTCTCTTTCTTTCCCCTCCTGCTTTATTTCCACATATTTCCTTCATGTATATATTGACTCGGTACCAGTAATACATTTGAAAAAAAATTATGAATATTCATGCTTGTACAATAAGATATTTCATTGCATATCCTATTAAATATCTACTCTCTGCCCTTGTACACTCTCTATACATGTAGATCTGTCTCTAGTCTTTCCTTTCTTTTTCTCCATCATTTCATCATTTCTCATCCTCTTAATCTTTGTCCATCTCCGACGTGGAATGCTAATGAATTAGCTTTCAAGTTGAATGACTATCATGTGGACAATTATCTCAACTTTTCCAATGACTGCGGCAAATAGAGAAGTCATAGTCTAACAGCCAGGCTCCTTTGTGTTCACAAAGTGAGATAGGCAGAGCCAGATATTTGATGCTTCGCATAGTAAGGAACAGTGCAATCTACATTAATAATAAACCTTTTGGTTTTGCATGATATAAAAGACTGGCAAAAACCAGTTTCTTTTGATACATAATTTTCAAGAGCATTCTTGTGGAGGATCTAGGAAATACAATAAATAGCCTAATATTAAATACGAAAAATGCTACTATATGCATAAATATTCATACAATTATATAGCACATTGAATAGTCTGCATCCCCCAAACGCTGTTTCTCTGTATCAAGTTTTCTCTGCATAGCGTATGCTCTGCTAATGTCAGAAACAGGTTTGTGAATGGAGACTAGTCATGCCCCAGTGGTTGTGTGGTAGAGTGCTTGGATGCATCGCTCACGGCAACAACATCACTCTACAACCAGGGAACGCATCAGCAGACAGGCTCTCAGCCGGGGCCTAGCCGACAGCACACCCTTAATGCACTTATTGACTGGCAGACATACATCAGATGAGATGGAAGATAGACATGGAGGGATGGAGGGATAGATGGATTCATGGATGGATAGACAAATGAATGAATAAGTGAATGGATGGGTGGATGAATAAATAGACAAATGGATGGATAAATGAAGGGATAAAGAGAAAGAGAGAGGCCAATAACAAACAAGGGAAAGACAAACAGGAGCAAAGTATTGGATGAGAAGAAATAGATAACAAGTTTGAAAACTAGAAGACTATGGAGGATTGTTGCATACATGTAATTAGCAGAACTGCTGCAATAGAATCACAATTTAGGATGTAATATGAGAATACACTGTAAATTGAGGTAAACTGTAGATAAGGGATAAGAGAAAGGCTTTCAATTTGAATCCAGAAACTGACTAAATAAGCAGAACATGGGCTTAGAGAGACAATGGAGAGGTCTAGTGGAGGAGCATGACGTTTGATCCCTCATTATCAATGAACAAAACTAAAAAGCTCATTTTTCATGCGACTCCAGAGGGTAATACAAACTGATGGTGAACATTTATCACGCAGAAGCAACTCAGGTACCGAAGGTAGGTGTAGCCGCAATTCAGCATTCCCTTCCATACTTTAGAAAAGTGCAGCTACCCTGCTCATTAAATGTAATACCCTCCTAGGGCTAGAATTATGCAGTGGGACCGGGGGTAATAGCTTACCCCCTCTATTATTGGATACCGGTCCGGGCTTAATGGGAGGTACACAGTGGGTGTGAGCAGCACGAAAGAAGGAGGAATGCAGACTTAGAGAGAGGGAAAAAGAGATCGTGAACTGTCTCTGTTTATCAAAACAAGAGGGAAATATAAATTTCAAGATTGGGGAAGGACACTCATGATAAAAGGGATAAAAATAGAGGCAGAAGGATGAAAAAATTCCATTGAACTTATGAAGCTAACAAGAAAGAAAGAGTACAAAAAAAGAGGGATTAAGGATTAAAAAGAGAGAAATAAGATGAGTGGACTCAATGCATTAGGAGCAACAGCAAGAGAGAGAGAGAGGAGGAGGGAAACAAAGAGATAGACAGAAATACATACAAACAGACATGGAAAATCAGAGACAGATCAAGAAAAAAAGAGAGACAGAGAGGAAGTAGACAGAGAATGAGAGTGAAAGGATACCATGCAGAAGGATGTACCACAGATAGCTAGAAGGCAGTGGAACCAATACAAACAGGAAAAAGGAGGACATCAAAAAATAGGAAACACCATCAGTTCCCTGGGACCTGGTCAATAGGAAGACAGGAAAACTTTTTTGGACAAGAACTTGTGCCACATCTAATTACCTGACCAGAGTGGAAAGGCTGACTGGTTGAACAGACCATAGTCCATATCTTTGATATGATGCACACACATGAAGTAGTCCTTGTTCAAGACATTCTGTAAGTGGTTGTCACACCACTGGAGATCACATGCCTCTATCGCCCTCGTGAAGATCGTCCTCGGCCTGTCTCCATTTGCGGATGGCCCTGGGGAGCGTAATAAGGCAGAAATGCAGAGAAATAAAATCCCTAATTGACTAAATCAGGGCCTTTACTGACAAGTACATATTTCTTACCTTAACTTTAACTGTGACTATAATATACAGAGAAAAATTAGTTGGTAGGCCAACCTCCCAATCAACTATTTCAAACCTTGGACCCTATATGATCAAACCACAGCTACAGCCAAATATCTATGATTTAGTGGGGGGAAAAAAAACTATTATTCCTACTGTTGGTGATGATGACAGTGCATTACGAACTTTATATAAAAGCTTTCAATGAAATGAAAATGTACAAACCATACTAAACTCCAATATAGTACTAATGCAAATTTCTATGTTCTATTCATCACATGTTATCATTTTCCATTCCATAATCTTATAGCAAAGAGTCTACAGAAGGGCATTTATAAGAGAACATAAAAGCCTAAAGTGTAAGACATGTAGGTATATTGATCCAGTTCACACCTTACAGTCCTGGACAGTGGACACAAAGATGGATCTGTTCATTACCTGCCACATTGTTTATTGCACCTGGTCCTGGGTTAGGAATATTACTGCGAGCGTCTGCGTCTTCTAGAGGGCAAAGGTCGTTGGAACTCCACTGCCGTAACCTCACTCTCCAGAGCTCTTTATCTCGTTTTGAGTAACCTGGATTCATTACAACCACCATCCATAGTAAACCTGAAAACATAAATTAATAACATCATAAAGATTTAAAATGTGAATTCCACTTCCATGTACTTCTAAGATTCAGTATTCAGTGATGTTACTTATCAATATACATAGAATATCTTTTTCTTCTGTATTCTGCTTATGTATATTCCAAATTCATTGGTGATTTGACTGAAAATGTCTGCAGACATTAGTTTCAGTGATATCTGGAATGATAAAAGATTTTACTACCCTGTGCAATTATCTTTGTTCTAGCTTTTCATATCTCTATAACTGAAACTAGGTACAAAATAATGTTTACACTAAAAGTTCTAATGACAATAATGTAAAGAAACCATTACAAATACAAAGATAATAATCTTTTATTGAAGCAGGAGGTCATCTTCATTATCATTTGACTGATTGGACATACTCTAGAGGGGGAAAAAAAGGACATTATTCCTCATCCTCCGCCATCGCATCAAAACAGTGTATTTTGGGTAATTGTGTTCAATGCCCTGGAGGACATATGAATTTCATCCCTTCATTTCATCATAGAATGTAAACTCTAACGTGAACACTAACTAATGGTCCTTCCATTTTCACTTTCAGTAGTCAATGGTGATATTATTTCTGAGCAATTATGATACAAACGTAAATGTAAAAGAAGACATATTTCATACTAGACAATTTGCAGAGAACTGCTCTTTTGACAAATGCAGCTTGTCGGGGAAGGGATTCCTAACTACTCTGCCTTTCTGGCTTATCATTCTTGCCCGACATAACCCTCCCCAAACAGCACACATGCAAGGAACGTGGAACACATCACCAGATAAAGAAAGAACAAGGGAAACGAAAGAAAAACTAACAAATCAAAAGAGGAAGAGAAAGTGCACTGGTCGTATCTGATAAGATTATCTTTCAAGATGCTGTGAGGAGAAAAGAAGAAAATGGATACGGCACGAGAAAGCATCTCTCTGCACTATCTGTCTTCCTCCCTACATGCAATTGATTAATGTACACCTGCTTGACATAGAGCTGGGTTTTATTTCTAACAAATATCGCCATCTTCACTTATCAGTCGCCTCTCCTGTTCCACAGTGTTTGGTGAATTTCCAAACATGGTGATCGTAAAAGTTGCACCCCACCCGATGATTTCCTCATGCGGCGTTTGGTCTTAAATGCATGGGACAGACGCTTGCTGTTGGATCTGCGAAACAACAGACTTTGATAGAAAGGTGAACTATCTGAGGAAACACTTGTTTCCTTTCTTACTACGATGTTTCACCTCTACTCTATGTTGCCTCACTGACATAAATATGGGAATATATCCCAGCAAAATCATACGAAAATGACAGTGCGGCTTCTTAATCTTACACCAAAATATGGATGTATGGGACCCCCCAAAAATCTAAATGGCATTGTAGGCTATCTTTATACAAATGCATGTCTTTTAAATCATTTCAACTGGTAACGGATAGGTACTTCCAACTGGAACTTCACGGTCGCCAATTTCAATATATGATCAGTTTTCAACTTTAAAGCACTAAAACATTCTCTTTAACTACCAACTAATGCGATATTATCTATGTATCGAGGTACTCCGATAAAAAAAATGAACCATGTCATGTGTCTTGAAACTGTTACATCCTCCACCAGAAGTCCAAACACTCCCTCCTCATCCTAATCTTGAACTGTGACTTCAGATAGGATTTATAATGTATTTTCTCTGAACCCACTCCGTATTTGCACAAGGAAAGAAGGGAACTGGGCTAAAGGTATTCCAAGTTCATGTACCAGTGACGAAGTACAGCCTACTCAATCAAATATAATCTGACAATTTGGGGTAAGGTATCAATTAGGGTATGTTTGAAACCTCTTCAAGCCCACTACCATGTTTTCTTGCATTTCACATTGCTATTTAGCTTCCATAACCACCTATTGAATCTTCAAAGAGCCCCGACATTTCTGCAGGGTTTTTTACTGCTTTTCTTTTTCGGGGGGGGGGGGGGGGGATAGGGGTGGTGGGACTGGGAGTGTGGGAGAGGAGAGGAGAAAGAGGAATGGAGGGGAGTGAGGGATATCTTTGTACTGGCAATGGTTAACTTTGAGTTGAGTTCCTTCATATCATAAGGGCAATTCGGAAGGAAAAAATTATTACCTGAAACTGGAGGTTTAATGCCCAAAGTTATTTTAATTCTTCTGCAAAAAAAACCTGGTAAAATCTGCTATAAAAACAAAGTTCTGCATCGATCCATTCAAAGGAAAACACTCAGACTGTACTTTAGATTATTGGAGAACGGAGAATCAAGTTGAGCCCTAATTTTTTGTTGGGACGGGCTGTAGTTTCCTGCAAGAGAGCGTTACCTGTGAGAGGAAGAAGGAGAAGTTGGGCTGGGAGAGGAGAGGGTAGGGCATGTATGCAACGTGACAGGTTGTATCAAACTCTTACAACCTACAGCACTCTGGCACCTTACAAACTGTAATTACGCTTCAACAATTCTGCATTGCTAGACTAAAGGGCTTTTAAAAGATGACTTGGTGAATGGAAAACTAATCTTATTTCAAGTTGAAGTTGCATTTATGGTCTGCCTTAGATTTGTCTGACATAGCAGGGGCTATCTAAATGGAAAGCACTGAACAAGCAGTCCCATAGTATCCATTATACTATGGCAAATACTTCAAAGCTTTAAATCATGCATCAGCTTCTTATTTATGAAAAGCCAAAAACAGCAGTAACAAATACATGCACTGATGAGCTTTCTGGATCCGGTAATTGCTCAAAACATCTAGATGAGAATGGATATTACAGAAAAATACCAGCCAGAACACACTATTCTACTACCACAGTACACATTTAAGCCTCCTCACTGTGTTAGCATATTGATAGACTTGGGCATTCACACAACAGGTATTGAGCTGAGATGATGCATCATCTTCTACATTCTAAAATGATTAATTCCTTTTATTCAATTTACGTGTAATACCCTCAGCAATGAAATGACCGGTTGTATCATCAAATTCTGTTATGTTGTAAATAAAGTAAATGAAAAGCGAAGGCCTACGGATATATAGCCAAGGGGAGAAGGTCAGTTGTGCTAACTGATAAACCTGACCACGCAGCGTACCTTCATTATTCAAATGAGCACTCCCGCATCAGTAATCAATGGTGATACACGAGGGCATTATAGACTCCACACACCAGCCACCTCAATGTTAACATCTATCATCAATATGTCATTTGATTACAGCCATTCTCTTTATGCTGGAAAAATAGCCTAGGGTCAATACAGCCTGAATTAACAAGAAACTAAATTGGTGGCTAAAATTTACTACTGAGATCTTTTGAAATGACTTGGATACCATACTGGAAATGTGGGTATTAAGATGACACCCATCTAAAGAGAAATTAATCCATACATTGACCAAACTAAATTTGTCCCCAAATTAGTGAATTAAAGAAATCATATCAATTTGTGTATTCATCCACAGAGCCAATTATACTGCTTCCTTTTGTTAGAAAGAATTGTCCATACTGTGCCACACAAAGCAATGATCATGAAATGTTCACTAGCACCATGTTTATATTCAACATTTGCTCATCTCATGCTGCAATGGTATTGAATCATGCATACTCAAAACACAACAGGCTGGACAATTAGCCCCATGAAAATGGGGGACACTGAAACAAACAGAGCAAGAGAGAGAGAAAGAAAGAGAGAGAGAGATCCACGAAAACATCATGACAAAATGTGAGTATATTTGTGTGCATTTCTGTAATTAATGCAACAATAAAATGGGTCTGACTACTTGAGATAAGGCTAGGCAGATAAGTCACCATACGCTTCAGGTGCCTTGAGCCTGTGTGACAAAGCAGTGTTATTAGGCATACTGATTAAAGCGGACAGCAACGCTTTGCTCGTCGATAATGAAGTACCCTTGCATCGCAGCCGCTTTCATTTATTTGCAAATGCGTTGGACGTCGCCGAGTAACCGGAGGAGTTTTGGGGGCCAGAGCCAACATTTTTGCAGCACGCCGTATTATCGTTAGACGCGATTTCCCTCTCTGCAGTCGTTATCGATGCCCCCGTGTGACAACCGGATTGGTTGCGAGTGATGTATTTGGTCACAGCATTTGGTTTCAAATGATAACTTTGGGAGGTCCCGGCTGCTAATGCATGCACAAACAGGGTATGGAGTAGCTTACATGGACTGCACATATTGAGGTTTCCACTTGTCAGTGGGGAGGACTACAACCTTTCCAACACAGGGATGCATTTCAGTCAGTCGTCTTGACAAATGAGAAGACTCACTCAAATTCCAATGATGTGACGGAGCGGCCAAGTGGTGCATTATTCAAATGATGTCGAGATAATAATCTGGCTTTAAAATGGTGCTAGATCGTGTGTCTGGTCTCCCAGGCTTTCAACCATTCCAACGACTTCTCGGAATAATGAATGCAAATGCCAGTCGGACCCATATCATGTGCATCGGTTGAGAGCAATCCTGTACAAACAAAGCCAGTCTCAAGAAAGACATCAGCAAATGAGAAGATGGAAAACATGTCTCGATCCTTCTTCCGATCCTCCCTCTCTAACAATTCACACCTTCATCACTGTTCTTTCTAATTTCACCCTAATCATTCTACGTATATTTTCAATGCATAACAATGAGTGTACAATACGTGTGAAGTCCACATCATCATCAGCAGACCAAGAAATTAATGTCTGTTGAAACAGGGAGAGAGAATGAAAGAAATATCCCATTTATCACTACAGTACCAGATACGCTCAATATCTGCATGTACGTGGTAATAACACAGGAGAGTGAATGGATATTACAAGACATTTTAATGTACCTCTGTATGGAGAATGACAAGCATATCAAAATGAATGTAGACAAACAACAGAAGAATACAGATATAGATATAGATATAGAAAAGGAGGAGGAAGTGTGAGCAAGTGTGAGAAAAGGAGAGCGTGAGTGAGAGAGAGAGAGAGAAAGAGAGAAAGAGAAGGGGAGGAAGAGTGAATGAGTATTTGAGTGGAAGATGATAAACGACGACATTCTGGAGTGCTGGTTGCCGCGGCAGCCCAAAAATTTGCACAAAATGTGACGGCTCCTTCAGTTACTGCTCAGACAACTGTTTCTAAAGTTATTTGAAATTTTAGGGCAGAATTTGGTTGGATTTCTGCCTCCTGTGAAGCTGGCTGACCGTATAATCTCTCTACCATGAATTGACTGAGTCACGCAGCAAATATCTGTCAGGAAAATGACACAGCCCACTCTTGAATTTGCCGTTTTCTTCAACTATTCCCATGAATAAATGACAAGCTGAATATTGGCAGTAATTGGAAGGAGATTTACTTGTGATATTTATGAGGGAAAAAAAGTTTGCAATAATTCAGAACAAGTGATATTTGAAGTCTGGTGTGGTGGCTGAAAGGTCTGAGAATTTTCGCATTCTACAAATATACAACTATGAATATTTGGCCACCATTTGATATTCCTGTAATACAGATAAAGCAATCAATAGATGTCCATAGATTTGAAATGTTTTAATATGATTAAACAAAGTAGAAAGTCCTTTACTTTATGTAGTTTTAATTTCATGGGTTGAAAATGTGATGACCTTTTCTTCCAAAATATCAATTATTCATTGAAGTGATGTAATGATACGAATATAAGTCAAATAAAATGATCTTCCTTGAAGTGCAGCATATCAGAAAAACGCAATTCATTTAGGCAGTGCTTCTGGCCAATAATGCATACAAGTCTCTGCTTACTGTGCATGTACATCCTTTTACGTGTTTGCATTCGCTGTAGATGTGCAAGATAAGAGAGCAGAAAAATAGTCGTAATCAGAAAATGATACTACCCACATCGATATGAAACCTAGTCTTCCCAATGGGATTAGCACAGAGGTAATGGTACCTGCGTATACAGAATTATTCCCTTCTTTCCCCTTTTCCCTCTCACGCTATCTGCACCACGGCGATGATGAAGGAGAGAAGCGTAATTCTAGCCTACTGGTGATAGTCCGCTTTGGTTGAGAACGCGCACTCCTAATCAACCGCCGCACGCATGCTGGGGGAGATAAGGGAAGCAAGGACAGCTCTCAACCACTGCAATGTGCTTTCTCACCCTCTCTCTCTCTCTCTCTCTCTTCTCATCCCTCTCTTCTCTTCCCCTTTGACCCTTCTGTCTGTCATCTATCATCTCTTTCTCTCTCTTCCCTTTTTCTTTTATTCTCTATCTCTCTCTCTCTCCACCAGTTTTTTTTTCCCCAGATCTCTTCCTTTCTCCTTTCTGCCTTTATCTGACTCTCTGAGATTCTCTCTCACTCTCTCCTATTCTATCACTTTCTTTTTCCTTTTATCTTTTTTTATCCATCTCTGACTCTTTCTCTTTCTTTCTGACTCTCTCTTTCTTTTTCTCTTTCTTTCTCTCTCTCTCTCTCTCGCTCTCTTTCTTTCCTCCATTTACAAGACTCTCTCCCTAACTCTGACCTGTATCTTCCTTTCTTCCCTTTCCATGCCATCATAATCTGGTCAACCATTATTGAGTGACCAGTTTTCGATGACCGCACAGAGCAGAGCGGTAGTCGTCACTAGATTGGGTTACTTCATGGACCATGATAGCACAAGGTGGGGATAATATCAGGGTATGAAATTTTACTTCTCAGTCAAAGTTGCTGGTCGGGATAAATAGATTTAGACCTCACTTTTCTTCCTAAAAGCAGGTATCCTGGTTTGGTATCCTTCAACTTGGGTACACTTTCATTTTTTCATGGTCAAACTAGCCTCTCGAATGGGCAACAAAGGCTGTATAGCTAGTGCTGTACTCAAGCTTGAAAAGACATTAGAGGTTTACAGGTTTCAATTTCAACAAACTTTATTTCCTCTCTTTGTACCACAAACTGACTGTATTTCAGTTTTGAAGGGAAGGCAGTGGTTGTTATCAAGTTATAAAAAGCTTTCCATAAGTTTACTTCACAATGAAATCTATCAGTAGACTTTACTGACTTCAGTATCTTCAAAATGCACATCTGGGAAAAGATTAAAGATGTGATGGTTGTCTGGGAAGTTTCACAGAGACAAACTATCATAACAAATGTTTTTATTACAGGCTAAATATTCATATTTACTGAATGATCCAGCTTTACTTCCAGCAAGAGATGAAATTAGTCAATTTTGAAAGTTTTTTAAACAGAACCAGCAGCTTAGAGATTAATTTTATTTTGAGTATATACCCTACACTAAGTTTTGGTAAAGATGATTATTTACCTATTCACATACCATTACTTGTAGGCCTACAATTTCAGTTTAGACTGTACAGTATACAGATCACTGTGGTGATATATAAAACTCAATCTAATTGAATTCTTCCACATATCCTCTTCAGAAGTGTCAAGAAAAATTGGTGCACGATAATTGATTTTGACAAATAAGCAAAGGATGGAGAGAGGGGATTGGAGGGAGGGAGAAAAGAAAACACAACAACAACAACAACAAAAATTGAGAAGTGGGTTAACGATCATGTATGGTTAAAATAGGGGTAAAAAGGTGAAAGGTATGAGGGAGAGAGAGGAAGAGATTAAACAGGGTATACAACGGGAAAGAAAGAGGAAAAAGGGGGCAACAGTCATAGCTGGAAAATACCCAATCGCAATGACTGACACTCATGTACATTCTCAGTAAGTTGGAGGAAATGTCACATAATTTGCTGTAACGCTGGGTGATCCGCAAACATGATACCAGGGCACAAATGGCGGAGTAATTGATGTAATAATTTGTTCAAGTCATTAAGGACAGATTTGCAGATTTCATTAAAATTCTCCCCCTATTAATCATAGGATGCAAGTAATTATGCATCAGCTTCGTGTCTAAAGCACACATATGGCTATTTTAAATACAAGCACAGAGGTTAATCCTAATATTCTAAACAGTAGGGTTCAGATTTATGAATAATAGGGACAACTAGGACCATATGTTCAATTGTGTTTTTTTTTTAATATACTTTGTTCCTGAATCATTTCTAATCATTCTATAGAAATATATTTTTGAAACAACTTAATAAAAGGAAAGCTACTGGTATTTTCTTTGGCAAAAAATCAAATAAGGGAGAATTCATAAATATATATATATATATATATGAATATCACCTTAAATAAAAATGCCTTGATTTCCATACTAGTCACTTTTTTAAACATGCAAATTACTGACCCCATACTGACTGGTAATTGTTTTACAACTGCCATATGCACACAAGCAACTAAATTTTCTCCCTTTGTATTGAATATTTGCTATCCATTATCTGCCATTTTATATCTCTTGTGTTTTCCTCTAATTATTTCTCAAAGTATTTGGGTATCCATTTGACTGATTGCAAATACTCAAACCTGTCATAATGACCATCTCTCTATAAAGGTCAACTGTCCACTAGGCTACTGTCCACAGCGGTCACTTACTATATCATCTCTGTAATTTAGGAGGAAATATATATTGTAGAATCTGTACAGGAAGGTCGCTGTTCCAGAATGGTCACTTTAATTTGCCTAATGGAAACCAGGAGGGTTTGATATAATTCTGGCTCTCACCGTAACACATGCTTCCAAGTTACAGCACTTTTAGACAGGTTTCATCTAATCAAATCAAACAATAAACAGAGAGGAAATTATCGTTGTCACTTATGTTGCCAGGAATCTGTGACTGAAGCAATCCTTAACTGGCGGACATGATACAAATTAATAATGACATCAAAAAGACATCAAGAACAAGGGAATCATTCCATCTCAAAATTACCTCATAGTGTCTTTTGCTCCTACTGATGATGAACAGGCCAGCATTGTTAGCCATCGGTTATCAGTGAGTGTTTGCACACATGGAAAGGTTTAATCACATCAGGTTAATTGAATTGCATAAGAGAGAGTTGGATGAGGTTAATTAGATAATTTATAAAGTACATTGACTCAAGCAAGTGAGAAGGTGAGGATCACGTCTCAGTCTTTGTTGAAATCAAGAGTATTTAAACATACTTCTGATATGGAAAAATCAACATGCTTCCATTATTTTGTAAGAACTCATTAGAATTTTGACTGACAAAGATTAAGCTGTCAATTAAGGGTACAACTAAATCATAGTGATGATATTAAAAGAAATTTAAAGAAATTTACCCCTGAATAAACAGGGTATATTTCTTCAATTTCAATTTGATGCAAAATGATCATAAAGAATTTGCATGTTCTAATTTGAAATATTCTAGAATTGAAATTAAATAAAAGAAACATGAATTTTTAGAATAAGCATCAGTATTCAGGTAACAAGGTAGCAGTCCTATGGTACAGTACTTCTTGTTTAATTATTCCTCATAGCAGGTCCTGTTTGAGCAAATACATGTAATGATAATAATACTTTTTTTTTTACACAGCAGATGGAAATTAACCCCTGAGTCATGAAAATGCTTCAAAAAACCTTATAAAAATCCAGAAGTATTTCATGTACCTAGTTCAGCTTCTGCTTGTGAAATTTTACATCTAGATTGAACCAGATAAACTAGGGATTTGTATGGCTGCTTCTACAATAAGAACATCTCTAAAAGATAAAAAGGTTCATTTTTGGCACTGCTGTGACTCAAGAACATTCTTTTTCTTTCAGCCTCTGATAAAAGTAATTAGAAATGACCCAATTTATATTTCTGGCTAAATTCAGATGATCAAGTAATGCACTTATAAGTCCACAACAGAAAAGTCATTTACTGTTAACTTCAAATATCACTGTAACCTTTTGGTTGTAGGTCTGTTTTAAGATACCACTTTGGTATGAAAGGCATTAAAGAAACCAGCTACAACAGTAATAAAATCATCACCCCCATATATGAATTGTTCGTCACATTAAAATTTATGATGGGCAGTGGGCACTATCTTAAGATATGGGTAATTGCAGCTAAGACCTTGATGTTTATTTATTTTTAAAAATGATATATTTATTTTTCATTGCTTCAATTTTAATGGCAAATTCTGAAACTTGGCAAAAAAACGAAATAAATTTTATAAGAAGAACTGTTTCGATTTTACAGCTTTCGGGAAGACATGAATCTAAGTACATCTATTCAGATTTTGTCATCGCTGAGATTCTTGAAAAATAAACTGTAAATTGTGAATCCCTTCTCTCGTAATTGCTTTAGATAGCTTGCATGTGCAAACAATTTACTAAACATGTAGCCTCCATTGTAATGAAGTCCTCACTCCTACATGGCCTGATTGAATATAAAACATAGCTGAAGCAATTACGACGAGGATGACTGATAAACAGACAGCTTTAAATCAAAGCCATGCGATTGCCATCCAGGGCAGATCATTGGCATTTGATGCACAATTCCTTGCTTATATGCTGTTTTCCATTTAAATTATGAGAGAAAATGGAACACTGGCTTTCCATTTCAGTGTGTATAAATGGGTCACTGCTATAAGGTTTTAGAATTTTTACAATTACTGGTACGATAAACCTGACGTGATATCCGATATCATTCAACTCACTATACAAATTACAATTCAAATATTACAGCATTTCAAACTGGCAATCAGCACTTAATAGGAAGTGTGAAATATTGAATAATTCATGACAAGGAAAGAAAAATGCTTGTTCTTCCAAGGTGCAGAAAAGTAGTTAATAAAAGAAATGCCCTCTCATTTTACATGTAAGTAATATTACTACATGTTTCTGAGTGAAGAATCTTATATCTTGTATCTTTTACCTGTGTAAGTTGATATAACAATGGGGAATTAGAAATATATACATAATTTGTACTTATTCTTTTTCTACTATTTGTATCAGTTTCACTAACCCATACCTGTATGTAGTACAATGTCTATTAACTTTAAAAAACTGCACATAATATTTCATAGTGTCCTACAGGAGAAGTTCCAAACAGTCCAATTTCAAAACTTTAGGGCATTTCCCTTCAATTCTAGAACAATTACAAATACACTAGGGGGCAAGTCAGCGGTTAGGAATGATATGCTTTGTCTGTGTCTCTTGTAGGGAGTGAGTTCCTGAAAAGCTGTGATTGGTTTTGGTTGCAGGTTCTGTTCTTGAGTAGAAAGCAAAGGAGACAGGAAGGAACTGTATCATCCTAATCGGGGGTTCATCCCCTGATTCTGGTCGACAGCTATAAGTGACAAGTGGCGCTGTTGATCGTTTGTTCATTAAACCAATGGGCAACAACTGGGCCCACAGCTGCCACCAACAGGCAATGTAATTATCCCACAAAGAAAAAGGGTGAGAGAGGCACAAGGGACATGTTAACACAAAATGAGGATTTGAAGTATAGCAGGATTCAAGGAACACATACCAAAAAGTAGGTCCTTTGAACAATCTTTGTGCTTCCTTCAAAAATCTTCAAATGCATTACATGCTCCAACCAGTCTAAAAAACTCATTTTGAGGCACTAGGGAGAGGTCTAAGTATTCAGGTGGATAGACTGTACATGACTGGATGATGCCTCATAATTGTGAGGTTTGTAAATGTATGTCAGTGAAACCTCTCAAAAGTTTAACACACAAACAGTGAAACCTGCAGGTAAGAGCTACATGGGGAAAACATTAAGTGACCACAACAGATACATTGTAAGTGGTCTTTATAGGCAGGTTCTTCAGTCACATATTTTTCACAAAAAGGAAAATCATAGACTGGGGGCTTTGGTAGGCAGGCCCCTAAAGCTCCGCCATTTTGTCCAGATCCATTAGAAGGCTGACCTAAGCACCCATCAATATTTATGAGCAAAAATGAATAATTCATTTTGTAAGATGATTCCAAGGAGTCGTGTGCGTGTGTGCATGTTTTAAAACATTATGCCCATCAGCTAAAAATATGCGCAATGATGCACAATCAATGCGCAACAAATGCGCATTAAATCAAAGTATCACAATAAAAGTGATACGTGCTACACGCACAGTAGATATGAATAATGCAACAAAAACGGGTGCTTAGGTCGACTTCAAATGATCCGAAAGAGGCGGGGCCTAATGCCATTCGCGTAATGATATAAGCGCGTGCTGCTTTTCGTCTAGTAAATTTATTATATGTCTATGTTGGTAGGAGATGGCCACCCGATATGTTTGTGCTGAATGTATGCAATTAAATAGGCAGAAGAAGAAAAGGGGAATGTTAGTTCCTGTTCACAATATACTTTAACAGTTAACTGAGGTATAATGAAGAGGTCCTGGTGTGAATGTGGCTAGGAGTAAGTCACAAAGGTGTGAAAGGAAGGGGGAAGGGAGAAGGTTGAGACAAGGTGGATTAGGGTAGGATAGATCATGTGCTGCCTTACCCCCAGGTCAAACCATTCATGTCGTGTGGTTTATGGCTGAGGGTGGGTGGTACGTGGTAGTGGTTGAAATCTGGAGTTCAAGGGAAAAGGGTGAATGAGTGTCTTGGCTCAGGTTACTCTCTTCCAAGAAAAATAGAAAATAATGGGACATGAAAGCTAACTTCATCAACCATTGTTCAGATGCTCGTTGTAGCTTACAGTCACATGAATCTCATTCAAAAGCTACTGCTCAAATCCTTTAAAATCTCATCCAAGTAATATATTCTAAAATACAAAATATCCACACCATCCTTCAGATTAAAATGAATTATTTTCAGAGTCATTTCAACATGTTTTGTTTCATCACAATCTTTTCTTTACTTGAGCAGTTAACAAAGAGCTGCATCATTAAACTGCACAAAAAAGAAAGTTTCTTCTTAAGTGAGAATATATTTGGCAATCTCTGAATACATTTATTGCTCTTCACTCACTGCTATTCTTTGGTCATATATTTCCTTGTTTATAATGTTATTGCAGAATAACCGAGCTGTCAGAGCATGTATTATCAGATATAGAGTAGATGCATTATAAAGAAGCTTTCTACAAGCATAATTCTTATTCTGCTAATCATAGGACATCTCAATCCTGCCTCAGTTCCCCAATCATCCGGGTCCTCGTGTCATCGAGATGGCACGGAAATGCCTGGAAGCAGGAGCTCACAAGAGGGCGTGCCTTCGACAGAAGCCTGAACGCACAAGAGGAAATCGGGCAAGGGGGAATGAAAAGCGAGCATGATTCGATCCTTGTCACCAGGGCTTCCAGCCGACGCTGATGCAAGCTAAAGCAGCTCCAACTGTGCTCTAACGACAGCTGATTCTTCTGCTAATAAACACACGCTTCTTGTTTAGCTGATGAAGTTCTCCCCTTTCCCTGTTTCTCCTTCTCTTTCTCTCCCAAGTGAAGTAGAAACAGCAAGCTTGGCAGAGGAGGAGGCATCAGTCATGATTTAGCAAGGGGCTCCACTCTTTACGCGCCTCAATTCTTGCCAATAAATTGCTGGACAGATTTCCACTTGATCGTAAACTGATGAAGAACTTGGCCGATCAAAGCACGTTTTTTGTTGGGTATTCTGTTCCCCTGGTTTCCCATTCATACTGTCTGAATCTCAGCTTTCTGTTCATTCATGAGGTATTCTGATATTAAATTTAAGGTGAAAAGCTGTGGTATGTGTGTTCAACACCGTTTCCTAATTCTGCAGTATCAAAAAACTTTTCACCATGGCTTGAATAAAGTGACCTGAAATATGATAATGTCTTTGAGAAAATAATTATCTGACAATGAAAAATGCTCCTTTATGATCCTTTTAATATGCACCTTAAAAAGAAAATTGGGAAATTAACTGCATATGTTGTAACAGCCTCCTCAATTGAACAGCGCCTACAAATACGTCCAATCCCTCAAGGTAATAATTTGCACAAAGAAAGAAATCAAATATCAGAAAAAAATCAATCAAAAGCACTTTTAGAACAATGCTTTCTAATCTCCAAGATCTTAGGAGCTCAGAACAGGCCTTCCTTCAGAAGGTTTTCATGCATTCCGTTGTGTCAAGGGAACTTATTTCCTACTTTCTATAATAATTTCAATGCAGTCCCAGCCATAATCACTTGTAAATGCATGCATGGGACTATATACATTAGCAACATGGCCTGAAGCTTCTGTCTATATGTATACTACTCGAGGCTGCTTCCTCACCCGACACTTGTCTTCCCTCATAAAGCAGCACCTCCTCATGGATTACGCAGGAGACTTCCCACAATCCTCTCTTACTCATCCTCCTTCTTCAACGAGCATAGCGGGAAAGAGGGCCACTCTATCTATCCTCCTCTTCAGTCATTAATGCTCTCGTGAAACAGATTAATCATAAGTCAATGATAAAAGAAAAGACAACTGCGACAGGAACATCTTGCTAATATCTTTGTTATGGTGAAACAAAATTTAATTTCTCTAATTTCAATGCAGTGCACAAAAAATCCTCATCCCTGTACCATCTTCAAAAAGTGTAGCCTTGGGGTATGTTAATTCAAATGTACTTTCATATTGGACACCCTCGAATCGGTATTGTAACTAATATGCAGACTTATGAAACACTTAAAAACACAAGAACAAAATTACCGAGGTAGGGAAAGACTAGTTTTGAGTAAATTTAAAATTGTTTATCATGTCAGGCACTGAATGGTGCATTCATGAATAATGCAAAGCTATAATACCATGGCATACATGAAAATAAGGGTGTGGGACTGTGCTTATTCTGGCACAGTTCACAGAAAGAGATGTCGGCCTGCCAGTCCAGTAATCCACTACCATGACTGTAGAAAGTTCTGCTTCTAATAGAATTTCCCTGTGGGTCAACTGCACACAAGAAATCTGGCATTTCTTGCCGTTTACTGGCTCGATAATAGACAGAAAGGTCAACACAATAGGATGGGAGAGTCATTCTCCAATCAACAATGATAAGCAAAGAGGGGAAGGGAGTGGGTTTATGTGGAGAGGGGCTGTGCAGGGGTATAAGCTCCTGCCCATCATATGCAACGACAGAGGCCAACCAGGAAACCACTGTTTGATTGCATGATCCCGCGGCGCTCGTCTCTTTCACTCTCCTTCACGGTCCTCCTAACGAAGAAAGGATCGTGGGGAGCAAATTGGCTTAAGGTACGGCGATGACTCGCAAGGGCTCCGTAGAACTGATAGCAGGCTGAGATTAAGGGCTCCATACTCTTGCCTGGCTCGTGTTAGTGCTTCAACAAGGGATACTGGCCAGAAAAACTCGAGCCAGACAAAAATACACTTGGCTATCACGTCATGCAATGACCAACTTCCTTAGTTTGCAGCCTAGCGTTGTGGGAGAGATAGATCTACCCGGTAAGCTACCCACGTGTGCTCATGTGTCACAACCTAAACACACGCAGGCCTTTCCTTTCACCTACATCAAACTCAGGCCAATTCCTGTTCTCAAAGTATTAATTTCTGCACAAAAAACCTAGTTTCAGTACTGCACTGAATCACCAGTATGGCTCAAAATTGAATCATTTGAATACAATAATGATCTATGTATGATGTGAAGTTCTTGTCAAATAACAAAAGCTTAATATCAAAACTCATTTAAAACTAATCCGAAGATAATTTGGCTTGAAGCTATGGAAAATTTGTATCATACGAAAAGAAAATATCCAATGAATTAAATCTTCTAACATTCTTTGAAGACATAAGTGTTTGATCAAACAAGACCTCTTTTTGATAGACAATGAAATTTATATATCACCCGTGATACATTAAGTTCTGAAATAGCCAGAAACTAATTCTATCCTATATAGTAATCATCTGTCACAGAAATCTTGTTAAAGCAAAAAGTTCTGTGAAGTGCTAAGGCTCACAGGAAAAGTGTGATAAAATGGAGTGTTATCTAACCATAGGCGCAGGCTGATTTCATCTCCTAACAGAAATACAAACCATCCTGACCAAAAGTGTCCCTGCCAAGAGTACCATATGAGCACAGCCCCTAATCGCCATACATCCCTTCCTCATCAACTCAGACAATATGATCAGAGCTTTGTGCCAAAATCTGATTACTCGCCTTTCTCTCCCTGAAAAGCCTATCATCTATCCTTCTATCAGCTATGGGGCACGCACCATGGGCATTTCCATATTGTCTTTCCGCGACTAGGGCTTGTCTAATTAGAATCAGCATTGCTTTGGTTCTAGTTTCTGTTTAAAGAGACATTTTGGACTATTTCTTTAATCTCACACTCCCTTCGCCTTACTTCCCATTCCAAACTCCTTCAAATAGTGATTCACAGGTTTCCCTCTCCTTTTCCCCTCAAGCTGATAAGAAGCAGGAAGAGAATCACGATTTGGTGCCCTCCCACTACATGCCAGCAACCCGCCAACGGAGCACCTTACATTGATGAGAAGGTGATTAGGCCCAGAGCCATCACCTTTGATTAGCCCCTGCTAATTAAGTCTTAATCAACCCTCTTTTACTTTCCTCTGGTTTGTGGCGAGTCCTTTAAGAGGGTGAACGTACTTTAGATGTGTCACTCTCCTTCTCTCTCTCTGTCCGTCTGAATCATACGTAAGATTGGCGGTCAGGAAAAGGGGGGAGGTTACGGAAGCGGACAAGAAAGTCTCAATGCCTTGTCATTGTGGGAATTCAGGCCAAACGTGTGTCTCCACTGTTTCCAAGTAACAGGCAACAATGTTCCATGTGGCTCATAGTAATGTCCCCTGTCTGCAAGACTTTCATAGCAACACATCATAAAACATCACTACAATTACAATAGCAGTGGCACATAATTTTCACTGCACCTTTTCCCATGTACTGATTTGTAGTGTTTTGGATGTAGCACTGTAACTCTTCATGATTCCTCAGTTTGCCTAAGAGAATAATACAAGCCTTGAGAACACTTCGAGGCCAAAGTATGCTTGCTTAGTAACTAACAGCATATATAACTTCACTATGAACATGTTTGTTTCTAGAATATGTTAGTGCAAAGAGTAGGCTATTCAATGAGTTCAAAGGACTTTAAATGAAGCCTAACAAAAATGATGTCAAAGTACTTCGCAAATTTATTTCTATGATTAACTTCAGAATAGTTATATGAAAGATGACATCACAGAAGACCTAAGAAAGCACACATATGTGTGTAATTTGTGTAATTCAAATTGTACACAGGTTTAAACCAGAGGTTCATGACTGTCGTGGCACTCGAGTAAGTCCCAGACATATTGGAAAATGCTCAAGTTTTAGTCCAGTATGGAAAGATGTCTTTTGACAAGTGAATGGAAACAATGGAAATGAAATGCTGATGACACCCATCAAGTAAATTGCTCCGTCATGCTAGAATAGACTCAACTACCGGCTCTTGTATCTGGCTTCAAAGTCGCAGCAAAGAATTCAGAAAATTGAATCTTTTCATCCTTCAAGGAAGTCCATATTCCAATACTATTAGCATCAGATATTGACAGGTCAAAGACTTGGATTGAGTCAGTATTTTTATCTCTACAATTTGCACTGTGCAGTCTGGTTAGTTTATTTATATCTACATTCCAAAGATTGCTATATCTCAGATGATCTAAGTTGATCATCTTATTCTGACTCCATTTGCATTGGACTTCCTCTGATCAGCAAATATAGCATCTTTCTATTTTAAATTCTAAAGTAACAATTTCCCAGTTTTACAAATATAGATTATAAGTAACACTTACAGATCATATTCTATATTTAAGTAAAATGCAAGAAGAAAGAAACTATGCCTTGTTTATACCAGTTCTACTTGTGCTGTAGAATAAGTTAAAAAAGATAAATTTTCATTGTGAGACTTCATGAAACCCATCAACAAAATAAAGTCTATTCTTGGACATGTACAGACCTACAAGAAAGAAGCTGTTTTACAAAGGTACTAGGAAGTAACAGAAACAAGTCTTCAGTAACTTGAGCAAGAAGAAATAGAAGATACCGACAAAGACAAGAGGCAGACTGTTATGGGACATGTGGTCCAGCAGTGACTGCTCAAAAGCTGTTTACATAGATTAACTGACTGAACAGTATACTCAACCCTGGACTCAATAGTATACTCAATCCTGGACTCAAAAGTACACTCAACCCTGGACTCAACAGTACACTCAACAGCATACTCAATCCTAACCAGAAACCTAACCTACAACCCAGTAGCAAGTCTTCCACTAAAAATGCATCTTTGAAGAAACAGAGACTGAAGCAAATGTTGCCTAGCAAAATTCAGATCACCTTTGAGAAGGCTTACCTAGTTGGTCCCCAGAGTTGTCTATGTTTGTCTGTCATTGGTGTTCCTTGTTGCCTCCATAGTTGTAACCTAGGATCCACCATGAACTGTTCTGTGATTAACGTCAACATGCGCGCTCCATTGGAGTCACGAACCCGTAACATTTCTCGTACCTGATCAAAGAGAAAATAAATATTAGAGATCATAGCACTACATCCACTTGGCAAATAGTGAACAAAATAAGTAGCAATAAAGAGGGAGAGATTAAGATGAAGAGATCTCTAAATGTGGTTTAGATGTCTCAATAACAGTTATAGGAAGAAAAATGAACAAAAACTTTCATCCTTTTAACATTAATACTCCTGCAAGAAACTCAAATGCCTTTCTTTTTTCACTTCCCCCTTCTTCATCTACCACCCCCATCCTACCCCCTTGCCGGTCTCTCCATTAGGACAAGGATAAATATAAATTTCAAGCAACATTTGACTAGTCCAAACAGAAGCTGTAACAAACCAGAATATCCTACAAGCAGTTTCTACACAAGCAAAATGAAATTAAAAGAAAAATGTGCTAACATTAAATGCACCTTCCAAGGTACAAATTGGTTGATGTTTCTCACCTTGGCAAATAATGAGTTAAGTTGTTTCCCCGAGTCATAATAGCTTCCCTGCTGAAGATAGAGTTTGACCTGTTCTTGGACCTGCTCCTCGTCAAGATGCCAGCAGCTATCGTCATCGATACTGGCTCCAGCTGTAGGGTCAGGTGCACCTGGGGCAAGCACAAAGATTATGCAAAAACAGATTTATATATACAATGCGCTATTAGTATCATTTGTAAATCTATCAAAACTACAGCATTTCACAGAAAACAAAACTTTCAGAGTGGGCAATTAAAAATAATAGCACTTAAAACGAACTACATGTACAGAAAGTTAGAAACAATTTAAGAAGGATAAATTATAGCCATTAAGATTAGGCAATAACAATGTGTTCAACAGCAACTGAAAGCAATTAATGTAAATCGATACTTGACATATTAAAAAGTCAAAACACCTCAACACTTCCTGCAGAGTACAGACAAAAAAAAATTTATACAAAACAAACTAAAACTAAGGCTTTTACATGTAGATTAGGCAATGACAAACTGTATCACATTCAAAACCAATTTTGTATCACATTAAATCTTTATCACAATAACAACGAAACTATTGGTAACTCAGACACGTCACATACATGTCTATATGACTGAATTTCAAGGTTGCTCACAATGTGTGCACAATCTTCACTCCCATGACAAGAATTCCTAACATATACATGTGTATGCACTCAAGCTGGCATTAGGATTGTATAAAATCCCACAAGTAAACCGATTTCTAGCCAATTACAGTTGATATACATGTAACTCAAATGCGATACATTCCATATCTCAGAATATCAACACACTGTGCACATAATTATTGTTACATCAACCCTGCTCCAAATACATGTAAGGAAAGGAGAGAGAGAATTGAGGCAAAGTCTAAAAGAATCAATGAAGCTATTGGAAGGTTACAAATGCCAAGGTGGCCTCTATCTATTCAGCTCTCCCTGCTATTCAACTCACCCATGATCAATGAAGTGATGCATGCAAGGAACAGCTCTCAACCCGACATACAAACCAAGTACACCAAACTGGGTCACTCGTTTCTATATCCTCATTCTATCCCACGTTTTTTCTGATCCAGGTTCCAGTTCTAAAATGCAGCACAATGGCTTGTTGCATCAGTTGAAGGGCTTTATCTTTCAATATCTACTTCTCCTTTACTATCATACTGATGAAGAGAGAGCGCAAGACTAGAAGTTCGTTTTGTCTTTGAAATGCCAAGGCATGGGCCCATTGACCTAGACAGGTAGGTATCCCGGATTTTCAAGATTTTGTATTTCAAGATTCTCTGATCATTATAAAAGGGAGGCAGCAGGCAGGCGAAGGAAGAAGGAAAGGAAGGGGAGAACCAAGTGTACCAAAGGTCAATGAGGAGCAGGAAAGAGAGATTTTGTATTCCGAGAACTACTGTTTTATACAAGGAAAACTATGGCTTGGTTGTAATTTACCCCTTGTAATCCCTTTTCAAAGCAACAGCATGGGGAATTTTTCAAACCTTAACAAAAAGATAAATCGTATGATCTCTACAAGTGTTGTTATGGAAACAATATAAATTTAAATTTTTTTCTCTCTACTCCACTCTCAACGACCTGCAATACATTCAACTGTCTATCTGAAAATTCAGTCAAGGCTGTATATATGCAAATTAAGTAAATAATCCAACCAAACCAACATTAATATCACCCATACTTAGAGTCATTGGAATTGAATATCCCTGGCCACTCGTCAATTCCTGCATCGTCCATACTAACTATAAATAGTATCCCTAAATGTGACCTATATTTGTTTTAATGCATTCCAATAATTGTCACAAAATGTGTATATTTAGGTCTGGTGAGAGGCATGACTGAATACAAGTTTTAGATCAGGGTATGACAATATAAATCTCCTCACTGTATGCAACCTCGCAGGTATCAACACAACTACACTGTGATCATGAACAGAGGCTTAAGACCTTGTCATTTTCTGTATCAGCCAGAAAAGATGGGAACTGGCAATTGGCAGAAAGCCGCCCTGCCAGTGAAGAATGTTTTGCGCCGATCTTCCTCCTTGTCATCGGAAAGGTATAGCTTCTGTAAGTGCACCAGCTGATCAAGCCATTTCCAGCAATTTCCTGCAGATTTGATGGGGGATTTTCCTGGCCCTTTTACCCTCCCCCTCCAATTTGATGCATCCCAATGATGTTACTGTTAGAGAACACAGCTACAACCATCAAACACATGCACATGTAATGTGGTTGTTGGGGAAAGAGAAACTGTGGAGGCTGATGTATCAGCCCTGATTTGGATTACAGTTGGGTTTCTTATCTTATACCTCAACAGATTTGTGAGAATGAGTGTATGTATGTACATGTATATAAAATCTGGGCAAGTCCTATATATTTGGTCATGGTGATATACATGTACCATACATTAGCAAACATTATAGAGTTATGAAAATGTATATGAAAATGTATATGAGTTCATATATCATTTTACTTTGTGTTTCCCTGGAGATCCCAGCTACAGTAGAGATAGTTTGTTTCTTACTACCTTTAGAAATACTTATAAGTATGATGTGGTCCAGAACTTTTAGGACAAAACATCTTGACTTACTCATCTACAAGGTGTTAAAAAAACAACACGTTTCATAAGCAATAAACTTTGTATCAGAGTGAAAAGTTGAAAATGTCCACATTTATTGGGGTAGATTCTATGCTATTTTTTTTTTTTTTTCCTCATTAATAATCTTAAACAGTGGTTTGAATATTTGATGGACATTGTAACATTTTGGAAAATTAAGTCCACAAAAACCTATGTGTGTCCAGTAATTAAGTCAGAATGAGACAATTCTTTGTCAATTCTGCAAACACTTTTGGTCTCCAGTATCATCAATGATTCATTACTGCTGAATAGGGTACAATAGAATTTCACAGTTCCGCGATACACAAATTGCCATTAATGGGCTATGACTCAATTACTGCTACACACAAATTTTGTGGACTCATGTTTTCCAAAAGGGAAAATCGAATTGAATATTCAGGAGTATCATTTAAGAATATACATAAAGGAAAATCCTGAAAACCTAGTCCCAATAAATTTGACATCCTTCAACTTTACACTCTAAAAACTTCAGTGTGATGTGCATTTAGAATTTTGAGTTATTAATATCAAAATTGTCAGATTTTTTAAAAACACCTAGTAATACAGGTACATGTAGCTATATAACTCAGGTCACATGCTAAGTCTTGTGATGTCTTCACACCCTAATCACTGTTATGACTACTTTAAACTTTTTAAATCAAATTATTAGACCTTTGTGAGTTTTTGGTTTCAGTGGGAGGGTTCGCAAGGCTTTATCTACAACTGTTTATTGCTGCAAATGAAACTAGCCACTTAACTTTGTCTCTTTTTTCAGCAAAACAGGAAAGCTGTTGTGGATTTGAAGAGAGGAAACATCGGCCAGAAAGTGATCTTAGTCAGGAAGTTTCCAGACACCAAGTGGTTTCTCTATCTGATACTTCCTACCAAACCTTCCTTGGCCATATATTCCGGAGACAAAGAAACTTCAACTGCTATGGAAATGCAAAGTATTGATATTGGTAAAACAGAAGCTTAAATTTACCTGCGAGCTGGTTGATTTCTGACTTAGACTGCAAGATCTCATCTGCAAGTTTCTGTGCTGTTGGCAGGACATTTGTGTGGTGTGCGGCAATGAGGTACTGAGCGAATTTCTGGAGTTGTTCCCGATCCATTTGTAGCAATGTCTCGGAGATAGGCAAGCGTAGCTGGACTTCCCGCGCGCCGAATTCTGTGAAGTGAAAGCGCCACCACATGTTGGCACCAGAAGATGTCACGGTTGCCGCAAGTGCAGGTTACTGCCGTGATCTTACAGCGATCAAAGCTTATCGATACC
>CM057157.1:11558811-11571811 GCA_029962745.1 Echinometra lucunter
ACACCTGCACAAGATAGATGTCTACATATGTAATTTCCAATCTTCCTTTATCCCTCAGATGGATGCTGTACTTGTTAGGGTACAAAGAGACAAAGTTTTATCTATACAATGGGTTTGCTATGTTGGGAGCCTTCTTCGCTGTGAGAGTAGGGATTCTCCCTTTTTTCTATTACATTCTATTGAAATCATTTATAGAAGGTAAGAACCGTCTTTTTGTTACATCATTACTAAATGTATAATTTGATGGCATTGAAAAGCAGCTAAATATCTATTATTCAAATGGGATGTCATTTTGTAATTGCTTTGTTTCATGGTAAACTAGAGTAAAGTTGTTCACTTGGAGGTCAATTCAAAATCATGCAGATAAATACGAGACATGTGTATAGTATGTAGATTTCATACAGTTGTAAGGGGTACTAGTGAACTTGAATATGGCAACATTAAGATGTGATATGACAGGTTCTTAAATCCTAATTTATACCATGTTTCATGGGATATTGTAGAGTCTGCTACAGACCAGTTTTCTTTCACCAGCATATATTGGTATTATGGCTGAAGTTCAGCATTTCTGATATAATGTAACAGTGCAAAACAAAAACTTTTCTTTTCTTCAAGAATAATATTTCAATGAAACCCACAGGGTTCATTTAGAATTTCAGGATGAAATATTGAAAATTGAGCACTTCTTTTAACCTTTAATAGTGCCTTTTTTTTCATAGCTTGTGCAATTGAATGTCTATGTTTGCTTCCTTCTTTCATGATCATTACAGGCGGCTTCCGAAGGTTGCCCTTGTGGATGACCTTGACCTGTTTGATCTCCAGCACAGCGCTGGACATCATCAATGTGTACTGGTTCTTCAAGATGGCAAGGGGTGCATACAGGATGCTATACAAGAGTGCAGCTAAAAGTGCAGCTAAGTCAGATCAAAACTCTGATTCACATGTTAAGTCACAATGACATTCCAGTTTGTGCAAAATTGATGTGATTTTTAATCTGATGTATGCTGCAGTGACATTCGATCTGAGATTTAGAAGTATATCTTAGAAAGGACAGGGTAGGGTTAGAACTAGTTACTTCTACTGAGCTTTGGGATAGGTATAAGGTCAAGGTCATGGTTAGAAATAGTGTTTAATCCAGTTAAAGTATTATAAGTATGGAATTCAGCTATTGTAGGAAATCAACAAGGAGGAATTGTCACCAAAGCATGTTCCATGTGGTTTTCAGCCATGAACATTAGAAATTATTTTTTCAGAATATTTTGCATAATTTGTATTTTTGTATGATTTTTATATTGAAGTGCTGTAAAACCTGTGGTTTTTTCATGGTAAGGACTTTTAAGGACAAAAATATGCAGAGCTATGCATGTTGTTTTATTAATGCAGTGCATTATTTAATGGACACAGCTTAGTATTTAAAATTTTATTTCACTTTATTCATGTTTACACATCAATATTTTTTTTTTTTTGGGGGGGTGCCTTTGTTTTTTTTGGGGGGGGGTTGTTTTTGTTTTGTTTTGTTTTTTTGACAGGCGACGGGTTATGTATTATAAGTACAGTTTTACTTTGAAATTCTTAAATCAACTTCTGACATGGGCATCAATTGGAGGGAGATGGGGGACACATCCCCCCCCCCCCACCCAAGAAGAAAAATTGAACCTTTTTTTTTTATTTAGTTACTTTTCCCTCCCTCCCCCCCCCCCCCCCCCCCCCCCCCCCCCTGAAAAAAAAAAAAAAAAAAATGTTCATACATGAATATAAAAACAGACTGATGCCCCTGACTACTGATTTTATGCTTGTAAGTGATTTTATACAATGCCATATGGATTATTTTTTTATAGGGAAACATAGTTCTTTTACTCCTGTTTTAATTAGCATGGTTTAATAGCCTCATGATTCCACCACAAAGACTGTTATCTCAGAACTATACATCATATGTACAAAAATAACCTTTTTCAAATTTGAGTGAACTGCCCTTCACATGAGGATGATTGGGAAGAGCCATATCACTTTTACAGTGGAATATTTATGTTGTCAGGGAAAATATATTACCCCTTAATTTTCCTTCTGAAGTCAAGCATGCTTTGTATGTTGGGTGGACCTGCTGTTTGGAACCCTGCTTATTATAAAAAGTTTGCGATTTTGTAGTACAGGCAAATTCTCTGCAAATCCTCAGACAATAGTCATAAGAATGTGTGTGTTCTCTGTATTTTAAAATGTATAAGAAACTTTACTTATTTTCTTCTTAAATCTACTTTATTTTCTGCTTAAAACTTTCAATTATCTTTCATTCAGATAACATTTCAAACAGCAGAATTAATGGAATAATTAGAGAAATTGAGAAAATCTGGAAGAAATGAAATTTTGCATATTTTTATATTCCTATATGCACTGCATTATTTATGTGTTTGATAATACATTAACTATTACTTGAAAATATAGAGACATGAAAATGAATTATAGTACACTGTCAAGAAAACCAGTTTCATTTTGCTTTTATTCACCTCCTTCAGTAAAGTTGTATCATTGTGGAATGTTACAAATTGAAATAAACCATGAATGAATTATACCAAAATTACCATTTCACAGCTAAAATGTATTTTGAGGATGATTATAGCCAATTATTCATACTAGTACATGTAATTGGGTTTCCCTGATGGTCGTACTGTAGAAAACAAAGGGATTAAAAAGGCATATTGTACTCATACTAGGCTCACATGCAACATTATTTTAGCTATTGCTTTTTTTTTTTTATGTCGACAATCGAAATCACCATTTACAGGTATTCGATAATCAAGCTGATGCTATTCTCTATGTGTACTAGCTAGCCTGTAAATATGTTACACAATTCGCTCTAGAGAGCTGGCATCTCTTCCCCAGATTACCAACTTTCAGGTGAGAAAAAATTACAAATATTCTCATGTAAACATAGATTCCCTCGTACTACATGTATTTAATGATTGAAGAAAAGCCAATGAAACTAAGACTATATAGTTTGGATACTCCAATCATAGCTATTGCAGTTTTGTATGCAAGGTATAAATGACTATAATATAAGAATCATGTTTTTATTGATTTGATAACAGTATTTAATTTTTCAAGATTTGATATATTAATATATATATTTGATATGGACATATGATCTGCATTTTATGGATATATGTCAGTGATATATATTTTAAACGTACTGTGATTGAGAGAGTATTACTGGTTTATGTGTCTCAGGATTTTGTCATTCTTTTTGTTCTACTTTAATAATTATTACATGTATATCTCCCTGATTTGGACAACATTTGCAGTGTTTGTACTCTTTTTTGTGTTCATTTGTAATGTGCAGTTAATAGTTATGGTTGAGTGAAGTAAGAGGAACAAGCAGTGCGACCAAGTGATGTAAACAGAGATTACCGTAGGGGAAATAAATGTAAAAAAACTGGGTCAGATAGGAGGGGAGATGGAAGAACTGTTGTGATTAGAAATAAACACTTCATATAGAATACAAATATACTTTGCCTCAAGAGTTTCTGGTTCAAACTATGCGCAAGAGGTGGCTCCGAAATAGTATTATTCACTGAGGGGTGCAGCCCCGAAATGAATAGTACTATTTGAGGCACTGAGGCACACAGTTTTAACCAGAAATTTGAATTAAAGCAGGGTATATTTGTTTTATATTTTGGATCAAAAATTTAAACAAAAGAAGGAAATAATACAGTACCTTAATTTATATTCTCTCTTGTGGTCTTGTGCTCATATTCTTGATATCCAAATTAATAGAAATTTATGTCTTATCGAAGGCTGCATGGCAATAAACAATATGCGGACAAAGTGATCAGCACTTGAAAAGTGCTGTAGCCATCACGCGAGAGTTGCCCGTGGTGGCAATTATGCTCTCGTAAGCCCGCTGAATATTAGAATTTTAAGGCAGGTGATTGTTTCATCTCAAGTATTGTGATGTCATTTCACAAACGGTGTACTATTAGGAAAACGTCATAAAGCGACATCACTTTCCTAATAGTATACTACATGTATGTAGTCATGTATAGTGCCATGCATGTCCACATTCTGAAACGGGTGAAAATACATTATGATCACGAGAAAGTCGTTTAACCAATCACTGAGGATTAATTTTGATCCAAATATAATTAGATTTGCTTAAGTGTTATTTTATTCTTCTGCTATTTGTAAACCTGTGTTTTCCTCTTTCCAATGATGCCTTATTAACCCAAATAATAGGAAATGGGCATTACTCCTCAAATCTGGGGCAGTCTTTTCATAATGGTAATCCATAGTTTAAAGATTTAACCCTAAACACTTCATACTCCTCACCATATGAATATTTATGAAAAAAATGGCATACAGTGATGTCACAATGAAAACGATAAGACATTGGAAATATATTAACAGCAATATCTTCAATCAAACCTGAGGAAAGGATTTACTGTACCTGAGAATCTTTTACAAACAAACCACTTTGCAGATTATCTCTCTGAAGGTTCATCGCACTTATCACATTTATTGCTCACATTTTAATGTACACAGATAAATTAATCATTGCAAAGTCTGCTGCCACAGTAATAAGCAGATTTCTCCTGATACCAAGAATGATCATTATAACAGTTAATTCAACAAAAGAAATGTTTCCTGTCTAAACTGAACTCATGAAGGTTTTTTTTTTTTTTTTTTTGGGGGGGGGGGGGGGGAATGGATAAACAAGAAATGAAAATGAATATAGCTTAAACCCACAAACTTCAAAGAAAAATAGGTATATACATGTATAGTGAATGCATGTTTTTAGCAAATTTCAAAGCAGCAATATAGCTTCAAAAGGGAAAAGCAGTGTTGCATGAGTACAATATTTGATACTGGCCCAAATTCACGAAAGAGGTTCATGTTCAAACCATGATTTAAACATCAAGAGGCGTACTACATGCATGTCCACTTGTCCAATGGGCGGACAGTAATGCATTTATATACACTTATTTTTTATGCTTTTTAGTACATTGTGAAGGTTTAAACCCTGGTTTTGATGATGATTTAAAATAAACCTCTTGAATGACTTCACGCCATTAAAGATTTATAGAAATGAAATGCCAAAAGTATTATCAGAGAACATGACTGAAAAGATCACTGTCTATTTCTTTTAGCCTACCCTTTCTAACAGTCTTAAATGATAAGGTTTAACATTGCAATATGTGAAGAATACTGATAGAAATCCAAAACATCAAAATGATCTCTGAAATAGAATAATCTGGTTGGTAATCCTTTTAATCATAAAATATTGGTGTAGCTATAAACATGGACAGAACTACTGCAGTTGATGATTGTTGTGGGATGCCTCCGAACCTCATCAGAACTTTCTCTTTGGCCCATAGGTACCTCCTGTCTGTACATCAAGCCTCCTCTGTAGATCTGAAATGGTTCTCTTAAGACTTGAGATCTGCTGGTCAGCCTCTGCTTTATAATTCAGCAGTTTCTGAAATAAATTTGAGAAAGGGTAGACTGAATGGTCAAATGGAACTTTCCTTTCTCTATGGATTGTGTTGTTGTGATCTTTATTTGCATTATTTGTGAGGGGGTTTCTTTTCATATTTCATTTTTTCCAGCTGCTAAATGCTAATGAATCTCAATCCTGTTATTTCTTCATGTTCAACATTCATTATTTTCATATAAGCAGAAACACACATTGACTCATTACCATAAGATGAAAAACACTGCACAAATGTCAAAATTGTATACCCATTCATGAAATTGTATGCCAAGATTCTTCCCACGTCATGTCCTGTGCAAATAGGAATGCTGTTTACACGAATTTGAATGTTGTTCACACAGATAATCAAATTGAATGATCTTTCTGCACTTTTGTATTCTAACAACAGTCGCATGCTAAAAAAATCAAATTGAACGATAAAATTTGCTTTTTAAATGTTGATCCACAGTGTCAACAAATTTCGCGTGAAATTTAACAAAAATATTGTTGATTCCGATGATAAGTTTACGAAGAAGGGAGGGAAAAACCTATAAAAAGACCTACCGGCAGAATATGAACACACAAACCAGCACACACATGAAGGGGGGGGGGGGGGGTACATGCATGCAAGTGACTGTTCTCTCGACCTCCACCTGGCACCCCCTCCACCAAATCACACCCAGCCCCATCTCACCTCTCCCAACAACATGTACCATCACCTCATCCTGAACTCCCAGGAACACAGCTACACCATCGCCTTAGACATTATCTCATACCAGGGAATGCTAATATGCAATACATGCTCACTCATGTATAAAATTTTGATTACATAAACCATGTCATTCACTCCACAAACCACATCCATCGTGATTTATCATAAATCCATCATACCATCGGCAATTTGTAAGCTATGGAACTTCTCACTTCATACAAAAGGGACAGCCAATTCCTGCGCAACCTGATTTTCATACCCTTTACAAAAGTGGGCAGTGCTCACCCAAGCATGAATTATTTTCGGACCTTTTGGTGTCATATGAAAGAAGAGACTCTGAACTATCCGTATATATAGACATTTCCAAAAAAAGTTTATGATGTTTTTTTAATTGGGGGCCCTTTCAAAAGAGTAAATTTTTTTTCTGGGACACTCAGTAGACCTAGAGGGAAGAAGAACACAGAAGACAAAGTAGCAGAATCAGATCTGTGATGAAATGAGAGGTAGATAAGCATCAAGAGAAAGGGGAAAAAAAAACAGAAAGATAAAAAGATATGCTAGATGACAAGGAAAAAGAATAAAGAGGAAAAATGATGAAGTAGAGTGGGAGAGACAGAAAACAATGAAGGAAAACATACACAGCCATTTGATATTTACCTGCCTGAATATATCACTGCCTCTGTTAGTAGTCTTTGAATTCTGTTGCTGAGCTCGGGTCATCTCTTTCTGCAGCTTCAAAAGCTTAGCATCATACTATGATCCACATGGACAATAAGAACACATATATAAAGTGCATTATGAAAATCTTTCACACAAATCTGGGTTGTCATATGCTTTGATGAATTTCATAAACTAACATTTTTATCCACAGATGGTGACTGAATTGTTCTCTTTTTTTTCTATCTCTCTGTAAAAATTGTACGATAAAGAGGGTCACATATTGAATCAACCATTACATTTCAATTTCTTTTCTTTTTCACTAAATGCATGACACAGAAATTCATTTAATTTGTTGTTTTTGTTTGTATAGGTTTTTTAGGAGGGGCCGGGTGGTTTTGTTTTGTTTGTTTGTAATGGGTTATTAAAAACATATATGTATCTATTAATTATACACATATTCTCTTGGAAGATAAGTCCTTCAAGCATGTCCAGTATACTACAAACTTGGGTATGTGGAAGACGTGTACTTAACCCTAATCAGGCTGGGCTTTTTGAGCGATGCTACACCTGGAATCAGCCCCCCCCCCCCCCCCCTTGAGATCTCGGCTGTCGATCGAGCATGTCACCCGTGATGTCATCTACCAATTTTCGTAGTTACATTTTACGAAATAATTCATTACGTAATTAATTATGCTAATTTATGCGTAAATCAGACTTTTTACTATAAATCACTAGTAGAAGCTTCAAATAGTCTTTTTTTTGTTGTTGTGAACACTCTTTGTAGTGTTGTTAACAAGTATACATGAAAAAAAAATTGGAATCAAATTTAATTTCTTATATATTTCATTGTTTTGGAAATTTCGTATGTATTTCTTTGTTTTTTGACTTTTTGTTTTTTGTTTTTTCGACAAAATTCTTTGCCAATACTATTTGGATCATAACCAGACTAAAACTAATTGATTTTGATCATTAATAGTAGAAATAATCATACATTTATGAATTATTGCTGAAAACACAATTTGTATTGGATTTGTACACGAAATCACGTTTTTGAGCAATTTTTGATCCGACATGCGAGTACAAAATATCGCGTAACTTCAGAACCACGTTCCCGGACGTCATGCATTTGGTCTCAAAAGATGCGCGAGATGCTACAGAAAAAGTCGGGCAGCGTTGTGGCGACATCTATGCATGTTGCGGACATATCGCGCGAAACGTCAGGGGGGGTGGATTCCACCCCCCTCCAGCCTTTTTAGGGTTAAGCATTTGCAAGATTATCTTGAAGAATACATGCTGTTCATGAAAACAAACGGCTACAAACCTCTAGCCTTACTCTTGCCACTTCAGTCTGTTTTTCTCTTTCAAGCTCAGCTAGCTGCCTATCAAGTTGATCAACCTCATTCATCTTGGATTGCAAACTTTCTTTCAACAGTCCCACCTCTTTCTCTCCTATATGTTAAGAATGAACAATCACAATGAATTTAAAGTAAATTTAAATGCCAGTTATAATACTGAATATCCTATCAAATAGAGAAAGAATATTGAAGGAGGTGTATTTGTAGATGATTTCAAAACAAATCCAGTTGTTTTCAATAATTACTGAAATATTGTTTATCTAAAGAAATTTTCTTTTTAAATCTGAATTTGGGTTACTGCATTTTATGCTGCGATACTTTGATGCTATTTTACGTTTAAGTCTCCATATAACCCTTTTGTAACTGGAGCTAAGCCTCCCACAAATTCCAACCTTACAACAAACATTTCCACCAATTTATCCTCTAGAATTTAACCATCATAATCTCCAGTCCCTATCATTTATCTTAAAATCAAACATTGAATCAGTAGCACCCAGAACCTGTGAAAATTGACTGATCATATGAGCAAGTCTTCACACTGTATCCCACTGACAGGAAACTTGTTTCCGATACTGGTTGCTGTAAGCCAGAAATGCATATCAAACTCATCTGAATCCCATCCTGACACTCAGCAGCAGATATTAAACTTGTAGCCTTATGTAGCTTACTCTGTGCTGTAGCAGATTCCTTGAGTTCATCTGTTTCTTGCTTATGAGCTGCTTGGAGTTCTTCTATCTTCTTCTCAGATTGAGCTATTGCTAGCTTGTGTTCCTGAAACAACGTGCAAGAAGTAAACTTTATTTGACCATGGATATGTTGGTCTAAAGTCTAACTTTCCATATCAAACTACCCTGAAGACCTTAGGGAAAAAACACATTTTGCTTTACAAATCTATAAACTTACAAGCCACATGTACACATCCCTTTAGTTTCAAATAAGCTGATTGTAAAATGCCTGTGTCTATATATAAATCAACAATAACCAAAAGTGGGATCAAAAGTAGATAAAATCAATTTTAAGTGAAAAGCAGAAAGTGAGCAACAAAAAATCACAATCCAACATTATGCCTCATCATCACTGGTGTGTTTTAAGTTCAATAATGCATGATATCTATATGAAATTAATTCTCTAAAGCCCTTACCTCTCGAGTAATCGCAAGCTCATCGATTACATTTGTAGCTTTTTCTTTCAGCTCTTGGTTCTCATCTGTGAAAAAGTAAATATATGAGCGACCCAAGTATGAAGACCGAAAAGAAAACTTAGATGCTTTACTAGACAAAAGCTAGACAAAATACAAAACAGAAATAGGGAGAGGCCGAGAGTGAGAGAAAGAAGAGTCTATGGAACTAAAAAAAAAACGCTTATTTCCATTTATAAAAAGATTTCATTAATCTCTGTTACAGATATTTCTCCATATGTACAGTATTTTGGAATAAAAATATTTTAAAATCTTTCATAATGCATAATATTGCAGCTAAAAAAAAGTTACATCTATGGTAGATATTAATGTACCATTGCAATACACAAAGCTTGCAAGCATAACTTTCTGAATAACTTTCTTTTTGCAGATCAATATTTCAGACAAATCAATAAGACTATGCATTCTGTGCAAATATACTCAATCTTTAGTTTAAAACAGAGCATAAAGATCCATTTGCATCATTGCTCACAATCTTATACATCTGGCATACAACCTTCAAGATTGCACTTGAGCTTCAGCATGTTCTGGAGCTTGGTCACCATCTCTTGAGCCAGTCTGAAATCTGCATGAAAAAACAGAAGATAAATATAAAATATCCAGAGTGCAAGTTATTCATGCTTTTTAACCCATTCATGACAGAGGTCCACATTTTGTGGTTCGGCCTAATATCTTTTGATGCAAAGCCCTAAAAATCATACCAAATACATGAGCAGAAAGAGCAAAAAATTCTACACAAACTGTGCCCATTTTGGTTGCGTCAATATTCGTTGTTTGATGCTGAAATTTTTTTAAAGGAAAATAAGCATTAAAATCCTTAAATTGGCAATGTGATAGAAAGTTTAAAATCACTGTTTTCCCCTGCAAATTGGCAACTTTTTGACTTCTCATAATTTCTATCAATTTATATTCATTTCAGATGCATGACATTTTATAAGAAAAATGTAGCAATAAAATAAAAATGTTGGTGTTGCCAATATGAAGAATAAAAGCTGATCAAATTAGGCTTTAAATAATTCCTGTCACGAATGGGTTAACCCATTGGCAACACCAACGTTTTTATTTTATTGCTACATTTTTCTTACAAAACGTCATGTATCTGAAAGGAATATAAATTGACAGAAAATATGATAAGTCAAAAAGTTGCCAATTTGCAGGGGAAAACGGGGATTTTAAACTTTCTATCACATTGCCAATTTAAGGATTTTAATGCTTATTTTCCTTTAAAAAATTTTCAGCATCAAACAACGAATACTGACGCAACCAAAATGGGCACAGTTTGTGTAGAATTTTTTGCTCTTTGTGCTCATGTATTTGGTATGATTTTTAGGGCTTTGCATCAAAAGATATTAGACCAAACCACAAAATGTGGACCTCTGTCACAAATGGGTTAAAGAAGTTGGCGAAAATATATGATGTTGAAATAACCATTTCTACTAGAAATATTTCCAACATTCTGCAGTGCAGCAGTATATGACTTGATGGGGGGGGGAGGCTTGCCCCTTACAGGTTTGTGTTCCTAGAGCTTTTATACACTTAACTTGTATTAGATGAAGTTTATTTCATATTTTTCAGAGTTACATTAATTATTTTATACACAGGAAGTATATACCAGTACTAGTATGTGGCACAAGTACCAAACCCTAATGCTGTCTGCTCATTATTACCATCACTCTGAAGTAAATTGAGGATCAGTCAATAAAAAAAAGTAGAGCTCCTTCATTTCTTTGCTGGAGAGGGGTAGGATGGCCAGAAGGAAGTGTAAATTATCAATCAAAATGGCTCTCCTACCTTTCATGGTTTCAGCATGTCTCTCTTTGGACGATTCGTATTCTTTCTGCAGAAGAGCAACTTCATTCTCCAAACCCTTCTTCTCTTGGACCAGCTTTTCATGATGCTGATTGGAAAAAAAAAATGAATGAAATGCACAAAAGAATCAATAATGGCACTTTGATTTGTATTATAAATACACAGACAATTATTTCAAAACTATTATTTATGAAGTTTTTAAACTGTTTGAAGGGGATGGCATCTCCATGGTATCTTCTATCTAGAGACATTGGCATAATGAGCCAAGTCTCCAGTGGAGGCTGTGCTATGAAAATAAGAAAAAATTAGGAGGGGTCCAGCTACTGACAAGCAACAAAAACAAAACAAAAATGAGGTGAGTCCTCAAGGGAAATGAAGAATAACAGCTTAAAAAGGGTCCCATCAGCTAGATATTCAAGAAAATTTGATGCAACAATAATGTTAAAGAGATATTGTGCAGATTAGTATGCTAATGAAAATCTGTTTCAGAGTATAACAGATAATGTACAGCCAAGTTCTTTTCAAATAATGGATAGAAAAAAAAAATGGAAATGATATCACATTAATTGGCTGATAGTTTTCCTTTCAATAAAACTTTTCCTTTATCAATGACATGTCAATACATACTCTGTGCCAAGAGCTGAACTCTTCCACTACTTTGTCCAAGTCAATGATGCCCTTTGTCGATGAAATGGCCATTGATCTAAATAGGCAATTAAAACAAAATCCATGGATTACTTATACCCTTTTTTCAATGTCTAAAGTCTGAAACTAAGCTACAGTCTTTAGCAGTGTAGCTAGCTGCTAAAATTATGCGCTAATTTGGGCTTTGATAACTATCTTTGATTAGCTCTTGGTTGGTAGCATAGTTTGCCATAGGCAGTAAAGAATAGACTGTCCTTTTTCAGCATTTCACACTGCACATCAGATAATCTACTGGTTATTCTGTATGGGATCTGCAAAGACTTTTATATAGATTAGAATAAATAAGGTAAGTCAGTGCTGGCAGATTATCTACCAAGGTCTAAGTTTGCACTGCATTAAATGACAAAAAGAAAAATTAGATCTGGCCTTCTGGGTTAATGAAATTTTGACTAACATTAACTTTCTGGACTCTAGTAGTAAATCTATGATGTGGAATTCTTTATAACATTACAAAAAGGACATTTGTCAAATGTATGGAGAAGGTTGATGAAGGACTCCCAAGATCAGGCGCCCAGAGCGATGGCTCCGTCATTTCTAGTTCTCGGCGCATGCAGCTATATATATGGAGTGATAAATAGTCTAGAGTAGACCATGCAATCCTAATGCAGCGCAGTTTAATATAAGAGCATCGATCGCACACATGCACCGTTCTTGTCCGTGCCGCCGCGCCCGGCCCCACTGCTGCTGCAACAACACCCCAACACAGTCACGATCACGGACACAGCCACAGCCAGGTTTTGAGAACAGTTATTTCTCCTTTTTATTTATTTGTCTTCACTCCTCCTTCTCTCATACACTTTATTGCATTCTTCTCATCGTTACTTTCTCACTACAAATTGTAATCTCCAGCACGGATCGACTGTAGTCTACTTACATTCTAAATGACTTCTCTCAAACTGCTACAGTAACGTCTGCTAGCGCTACCGATCGATGCATGGATGGTGGTACTGTATGCATGCGTGCACTGTGTACTGGCGCTGGCGCGCGCAGTCCGACCGCGGCCAGGCGGTGGTTATCGATGCGATGCTGCGGGAACAGAATTCATCTACCGTAGATGTAGAATGACTGCATTTCCGTTATTCCGGCCGGCCTGGCTTAGA
>CM057157.1:11572311-11734811 GCA_029962745.1 Echinometra lucunter
CTCGATAATAGACAGAAAGGTCAACACAATAGGATGGGAGAGTCATTCTCCAATCAACAATGATAAGCAAAGAGGGAAGGGAGTGGGTTTATGTGGAGAGGGGCTGTGCAGGGGTATAAGCTCCTGCCCATCATATGCAACGACAGAGGCCAACCAGGAAACCACTGTTTGATTGCATGATCCCGCGGCGCTCGTCTCTTTCACTCTCCTTCACGGTCCTCCTAACGAAGAAAGGATCGTGGGGAGCAAATTGGCTTAAGGTACGGCGATGACTCGCAAGGGCTCCGTAGAACTGATAGCAGGCTGAGATTAAGGGCTCCATACTCTTGCCTGGCTCGTGTTAGTGCTTCAACAAGGGATACTGGCCAGAAAAACTCGAGCCAGACAAAAATACACTTGGCTATCACGTCATGCAATGACCAACTTCCTTAGTTTGCAGCCTAGCGTTGTGGGAGAGATAGATCTACCCGGTAAGCTACCCACGTGTGCTCATGTGTCACAACCTAAACACACGCAGGCCTTTCCTTTCACCTACATCAAACTCAGGCCAATTCCTGTTCTCAAAGTATTAATTTCTGCACAAAAAACCTAGTTTCAGTACTGCACTGAATCACCAGTATGGCTCAAAATTGAATCATTGAATACAATAATGATCTATGTATGATGTGAAGTTCTTGTCAAATAACAAAAGCTTAATATCAAAACTCATTTAAAACTAATCCGAAGATAATTTGGCTTGAAGCTATGGAAAATTTGTATCATACGAAAAGAAAATATCCAATGAATTAAATCTTCTAACATTCTTTGAAGACATAAGTGTTTGATCAAACAAGACCTCTTTTTGATAGACAATGAAATTTATATATCACCGTGATACATTAAGTTCTGAAATAGCCAGAAACTAATTCTATCCTATATAGTAATCATCTGTCACAGAAATCTTGTTAAAGCAAAAGTTCTGTGAAGTGCTAAGGCTCACAGGAAAAGTGTGATAAAATGGAGTGTTATCTAACCATAGGCGCAGGCTGATTTCATCTCCTAACAGAAATACAAACCATCCTGACCAAAAGTGTCCCTGCCAAGAGTACCATATGAGCACAGCCCCTAATCGCCATACATCCCTTCCTCATCAACTCAGACAATATGATCAGAGCTTTGTGCCAAAATCTGATTACTCGCCTTTCTCTCCCTGAAAAGCCTATCATCTATCCTTCTATCAGCTATGGGGCACGCACCATGGGCATTTCCATATTGTCTTTCCGCGACTAGGGCTTGTCTAATTAGAATCAGCATTGCTTTGGTTCTAGTTTTCTGTTTAAAGAGACATTTTGGACTATTTCTTTAATCTCACACTCCCTTCGCCTTACTTCCCATTCCAAACTCCTTCAAATAGTGATTCACAGGTTTCCCTCTCCTTTTCCCCTCAAGCTTGATAAGAAGCAGGAAGAGAATCACGATTTGGTGCCCCTCCCACTACATGCCAGCAACCCGCCAACGGAGCACCTTACATTGATGAGAAGGTGATTAGGCCCAGAGCCATCACCTTTGATTAGCCCCTGCTAATTAAGTCTTAATCAACCCTCTTTACTTTCCTCTGGTTTGTGGCGAGTCTTAAGAGGGTGAACGTACTTTAGATGTGTCACTCTCCTTCTCTCTCTCTGTCCGTCTGAATCATACGTAAGATTGGCGGTCAGGAAAAGGGGGGAGGTTACGGAAGCGGACAAGAAAGTCTCAATGCCTTGTCATTGTGGGAATTCAGGCCAAACGTGTGTCTCCACTGTTTCCAAGTAACAGGCAACAATGTTCCATGTGGCTCATAGTAATGTCCCCTGTCTGCAAGACTTTCATAGCAACACATCATAAAACATCACTACAATTACAATAGCAGTGGCACATAATTTTCACTGCACCTTTTCCCATGTACTGATTTGTAGTGTTTTGGATGTAGCACTGTAACTCTTCATGATTCCTCAGTTTGCCTAAGAGAATAATACAAGCCTTGAGAACACTTCGAGGCCAAAGTATGCTTGCTTAGTAACTAACAGCATATATAACTTCACTATGAACATGTTTGTTTCTAGAATATGTTAGTGCAAAGAGTAGGCTATTCAATGAGTTCAAAGGACTTTAAATGAAGCCTAACAAAAATGATGTCAAAGTACTTCGCAAATTTATTTCTATGATTAACTTCAGAATAGTTATATGAAAGATGACATCACAGAAGACCTAAGAAAGCACACATATGTGTGTAATTTGTGTAATTCAAATTGTACACAGGTTTAAACCAGAGGTTCATGACTGTCGTGGCACTCGAGTAAGTCCCAGACATATTGGAAAATGCTCAAGTTTTTAGTCCAGTATGGAAAGATGTCTTTTGACAAGTGAATGGAAACAATGGAAATGAAATGCTGATGACACCCATCAAGTAAATTGCTCCGTCATGCTAGAATAGACTCAACTACCGGCTCTTGTATCTGGCTTCAAAGTCGCAGCCAAGAATTCAGAAAATTGAATCTTTTCATCCTTCAAGGAAGTCCATATTCCAATACTATTAGCATCAGATATTGACAGGTCAAAGACTTGGATTGAGTCAGTATTTTTATCTCTACAATTTGCACTGTGCAGTCTGGTTAGTTTATTTATATCTACATTCCAAAGATTGCTATATCTCAGATGATCTAAGTTGATCATCTTATTCTGACTCCATTTGCATTGGACTTCCTCTGATCAGCAAATATAGCATCTTTCTATTTTAAATTCTAAAGTAACAATTTCCCAGTTTTACAAATATAGATTATAAGTAACACTTACAGATCATATTCTATATTTAAGTAAAATGCAAGAAAGAACTATGCCTTGTTTATACCAGTTCTACTTGTGCTGTAGAATAAGTTAAAAAGATAAATTTTCATTGTGAGACTTCATGAAACCCATCAACAAAATAAAGTCTATTCTTGGACATGTACAGACCTACAAGAAAGAAGCTGTTTTACAAAGGTACTAGGAAGTAACAGAAACAAGTCTTCAGTAACTTGAGCAAGAAGAAATAGAAGATACCGACAAAGACAAGAGGCAGACTGTTATGGGACATGTGGTCCAGCAGTGACTGCTCAAAAGCTGTTTACATAGATTAACTGACTGAACAGTATACTCAACCCTGGACTCAATAGTATACTCAATCCTGGACTCAAAAGTACACTCAACCCTGGACTCAACAGTACACTCAACAGCATACTCAATCCTAACCAGAAACCTAACCTACAACCCAGTAGCAAGTCTTCCACTAAAAATGCATCTTTGAAGAAACAGAGACTGAAGCAAATGTTGCCTAGCAAAATTCAGATCACCTTTGAGAAGGCTTACCTAGTTGGTCCCAGAGTTGTCTATGTTTGTCTGTCATTGGTGTTCCTTGTTGCCTCCATAGTTGTAACCTAGGATCCACCATGAACTGTTCTGTGATTAACGTCAACATGCGCGCTCCATTGGAGTCACGAACCCGTAACATTTCTCGTACCTGATCAAAGAGAAAATAAATATTAGAGATCATAGCACTACATCCACTTGGCAAATAGTGAACAAAATAAGTAGCAATAAAGAGGGAGAGATTAAGATGAAGAGATCTCTAAATGTGGTTTAGATGTCTCAATAACAGTTATAGGAAGAAAAATGAACAAAAACTTTCATCCTTTTAACATTAATACTCCTGCAAGAAACTCAAATGCCTTTCTTTTTTCACTTCCCCTTCTTCATCTACCACCCCCATCCTACCCCCTTGCCGGTCTCTCCATTAGGACAAGGATAAATATAAATTTCAAGCAACATTTGACTAGTCCAAACAGAAGCTGATAACAAACCAGAATATCCTACAAGCAGTTTCTACACAAGCAAAATGAAATTAAAAGAAAAATGTGCTAACATTAAATGCACCTTCCAAGGTACAAATTGGTTGATGTTTCTCACCTTGGCAAATAATGAGTTAAGTTGTTTCCCCGAGTCATAATAGCTTCCCTGCTGAAGATAGAGTTTGACCTGTTCTTGGACCTGCTCCTCGTCAAGATGCCAGCAGCTATCGTCATCGATACTGGCTCCAGCTGTAGGGTCAGGTGCACCTGGGGCAAGCACAAAGATTATGCAAAAACAGATTTATATATACAATGCGCTATTAGTATCATTTGTAAATCTATCAAAACTACAGCATTTCACAGAAAACAAAACTTTCAGAGTGGGCAATTAAAAATAATAGCACTTAAAACGAACTACATGTACAGAAAGTTAGAAACAATTTAAGAAGGATAAATTATAGCCATTAAGATTAGGCAATAACAATGTGTTCAACAGCAACTGAAAGCAACTTAATGTAAATCGATACTTGACATATTAAAAAGTCAAAACACCTCAACACTTCCTGCAGAGTACAGACAAAAAAAAAATTTATACAAAACAAACTAAAACTAAGGCTTTTACATGTAGATTAGGCAATGACAAACTGTATCACATTCAAAACCAATTTTGTATCACATTAAATCTTTATCACAATAACAACGAAACTATTGGTAACTCAGACACGTCACATACATGTCTATATGACTGAATTTCAAGGTTGCTCACAATGTGTGCACAATCTTCACTCCCATGACAAGAATTCCTAACATATACATGTGTATGCACTCAAGCTGGCATTTAGGATTGTATAAAATCCCACAAGTAAACCGATTTCTAGCCAATTACAGTTGATATACATGTAACTCAAATGCGATACATTCCATATCTCAGAATATCAACACACTGTGCACATAATTATTGTTACATCAACCCTGCTCCAAATACATGTAAGGAAAGGAAGAGAGAATTGAGGCAAAGTCTAAAAGAATCAATGAAGCTATTGGAAGGTACAAATGCCAAGGTGGCCTCTATCTATTCAGCTCTCCCTGCTATTCAACTCACCCATGATCAATGAATGTGTATGCATGCAAGGAACAGCTCTCAACCCGACATACAAACCAAGTACACCAAACTGGGTCACTCGTTTCTATATCCTCATTCTATCCACGTTTTTTCTGATCCAGTTCCAGTTCTAAATGCAGCACAATGGCTTGTTGCATCAGTGAAGGGCTTTATCTTTCAATATCTACTTCTCCTTTACTATCATACTGATGAAGAGAGAGCGCAAGACTAGAAGTTCGTTTTGTCTTTGAAATGCCAAGGCATGGGCCATTGACCTAGACAGGGTATCCCGGATTTTCAAGATTTTGTATTTCAAGATTCTCTGATCATTATAAAAGGGAGGCAGGCAGGCAGGCAGGAAGGAAGGAAGGGGAGACCAAGTGTTACCAAAAGGTCAATGAGGAGCAGGAAAGAGAGATTTTGTATTCCGAGAACTACTGTATTTATACAAGGAAAACTATGGCTTGGTTGTAATTTACCCCTTGTAATCCCTTTTCAAAGCAACAGCATGGGGAATTTTTCAACCTTAACAAAAAGATAAATCGTATGATCTCTACAAGTGTTGTTATGGAAACAATATAAATTTAAATTTTTTTCTCTCTACTCCACTCTCAACGACCTGCAATACCATTCAACTGTCTATCTGAAAATTCAGTCAAGGCTGTATATATGCAAATTTAAGTAAATAATCCAACCAAACCAACATTAATATCACCCATACTTAGAGTCATTGGAATTGAATAATTCCCTGGCACTCTGTCAATTCCTGCATCGTCAATACTAACTATAAATAGTATCCCTAAATGTGACCTATATTTGTTTTAATGCATTCCAATACATGTCACCAAATGTGTATATTTAGGTCTGGTGAGAGGCATGACTGAATACAAGTTTAGATCAGGGTATGACAATATAAATCTCCTCACTGTATGCAACCTCGCAGGTATCAACACACTACACCTGTGATCACTGAACAGAGGCTTAAGACCTTGTCATTTTCTGTATCAGCCAGAAAAGATGGGAACTGGCAATTGGCAGAAAGCCGCCCTGCCAGTGAAGAATGTTTTGCGCCGATCTTCCTCCTTGTCATCGGAAAGGTATAGCTTCTGTAAGTGCACCAGCTGATCAAGCCATTTCCAGCAATTTCCTGCAGATTTGATGGGGGATTTTCCTGGCCCTTTTACCCTCCCCCTCCAATTTGATGCATCCCAATGATGTTACTGTTAGAGAACACAGCTACAACCATCAAACACATGCACATGTAATGTGGTTGTTGGGGAAAGAGAAACTGTGGAGGCTGATGTATCAGCCCTGATTTGGATTACAGTTGGGTTTCTTATCTTATACCTCAACAGATTTGTGAGAATGAGTGTATGTATGTACATGTATATAAAATCTGGGCAAGTCCTATATATTTGGTCATGGTGATATACATGTACCATACATTAGCAAACATTATAGAGTTATGAAAATGTATATGAAAATGTATATGAGTTCATATATCATTTTACTTTGTGTTTCCTGGAGATCCCAGCTACAGTAGAGATATTTGTTTATTACTACCTTTAGAAATACTTATAAGTATGATGTGGTCCAGAACTTTTAGGACAAAACATCTTGACTTACTCATCTACAAGGTGTTTAAAAAACAACACGTTTCATAAGCAATAAACTTGTATCAGAGTGAAAAGTTGAAAATGTCACATTTATTTGGGGTAGATTCTATGATTTTTTTTTTCCTCATTAATAATCTTAAACAGTGGTTTGAATATTTGATGACATTGTAACATTTTGGAAAATTAAGTCCACAAAAACCTATGTGTGTCAGTAATTAAGTCAGAATAGAACAATTCTATTGTCAATTCTGCAAACATTTTGGTCTCCAGTATCATCAATGATTCATTACTGCTGAATAGGGTACAATAGAATTTCAAAGTTCCGCGATACACAAATGCCATTAATGGGCTATGACTCAATTACTGCTACACACAAATTTTGTGGACTCATGTTTTCCAAAAGGGAAAATCGAATTGAATATTCAGAGTATCATTTAAAGAATATACATAAAGGAAAATTCCTGAAAACCTAGTCCCAATAAATTTGACATCCTTCAACTTTACACTCTAAAAACTTCAGTGTGATGTGATTTATGACTTTTGAGTTATTAATATCAAAATTGTCAGATTGTTTTAAAAACACCTAGTACAATACAGGTACATGTAGCTATATAACTCAGGTCACATGCTAAGTCTTTGTGATGTCTTCACACCCTTAATCACTGTTATGACTACTTTAAACTTTTTAAATCAAAGTATTAGACCTTTGTGAGTTTTTGGTTTCAGTGGGAGGGTTCGCAAGGCTTTATCTACAACTGTTTATTGCTGCAAATGAAACTTAGCCACTTAACTTTGTCTCTTTTTTCAGCAAAACAGGAAAGCTGTTTGTGGATTTGAAGAGAGGAAACATCGGCCAGAAAGTGATCTTAGTCAGGAAGTTTCCAGACACCAAGTGGTTTCTCTATCTGATACTTCCTACCAAACCTTCCTTGGCCATATATTCCCGGAGACAAAGAAACTTCAACTGCTATGGAAATGCAAAGTATTGATATTGGTAAAACAGAAGCTTAAATTTACCTGCGAGCTGGTTGATTTCTGACTTAGACTGCAAGATCTCATCTGCAAGTTTCTGTGCTGTTGGCAGGACATTTGTGTGGTGTGCGGCAATGAGGTACTGAGCGAATTTCTGGAGTTGTTCCCGATCCATTTGTAGCAATGTCTCGGAGATAGGCAAGCGTAGCTGGACTTCCCGCGCCCGCCGAATTCTGTGAAGTGAAAGCGCCACCACATGTTGGCACCAGAAGATGTCACGGTTGCCGCAGGTGCAGGTTACTGCCGTGATCTTACAGCGATCAAAGCTTATCGATACCCGATGCCTTTGCTCTGGTTCGTAGAGCTGACCACTGGGTTCATTGACCGTACCACTGAGATGGAAGCCTGAGGTGGAAAAATAAGAAGAGAACTGTTTAGAATTTTGATAGTGATTTGAATACACACTAACACAATTCACATTGATGTAGATATCCAGTATCTTTCCCAAGGAGACAATTTCTCTGCATTATTTCCTGTAATACAACTTACAAGAATAAATCTCCTTGATCGATGGGAACTGAAAAGGCATGCAACATATAATTGTATAAAATATAACATAAATACATACATGCAGTAGACTATGCTTGCTGGATTAATAAAACATCTATTAATAAAGCCTTTCACTCTATTAAAGACAGTAGAGAAAATTTGAGTGAAACAGATATTGGAGCCAATCCATACTGGCATCACTTCAATAATTCATGTCTTCACTGATAAAGAAAATGCCAGTGGGCATTGTCTGTTTTATCCTCAGCATCTTTCTGGCACTAGCATGGCATGTACATGTAGAAGGCAAACTTTGAGGGTCTATGAGAGTGTACAACCTAGTACTGGCAACATCACAAAGGTCTCTGAGTAAACCAAACATAAGTTGGAGAGCCAGTTTAATCAGCCTGCTTGAATAACTGTTATTTTATAAGACAAACTACAATTTTTCTTTCCACTGCATACTATGAAAGAGGCACAAAACTGACAAGATCTAATTCATTCAGTGCTAATTAAATCATTTGTTCAAAGCCTAGGACAGTTTCTCCTATCATTATCTTCAGTTACTTGTAATGCCTTTCTTGATCTCAAAATTCAAATACACCGCAGAGAAATTTATGCCATTCTGCATAAAATGATTTCCACTTCTCCAGATCACTCTATATCTATTTCATTTGTCTTTTATTTGAACATCCTTTTCAATCACTCGATGTATTCTTCCTCTATTTCACTTCCTTTAAAACCCCACCCTCTTCTATATCTATGAACAAAGCTTTGCAGATATCCTCCTACGTGTAACTCCAATGACAAATTACTTCAATTAAGTCATTTCTGACTGCTCTACAACCAAGAGGACTATTAGAGGTTGATCTGAATAACATGATTTATACATCGAGATGCAACCAACTTCATTTATTTCATGTTAGTTGAGAATGATTTACTATTTTCATATTTGCATGGTATAAGTATTCTCTAGCGGACAATAACTCAGTGAGGGGATTGCAGAAAGTATGATTTACTACAGCTGTAGCTGGAGGCCATTAGAATTATTTGTGATCGTTGAATTTCATCAAATCACTTAGCATGAACAATCATCCAACATACAAAGCATGTTTTATTACCCTGGCAATTACTCTTTTATTCTGTTGCCAATCTCCTATCTACTGAAAAGGCTGTAATGGGTTTGATGGAGAAGGGGGACTCACAATGAACATACATGTACAACTACATGTATGTTCATTGAGTGACATGGCCAGGACATAAGATATGTTTTTTTAATTTAAAGAAAAAGTGAGTAACTGCGGACCGTACTACAAACTGTAACTATTCATTTTAAAAACCTAAAAACATCTTGATAATTTTTTTTCTCTTTCAAAACATTAAAACATCTGACTCAGCAACAAAAGATATCATAACTTAAAGCAGCCAGCAACTGGGAAATCATGGGGAAAACGAATTTGCAAAAGGCTTGTTTACTTGTACACTATAATCCGTCCGTTATGCGAGCCTGTCGGACTAATGCAATAAAAGTTAGGACAGCAAGAAGTTTACCGAACTCAACCTAGTCATACACTTCGGGTTCTCACATTTCTCAACAACTCTAAGTGTTTAGACTCTTAACAGGTCTCATCGTGTTCACTCGAAGAAACGTCTTGTATAATGCTCCTACATTTCAAAATACAAAATATAGTTTACTTCTGGTTTGTTAGTCTAGCCATTAAACTCCACTGCCTTTCCCCCGACACGTCGTCGCCGCGGATTACGTAACACCCCTTAGGCCCTCCCAGGGAGCTGGCCATGTAATTGTTTTTCCATATGACTAGCTGTTTATTAGCCTTTTTCACTGCGTGAAATTTGAAACACGTACGGCAATAAATCACAGTTGTTTAGAATGGATTATCCCTTTTCTTGAAACTCGAGCGGCCGACTGCATTCCCCCTCTCTCATCTGAGATCACCCTGCCTTTCCCCATGATTTCTCAGTTTCTATTCCCTTTAACTTATACTACGATAATCCCAAACGAACATGTATTTGTGATATACATGTAGTGCTTGTTCAGATGATCAGTATTATAGGTTAACAAAGACCTGCCCTTTTTCAAAAGCTTCATTACCAATATGAAATATTACTCAACATTATTTGCATCATCAAGCACGTTCAAGCTACAGGTTCTAAAGCTCTTGCATGTCACCTAATCTTTGACAGGTATAGTTATACACTGTAGGACACGCCCCACTTTCCTCTACGCCTGCCTCTACCAATCTCAGATTCCCTTGCCTGGCCCAGAGTTTAAGCCAAGAACCTACATGTAGGTCGGCCTGGTGCAGGGCTGAAGGCAAGCTCTCGCCAAGGTAATGCTGAGAAAATCGAGCAGGCAAGATCTGAGATTTGGCAGGGCCCTTTGACAAGCTACACCATCCATGGTTACACCCAGTACACTGAGGTTAGGGGTTTAGGCTACATTGAGAAGATGGAAGAGGTGTTATTCACACTACAAACTGACAAGGTGGTTAGAGCAGGGTGCATTCACGATAAAAGTACGTGTATAGACAGAAACACAGTTGCAAAGAAAATTACACCTGTATACATACGAATTAGAGAAAATAGCACAGAAAAAAGATAGGGGTCAGTACAATCACACAACAGCTAGAAAAGGGCCCATAAGTTTACACATGACAGATAGACATATTGAAGCACATTCACACTAGCAAAACAAAAACAAACAGAACAAATGGATGCAATAGGATACTGAATGATATACATGGTTGTACATGAAAACAAAAACATAACTGCATGCACTAAAACTATATAAAACAGCATTTGCAGATGCCATTGTCAAATTGATCAAATCAGACAATTGCATGCATCGAAGGCTTTCGTAGCAATGAACTCAAACAGTTGCTAAATGATATCTTTCTCTAATGTGAACTCAAAAATCTTGATTGAAAATATGATATCAAGTATGATTGGACATGCATATCTTCTTGCATGTCCTGAAAATATTACATGAGATTAGGCTTCTCAAGCAGGAATAAGTCAATGCAAAACAGTTAAGAAGGGAAATGAGAATTCCAGAGTGGTTAAGAGGACTAAAGATCTGCAGTTAGATTGGGAAGAAAGTCAGTGCCTTGCACTTTTTCAATGTTACTTTTACAGAAAGCTTACTAAAAACCAAGGTTTTGAAAGAGAGGAGATTAACAGAGGGGGAAAACTCATTGCTAATCTTGCCCTGAGAACCAGATTAGTAATAGAACGCATTTAAGAGCTTCACCCTGCAAGTGTATGCTTTCAGCTGGTCTCGTGTTTTAAGACAGCTTAGTAATTCTATCAGACCACATGCCTACAGTCACGCAGCTTTACGCACCCTCTCACGCAATATCCCATCATGCAGCAGAAAAGGAGCACCAAAGGGGGACGAACGGGAAACCGTTGCCATAAAACGGAGCACAGATGGACAGATGGACAGATGGACATACTTTATTGGATCAGATTTGAATTCATGCTTGCATCAGTAAACAAAAAAATTGGCTTTTGGGTAGAGCGAATTCTATATAAGTGCATCTACAGCTTTCGCCAAAGTCCTCAAGATGATATAGAGTTAAAGGAATCACATATTACTTCAGTTTATTAATCATTAATGACATATACACATAACCATTGTCAGCTGGAGGAATTTCATCCATATTGATGATGCACAAAAGGGTCAACAAGAAAGAAATTACTGATTTTGCAACCGTAATGCCAATACTGGAACGAGAACCAGATTCCACTAGACCATAGTTTGTGAGACGGTACCGTATTGGTGAGAATATGAACCCACATGACACCAATGCACACATGTAAAATACGACGCAGTATCGCCCTCAAGAGAAAATCGAAAGTGCAGCGGGAGAGAGCCACTTGCCGGGTGAGGGAGAAAGAGTGGGCGCAGAGCTTCTTCTAAACCCCATGTAAATGCGTCCACTCGCCTCTCTCAAGCACCCTCCTACACGTACGGGCTGCGGATCTGCTTTCCGGGGTACTCGGACACCCGAATCAATACCACTGAGATGGACGCCAGAGCCTGCTGACAGCCAGCAGACCAAACTGACATGCAAGGGCATGTAGCGGAGATGGGCTTTTCAACAAGCAGGTCCAGATCGGACTACACCCTCTAGGTCCGTCCCCTGATCAGGTTTCCTGGAAGGATGGACATGAAAGCAGAGAGCCTTTCGCCCACACTCTCCACTGGACACGCAACGAAAAGAGCTATTGCTAAGAGGATGTCAAACACAGCACTTGTGACTCAGTTTCCTATCGAAATCTTTTCTAATTGCATTCCCACTTATTCATGCAAGCATGGCTGGACATTTCCATTCTGAATATTCAGGAATAGAGCCTATTCTGTCGCCTATGCCATCAAATGATATTTGAGGAGAGGACTTACCGCAATACTCAAAAGACCTCATACAATTTCTATTCTTTCCATCACCAAGTATCTCATATAAGGGATGCTACCATGACAACCACATATATTCCTTGGGAAGGAGAACTCTAGAGGTCAGAGGAGGACATGAAAATACAAATTTAAGACTAAACTCATGACAGAGGAGCAGAATATCAACATGAAACAATGAAAAATAATTCACATGAGTATGAATGCAGAAAACAACTCTTAAATCACTACATACATATAGAAAGCTGCAAAATATACACTCTGTATCATCCAAAACATTTTTTTATTCTCATATAACCTCCAAAATAAGGCATACACAAAGGCTAATTTCTGATAATAAAACATAATTTTTACGAGACCCTGCTTGCAAGTACATAAGAAATCTTTTGCAACATATGGCTAGAATTTCATGAGGCCAAAGAAGTATTGAAAATCCTTTATGGGATTAAATGATATTAAAAATATCCTAATGGCATGGCTGCAGATAATTATCAATCTGTCATGGTATTACTAAAGAACATAAGAGTCTCTAGCATACTAAAATCTTACATTTCAATCAATGGAAGACAATATTACTAAGGATGAATGGGTAAAAATGATAAACAATGCATATGTCATCAAACAATGTCAAATTTGAAGAAAACTACATGTACAGGTACTGTACATGCATTAGTCTTTCACATACTCTCATTTACATGTATATAGAGTCAAGGCAAATTGTACTCATAAAGTGTCGATATGAAAATGGTAACACAAGCTCAAAATCTTTTGCATTATTATTTTGCCTGAATCATTGCACACTAAGAGATCATCAAACAATAATCAAATGGTGATGATCTTTTCATGCTACACTTCATGACAAGCAATAAGGGTAGCTTGTTCTGCCTAAAAACCACACAAAAACACACCTCCCAAGCAGTCAAACAGAGTTAACAATTCTCCAACCTTGAAAAGAGTCTAACCCTACTTCAAACAGTATTCAGGCTAATTTGTTGATAGTATAATAAGACTATTTCCTGGGACTGATTACAATGTAATCAATGCATGGTATCATTGTACATTCAGACTTTTATTTTTTCACTGCTAAAACTGCATCACTATCAGAGTCAACCTACTTTCAGATAAACCCTGTCGATTTAATTTGACAAAATACACTGTAGAAACTCAACAGTATTAGAGGTTTGCAATATCAGACAGGTTAATTACAACCAAGAATGATAACTTCCCTGTGCTTCAACTTGTAAAACATACATGTAAATGACAAGCAGCCACAGGATGAAATATAGGTTTGGGCATGTTTAGATCTTTATTACATATATACTTTTCTGCAGAATGTAAATAATTTTGTTGAAACTGAAACAGATGTGTCTGATTACAATGGAAGCAGAAATTGTTGTAAAAGTGCAGAAAATGAAGCCAAATTTGCAAAAGCTAGTTATATCTGTTCTTAGTATGAAAGGATAACATTAACATGGCACAGTGAATGTAAATTAAGACTATTTTCCTAGAACCAGTTCATCAAAAAATATGTTGTACATTACATGACAGGATGTGAAAATACACAAAATAATAAAAAGAGATGGAAAACAACGTAAGATTTCCAATAATTTTTACTGAAATTCTATTTGAAAGCTGTAGAAGTATCTATTTCATGGAAAAATGCTAGGCAAAAAGCTTTTCTGCATTAATTTGGTGTATCTATGCAAAAAAGGCCCCCAAATGTATTGTGCGAAGAAAAGCCCTTAACAAATATGACATATTTTGAAGCTTTTCTAATGAAAATCCCGTTGCGACACTCTACTGTTCTGAAATTACTGTTGCCTTCCTTGTGGATAGGTTTTGAAGAAATAATGAAGCATTTTATGACAATTTTTCTTCTTTATTCGATTTACAAGAGCAAGCTTTTCGTATCGCCAAAGGCATTTCTGTGCTGATGCGATAAATTTATCCCTGAATATCTTTGGAATGAAATATGACTGCATAATGCATATCCATTTCAAAAAGAATCTTGCCATATTCGCAAGAACTCTATGACCGCTCCCTATTCTGCCTTGTACTAATCACCAGAGGATCAGCCACACCCAGATAATGGCTGTCTTTGTATGAAGATGATGACTACCACGATTAATCCATCATGAAATCACACTTGTGGGACTACACATGCACTTCAATGCTAAAGTGTGGATACTCTACACTTTTATAATGCACTGCATAAGAAATTTATACAGGCACTTGTATAGAGTTTACATGAATATGTGTTATGGTAATGTATGTTTATACAGGAAAACAGCCAAATCATCTTTCATCATGTTTTTTACTGATAATAACGTGACAATAGTCATATTATCTTTTCAGTTTTGATTAGCCTGCAATTGAATCTACTGTGCTTGAAACAAAGGAAAAACCACAAAGGCCCTGTGAGTATAGCCTAAACACTTACAGATCATGAGTGTTTACGTGCATGGAGATGAGTAAGTTGACTAAGGTTGCAGGCAAATCCCACAATACCAGCCCTCTCATTATCTCTCTCTTGTAATTGATTTCAAAGTAATCTAAGGCTTTACGGCTTTTGTTACTACATGGTTTCGCTTACATACCCATGCTAATACATAGCATTTGTAGATCTACCCATCCTAATACCACTCAGCTTCCTCTAACTTTGTATTATCTAGGTCATAGGAACATAGTATCTTCTGTATTGTAAAAGTTCAAATGAAAGAATGGATTCAAGTTTCTTGTCTCGATTCATTTGCTTCTTATATCCAAAATCCAAAACGAAAATATACATCACTTCAACTGGGCTTGATGATGAATGGAGACGAGATTTACTTAGGGTTAGAGGAATAAAGAATCGCAAAGGATCAAGCTTTTCATTCTAACAATGAATCATGGTTTCACATGGTATCATATGAAGCCACTACAGGCTTGCTATTACAATGAAATGAAAATGAAATATATTGTATTTGTATACATGTAGTTGCTTTGTGTTGAAAAGCTTGTCATTCATATTATACTACCTACCCATAAAAAATTAATCTAATGCTATTAATAAATCACATATTATTTTGAAAAGTATAATCCAGTTGCAGGTTCTAATATTTCTGAGCAATGCAAACTGTGCAATTATTAACTCATTGTTTCACTCATGAATGGCTTATGTTTTGTGAAACGACTCTTTTAAATATAGTCACATTACATATTCTTGCTTTCGTTATTAGCTATTAAAAGTACGACACATGAATGTGCCAACAAATCAAAACCAAAACTCTAATTCAATTTATACTGCTTTTGTTCCCAAACAATTGGTTCTAAGGAACAACATAATAGCACGCAAGGTCTGGTTGATATGGTACAAATGTATATGTAAAACATGCACCAACATTCAATGATGGGGATTCCCATAGTACATTCTGCTAAAAAAATAAAACCCACTACATTTTAGTAGTACAGTGTTAAATTCAAATTTAAAAATTCTATATCAAAGACATGTAAATATAGTATGGTGCATACATGTACATGTATAATGTGAGCCCAGAACATAGAGCTGCCTTAATCCTTGCACTCTTTCATCTTTTGTTTTAATTTTACAGTTAATCACCTCACCTTTACAATACATTGCATCTTATCCCCCAAGATATAGAATAAATTACTTTCAGGTGTTTTGTAATAATAATAATAATGATGATGATGATGATGATGATGATGATGATGATGATGATGATGATAACAACAACAACAATAAAATAATAATAATGATAATGATAATAATGCTGATAGTAATATTATAGTCCATTTACATTGTGAAGCTACCATACAAATATACTTTGCTGCACTTTACGCAGTATCATATTTTTACCTGGCTGTACATAGCACAGTTGCCATGATAATGCGCAAAGCAGGGATTTCTTCCTTCCAGGTACTTATTGCACCTGGGTGGCGAGTGGCAAAATGCCTTGCAAAAACTAAAGACACTAGTGCCAGGCTGGGATTCGAACCCTCATCCCTTTTATTGAAAGTGATGTGACAAAACCATTACAGAAGGACACCTCCACACATACATGTAGGCATAGGTATACTATACATGTAGTATAGACCTTCATATCAATGTCTTTCAAATCTACATTCTCATATTCTTATTTCAACTGAGTTGCCAATTGCATGGAAGATCTCTGGTTAAATAAAATGATTATGTGCAATGATATGGAACACTGCTAGCATGCCTGACCACTTCCATTCTGCTTGGGTTTCAACCAATTTGCCTTTGGTTCTTTCAATTCAAGCCTGAAAAATTCTCCATATGCACATATTTTGTGGGCAGAACACCGCATACTCCTTGCTTAGAAAACAGCCCTCGGACGGGAATATTTATACAGCCCGGGGGAGAGCCCCACGAATTACAACTGACGGGCCCTGTGGCTATGTCATGGATGGGGAGGTATAGAGCTTTGAACTTGTTCTGTCGCACACGCATGGGAGGGGAGGCCGGATGAGTGCGCTGCTGTCTGTTTTCCTACCAGTACAACTGGGCTGCATCATCCAGTGCTACACACCAAACCACACACACCCATCACATCTTCCTCTCTCCCTTCTGACCGCCTACACCAAACAAATACATGCAAATCCATCAAACAGAGAGAGAGAGAGAGAGATGAAGGGAGAGATTTTACGGGCAAGTGTGTGTGCTTAGGGGCTGTGGCAGTCACGCAAGCTCTCAATCTTTTAGTGCTTCATACTCCTTCACTGGTGCGTGCCTGTGTGCGAGGCCAAAATGAGAAACAGAACAGGCGGAGCAGCATGTTTGAGAGTCAGCAAGAGAATACATGTAAGTAGAAGCAGTGATGGATGTGCGGTACACACACGAACAAGGGAAACATAATGTATAAATGAAAGAGAAAAAGACAGAAAGATACAGAAAGGGAGAGAAAGAGAGAGGGAGGATATTTGAATATCAGATCATGGGAATGTACCTGTATAAATTCAACTTAGCTTAGCAATAAGCTTATGTAAAATATCATCTGATAAGAGAAGAAGGAAGAAAAGATGAATTCATAAAGGTGCTGCAAAAACTAAAACATAGAAAAGGGAAGCATTAGGTGACTGTTGATACAGAACAGAAGAGACTGAGAGAGACTCGAGAAGCGGAAGAAGAAGCGGGCTTGGTATGCACAAAAGACGATCTCTTCCACCAAGCTGAATACTTCAGAACGCTCGTTCACTCGTTCGTTAGTCCAATCAGGCATTGCATTGCTCCCAGCATGGCATACCAATAAAGTGGCACCGCGTGAGAGACAGCAAGAGAGAAAGAAGGACAGAAAGCAAGCGAGGGAGGCCTTTCATCTAGCGATCTCTCGCTGGTCTACTTGCTCCATTGGTAGTGGAGGTATAGAGTGGGGAATATTGTTATGTCTGCAAATACTTCTAATGCATGACCTCAGTGGGTAATGCAGGGTGGCGCTTGAAAAGACCCAGCCAAACAGAAACTGATAAAAAGCTCCCAGCAAATAATATTCTTTCTTTCGTTCTCCCTTACCCGATGGCTTTTTCGCTTTACATGTTTTGATGTCCCTCGCTTTTTTCTAGATCTTTCTGCTCTCAATTCCTCTCGGGGAAATGACTTTTGATCAGGTTGGTGGAGCCGCAGCTCTCAAGGTATCTCTGAGATTGGCTGCCCGGATTCATAAAGCCAACCGTCTGCAAGACTGCTCTGAATGCATTGCTATTGACTAGTAAGGCCTCTTCGCTAATGTTGAGCTGTCAAGCTCAAAGCTACCAAGGTCTAAGATATAGGAACAGAGAAATTCAACTGGAATAAATACTTCATTTATGCTTATTATCATCTTTTGCTCATTCACGATGCAGTCAATCTGAAAATGCTTCCTTATGCGAAATTATTTTACTATTTTTATAAATTTACTTAACTGACAAAATTTCCCTAAAAAGTAGAAAAATATGCACTGATATGTAGCAAGTAAGCCTGCTCAGATTGTATTTCAGAAGCACTGAGTATGAATTAAACAAAGATTACAATGTGAAATACATGTACCTTTAATACAGTTATGAATCAACCAAAACTAAAATTACATTGTAGGAGCCTGACACTGGAAAGAACAAAATGATAAATGAATCTTAAATTCTTGTCAAAGAATTCAACTTTTTACAGTGTATTTCTTCAAATGTTTTAATCTAAGTTCAGACACAAATTGTAAACATATTCCCTTCATCACAGAACCGTTTATCTCAACTTGCAATTTTTCCAGTTATCTCATCTCATAACAATGACAGAGAAGTAGGGGAAGGCCTATGTATTCATGTTTTGTTGGTTTTTGATGATGAGTTAGCCTATCTAGTGAATAGAACATGAGTCAGAGTAAAACTTGTCAAGGATTATGATGCCTGCTGACAGTCTGGAGTACCTGGATTAAGGCCAGTGGTCTTCAAATGACTCACTTACAGCAAATGTTCCTCTCCTGGAGCAAAATAACAACCCCCAAAAGGTCTTATGGACCCCAATTCCTCACCCTAAGTTGACCCTAAAGTCAGTCATTCTCATCCCTCGAGCTTGCTGAAACACTGATGTAAGCCCGAAGGTCTTGCTTCTTTCTAAAGTAACTCTAATGAAATATGTGCGCAGTTTAAAGTTTTGGTACCCACTTTGTTGGCTTCAGAATAATTCATGAATGGTCTATCACTACCTATTTGCATATAATTATGTACATGTACATGTATGATCATTTCTACAAAATTAGCTCATGTACACGTAGCTGAGGTACATGTACATGTAGTATGCACAAGGGAAATGAATAATCAGTCAAACTACTGTTCCACAAGGAATACCAACTAGCTTTGCATACTGTATAACTCTGTTAAATGGGCATAGCAGACTGATGAAAAATGAATACAATATCTAATGCACTAATGACAGAAAACAGCTTGGACGAGAACATACTGAATGAGTGAAGAATAACAGCTTGGGCACGAAAATTCAATACAACCTGATCTAAATCAATGCTAGGGTGCAAATTTTGCCACATGAAATATACCTATTGTAACCTGCATAGATCTTTAGATGCTTTGGATGCATGCAGATTAAATTTTGAGTGTGAACTATCCATCTCCATGAGGACTACCACTGGAATGTGTGACCTGGTGTGACAAGGCACCTTCACATTCTACAACACCTGTGGGATCAACCCAACCATCAAACTCCTTTCCACACTAGTACTGGGCAGGAAGACACACCACTACTATTTTTAGTTTCATACCTTCCACTTGCAAGCTGCTAAACAATATTACTCTAGTATCTAGGTACATATATCAAAGAATGGAAGACTAAAATCTTAACTAAGCAAAAAGACAATAGCCTCATATAACACACGATCATGACGAATACTGAGACTATGATTATATACCCGTAGTTTGAATTGTGTTTTAGACTTAATGTAGTAAGTCAATGCCTTTTCAATGTTTTGACTTTTTACTTCATATTTCTTGAACGTCTTCAGTGCTGCATTTCTAAACATACCTCATGAATAAGCCAATGGCCATTCCATCACTCAGTGCAAATAATTTCTGTGTGTCCAATGACTCCAATCTATAGAAATTTGTATGTAAATATACACGCATTATTTACAAGTGAGACAAAATCATATTCATCATACGGTGGATACTCTTTCCTTATTCATGAAAATGCTTGAAGGAAAAGGCAAATATGAATTCAATGGTGATATTTCCCCACCTGACATATCATATAGGAAACCTTGATAAATTTAGTTCTGATGAACTAACCCTTACACAAAGGTACAGCCAGGAAATCAATCATTAAATACAGGTCACTTTGTTCGTTTTGCCTTCCAGTCTAAACCAATATCATAGCATCTGCCCGATGAAACCCAATATAATTGCTAAGCTATGTACCTGCTTCCCCAAATAGCGTTTCTTTACTTGAGAAACTACATGTATGTAGAAAAGGACCTCTAATGAACAGTGCAGAAAACAGGTATGGGCAGTATGTAATTGGCAACTTTAGTGCAAAACATCACAAAGTGCACTGTCCAACATTCATAACTTTCCAGTAAGTGCAAACTGATGACAAATGGAATATAACCCTGAAATGCACCTGCCTCCCCAATTTATAGCCTAACTCGACTTCACAAACTACATGTAGGAAAGAACCTCACAAGTCTCATGCTCAGTCAAAATGCAGAAAACTGGTATGAGGCAGTATGGAACATTAATGTAAATGCTCGAACTATAAAAACGTCTCAACAAATGCAACAACAGAATAGTTGTGTGTAAACAAATTGAGGATAACTTCAGTGTGAAGGTCGGTTCTTGATCATATTACTTAAAAACATTCTACTAAACATACATGTACATGTAGACATTCCTCTATATGATAGTCACCACAGGCATCCATGATTAATTTCTCAAATAAAAATGCACCACACACATATAAGTCTGTGTTGGACTAACCATTCCATATGAGACTTTAGTGATTAGATTAGACAATCTACCCCACACCATTATTCTCCTTGACCCTCTGTACTATCTTGCCGTTTCCTAATGCAATTGTCAATACAAAAAAATAATAAATAAATTTAGAAAAAATCCTCAGTATGTGGGACTGAACAACAACACAGGTAAAGAAATGGCATTGCTTTTTATACTGATACATTTTTCACATCTAGAGGTCATCCCAACTTAATAAACTGCATATTTGACTGCAAAACTACACGAAGCTGCACTTGATACAATTTTCAATACAAGATGATGTACTGTTTCCGCAAATTATGTGGTCAGAAGATCAGAAATTTAGCTTAAATTAGTCTGATTTGCAGAAATATGCCAACCACACTTCCAAGCTCCATCAAGTCTTGTATTGACCTATGGACTCACAGTATGAATATAATTGAAGAACTGCATCTTCATCACAACTGTAGACAGAAATCATTTCACTAGCAGTCAGAATATCTGTATTTGTTAAATTATAGATGCCAATCAAAGTTCTCATATACTACTCCTCTTTCTCTTAACTTTTCTCCCTCTTTAGCACAGTATCTTTTTATCTTGTAATTTAAATACTTTTTCTTTCAATCCCTCTCCCTTCCTCTCTCTCCCTCTTATTCTTGTTTTCACTCCCTTATGAATGTACTTGACTTGCATAGATGTCTCTGATTAATAAACTCTGAATTATAATTTCCTTCCCTTCAATATTATTGATCCTTATCTTGGTGAAATATTAACTCAGCTCTCCGGGCCGAGGGAGTCTGTGAGCCCACGAGGTGGCGAGTGAATTTAGATTTGGAGAGAGGAAGTCCATAAAAGCACAACAAATTACTCGGAATTGACTCGGCTTACTCGCCTAATACATAATGAACACGTTCAGATAATAATATCGTGGGTCTACATTGTACATGTATATGGTCAAGGCACTGAGTTTGTGCTTGTCGCATGCTCAATGATCAAAAAACAAATCATGAAAACAGGTTCCCTTTAGAGCTAAAGTCCAGATCTAATATGAAATTTAAGTATAATTAAGCATATCATGATATAAATTTTTAAATATAGAAAATAAATGAAGTTCTATAAAAAAAAAAAAAATGAAAGAAAGAAAGAATACAGATACATGTACTACACCAATCAGACATTTAATCTTTACATCTTGTAAAAGACATGACTGATAGATTTAAAAACAGAAGAGGGTAAAAGTAATACACAGGGCTTAACTAGATTACAAACAAAAACAGAAATTCTACAAAAAATGAAAAAACAAACAAGAGATTTGATACTAGTACATACCAGTACAAAACCACGAAATGAAATCAAAATGTACACGTATGAGATTATGACGGATGCAGAGAGTGTTATAACAAGAAAAATTAATAAAGAAAAAAATTAAAGACAAACTTACAAAAAAATGAAGATTATATAAATGTATCATTATTAGTATGTTATTTATTGTCCATATTCTAGAAATTCCTGTTATTAGTTTGTACAATAAATGAAGGTACATAGATAAGAAGAAAAACTTGTGGGAGTTGCAGCAATAAACAAGAAAAATTACATGAGATTTCATTCATCCGAAGTACATGTAGCTGGGTCATATCACTATACAATACAAATAATTCCATGGGTAAGAGAACAGTAGAGAAAGAGAGAGAGAGAGAGAGAGAGAGAGAGAGAGAGAGAGAGAGGAAGGGGAAGGTGGGGGTCCCTCAAAATATCAACAGTTTGAGAATGATGTCACATCAATTTACTAGTCTACCCCTCTTCCCTTTCTTTCTCTCTTTCTCTCTCTCCCTCTCTCCCTATCTGGCAAATCCCTGCTCTATAAATAGCACAGTCTGTACAAACATAGCTGACCTTTTCATGACCTCACTGGGCATTCCTCTAGTGATCGAGAATGTAAACAAAGAGCCTCACAAGCCATGTAGTAGTAGTAAGCCATTTGGAGGGAAACTGGACTAACAGTTGCTTTTTTTCAGTCATGTACATGTCACATTTGCATTAATAAGCATTTAACATGACTGTATTCATGCAGGATCTGTAAAGGTTGCATTCTGTTTCTTTCTCAGAGACTACATACATGCATGTTACTTGGGCATGGGCTTATTGTGATCGTAGGCACCATTTTTCCCACTATACATACTGGAAGTACATATATAGATGTACAGGAATATGAGTTCTATAGTGGGCATGTACAACAAAACAGACATGCATGATACAAGGTACATGTAGCTTAGAAAATTGGAGAGGTGTGAAAACAATCATCCTGAATGCAAACAATACAAATACATATTGCGTTATTTACTACTCTTTTTGTGCCTCACCATTTTGCTAAGTAACCCAAGCCAACTCATTGATTTCATTATTAAACATGCAAACCTCACACCAAGCTTGCATTATGTTTCTCCCTCTAGCAGTTAAACTATAGAACATTAGAACCAGTTCCATCCCCACCCGAAAGCAATGCCTTTTATGAAAGGCTTTTGGAAGATTAGGAAACGCTAGAAATGCTAGGAATGCACTCTACATCAAAATGTTTTATGGCCATATGTAGTGTGAACCAATCAAAGAAATAGCAGATTCTACGAGCCAGGATTTATAATGATTTCCTTTTCCAACTCCACTTCCCATTATTCAATAGCAGAAAAGTGAACTCTACATAATACTACATGCATTTAGCAATAAAACTTGTTATGCCCTGCTCGAATGCAGACATCTGAAATTTTCAATGGTTTCTTCCGCCAGCTTTTTGGTGGAAAGGTACTATCTGAGCACACATACAAAAGATTTGACATAATATGATTCTGTGGAATCTCTTGCTTTACAGATGACGTATCCAAAATGCTATGGGCATGTCACCCACATGGTTATTCACGCTTTTTGACCCGAGAGAGGAGGACTTGATCATTGTATATAAACCCTGTGGCAGACAACTTCTATTGTCACTAAACACAAAGAACTCATTGATGGTAACAAACAGTTTTCACGCTCTAACGAAGCAATTACATCCTTTATCACTTGCCGCTTGTCAATGGAATAGAAAAAATATGGGGAGCAATATTGGCTTGATCCTGTATAGTATACTCAAATATACTCATTTATTATGTTGTAGATTTAGGGTTAATATAAACCAGTCTGATATGGAAGACTATGTTCTAAAGAACGAACCTACACAAAGCCATCAATAACTCTTCCTAAAGAAGTACACTTAACATGGGAGAACTCATTAATTTCAAATGTCAATGAAAGTCTGCATTTTGAGACTATTCATAACTGAGTCAAAAAGTTCAGTTGCTTCATTTTGTATTCATATATTTGCAGTATTTTTCCCTCTGCATGGGGGGGGGGGGGGGGGAAGGGGGAGGCATTTTCTCATTTCTTCCCCTTTTTATGAACAGCTTTTTAGCCATATAAGTGTTTGTTCTTTGTCAATGCATACAACAAATATACAAACGCCATTCTAGCATCATACGAGAAATTCATTATCTAGCTAAAATCATTTTGGCGTGAAGGCAGAATTCAAAATAAGACTACTCCCCCACTACATTTGTGATGGTTATAGTTCACTAGCCCCAAAATAGGGCATGTACGTCACTGCATTGTATAATTTTGTGTGTGCATTCCGCATATATGACTATGAAACACTTCATGCTCTGCTTATTTGTCTATTCATGGAAACAAAATAGGAATCCTTTCAAGCTTAAAATTGCTTATTTGCAGTGAAAAAAGGGGGGAGCTAAAGGGAACTCTGGCACAGAGGTGTACTTCAGAGGGGAGAGAGAGAGAGAGAGAAAAAAAATCTCATTAGTATAAAACCACATTATTACCCACCATAATACTGATCCCGCTTCACCACAAATGACCCGTGAGGAATTCCGCAAAAGATAAACTTTTCGGTTTCAAAACAGCTTATGGTTCCCCATGAACTACACATATGTGTATGATTTATTGACTATTATTAGCAGGAAATATTACACGGATCACATGTAGATTTACTACAGGACTGGGTATTTGCAGTAAAAAACACTGAGGCAAACCATAAGTGAATCATAAAGGTGTGCATTAATCTGTGTATATATAAGAGATGATAACATGAAAAACAACTAAATACACATGATTTCTAAACCAGTAAAGGTTTGCTATTCACTTCATGTCAAACATGTGTAAATGCACTTCAAATCTCCTTGTCGTCTCCAGGCAAGACAAAATACATGTAAGCTTTTTCTTGTCATATTTCCATGAGGGCATTGAAGAGCAATCCTTTCTAAGGGACATTTTTACTACGATATTCTTCCTAACTGTACTGACATGGAAAGAATGAGAAAGCTCACATATTGTTTTTCACCTTTCCCAGAACTCAAGCTTCTCTGACAGAGGTCCACATTTTGTGGTTTGGCCTAATATCTTTTGATGCAAAGCCCTAAAAATCATACCAAATACATGAGCAGAAAGAGCAAAAAATTCTACACAAACTGGGCCCATTTTGGTTGCGTCAATATTCGTTGTTTGATGCTGAAATTTTTTTAAAGGAAAATAAGCATTAAAATCCTTAAATTGGCAATGTGACAGAAAGTTTAAAATCAACGTTTTCCCCTGCAAATTGGCAACTTTTTGACTTCTCATCATAATTTCCGTCAATTTATATTAATTTCAGATACATGACGTTTTATAAGAAAATGTAGCAATAAAATAAAAATGTTGGTTTGCCAATTTGAAGAATAAAAGCTGATCAAATTAGGCTTTAAATAATTCCTGTCAGGAATGGGTTAAAGGTTACATGTACACAACGTATGTAGAGTTTTTTAGGCCTTCAAAAACTTGTTAGATTTCTTTGACATCAGTTAGTCAGTAGCAAGATAAAGTAAAAAAGAAAGCAGTGTAAGGTGACAGTGGACAGACTATATTCTTGTACACAAGGGTGCCTACCTTCATGGCTCTCACACCGAATAGAATATCACCTTCAGACATGATGAGTACCCTTGGGTGACCAGGAAGACTGTCTGTGGCCTGGGTTTAAAGGGAGTATCTACATGCGTAGCTATCATTTACCAAGGTTTGATGAAAACAAGTTGATAACAGGGGGTTCTTACTGTGGTTTCAAGGTAGTGTCTAGTATTAACACATATCTGGTACTTGTTAATTATTGCAGTTTTGGTATTAAGTCCTCAAAAACTATTTGTCAAGTTTCAGATGGGGGAGGGGATTAAACAACAATGGTTCATTAGGTACAAACAGCTACATGTATTACTCAAAGTTTCAAAAACTCCAAGCCAGCACTCTGCAAAAATCTTGCATCAGAATAGTTTGCAGGCATTTATATTTGCATGCATGACAGGTGTCATGCACTGCAAGACTCTACCCACAAGTATTGAGTATCAAAATGGGTCTGTGTCTACAGACTCGCAAAACAAAAAGACTTATTGTCAACACTTGCAGTTTGGGGGTTAACCATAAGCTTTCTTATGGTTTTGCAACTACAACTTAAGTTTTGAAATACAAGTCCACATGACCTGAAACTACAAGATAACCTTAAGTTTTCATATGACAAGTACAAAGCTTCAAGTTTAGGGCATGTGAATGTAACTTTAATTCACTAAGGTTTAGTCATAAATCACTGGCAACAAAACAATAATACATTTGGACAGGGCAGAGGGTAATTACATGACTGCATTTCTAGTTTTGATACATGATGGTTCACATGATGGTTCAATGAAATTTGCGTGCATGTCTTTTAACTCTTACAGTGCCGATGGCATGTATATGTGCCCAAGAGACTTTACATTTTCAATCGACCATTACTCCACTTAGAATAATGGATATGGTCATGAAAATATTTCTAAGTTTAGAGGAAAAATATAGTATTTAAAATATCATTCAGTCACTATATGCTACCATAGGATATTTTTTAGAAAACTGCAGATTTTGGAAAGAATCCATTCTTATTTCAGCATAAAACAATAGCAAACAAATGAGAAATAAAAACAGAAAAGTCAAGAGGGAAGCTCATTTCTATTTCCAAATAATTTTCATGCAAGACATTGAATCTATAGAAATATTTGGTATCTTTTGAAAGGGTAATGAATTTTCTACAACTTTTGTATACAACTTACCTGTATAGAAATTACTGTTGAAGACTTACAGCATTTGTAAAGCAAGGATTGTTCCTGATTTGGTAGAATTTGGGAACAAGCAAAACCCCTTGGCACCGCAAGAGTTAAGAACACATCACATACTCAATAAATCAAGAGTTAAAATGTAAGTGTTATCAATTAACAGGAAATGTATCTCATAAATAATTGGCAAGAATAACCTCAATGGGCATCCCATCAAAACACAATGATTTTGAGGCATCATGTGTATGAAAACCATTTGGCTATTTTCCACAGGAAATAACAGCTAGAATCCTACATAAGTTGTCGTAAAGCAAGGAAATTGAACAAAATACCACATAAGGCTTAGGCATAGCATTTATCTACTATCATACAATAACCCAATGGCATTATGGAAGAAAGATAGGGAAACAGTCTAAACCGATGAAAACATGAGTGCATTGATGAGCAGAGCCATGGGAAGTATGTTACAGGGCATGAATAAAAGGCGAAGGTGGGGGCATGAAAGGTAAGGATGGGGAGATATCAAAGGGTGGGGGTAGAGAATAGATCAATCTGAGCCCACCTGCTCTTCTCACCTCAAACTCTTTGTGATGATGATTGTCTCAGTCCCATAGACACAAGGCAGTAATCCACTAATCAATAACTTGCTTCAGTGCCTCCTCATGAATATTCATGACTGGTGACTCAATCTAAGCAGGGCATTCAGGTTATTGTAACCACAGCTTTTAATAATAGACACATTCCATGTAGGACACAATCAGTTTATTGTCCTCTGTGGGGCTATTGTCAACAGACTTGTTTGGAAGTTGAACAGTTAAGTGTGCCCTAGCCTAAGCTGTCAACAAAAGACTGAGAGATATAAACCCCAAGACCTGAGAACAGTTAGACCCACCACAAGCTTTGTGTTGTTAACCAAGAAAATAAACCCTTCATGTATGCTGGGCAGCTCTCTGTACACAAGACAGCTTATTTTCTTAGGATGCATCTTTCAAACTGGACAAACAGTTTCAGTTTGATAAGACAGGGATGGCTCTTCCTTGTGTGGAAAGGCCTTTCAGAACCACAAAGCCACTCACTTGATTGAAAGGCTCTAAAAAGCATGCAGAGCCTTACAAACTGTGGGAACGGTAAATGGTATAGAGAGAGCCACATAGAATAGAGACAATAAATCCCCCTTTCTGCAACAAATCAAAAAGAATTCAAATACTGACTATTCAGCTTATATAGCAAAGCCTATTTCAAAAGAGAAGTTATGCTGCAGAGCAAGAGTCTTACAAAGTATGGGAACTGGCATGTCCCCTGGACATAAGAAACATTACATTTTCCATTGTAATTCTTAAGTGACAAAAAAGAAACAGTACTGGAGTTGGAGAACTGCAGAGCTATAGAGGAATATTTTCGTTGTTTTTGTTGAATATTGTTTAGCTGCAGTTATGCAGTATGTGCAGAGGTGCTTGCTAGCAAAAGTGGCATTGCTTGAATACCAAGCTGGCCATTCAGGGAATATCATATCAACACAGACTGCTTCAAGCTGTCTCCCTTCAACGAGTTATTCAAAATACTTGGAGAACACATCGCAATGACTGCTCAAATTCAAGTTTATGTATCATACATATAGATAATCTTCACCTGTATTTAACTGTTGATTTTGAATCCATTTCCACGTAGAGGTAAAAAAAAAATAGTCGCAAAACAAGTGAACGAGAAATAAAGAAGAACCAACAATATTACAAACCAGTGTCTTGTATGACTTTTATCTCATTTTTCTACCAGAATAAAAGATCTATTATGCTTGAGTGATTCAAAATCAGCCAATATGAGAAATTCAGAATATGTGATCTGGAAATCTAGTCAATCAGACAAAGAGACAAGAGGAATGCCTTCCTCATGCCCCCACTGGCCTGTGTAACAACAGATGACATAATAGCCTTGGCCCAACAACAAACTCTACTCAGGTGTGTGGTGACACACATACGCCCCTTCAAGTATCTGTAAAATGCACAATACTGCATGCAGTTACTGGAATTTCATGCATTTTTGCACTATATGTTTTAGATTTCCTGACAAAGATGTAACTCACCTACATGTATAATTACGATCCTGGATGGGTATCTACAGTATGTTGTCAACAAAATTATTAAGTTAGCCAAGGTCATAACTTATAACCATAATCACAATCATGATCATGATCATATAATGATCATATCCTACCTCTGCAGATCAACAGAGATGTTAGATGCATGCCAAACTAGGAATACATGAACACAATCCATCTTTTATTGCCCAACATCAACTCGCTGGAAATTAGATTACAATTTGATTATCAAGGATTTCATAGCACAGCATATATCTGTGAATGTCCATATTTGATTCTGTCCTTGCTCTTCGCATCATAATTCCCTCCCAAACACTGACAGAAGACTACAATATATGGATCACAAAGTGAAGTTATATCTCTGCAATGGTCGGAATATATCAAGATCTCATCTCTTGGAAGCTGAAAGCTATATTCAGCTTTAACTACATTATCTGCATCCTCTGTACACTCCACAAAAGAATATCATGAACAAGAGAGTGGGAAGACTGAGCTCCTGTCAAGGTCAGGAGGTCGCCTCAACCAAACCAGCGGCTGTCTCTCTTGACTTTGAGCCGGAGATGAGGGAATAATGTGATGATTTCTGGAGGAGCGGCAGGCAGGCAGGGTAAGGAACCAGTGGCGTGTGATGATAGCGATAAAGAGCACAAAGACCTAAAGGGCCAGGATAAAATCAAATTATGAAGAGATGAATCGCCAAGGTCAGGGATAATAATGATTCACACTCTTAGCAACTCTGCTCTGATGTTGGAAAGGAATTGTTCATGCAGGGATGATCGAGGGTAGAATAAAGCAACTATGCTTCTGGAAGATACCCACATCATGCTCTCATGATTTTTCATGATTTTTCATGATTTGAAGAGCTTAAGAACCCCATGAAATCATGCAATAAATGTTTATAATCCATGAGAAAGGGCACAAGTATCACCAAATATGCAATACTGATCTTCATGATGCATTTTCAATAGAAAAATCAAAGTATCTAGTGACCTCAAATTGATTTCATTGAAGAATGCAAGAAAGTAGTGAAACCATCTGGCATCAATTTTAAATAGTGAAAATTAAACACTCCATAATGAATAAAAAGTAATATTAACAATGAACATAAAAATGTCATAAAATCTAAACTCTTTCAGGAACCTAATCCAACTGTAAAATTTAAACATTCTGAACATCTTTCAGAATCCTATATTATTTTTTACTCATTTTAATTCATTATTCATTGACAGAACTGTCGAACCTGAAATTAATGCCTTATCAAAACTAATATCAAGCAGTGCCATAAATTGTCTTTGTGACTTTCTCTAGCTTATGACTTCACTTAATAATAAAGTGATGAAGAAAGAGCCTGTCACAGGAGGCTATATGCTGTTTGGTGAGAAAATACGCATACCACAAGGCAGATAAAAAACACTGCCACCACACAGCAAGCATGAGAGAAGAGAAAATAGAGGGGTACAAATTATGTTGCTTCCAGAGCACAAGCAAACTATGGCTCCGTGCTTATTGATTCTCAGGGAACCAATTTTATTAGCGAGTATTATCAGGCAGAAAGCAAGCACTCCATGCCTGTACAACCAGCCAGCCAGCCTAGCCAGCCGCACACTGTGGGGCTGTGTGCACACGTAAACAACTCTTTCTGTTCAGGCCTCCATCTATGAGATTAACCATTATTTTCATTTGTGATGCTGATAAAAGGCAGGAGGAAATATGCTGGCTGCAACTAGCAGCACGTTTGTGTTTGGCTTGGTTTATGCATGACAGATTGCATGCTGGGAAGAACCTTGAGGTGGAGGAGATATGGAGAGAAAAGAAAGAAGGAAAGTAAGAGAGGATGAGGTAAAAATGTAAGGATGTCATCAAACATGACAAGAGAGAGAGAGAGAGAGAGAGAGATCTATCACTTTGGGGGAAATGAAATACAAAATGACAGCAGGAAAAGGAAAAGGAAAGATATTGATGAATGTGGGTTTACTTATGATAATAAAAAATGCTGATGAAACCCATCTCAGGATTAATGAATAAACAAAGTAATAAATTAAATCAATTTTATTGAAGTCTGAATTAATTCACACAAATAGGTACAAAGAATATTATAAACACATGTACATCTGTACATGTACATGCATGTAGACCAATAATTCATAGGGAGATCTACTACATCAAACATGGAATACATTACAAAAAATGCTAATCAATAAAAAAATACTATAACTAAGAGATTCCCAGAAGCAAATAATACATTGCTAAAAGACCTACATATACATGTACATGTAGAATATAAAATTGTTTTAAAAAAAAAAAGGAAGGAGAAAGAGGCCGGAAGAAATAGAGAATTGATGCTGGCTGTTTTATTAGGTTTGTGTGCATGCATGGGGTCAGGGGTAGTCATTAGGGAGATAATGCAAAGCATGCAGGATAGGAGGCTACATGTACACGCAGTAGAGCCAACGTTCTGGCTGGCTGGCGTCAACCATTCCTGCCTCCCTGGCAGGCCGACCCGGCTTGCTCAGGGCTCCTCGGCTGGTTAGACAAACACCATTCCCCTCCTGTGTGTTATCACTCGCTACACATGGCAGCGGGCAGAATACAAGCTATCAATATGTCAGATAGGAAAAGATTGATTGCTCATACATTGCGTATACATGCATTTGCATGCCATATGTAGCCGGGACTGCCTCCACATATGTAAATGGGCCTTCGTGTTGCAGATTAGGATGGATGTGCTGAGATAGAATACAGCAATGCATACACTGCAAGGACAATTTGTCTTTTCACTAGACTTTTTGGTTTTGTCTTTTTCTTTATAAACAGCTAGCGTTTATATAGAATGAAAATTGTTGATCTGGTTGACTGATGTGTACATGTAATGTACATTAACTATACACCAATTGAGAGAATACTTTTGATGACCAGAATTGCACCTTTTCTATCTGATCATTGATAGTAAGAGATGAAGGCTATAAAGTGACACTACCATTCACTTTCACTACAAGTTATCAATTGATGATACTACTGCTAAATCTTCTTCTACTACTATTACTACTACTACTACTACTACTACTACTACTACTACTACTACTACTACTACTACTACTGATAATAATAATAATAATAATAATAATAATAATAATCTACTGCTACTACTTCTACTACTACTAGTGATAATAATAATCATAATAATAATGATGATAATTATTATACTAATAACAATAATAAAAGAAGAAGAAGAAGAAAAAGAAGAAAAAGAAGAAGAAGGAGAAGAAGAATAAATGATGATAATTATCATCATCAATCCATCAATCAATATTATGATGAGCAGAACTACGAACTGTGACATATGTACCAGAAAAGATATGATTCACTAGTACATGTAAATAATTAATCAAAGTGAGAAGAATAAAATATTCAATAGGAAATTAGTAACACAGAAATTAGTAACACAGAAATTAATTAGTAATACAGTACATGGTGTGATGAGTACCTCAGTGAATTCAGCTGGAAAGCCATATCCTCCTCAAGAGAAAAAGAGAGAGAGAGAGAGAGAGAGATGGGTGGAGCATAACACACACTCTCACTTTGGAGGTCACCAGAAAGAGGTCACCTCAGTTGGGGTCATTGCTATCAGTCTAGACTGCAGACATGCCTTTCCGAGAAGCATGTTAGTCCAGGAAAACAAACCCTTTTTAATCACATGCAGGCTCAGATCACATCCAAATGCAGTCTGGAATAACATAGACTACTGCGCAAGGACGAGAATGAATGGGTGCCTTTAATTGTAGCTCTCCTGACAGAGCATAATTTCACCCCAGAAGAGAACCTCACACAGGAACTTTTGCAGAGTCTGTATTGCAGACTACTGTATTCACACATGTCCCATCATAAGACATTTTGATACATCAGTACACATGGCAAAACAGAGAAAAAATCAAAACAATGTTATGTCCTTTTCATAACATGGAAAAGAATATAATTCCTCCTTTTAAGAAAGCGAATTGTAAAAATGATGTACATGTAAGCCAAATACTGTAGGCGAAATGTGCTCCATTTTTCTTAAAGTTCTTTTCATTCTCATCAATCCTTAAATTTTGCAGAACTATACAATTTAAGACAATTCCTCACTAGAGGCCCAGTGAATGTATAATACATACACACAAACACCTACAGTTACATAATTATGACAGATTATCTACTGTATGCTTTCCAACAAAATGTTTTCAAAGAAACTCACACCCAACTGTAACCCTCTTTCTAGTCCAAGCCAAATTGTGGATACAGTGACAAACTTTCCGTGACTAACCTTAATATGTACATGCAAAACACGTAGTTTAGGCATAAATTGTACGCATACATATCTACTATCTAGCCTAACACGTTTATGCATGCATATTTTAATCCCAACCTATCCTAAATTGATTCAATCTCTGGATCAACTTATCCAGGAAAAGTCAGATTACTCTGATCCAAACAGCTCAGCACACCAGCTTCATCCCAACTCCTACATTTCCAACACAGAAAACAGGACATGAGAAATGGCAAAAAGCAGCAAGGTAAATAATATTGAACAGCACAAATCCTTTCAACATACAGATTGTCATGGGATACGAATGATGGTGACACAGAACATCTACAAAGTCATAGGATATTTTTGATAATTCAATCAACATGCTTGCAAACATGTAGGCTTATATTAGCCAAATTTATGAGGCAGAATTTAATGAAGTTGTACGCATATTGATGGTGATATATTTCCAGGCAGTGAGCCAACACTACACAGTAAGGCTGGCCAACATGCTGACTAAAGGGTCAAAGTATAGCAAGCATATACAGTATAGTACCTGTGTCTATACACCCTATCACAGGATGACTGAAATAAAACTATCAATTTGATATTCCATTTTATCTACTATTAATTCCAACCAAAAGATGTATATGATCACTTTAGCGAACATTTTCTCTTTTTCACATTTAATTACATTTAAATGTAATTTCCGATTCAATTATTCAGTGATAATGGAAGAGTTTCAAGACAGAGAGCGACATGAGGAAAATATAAATAAAGACGTAGCAAATTTCAGTTATATTTTTCATCAGAGATCATCTCTCTACCATACTATGCAAATTCAGTGTTTAGCAAAGTACAGTATACATGTATGATAAACATCAAGATCAAGAAAAATCTTACATTCAATTATGAAGAGGGAAAATCTGATGCCCCCTTTTATTTGCTGAAGTATGTCTTACAACATATAAAAACCATCTCATACAATGTTCAAGGATGTAATGCTCCACACATGCATGTAGGCTATGTAGCAGTACATGTATACTGTACATGTATACACTGTATCATCATAGTATTATTTTTCAGGGAGTATAACCTCTAGCCCTCAACAAGGCTTTAGATTTCATGAATTTGCACCTGGCCGGGCTGGCATACAGGATGCACATCAATGTAAATGTACAAATATGGAAAGTCTCTTTCAATTTGTGGTCTAGTCAATAGGGTTAAAGGGCCACTAGCATTTGAAATTTAGATGGTATCATCTTCCTAACCTGACTCATGGGCATATATGGTTAGGAATCAGGTGGAGAAACTCCTTGAATATATGAAATTTCTGCTTTGAAAAAAAAAAAAAATATTCCTTATGCCGAAGCTTCAAGTTAGGTGATGCAGGGTTGCCACTGACTTTGAACTAGGTACATGTACCTGAAATCTCACCAGGAAATCTAAAAACTTCCTGTATTTGTGGCTTGGGTGGAAACACATGAACAGCAATAATTATTGTTGTTATGGTTTCATGTGGATTTAGTTTGTTCACTCCACAATACATGTTGGAAACGACCAACAAAATATGGTTTTGCAAACCAAACCATTTTTGTTACAAGGCTTGAGTTGCAACAAACCCAAACAGAATGTTACAAGAATCCTGCATACCGGTAATGGTCATGGAAAATGATACGCATCTTACATTTAGCTTACATATAGGCCACATTCAACTGCAGGACTTGTAGTCCTGGTTGTAAGACAAGCTTGTACACATGGACCCAATTTGGGACATTGGCCTCCATTATATCTGGGCCACTATCAGCATGAGGCAAGTTGTAATTTGCTTCACGTTTAGGTTCACCTAGAGGTCAAATATTATACTCTCGGCTGCCTCATGTGCATCGCATTGGCTAATGCATGGTAATGCACGAATGATGCATGATGTCATAAAAAGCCTACGCTTTCAAGACCAAATCCAATGCTACGTACCATGTATTCCTAGTTCAGATTCTTTCTTAGCGGACAAATTCAAGGTGAACACACTGTGCATATTTATATATATCTTGATCTAAAGCATGTCTGATAATGATCACCACAGACAAGAGCGAGTTGAAGATACAAGCATAAAAGTCTTTCAATAGAGCCTACAGGAGGATATTGTAGCACAAGGCAGTGAGAAAGGGAGCCCTGTGACCAAGGTAAATATTGCAAAACAGCATTCATTCAGGATAAATTATAAGAATATTTGCCTACATACATGTGTACAATCAAGCACATGCTAGAATGAAACTGATGAAGGATTTCTATTGTCTGCATCAAGTGCAAACATTGGGAATAAGAGATGTACATGTAGTGGAATGGGGCTCCAGCTTGTGTCCTCCCAGGGAACACTTGTCATTTGTTTGTTGAGAAATATTGAAGCAGAGTCAGATGGTGGGATATGGGGCCTTCATAAGCAGCACGTTGACTTCTGATTGGCCGTCTGCTATGGACGTTGTATCATGAGATACCATGAGTGTACATGTATATTATGTTTACAAATTATGCAACATGCATGTAGGCCCAAAGCAGTATGTGGTGGCTTATTCTTATCAATGCTTTTTTTAAATTATTCATTCACATCGTATGTAGCCAGTTCAGAGGCTAAAAAATGTGAATCAATGAGAAATGCAGTCTACATGTATAGTAACTGACTTTAGGTTTGTGAATTTCACAGAACAAGACAGGCTGAAATACTAAAGTTTTGTTTTCAATAGAAATGATTTTTATAAACTTTTTATACCTATTACAACAGAAAGGACATGGTTCACATGTACATGTACATGTATAATACTGGAAATTGAAATCCACTGTAATATCATAGGTGAACCAGTGATATATTCAGATTATCATGATGGCATGATATACAGGAATGCCAGCTGCAGTGGTATCAGCATACATTTTTCAATACCACACATACTGGCTGTGATAAACAAAGTACTAACCATACCCTCCAGCACTCAACCACAACTGTACAATGTGGTTGGAATTCTGTGGAACAGTTAAAACTCATAAAATCTTTACAGAACCGATGGCTACAGTCCTGCATATGACCCAATCCTCTAAGTAGCTATAGAATGTGAAGATAATGAATACATGTGAGGCATCAAGATAAGGGAGGATTTTTTGTCATTTGGGGGACACTGCAAAGAGCCCCACACAAAAACACTGTTAATTCCGATTGATTATCGATGCACAAGAGCGTGGCACTCCATAGGCGACTGTTCATTGGAGCTTTCTGTGTATTTGGAGTAAACCCCTTGCCAGCTCACAATGCCTGCTGTTTGACTGGGGCCATTCAGAGTTAGTGAGTGGGGAGATTGAGGGGGCGAGGACTGAGAGGAATAGCCCTCAGGTGTAGGTAGCGGTCGTGCTAGGGACGAATGGAAACTAACCTGACAGAGAAAGAAAAACCACAGGATTCGATGGATGCAGGCATACAAAAAAATATAGCTCAATAAAGAGCTACTGTAGTATGCTGTAGAGAATAGGTAGGGGCTTAGTATAGATCTGGGTAACCATTGTCAGTTCCCAGTAATTCAAAGATGGTAAATCTTCAAACAATTTCTTTCAGTTTCAGAATCCTCTCTTCTTTCTTCTTGCTCTGAAACAGTGGAGAATAGGAGGAATTCTCTAATGATTTAGCCCTTCTCAGCAAGATATATCCTTTGTAAATATCTCCCTACGACCCTTTCATTTTTCTTTTCCAGGAATCACAAAGTAATTTCATATGCCCAATAAAAAGAAACCTTCATTAATGATGTAAACTAGAGTCCACCATGGATGCAGTTGAGCAAAGGAATGTAAAAGCCAAGCCAATGCAGTCACTTAAGACTCTATAAATGTATTTATTTTACAAGTTACAGTAACCCAGCCCTTCTACAGGTATTGCACATTATATTCTCAAAATTTACTCTGTAAAAATACTTGGTGGCATAAGTGATCATGATCTTTTATCAAAAGTGCTATATAAGCAGAAGTTATCATTATTATCATTACTAAATATATCATTATTATTACAACATGTAATAAACCATTTCCAAGCAATTGGGGAATGTTGATGAAGTAGTAGACAAAAATTGGTGTATACCCCAAGGTTTTGAAATCATCACAATAATAAAAAGTAAACTGAATGTAGTTCAAAACCACCAGCACTGCACACAGAAGTGGATACATGGGACAAAATTACAAATGTGGTCAGTTGCCTGGCAGAAGGGAACGAGCGCCCTTGACCGGCAAATGGGAATGAAGAGAGATATTTAAGAAATCTATAAATAATTACTTTAAGAAATTTATACCAGATCTATTGTGGAATGTTCTTGAAGTAATTATTCACAGATTTCTTTAAATACCTCCATATTTGACCACACATCTCTTCGTTTCTTTTAGCCTTTTCTGCCAGGCAACCGAGGATGTGCAGGCCAGACATGCAAGCTATTTCCAGTCATATTTCAGATATAGGGGCATGTGAAGAGCTTTTCAGGGGACACTTCTACTATTATATTTCTTCCATACTGACATCAAAGACTAAGAAAACTCACAAATCATGGTGTATCTTTCACCTCCTCCAAGAACTCAGGCTTAGAACTCCTTAAAGGCCCTGAGAAAAGAGTCAATGGGTCTACACTGTACACTTTACATATCCCGAAGAGAGTCCATGCCATAAGGAGATTGAAAGGTAACTATCCTTAAAGTTTAAAACTCACATAACGTACATGTAACAATAATTACAGAAATTTGACCGCATGTAGTTTTGAAAATATGACCAAAAATTCATGATGGTATCGAATCTATCGATTTCAAGTGGTCCCTTTGTCCATTGAAAAAAAAAATGGAAGAAAGAAAAAGACATGGAGAGAGCCACTCATATCTGTCTGGGACCCTGGGCTTTCATGTAGCAAATGCTTCAGTTTTGAGCATGTGCTGTGAGATATGATAAAGTCTTATTTGATTACTATCTTGGTTTCCTTGCGCCGAGAGTCTCTCCTAAAACCTTCAAGAAAATAACATGCTCAGACGATTGGCTATAAAACCACAATGATATCCCTATTGTTGTACACTGCAGAAGAGTCTGAAGAGATGCATACACCATTTCACTAATCAGACATATCTGCAAATAAATAAGACAAAATACTTAATACAAAAATATACAACACGCTAAAGATAAACTACAAAAATATAAAAGAGAGAGAGAGAGAGAGATGGATGACATGGTATTTAAGAGCGGTAGTTTCATTTTTCAGCTCTCCTTGGTCCCTCTAGTAAGGTAAGAAATCCATGTTTCATGTTGTATCCGATGAACACCAGGCGTGTCATAGACAATTTCCTCTTGATGATGTGATGTCTTCATGTCCTTGCCATACTCTTGAGGTCGCTTGCATGCGCTCTCTCCTTCTCTCTCTCCCCTCCTCTCTCTCTCTCTCTTTCTCTCTCCCTCTCTGCCCACATACTATCTTTCCTTCCTTGGCTCCAAGTTCTTAACCAGCTCACAAAACTACACAACAACCTGGGCTTGCTTGATAAGGGAAATGTCATAGAAACTGCTCAGTTACAGCCCAGAAAACTCTGGGCAAAACTTTAAAAAGCTCAGGTTAATAAAAGCAATAAATAAAATTTTAAAAATAACAAATAAAAACAGCTTATTTCAACTAAAAGGTAAGTCTGAAAATATGATTTCACAGGGATACTGTTAGCAAGTGTTAATAAAAATTTTAATTCCTTATTTATTCAATTTATTTTGAAGAGACAGAACCTTCCAAGACAAGCTTGAGAGGACATAGGTACCCAAAATTAAATGCAGAAAGAAAAGGCTTTGGATGTGCGTGCAGGAGGGTAAATGACACCAGAGCTGAGCGACTGTGACTCCTTTCACATTCATAGCAGCCTGGGTTTGGGTGGTCCTTATTAAAGACATTCACAAGACATATTCATCACATTGCCATCACATCATCTGTGTTCCATGATGTTGACAAATCAGCTCAGACCATAAGCGAGACTTCACACATCCACATTTAGTCATTAGCCTCTTAACAGCACCACCGTTATCACTGATCAGGTGCAGAAGGAGGGCAATGCCTTCAACAGAATTGTGAAGTCATTAATTAGGTGACGAAGAAGACGGCACCAAACTTTCTTGAGATACAGCAGAAACACAAGTCTCTGGAAGGAATATTTGTTGGCATGCAACCCAGATATATTACATATACTGCTATGAAAGACCAGGGAATTGTTAGTTCACTACAGATGTACACTGTACTTCCCTGGAAAGACTGAATTGTAATATTCTGTGAAAAGAAGGAAATTAATCCTTCTGACGAAGAAACTTTGACTTCTTTATTCCTCCCCCCCCCCCCATCCTTTCCTTTCCTGTTGCAGGTGGGAGCCAATTCATCCAATGTCTGCTCTAAAAACAATGTGTAAGAAGCATAACCATACAACATTAAAAAGAGTGCAAAGTAAGAACATTTATAAGGAGAAATTGATTAGAAGCCCTACAATATCATGAAGCTATTTGACATGCCTTGCTTTCTCATCATGTAGCCTGAAGAGAAAGTACGTAGTTATGGCTGGCAGCTCACAATGACATGTACTGTGCCTAGTGGTGGTTATGAATTGGAGATTGAGAGGGTTAAAGCATAGATATCAGCAACATATGCATGTTGTAACTGGTCATACATTAACATGTATTCTGTAGGAGGTACATGTATGCCTACATTTCCAAAGGAATCAGACCTACATGTACATGTACAAGAGGAAGTTATAGGGTCACAGAAGGGTACACATACTAGTACACTGATGCATGTGTGAATGACCCCAGAGAGAGCAACAGTCTGTCCTGGTTTGTCTCAAATGAGGACATGCTCATTACTTACATGTATGCAAAGCACAGTTTACCATAAATGGTTTAAAGCAGTGAATAAATTCCTGTCTGCAAAGCATGTGATTCACAAGCACTTTTTATGTCATATTTCAGTGTCTCCATGCATTTTTGTAAGTCTGTACATTCGACAGAGTGTTAGAAATGTTCATGGAGATTAACAGCTGTCCCAGATGAGGCTATTTTCAGTTGAGATAACAAGGTGTAAGATCCTATAATTTAATTACTCTCTTTTGACTGAGTCACATTAGAGTTTGGACAAAAGACTGATCTACTCCATATAAATAAACATAGACCTATTTTACAGCCAAAATTCTATCAAAGGAAGCATAATTCCAAACAGCGCAACATAAAAATTGTATGATTCCATCACGATCAGCATTTTCTAATCTAATAGCATCTGAGACAAAGGAAGGAATCGTCTGACTAGGATCTTCTAATAAATTTCAAAACCAAGTTCGAATACAGAAATGAGAAAGAGAGAAAATTGTGTGATATTTAGGAAATCGTTGTCTGGTTTATAAATTGTGTTGACCTATATTTGTACATGAACGTTTGTTGGGCATGCATGTCCACACCACATCAGCTGGGTGCTCATAATCTCCTTTGAAGGAGAGTAACAGCACTTGGCTAACTCTCTACATGCACAGGGTCTCTTCTTCAAACCATTGGAACAGAACACAGGTCTTTTTCATGCGATATCAAAAATACTGGATGCAAGCAAGTGTAACTGGACAACTGTAATAACAATACAGTATATGAAGGAATCATTTAAAAAGATTGATGATTTACATTCATCTGTTCAGCAATTCTTCCTTAATAGAAAAAGGACCTGCTTTACTGGCCACTTTTACATGTAGGGAGCCTCAGCTCCTACAATAGTAACATGGTAGAGATATCACCATGTGGGCTTAACATGTATGTTATTCATCATGCATTATCAAAATTACTGGTAGGAAACATTCATGTGACAGTTTCATAAGCTGGACAAAAACATATCAAGCTGTTTGATATGATTCCTAGATGTCTGTGTTAGACATCAAGTTTAAATACATAAATAGTTTAAAATGACTGCATTTTTTAAAATCAGTTTGAGCTTCAAATTATATGTAGTTGTTCTGAGCCAAACAGTGCGTACAGGTTGACAAAATGCTTACATGTATGGTCTCAATGCAAATTACAGTATACACTGAAGCTGCGACTGAAATGCTATTTCAAATCTTTTTAAAGCTTATAAAGTACCCGTAAAAAAAAGGTACCTGTACATGTACCTTCAGGGAAAGAGATGAATATTCCAGAGAATTTTTCAGACTAACTGATTTACATAACAAGCCGAAATAATCCAACAAGCTGCATATGAATTTCAAATGGATAAAAATACATACAGTTAGAAAATTGTCTTCATGCACAGTCATGCAGAGAACAGCCTGTGAATCTCATCACATATGGCTTAACTCCCTCCCTCCCTATACTCGATACAGCCATATCAAGGCTGCACTCTGGTAATCTCTTTTAGGGATTGGAGGAGTTAAAGGCAAGGTAGCTGAAGAAAGACTGCATCTCCTTGCAGGGAATACCTTGTGGGCGTGACAGTGAATGCACTTTTTCAAAAGGTTATCGTGCAGGCCCTGTGCGTGTATGCCACTGGGCACATGCCTTCTCCAGTAATTTGAGAAACTCTACCTCAATGGCAAGTTTCAGATCTAAGGAGATTTTACCAAGACAGATTACCTTTCAGTGCGATTCTGTGCAGCACAGCGATACAAGGACCCCCTCATGACGCACACAGTAGAATGTTGCAAATTGGAGCTTCATTGCCAGCAGGATGATAGAGGAACTATAATGGGGGGGGGGGGAGGGTCTCTTGTCAGGGAGAGGGTGGAGTGGAGTGGTTAGGGATGATGTCGAAAGGGTAATGGCATTTAACATGAAAAATATTCACTTGTTTATCTGTTGCTTTTATACCTTTTCCTCTTTATTCCATCACTGGGATAAAATATTCAAGTGTGCAGATAACTAAGTTTACATGTACTTCAACAAAGGAAAAAAGATACAGGCCTAAAAAAAATGGTGAAGATTGAACATTCCATTCATACAGAGCACAGCCTGTTTCATAATATCACTGTCTAGGCTATAATTGGAGTCGGGTTCTAAATTTGCAAAGGCCAAAAATCAGGTGACCTAACAAAAATGGAAAGGGGCTCTGCACATAGGATCATGATAAATTCAGAGCAGATTTTGCCTGCCCTGCACTCCTAAGCTCTCCTGCCTGTTCGCCTTGATGGAGTAACATAAGCTAGGGGGAGCAGAGGGGCTATGGGAAAGTGACCCAGTCTATCAACCTTCCTGCTGAGATAGAGTTTAGAAAGCCCTGAGGAAATGGGATGTCTTCTTGTCCTTGCCACGCAGAGGCACTTGCACTTTTTGAGCCGTAAGAGGACAGACATCTTGAATATTGATGGAGATGTGCAGCATTGCTGTGCATGGGACCTACATCGGCAGGCTCACCCCCACACACACTCAGTGGATGATCAATGTGCTCTACATGCTTGTCTTGTTAAGCAAGATGACTGGCTTGCCCGTAAACAATGACAGCACAACACACAGACAATCATTCATATGCCATGCACTGAATATCATGAGTTTTAATTCAAGGAAATCTCTACTAAAACATTTGTGAATGATTGCTATTAACAAAAAAATGCATTTAATATGGTTTTGTCCTGTTATTACTTTGTCCACTGATTTAGATATTTTTTTCAGCCTCATAATGCAAATTAAGGGCCTAATAATTTTGAGTACATGCATTAAAATGATATTCACATACATGTACATGTACACATTTCACACATGAATGCTGAAAAAAATAATTGTGGACTTCTCATCCTGCATTGTGTTCATAATTAAACACAGTATTTGCCCAACTTTGTTGAGTGTAGTCCCACTCATGTATAATGATGAACACATGTCAGAGGAGTTTAACACATGGTATTTTTCATCACACAATGACCTGGCTGATCAGGGCAGGGGCTTTCTGATTACGACCTGCTTCTTAGATTGATGATTTCCTGGGGAGAGGGGGGGTCAGAGATGGAGCAAAGGGAGAGATTTGATGGTCTGTTTCATAGACCTAAAATACATCATAACAGAGTAAAATCAAGTTTTTAAAAAAGAAAGTAATAAAAACAAATGGCGATGCTCTATTATTGTTTGCATTTTTTTTTTCACTGAAGGAATCATGGTGTAAATACACAGCAGTGTGAATTACTTGGAACTGTATACTGTTGGTCCAGGGATTGTGTTTACAATTTTGACATTGATCAATAAGAGGTACTTTATATCTTATAGTTTAAAGGTTTAAAGTCTAACTTTAGAAATATTTACAATATGCCACTGAACTTTGGATCATGAACATAAAAGAGGCCTGAAGTATAAAGACTAGATGTAAACATAATCTATTGTGACCAGTATGCAGAAGCAGATACTGGTACATGTAGGCAAGGGAAAATCATAATCAAGTACACTCATCTCGACCATTCTATTTCCAAGGCTTCAAATTTGAAAGAGGAAATGCTTGTTGATTACAGCAAGGAAATGCAATACAAGAGGAAGGGGGAGTGGGAGGAAGTGAAGTAGCTGGTAGAAGCTGGGCCTTTTCTTTGAAAGAAGAAATCTACATGTAGTCAGGCCTTTGTTTGAGATTTTAGCCTAAATACCAGCAGAGTGTTGTTCAACTGATAATCATGGTAATAACATTATCAACATCCTCATTAGGTGCTGATGGATATGTGGATGGGTGATTTTGTTTGATTATCACCAGTGATTGCCCAAGACATATCAGCACTCACAATAGGCCTGATAGTTCCTACATGTATCATAATCTTCCATGCCACTATCATGCAGGTCAACTGTACTGTAACTATGGAAAATCATTACAGGATATTAGGGAAAATTATTTTATTTTTCCCCAAGAAGTTCATTTGTGCAATTCAAAACATCCATGTACGGTACCATAAAAAAGGAAAGCAAAGATATTCATATATTCATACAGTATGTATGACATGTAAGGTTAAACACTATCATTTTCAATCAAGGACAATGAAATTATGGACACAATGCAGATTAGGCTGAAACTACATGTAACTTATTATGCCTGGTAGAAAATATATGTATCAGACCTAGAGCCAACTATGTATGCACACTTTGTGCGATCCTCCCTTTGTCTTTAATCCCATAAGCCGCATCTGACGTGCAGCTCTTTACATGTGTCTTGGTTCGCACCCAAGCCAGCTTCTCCTCTCCCGGTTAGCGGAGGGGAGCTGTCCAATTATGCTATTTTCAGCCACTCTCAGATGAGCCGTGGATGCTGGGTAGGAAATTGCAAATGCAGCAGCGGCAGCTGAGATATATGGCCCAGCACACACTTGATATAGAAGCCATAAACTGGAGTTTCCCCCATATGGGGGAATGACAACTACAGAGCCATCATGTTTATGTTGATACACTGCTCTGCACTGCAAGTACATGTAGTATACACTGTATGCCTACATTTTATACTTGAGTAAAGCCAATCTTGTATGCATCCTTGCTGTAATACACAGTATGCAAGGGCATTTAAATCTTTATTACCATTTGGGTATAATAAAATATACAGCAAGAATTATTTATGAGTAATCAAGTCTCCCTTGATATGTATACAGTACTCTAAAAGAGCACGCAATCATTTCAACACATTTTGTGCTACATGTACTTCTGAAATGTGTGTTTTTCTGTTGTTTTTGCTGTTGTTGTTGTTATTGTTGCTTTTGTTTTTGCATACCATCCAACTACACATTATTCGAACATTATAATGTTCATTCATACATGTACATGCAGGACCGGATTAAAATGCGGGGTAAAAACAGGAATTTTGAGGACAAATAACTGAAAATGGAAGTGAAGGGCAGATTGTTTTATTTCATTAATAGCCAAATATCCTATCACAAAGGAAATATGGAGTGTATTCTACTTTCAACTTCCTTGCATCATTGCATGACTGACTGCAAGCCTGAATTCCACTTAGCATTGGCATTCCTGGCCATTTTCATGAGCTGATCATATTCTTTTTTACTAGCAAACCACAATGCCATTAAAACATACATACGGCTTCTTCCTCTGGCCCAATGCCTTTGCTTGCACAAAGAGGAAGAGAAACCAACACTGCACTTCATCAGTGATGGTGCAGTTAGGATTAACCTGAAAGGCTGTCCTCCCACATTAAATCTATAGACAAAATGGGATTATTGATGAGTGGCGTGCATTATCACCAACAGCTCGGACTGGCTGACATAGAACAGACTAGCTATGGTTGGTTCATGGGCTGGGCCACACAAAACGTGACCACACACAGAATCGATGTTTACCTCCCTCACTCACTCATACAGAGCGGAGGGCAGTCATTCATGATCGCATCAATTCTATTGAAGGTCTATTCTAGCCTAGGTATTCAGCACTCCTCCCCTCTAGATAAACCAGATCTGGAAAACAGCCATACTACATTATGGAGTTACAAAACATGAATGTGTTTGTACACTGCTTGTACAATGGAAGATCTATGCCATGTACAATCTTTATCAGTCCAGTTCCAGACACTGACATCAAATAATGATATTTCACAGTAAGCAGCCTACTTGACAGAAGCCCCCTCGTGTGTGGTTGCATATGACGCACTTCAGTGCAAGAAAAATATAAAGCTAGACCTTCTCATGCAAACAATAATTTTGTATGCTTTCAGAGTTTCAGTGTGTTTCTGATGATTGGAAATGCTCTCAATTTGATAGAAGCATTCACCTTTATCCTTAAATCTAAAGGTTTTATTTGCTGCTCCCTATTCCAGGGTATAATACTTCACAAATTTTCATTTGGAAGGGATTTTCATAGTACTCCTTGGATTCTATTCCATGAAGAGACAGAAAATCATAGGATTTCATCTGAAATTCAACCATAAACTCCCTTCATGAAGCATGGTTAACTTTATACTCAAGCCACTGCCAGATTGTATGTTATTAAATTCCTTAGCTCACATACTGTGAAACATCCCTGTTTACTTGAAAGAACCTCTTTTGGCTGTATTTTAACAAAGGAACCCACAAAAGCATCAGATTTTCTTTGGCTCTGGTGTTGCTGGTCCTTGTATCAAGAACAAACCCAACGCAAGCTCCAGCTATACAAACTTCCTCTTTTGGTGCCAGCGTTCCTTTGCATGGCTAACACCAGTGCATTCATATCCACTTTGGGAAGAGATAAAACCCAAACCGAAGGGCTGGTCAGGGTTGATTGTGGTGGAACATGTGTGGATCACTCTCTGTACTAATCTCTAGCACTGGAAGGAAGTACCGCTGGTTGATGGAGGGGAAAAAGAATATGGTGAGGTAGACCTCCGTGTGGTATCTGCAGCAGACAGGCCAGGTGCTGGTACTGTAGTCAGTGGTACATGTAGTTCATGTACAATTCAACAGGACAAGAAAACAACATTCCAATGATGGGAATATCAATAGTTTGGTATGAATGGTGCCGGCAAACAAATGTTTATTTCAATAGTCTATTGTCATTATTAGTCAGCCACATAGCTATTGTTTCCACTCTATAGAGAAGCGTAATTATTTCAGTTGGAATGCTGAAATATCAAAGTCTGTTTACAACTTATGGGACTTTAAACAAATTCTTCGGCACAAAAAGACTATTTGGTTGCTCTACAAATTTGCACAACATACCAAAACTTATGATGAAAGTATAAAATTTATGTCTAACACATTTTGCTGATGCAATTTAAACAAACATGACCCTATGATTGGAATGATCTATTTGTAGTAGATAGCATACAATTTGTTTACTAAGGTGTTGAAATTTATTCATGTGAAATTTCTCTCCAGAAACCTTGGTTACCAGCTATTCAGTGCACCTGTTATGCGTCTACACATGTAAGGGCATCTGAACAGATGGAATCCACTTTGCATAAATCAGTTGTTGCTATGTTGGGCAAGCCTCTGGCAAGTTCTTAGTAAATATTCAAGGCAAACCTTTGTTGACCTATGCATAAATTAGCAAACATTCTATTGTAGGTCCACATACATTCATGCACATGTTCGTGTACTCATTCTATCCCATAATAACAACAAACAGGACAGGTGTATTCTTCACTCTTCAAGCCTCATACACACTACAGTGTAGTCAGATTTCAGTGAATGGCAACAGCAGTTGATGCATTTCTGACATTTCTTTGAAGCTTCATCTACCACAAGATTGCTCTAATCTTGATCTCGGGGAGCATGTGTGCAAGTGTGGGTAGGAGAAGATCACTCTGGATCCGAATTATTGGCTGCCAATGAATTCTGACAAATGGTTATTCATCGATAGAGGAGGTGTGCGAGCCTCACATGCGTAATGTCAAGCTGTCAAGCTCTGCATTACGGCCAAACCACGTTAGAAGCCTTGCTAAAAATAAGGAATTTCCTTTCAGAGTCTTTTTAAAGATGGAAAGGGTTAGGGTTGCAGAGCTATCTCTTCGTCACTTTGTGACACACACTCCTTGCGTTCGCACTCAGCAGCTTGAAGCTGATATCCTTCCTCCTTAACTCTGCCAATCCCATGGATGTGATGCATGTAATGACTGGATGAGATAGGGAAGTCTTAGGAATTGCACAGGTTAAGGTTTGGAGCACACCACCTAGGTGGGGATCATCTCTTGTCAATTAAAGATGACTCTGCAGCATCTTAAATGATTACTCAAATCTCCCTCTCTTGATGATGCACACATCATCCTTACTTCAACACTCAAGACCCAAAGTTCATTTGAGGAATCATCCTCTTTCCTCAATTAATACTGTCATTTCATGTTCATATTTCATCAAAACACATGATTTGCAACCAAGGGATAGTTGAGAGGTATGGTAGGCATACATACATATGTATGTAAACTGCACCATGAAAACATTTCATGTCACTAGGGTGAGTGTATAAATGTATTAAAAACAGTAATACTTTCTTCAATTTCATTCACAGGCTTGAATATCACATCTCATTTCTGCAAGCTAACTGTGTAGAATGATAGATTAGATCAAGATGGTGTAGTTTTTATCATCCTATAAAATGAAAGTCTTGTAAAATTATATACATGTACTTACTAGTGTACAAACAGTGATTACTAATTTCATTTTATTACATTTCACATACTGTAAAGAAAATAAATATATTTCATGGCACTATGGTGTGAGTGTATAAATGTATTCAAAACAGTAATGCTTTCTTCAATTTCATTCACAGGCTTGAATATCACATCTCATTTCTGCAAGCTGATAAGATTAGATCAAGATGGTGTAGTTTTTATCAATCCTATAAAATAAAAGTATGACTTGTAAAATTATATAGTGTACATGTACTTACTACTATATAAACAGTGATTACTAATTACATTTCACACACTGGTAAAAATCCAAATATATTTCCTCTTTTAAAGTTAAAAGTCTCAAATGAAACTACATGTATATCTTCTGCCAACCTACTCCCACAATCTCTCCCACCCTGTGAGGACTCCTAATTCAAACTAAACAGGGGTTGCACCCACATCTCACTCTCTTCACCACAGGAACATTATGGTTGGAACAGCTGCAAGGCCTTGTCATAGGGCAGCTCTGGGGCAACCTGAAACCTACAGGCATCCCTTGAATGGCCCTGTTGGCACTGCCTGGTCTGTTAGGAGCCAGGAGAGTGTTCATTCTGTTTTTAAAGGGTATGAGTTCACCCCTTTCTAGATCTCAAGCAATGATATCATTCTCTTTTGTGCCAAGAGAAAAGGAAGATAGATTACTAGGTTCTGACTAGAAAAGGGGGCATATACTGTACACATGTACCATACCACAGCCACTAGAAAGATCACAAGAGACTGGACCGGTTTCACTCTCAGGAATATAATATCACAACACAACAGGCAAATCTCCTAAGACATGATTAATTTCAAAATGGTATTTGGGATATGGAGAGAAGCCTGAACGAAAGCAAGAGTAGATTTTATTATTCCTGGCTGTATAGAGTTTTATCTTTCCTTGACTTGGCAACTATGCCATCTAGCGAACAGAAGAAGCAAGAGAAAGCAATCTAGGCCAGTTGGGGATAGATTTTCTGAAGCAGAAGGAAGGAGAGGGTAAAATATCTGCATGCCTAGCAGAGCAGGGAAATGTGAGGCTTAGTAAAGGGAGACATTGTCGTGCCAGTAATCAACCAAAGTAACTTTGCACCGGAGAGTAAATCATGCACGATCACCCTCCATCATTGGGGGAAACAAAAAATCTCCACAGACCTTGTCCAACCACAGAGAAAGACTAATTTACACACCTCTTGCAGCGCGCATACATCGAGCGAAGCTGTCGATGGCGACAGCTAAGCTCTGCTTTCAGACGAGCTGGCAGAACAAACAGCGCTGGCCTGTGGGGCTCCTCGGCCCCAAGTCTCATAATGGATGGAAAATGCGGGTCACTTCACCGCAGAGCTACGGGCATAGTGCGTGTACACAGTACGCTACAATAGCGCAGAATATATACGGGCTTTTCTCTATGTGCATTAGCATACATAAAATCGGTCTCTTCCGCAGTGTTCAATCGAGGACGTTCTGCAGCTTTGTGCCTCATCGAGTAAACAGTCATTAAAGCAGTGACGCAATGGGCGTATGGCCAAAGTTGCTCTCAAGAATTACTGACTATATTCTGCCAATATATTACCAGATGTGTCTGTAAATTCACGAAAATTTAACTTGAATCAGGCGAAAGAATGAACACACAAACGGCACATATACGCAAACGTTTACCAACGCAACATACAGGCAACACACACATACCAACACGACGTATGGCAATATGCATGCACAACATTGCACTTACCGACTTGAAGAACATTTTCGACGGCCCCGTTTTCCAATAATCTTACTCCTCTTTGAAAAGGTAACTTTTGATATTCACTTTCGCTCACTGTCGAATGATGTAAAGATGAATACATGCAAATATCCTTTTCATTCCGAGGGAACGACCAGAAAACTATTCTCGTTTGCACAGGTTCTGGAATTCGAGAGAATCTCTCTTCCACTTGCTGAAAAGGAATATTTAGCGCCACAACCTTTGCGCTAATGTCCAGTAAAGATTCCGGGCTATATGTGGGTCCATTTTCTTTATGTTTTGAACAGTTTGTAAGGCCAAATCTATGGCCATTCTGCGGCGAAAATTCGCAGCAATGTCGTTTAGCTGCCGCCATTGGGAAAGTATGTGCGGAGATCCCGCCGGTCTACGTCTGCAGAACTATATCTGTACGCTGCCGCTCTCTCTGCTCAGCTCCGAGAGATCTATCCTCCGATCGCATGTAGAGAAGTGTGAAACACCGACTTAAGTACGCATGCGCATGTGTACTTTGCACTTTAAATGCCCTAGTGCGCATGCTCAGTTCAATTAAGCCTTATTAACATAAGTAAATAACAATAACAATGTGTGCCGCTTCCTGTGAAGTTTGCCGACGTGCCTTCGTCGCCGTAGTCGTCAGTTCAGACACAGATTTGTAGTCTGGGAAAACTAATTCGATGGTTCAAATTAGACGCAGGAAATGATCACGATCAGCTAATTTTCATTTGATGCTGCGTAAAAGTAAAACGATTTAGAATCTTCAATGTTCTATTCGATATATCTGCATGCACACATTTGTGGTTGACCATGTACCGTTTTGTTATTTGAAGGAACGACCGGAAGTTATCAACAGGACCGTCTTTCTTTCTCTATATGGTGATGACAATCGTGATGATGATGTGGTGTCATGTTTTTCCCCTGTGATGGGATATGTGTGAAACAAAGAAAACAATTTTTAAATGGTCAGTTCTAGAACCCGGCTCAAAATGTGAGCCACGAGAAATTCAGTGCAATCATTAAAACAGTGTTCCAGTCTGAATTCTTCATTAGATGTCAACGAGAGGCAAATAAGTTTACAACTTTAAATGCTTACAATACATCCAAGGTATTATCCAAGGTATTAACCCTCCATATTATCAATTTCTTTGTTTTTGCACTTAGAAACACTGCATTAAGCACTATATAAATGTTACGCATTATTATTTCCGAAATGTGGGTGATGTTTTAGTGTCCCTGGGAGAAGAAATCTTATCTGTCGTTATAATAAGAACGATTGGTAAGATAAAAATTTATTAAAACACCGAATCCTTGATAATGCATTCATCTGAAGGAGCGGGGTATGGACTTAATGATTTTGTATCGACCAACATCAGTAATATTCACCGATTTGCAACACTTTTGCATACATAGGCTAGGCCTGCTCTGCCCTTCCAAGAGGAAGAACAACTTATTTGGTGATCTCTTTGTATTTTTCTGTCAGATGTGACTAGAGTTTGGGCAGATATATTAAAATTTCACCCATTATGTGTATTAGACCTCATATACTGATAACAGGGGTTGACAAGAATATGAATGATTTTGCAATTCACAAGAACCCATACCAGAGCCCTTTAATACAGTTTGGGCAAATCGCGATTTCAGTGGGTTACAATTTGGCGCAGTTTCTTTTGTATTGTGCTTGCCTAACAAAGCAATATGCGCCAAGTTGTGCCCTACTGGAACCGAGTTGGCCAAACTCTGTAATAAAGGGCTCTGACCCATATTTTCCACAGCGGGAGGAGAATACCAAAGTTCGCAGTTCGCTTTTCCCCTTTGATGGCGCAGGTGACGCCAAATATTTACAGGGAATATGGGGGGGGGGGGGTACTTTGGGCATGGAATCATATACTTTTAGCTTTCTTGAAATCACAATTCCCGCCGCGTCAGACAAGATGGACTATACTGTCAAAATATATAGGTGATGATTTTAACATTTATGAACCTGTTATTAAGACTACCCATACCGAAACGTCTGACATTTTTGTCGACAAGAAGAGAAGAAGCAAATGAGATATAAGTAGTTCGCTCGGGTTATCTGACAGCAGCACAGCAGCAAGGAAGTACGTCCATATTTTTCTTTCCTCTTTTACATGTTTTCTTCATAATATTAACTCAATCTGTCCACTTTGCAAAGCTTTTGGTAGTGGGAAGTTCTGGGAACGCTGCAAGGCGTGATCAATCTCTTAAAACAAACAAACAAACAAACAAACAAACAAACAAACAAACAAACAAAAAACGCACTGAAGTTGTAATGTTATGTTATTCTGCAAATGGCATCTACGAGCATATTCCAGAATTAAAACTTTTTGCACAAAAGAGGGCGCTCTTCTTTATTGCACGAAATTTAGCCCATGAAATCTAACAACAATACGATGCTAGAAGTACTCTACTTGAATAGATGTTCATGGGCCGGGGGGGGGGGGGGCACATCACAAGTGTACTTGTGGACAATGTGAGTAAATTTGATAAAATCGTGACTCCTTTCGTATAAAAAATTTTGAAAATACAATAAGCAAAATATCATTGAAATGAAAACAGAAATCCCTGTTCATTTTAGTCAAACAATTTCATCAAACTTGAAGTCCTTCAGATTCTCTTTAATTTCTTCATGCAAATTTCTCTACAAAATTTTTGAGAATCAGTCAAAAATAAGGTGTTGCTTTGTCTGATACAAGGCATATTTTCATACCACACTTTGATTATTGCAAATATTAATCAATGCATGATCATGGACATATTCATAAATAAACAAAGATCAAAGAATCTCTATTATATCCATTAGCTGGATAATATTTCCCTATACAGCCCTATTACGAAAAAAAAATCAATTTTTATGCTATTGTGATCTACCAATGAAAAAAAAACTGATTGTTTTAAAGTTATGTTCATAGTTTGAAATATTTTTTTTTAAAATCTTTTACCCCTATATTGGAAATTGTAATACAGATACCTTGAGCGTATTTTGCTGTTGCAGTACTGTTGTAAAGATATGATTCGTTTAATATGTCACTAGCCAGGTTTGCTGGTACAACTCATTGAGCATGCGAGCAATTAGCACGGTGGGAGATCTACGGAAAGTCTGACTACATAGAGATTTTATCTGACTACGACTATAGCCCATACCCAAACCCCTCGTGAAGAACTGTGGGGTTGTCTAAGTTCTACTGTTTACTCTAAAGAATTTCATGACGTATGATATTTTATGATAAATGAATAAACTGAACAAACGTCATCTTCTTTTCAATAGATTTCCAATCCGTCTCTCTTTTTTTTTCATATAACTTGGAATAATCTTTTGTTCCTGACCTTTGGTAATTCATCTGTCATACTAGCAAAGGACCTTGTGTATGGACGTCAATCGTGTTATCATGTTCTTCTTTCTTTTAGAGAAGACAAAATGAAATTTGTTTTATAAGGTTTCTTTAAGTCCCAATTAATTTTTGCTGTCAGATCATCATCCGACGATCAAGCAAGCTCTTGATTATACGAGTGTCTAAAAAAAAATGTAACGAGACTATGCTTCATATTTCATAAGGTACGTTACCATCTGTAGGGAATTTCATACATGAAAAAATTATTCTATTAGTCTCTAATTAACTTTTTGCGAATTTCACAAGTAGAAGTAGAAGTGTTGTCAGTGGATAAGTCTCCGGACTTTGAACCACAAGGTCTGGGGTTCGAATCCCTGCCGCGGCACTAATGTCCTTCGGCAAGATATGAAATCTACATTTGCCACGTCTTTCGGATGGTGACGTTAAGGTCGGTCCAAGACGTAAATAATCAAATTTGATTGATACACGTCTGTAAAAAACCGAATTCAACAACAACAACAACAACAACAACAAACAATGATCTAAGGCTAAGCTGAACCTATTAAGTTATTGTTTTCGCAAAACATATAAAATTTCAAAATAATGCAAAGAATAGCATCAGGAGTGTCCACAATGAATGGAATTTATGTCGCCTGAACAGTTTGTGGCAACTTCTCATTCAATTTCAATTCCTGTAACAAAAAGGACATGGAAATATATAAATATATACGCTAATATATTATATGCGACAGAAAATGAGGGAATAACGAGACTTGCCAAAGCTGTTGAATATAATCATTTAGACAACCACTAAAGTGAAAATAGTGCCTGCAGTATCGTTCCTTTTAAATAATAATAATAATATGAACACTTATAATGCGCCGGTATCAATCATGAGTAGATGCTCATGGCGCAGTAAAAAGGAGGCAGAAAACAGACATAGAGAAACGAGATAATTATGAAAAAGCTTGTCGAAATAACCATGTTTTTAGTGAGGTCTTGAAGTTACTGAGAGACGATAGATTACAAATATCTAGTGGGAGCTTATTCCAAAGGAATGGTCCGGCGTATTGAAATGATCGATCAGCCCAGGAATTATGAGTTTGTGATATGGCAAGAAGAGATGAGCTTGAAGACCTTAGTTTCCTAGAGGATTAAATGGGATTATTAAGCTACGGTTGTAGTGAGGAGCAGTACCATGGAATGAATGAAAAACAAGCAAGAGCAATTTTAAGACGATATTCAACCGGCAACCAGTGTAGAGAGATTAGTACAGGAGTAATGCGTTTCCTCTTACGTGACAAAGAGACTATACGGCCAGCATTGTTTTGACGCTTTTGGAAACGATCTAATTGTGATTGTGAAATGTTATTGTATAATTCAGACGAGAAGTAATGAGTGCATGCACTGTCTTTTCTGTACTTGACTTAGTGAGATATTTTCTAATGAACCCTAGGTTACGCATGCAGTTGGTATTGTACAGACTGACAGATACTTGAGACTTGATTTGACATGGACAGTGGCGGCACCAGGATTGTTAAAGTGGAGGGGGGGGGGGGGCAAATGGAGGGCAAAAGAAAATGTTGGGGGGGCAGGGGCAGTCAAATTTTTTTTGCGGGTATTGAAAAATCGAGCGTGAAGCGCGAGTTTTAGTCGCCGGCGTAAATCCACTTTGAGGAGTGGGGGGGGGGGGGGGATAATTGAATTTTTGGATGATTTTTTTTCCTCTTACACACATTTTAATAACCGCTTTTTTTTTTTAATCGCATTTTCGAATAAATATTCTGAAATATGACAAGCGAGCGAAGCGAGCGAGCCAAAAATGGCTGCTTTTCTTGTTTTTAATCGCATTTTAGAAAAAAAATTGAAAATATGAAGAGTTAGCGAAGAGAGCAAGCCAAAAATAACCACTTTTTTTGTTTTCAATCGCATTTTTAAATAGAAATTCTAAAGTATGATGGTTGTTTATGATATTCAAAATTTTTACTAACTGATAAATCAAAATATATTTTCCTCCTTAAAAAGTGAGGGGGGATATTTGTACACGCCATCCCCCCTCTCCCAAAAGTGGGCCCCCCCGGATTTATGCCAAAGCTTTTAGTGGCCCCAATAAACATTTTCCTGTTACACTTGATATAGAGAGAAATTTTTGTAAAATCAGGTAATGCTTAATGGAGCAAAGATATTGTTCAAAACTAGATCATGAACTGAACATTTACATTTCAAACTGATAGTGTGCGAGGAAGCCAACAGCGACTGAGTGAGAAAATTTTCAAGTTTTGAAGAGCGGAAAATGGTTTTTTAGAGCACTTCACAGCTTGAATATAATACTTATGACAACATCTACTTATTTACAAATTACTGTATAATTTTTCTTTTCAGTCCTCAAAATTTCTGGGGGGGGGGCAACGGGGGGGGGGGGGGGCAAAGCTTCTGAGTGGAGGGGGGGGGGGGCAAATGCCCCCCATGCCCCCCTTGGTGCCGCCACTGGACATGGACATAGCAGAATCAAAAGTAACACCAAGATTTCTGCATTTGTTGGACTCAGTAATTACAGAATCTCCTACTTTTCATGGAACAGACATCAGACTTTGATAACTGGGCCCTAGAACCAAACAACATGAATTCAGACTTAGCATTGTTAACTTTAAGAGAGTGCGAGCACATCCATACTTTAACATCCTCAATACATGTTTCAAGATATAGCTATTGTTTAATTCAATTGTACGACTTTTGGCGATAGTAGATATTAGTATAGAAAGGGTTTTACTTCTTCATGAACGAATATTAATTTGATATTAATTGATGCTTTTCATTGTTATCTTCCTCATGCCGCTCTGAGGAGCAACAAAAGAGCAAATCCATTGCAACATGATTGCAAGGGGACAACCCAAGGGGAACATGCTCCAATCAAAACGACAAAAATTTAAAGAATTGGAATGACAATAGAATAGGAAAAGCAATGGAAAGAGAAAAGGGTTTGAATGTAGAAATCTAGCCCTAGCAGAATCAGCCGTGATCCCCGATAATACTTTCATTTTCTCAGAAATTCCTCGAAAAGCGGGGAATCTAAATTGGAGTTTGAGGAAGTACGGAAAGGAATTAATTGCTTTCATAAACCCGTTCCCTTGCATATGCTTTTCGGTCTCATTTTATCTGATATACATTTACCAAGCGTACTACCTTAATTGTGTTATCTCTCTGTTACAAAAAGTTGTCAAAGTCATATTGGGAATTTACTTTCCGTCTGACCATTGGCTTAATGAACAAAAAAGTGAAATGTAGACCATCCTGCTTTTAGAGCAGCACTTAACTAAACTAGTTGAGCATGCATTTGCTATTATGGGTAGGCCAGTGAAGCAGTGGTTTCGACCAGTAGATTGACTATTATTTGTTTTTCTTTTAACTGCATGATATAGGTTATCGCCGAATCGCCCAAAGGTTTACATAACATATCAGTAACCGAACGAGGCAGGGGTGGGGATGGGGGGGGGGGGGGGGGGGTGGCAGGTGGCGGGTGCCCCTTTAGGCGTTTGTGAAGTTCCAATATTCGGAAAACCATCATATTCGGGCAGAGATGTGCCCGAATATCCTAAAATTAGACCATGCAGCAAGGTGTCCGACAAAATGTGAGGGTACCCTGCTGCCTAAAATTTAGGACATTCGGCATGTTCGGGTAGCAAGGTGTCCGACGAATTTGAGGATATTCAAGCACCTCGCTGGGCACCCCCTAAAATAAACATAAACGGGAATATCTGAAAAGATAGACTTTTTATGGCTGAGAGAGAATGGACAAAAACATATAGAGAGAGAACGAGTTAAAGATGAAATTCTCACTTCCGCTGTTGAAATTGAAGCTTTAATGTGGCTGTGACCTCGAAGAAGATTAGGTAAAGCTGTGACGATCTACAAAACGTCATCAGCTTTTTTTGTATAACTTTAACAATTTCTTAAGATGGATTAACCTACCAAGGAGAAGAAGAAAAGGAAGAGGAGGAGGAGGAGGAGGAGGAGGAGGAGGAGGAGGAGAAGTGTACGTCTACGTCTTCATTAACTTCAACAGCCCTGTTGTAGAACATGGGAAGCCCCACATCTACATAACGATCAAATCCGGGATAAAATATTTACGATTTGCATGTAGTGGAGTGTTTAGGCATTTTCATGCTTTGGCGTAAGACAGAAAGAGAACTACACTAATCACAAGTAACACATAATCTAGATGAATAAGAAAAAATTGTCGCAACATCATCATCATGAACACCTACAGTCATTTCACAATGAACCAAATCACACAGCCACTCCTGACAATACTAATTACTACTAGTAGACTTTTAAGCACATGGCTAATCTGCCACAAGGTCCAATATCATTGTCATCACCATCATCATCATCATAATCAGCACCAGCAGCAGCAGCATCATTATCATCACCATCATCATTATCACCCTTATCATCATCATCACCATCATCATCATCATCATCACCATCACCATTATCATCATCACCATCATCACCATCATCATCATCATCACCATCACCATTATCATCACCATCATCATCAACATCATCATCAAGATGTATTAACATCATCATCATCACCTGCTCCTGTTGTCAATGTTTTTCACTCTTTTCTATCAACTTGAGTTACCAATGAGAACCATCTAAAATCTATTTAACTAGTATATCAGCTGCAGAAGAATTGCCACAACGAAAAACAAAAATAGAAACCCTTGCTTACTTTTTCTGATATTTATTTACAAAATGGAAAACATGAATATGACACAGTAAAAGCAACCCTAAGACCTGAAGATGTCTCATATCTTAATGAATATTGGCACTGCCAGGGTAACATATCTGAAACTATGTGTCAGCATTGTTATGCATTTTATGTAGTATAAGTCTTGCTCTTGAAAATTATAAACTCACTTAGGATAAATCCCTGTGAAGCTTTTGACATTCCGTAAATGTAATTATGAAATTTTATTATTTTTTTTTCCAAATATGAAGGTAAGTTCACCATGTAGTTGCATGACACTTCTAAAAAGAAACTGTCAGCCCTCACTTATTTGCATCCTGTAGTTTTAGGAGCTTCATATTGCAACTTGCAAATAAAAAGTTTAGAGGTAAAGGTTCAACAGGGAATTATAAAATGAGGATACAGAAAAATGCTAAATACCCAAGTAATGAGAAAAGAAAGACAATAAATCATGCCGATCAGTCCCAACAATAAACCATGAATCTCTACGAGTTTGAATGTGTCTTGATGCTTTTTGCGTAACGCTGTATGTTCTTCAACAGTATTCAGTGATTTTGCTAGCATTTCTTTCTGAGCTCAACAATCAATTTATAACATGAGGAAACAAGACACAGTCCCATTATCAAACTCAACATGATCTTTAAACCCGTTGAACACTAAGCCTGAGATAACCAGTGCTAGGGTTTATGGAAAATGTGCGTTGTACTGATTACAAATTGTGCTCAACGCGTTAAGGTGATAGTTGGTACTCGGTAGTTTATGTTTAGACAGGTAACATATACTGTACAGGCTTTATTTACAGATTGTATAAAAATGAAAACTTAGAGATGAGTCTGTGTCATTGCACCAGTCTGTAAGAGATGTACCTTCCTGCTGTCTCACTGGGTCTTATAATCTTCACAACCTGAATGAGAAAACATAACATGAAATATCTCAACATGATAATAATGACAGGACTATATATATTTTCTATCACATATGTCTCACCTTTCCTAACTTGTTGAAAAAAAGGTGACACTGATCTTATACCACCATATCATGGTAGCCAAGCCGAAACCAGCTTGAAAATATGATTGTAGGGCTCCCTAGAAGAACGGTATCAATGCTATGAGGCTACTTGGGGTAAATATGGCCATATTACTACTGTTTTAATCAAAGAAAAAATGTAAATAAATGACGGTATACTACATGGAGCAACTGTGTAATAAAATACTACTACTACTACTACTACTACTACTGCTAGTGCTACTGTAACTGCTACTACTGCTACTACTACTGTTTCTTCTACTACTACTACTACTACTACTGCTACTACTACTACTACTGCTACTACTGCTACTGCTGCTACTGCTGCTACTGCTGCTACTACTACTACTACTGCTACTACTACTGCTACTGCTGCTACTACTACTACTGCTGCTACTACTGCTACTACTGCTACTGCTGCTACTACTGCTACTACTACTACTACTACTGCTACTACTGCTACTACTACTACTACTGCTACTACTACTACTACTACTGCTACTACTACTACTACTATTACTAGTACTACTACTGCTACTACTGCTACTACTACTACTACTGCTACTACTACTGCTACTACTGCTACTGCTACTACTACTACTACTACTGCTACTACTACTACTACTGCTACTACTACTCCTGCTACTACTACTACTACTACTACTACTACTACTACTACTACTACTACTACTACTGCTACTACAACTACTACTGCTACTACTGCTACTACTGCTACTACTGCTACTACTGCTACTACTGCTACTACTGTTACTACTGCTACTACTACTACTGCTGCTACTACTACTACTGCTGCTACTACTGCTACTACTGCTACTACTGCTACTACTGCTACTACTGCTACTACTGCTGCTACTACTACTGCTACTGCTACTGCTACTACTGCTACTACTGCTACTACTACTACTACTGCTACTACTACTACTACTGCTACTGCTACTACTGCTACTGCTACTGCTACTACTACTACTATTACTGTTACTACTACTGCTACTGCTACAAACCATTCTATTCATATAGTGTATATTACAAATATGTCTCTATGTGCTTCAACAGAGTGAAAAGAAGAAAACAACAAAGAGTGAAAAGAGATATGCTTAGCATATCTAGTTGCCAGTCAATGCTGGAAATTGTTGCTAAACAAAAATGCCTTAAGATGTGCTTTAAAGCTATCAACAGTTTCACAATTTAAAAAAAAAAATTCTGGCAGTCTATTCCAAAGCTCTGCTGAGAAAACCAGGAAATTCATAGAGTACATGTATTTCTAAAACGCAAAAGTGCAACTTACTTTAGTATATTGGAAAACATTAAAGGCCCGTTCAAATATGAAGAAATAAACTGCTGGGACTTTTAGTGCACGTCATAACATGCAAGTAAATGAGTGTGCTACATTTCAAGTGCAGTCCTTTGTTGCACATTGCTATTCATTTTGTACACACAAAAAAGAGCTCTAAAAAACTCAGCATTTTTCTTCCTCATATGTGAACAAGCCTTGATACTGAAATCATCAAAATGAAAAAGGTAGGAAAGTAGGACATTAAATTACCTGTCCTCTCTTGAGTCCAAAGTACCTTGCTACAGGATCTCCAACCTGTATCCTTGGCAGCTGATGATCCTTCAATTTACTGGTAGCAACATGATAAGTCAAGGACATTTAAGTATACATAGAAATCATATTCACCCTGAGGATTCTGGGCAGGAAATTTTCACAGCTTGGTCCAATAAGAAAGACATATCGCTTTGCAGGGTCAAATTTAAGAGGACCAAATCAATTTTGCGGAATGAAAGTAATCACTTAGAGGAAGAGTGATAGCTCAGTGGTAAAGCAGTGGCCTCGTAGCTGGGAGTAACCTTTGGCCCTTTGGTGAGGTATTAATCCTCATTACCAAGTTCCATGGAGAGGACGTAAAGCTGTCGGTCCCCTGGTTACTTACTTACTTGTAAGCATACACGTGCTTTCTTTGTAGTCAGGTAAAATTACCAAATCAAATCAACCAATATAAACTGAGGGAAATATGGCCTTATGGCATCCTAAAGAAGTGATTTGTAAAGAATTCAGGAGGTGGCCAGTATGCACTCACATGTTCAATTTCCTTGTGGAGAAGAATTCGCAGATGGCATTTGTTTTTTAACCCGTTGAACACTAAGCCCAAAATGACTTGGGCTATGTTCCATGGAAAATGCATGTTACCAGTATACTGAAATCAAATTCTGCTCAGCGGGTTAGTCACTAATGCTTTGTATTATTAGCAACGAGGGCGTTATGCACTGGTGAGAACCTGTACATCATCTAATCTTTATTCATAATGTTCAGAGCATGCTTAATTCCACAAAATAATTTTCTTTAATCTAAGTGGAATATAGGAGTAAAGAAAAGGATACTATCTGGCAAGGAGCTCTGCCTTCTCATCAGCAGTCATCACAACATGCTCAGGAACAAACTGCATTGGCACGAGAAGAAATAACAAGAAATCACAGAATGTTATCATCAATATGCACAATAAAAACCATCAACACTCATGTTTGTTATAATGTAAAAGGGAGATACAAAATTAATCAATAAAGTAAAGAAATAAATCCATGACAATGTATGATCCATCTATTAATTCATTGTTCTGGTATTTAACAATTTTCATGCGGATGTAAGCTATGTCTTCCAATATCCTGGTTTAAGGTATTTTTCAAAGTGCTAACCACTTGGTAAAGGGGTAAAATTTCTTACTGATCTGTCTAAAAATGTCTCCTATAGATATACCCCTATTCCCCATCCCCATCCTGTTCACCCCAAAATCTCCAGAAAGTTTTCAGTGACTTTGTCCTTAAAAAAACAACAAACAAACAAACAAATATCATTTAGCAGGCAATTTTAATTTACAATCTCTCATCCAGAAAATTGAATTAATTGACCCCTTTGCCAGTGAAGATTTGATCTTTACCCACATTAAATCTCATAGACATATGTAAAATCTAAATCCTATGCTCTACATTTTGACTACTAAATTTGTGAGTTTGATAAGGAAAACCTCTAATGCAGCTTTTGTGTGAAGTGACTCACATCATGTTCTGTGATGTTGATCAGGAGTTCAGCTTCTAAAAACTGTTCTAAGATATACTTGGGTGCCATGTCACCAAGACTCTGAAAAGGAAAAGAAAGACAATCAAAAGTAATTTATTATTGAAGAGGTAATATAAAAAATATGAAGCACTCTTACAGGTTTCATCACGAAAAGATGTTTTAATCTTTTCCTAAATACTGCAACAGAATATGAAACTGACAGTCTTGCATTTTATGATTCCTCAAATGTACTAGAAATAACCCTCTTGCAGATGATGAGTACCCTCTAGTCTGAAAAGTGGTAGAATTAATTCCACTCCAGATACAAAAGGCTTTAAAACTGAGCCAGTCTATACAACAAAAAAAAAAAAAAAACTTACCCACTTCCCGAATAACCTTTAGAACACTGGAATTGACATGAATGGTACAATGCAAACAACTCGTTGCCAAAAGAAATCAATATCTTACTTTAGACAAAAATGATATTTAGTATTACTATACATATGCTTTAACTCATTATGCAAAGGATTTTCCTGTGCCACTGTGTGTAATTTTCATGGGAGAAATTTACCATAGGTTTGATATTAAAGTATTTCAAGAGCAAAATCAATCTATATAGTGTGTCTAGACTCTACAGGGTTGTCATGAAGCAAATAAAGAGTGCAAAAGGGTAATTTTGCAAAGCTTTTGTGTTGAACAGAGCCATCCTTCCACCAATTTGTGTTCTGTGCCAATTGGCATATGTGGCAAACAAGCAACAGTGCCAATTAGCATTGTTGACAAATGAAAGGTTAAGCCTTCACATCTTGGTTTAGACCAGGCCCCTAAAGCTCCGCCATTTTTATCCAGATCCATTAGAAGGCTGACCTAAGCACCATCAATATTCATGATCAAAATGAATAATTCATTTCGTAAGATGCTTTCAACTAGTAGCATTTGTTTGTACGCGCTATGAAACATAACACGTATCAGCTTACCGCATGTGCAGTTAATGCACAGTAAATCCGCAACAAATGCACATTAAATCAAAGTGTCACAATAAAACTGATATGCACAAAAGGTATGAATAATGCAACAGTGTTCTCGATATCATGGCGATAACGGGTGCTTATCGGCCCCTTCAAATGATCCGAAAGAGGTGGGGCCTAATGCCATTCGCGTAATGATATCCGCGTGTGCTGCTTTTAATCTAGTAAATTTATTTTATGTCTATGGTTTAGACCATTCTTAATATGACTTGATAAATTTATTCAACTTAACCCTATTTTAACTGGGCTATTTCAGACCACGTTTTTACTGGGGGGGGGGGGGGGGGGGGAGGGGGTCAATTTGACCCCCCCCCCCTAAAATCTCGGAGAATGATTGTCCGATTCACACGAAATTCTGCATGGAGGTACATTGAAGTATTAGCATCGCATTCATGCTTTCATTTAAACAATAAAATGTAAAATATGCGAACTATGCCCATATTAATTACTGAAATATGGTAATTTTGGCTATTTTATTATTTTGCAAAGAAACACAGTGCAAAGTTTCATAATGACTCAAATGAATCATAGACATAGATAGGTTTGACATTTAGGTATTTACACTGTTTATTATGGTTTTGCCTATTTACATATTTACATAAGCATGCATAAAATTTGCATATATTGTCATATACACATGCTTGAATTTCTTATGTATTCTTTTGTTTTATTTTTTTTTGTATTCTATTGTTTTTTTATTTTTTATGTTTTGTATTATTTTGACAATGATATTTGAAATGACAACCACAAAGACAACGCAAATATACTATTGTATGGGGGAAATGGATTGTTTTTCACAAATTTTACATGTCCATTCCATAACACACACATGTATGGAAAAGTCACTATTTTCGGATGACCTTTGACCCGTAATTGTCATGTGACCTTCTAATGCTCGGTCCGATCTTTACAAGTTTAGTACCAAAAGTTGCGCAAGACTTCAAAGAAAAAAGTCAAGAAAGGATAGCTTCATATCTGCCGCGATTCCGTAGTAGTCGCAAAATTACGACGGGGGGGGGGGGGGGGGTCAAATTGACCCCCCCCCCCCATTAACATAGGCTTAATCCTCACTGTTTTGGCTGATGGTGTCATCTTCTCTTGGACAACAATAATAGCTCTGGTAATGTTCTCTTCCTGCATCCTTTGGCAATACCTGTCATACAAGAATTGGAATACAATGATAAAAAACAACTGAGAATAGAAAACAGAATCATTCTTCATTTCACTGCAACCTCCACAGAAAAAAAAGATAACAGATACTCGTAATACAAGTACAAGGTCAGTACACCCTTTTCTGCTAAGTCAAAATATTTAGTATAATCTTTCACTCAGTCATACAGAATTTGTATACACTCCTGCTGCAAACATTCATATGCTATCTACTAATCTGTGAGTAATGCAAAGTTGATATCCTGTTGCACTTTGAAATCACTTTCTTCTAAACAATGTTCCTGTTTGGAACCTCATGAATACAAAGTAATTCTTTAACATTCTGTGATGCTCATATCTCCTGAATGCCAAACAACTCAATATGATTATCAGTTGAACTGTAGCAAAAGTTAATATGATAGAGAATCATTTATCCCCAAGTTAGTTCTAAATGGAAGTGTATTAATAATTTATATTTGTGGTTTCTTAGTCTGTCACTAATCATAGATGCTCATACTCGTCATCCCTATGACCTGCGCTCTTTTTAAAACGGCATCCGCAGAGTTATGGAATAGACTACCCGATACTTGTTTTGTAAAACTTTTTTTTTTGTAAAACAGGCACATTCAACAGAATCATTCAAGACTCTGTTGAAAACATATCTTTTTATCAATTGATAGCTAATCATTTAAGGTTCATGGCTGTCTGGTAGTTTCAGTGACATACATAATCTTCTACATGTTCAATTTTATTTTAATGATTTATTAATCTACATGTGAATTAATGATAATTTTTGTTTGTACTTGCAAATGTAATCCATTTGCAAGCAATTATTAAATTCCTTGTAATTAATTCATTCTTTGTAAACAATTATTTTACTTTTATTATCATATGTACCAGGCATGTTTTCTATCTCTGTATAAATGTTCTTAAGCGCTTTCCTATGTAAGTGATATGAGCTATATAAGCAACATTCATTATTATTATTATTCTTATTATTATACTCTTGAAGACAGAATCAGTACTTCTATGAAAACAGTGATTCAATTCACATCTCACATGAGGTGATACAAACTACTTAGTAACAATAATGCTGTGTGATTTCTTGAAAAATTTAAATTTATGATTTATCCTCCAGATACAAAGATGATAAACTCCAGACTTACGCTTTGATGGTTTTCATGCCAACTTTCTTCTCTTCCGGGAAGAAAACAAACATCTGATCTGTTGGGTCATCGTTGTGAGCAACCAACACCGTCAAGTCCTTCCTACTCGGTCTGTTCTCACTGAGCAATAACAAGAAAAAATTTATCAAGGTATTTGAAGGACATAGTTGTGAGCTTTCAATAATAGCAAGTCATTTCTAAGTCCTCACTACATGATAAAAAATGCCTTTATTAACTGATTATTTCACTTTGGTGAAAAACATATCATTTCTGCTTTTTATCTTTTCTCTTTGCTGTCTGTATTACATGGATTTTAAACAACTGAGCTCCATTTATAGATATAATCTAATTTTTATTTAAACTACTGGCTCCTTACACAAACGGTAAAACAGACAGACATGGCCGATAGCCCATTTCAGTTGTATTAGCAGAATATGCCTGTTTTTCCATGGGGTCCAGATGAAATACTATTACATTAAAATCTGATAATCAGATACTACACAATCATAAAGTAGAAGGAAAAAGAGAGTGACAGAGACAGAAAGAGAGAGAGAGAGAGAGACAGAGAGGAAAAACTTTCTGAAGCACATTTCTATGATAATGTGAAATAATTTTCAGACTGGATTCAAAATTTTGGACTGTGCAAATACTATGATCAAATTTCAAACAACAAATGACAGGAGGGACAACTTCAAAGTATGAAAGTGTTCAGGAACATGTAGATAGATTGAATGATGATAGCTACCTGGGTTTATCTCCAAATTGGTCCTTGAATTGTTCTAAAGTCTGATCCAATTCCTCCTGTGTTACAAGGTATCCTCTATCATGGCAAAGCTGTCATAAACAAGGAAAATAGATATAATGAAAATCTGCAGCTTCAGCTCATGAAATAGCAATTACCTAAATGCTTTTGTAAATTTATGGCATACATAGTCCAGGCTAGAATTCATTTTAAAGGAGCCAGAAACTGAGGAATCATGGGGGAAAGCAGGATGATCTCGGATGAGAGAAGGGGAATGCAGTCGGTTGCTCGAGTTTCGAGACATGGGATAATCAATTCTAAATAACTGTGATTTATTGCCCTGTCATTCCTGTGTTTCAAATTTTGCGCAATAAAAAAGCAATCAAACAGCTAGACATATGGAAAAACAATTACATGGCCAGCTCTCTGGGAGAGCCTGAGGGGTGTTACGTAATCCGCGGTGACGACGTGTCCGGGGAAAGGCAATGAAGAGCAATGGCTAGACTAATCAACTAGATGTAAACTATGTTCTGTATTTTGGAATGTTGGAGTATTATACAAGACATTTCTTCGAGTGAACATGATGAGACCCGTTAAGAGTCTAAAGACTTCAGATTTTTGAAAAATGTGAAAACCCAAAGTATGTGACTAGATTGAGTTTGGTCAACTTCATGCTGTCTGAACTTTTATCACCATTAGTCCGACAGGCTCGCATAACGGACGAGTTATAATGTACAAGTAAACAAGCCTTTTGCAAATTCCTTTTCCTCATGATTTCCCAGTTTCTGGCCCCTTTAATGTAATGTTAAAATCACTTGTCTCTCCTTCTTCATGATGAGCAACCAAACTCAAATAGATGACTATCTTGTCACTCTTAAAGGAGATCAGCATTGCAAATTGGGTGATGCAAAATGCCATTTGGTTGAAAATCGGATCGCAGTCAGATCATATAGTGTGCGGTGGGCCTAAAAGTGGACCCACCCAAACAGTCATGACAAATGGATATTCCTCAGAGGAGATGCTGGTTCTTTCAGGAATCTCTCAGGGAACAGAGATGGCCTGATGGGGCCGTTGGACTTTCTAATGTACATCAATGATCTACCAGACGGCCTGTCATCAACAACTAGACTGTTTGCAGATGATTGTGCTAAACATCCGGTATAACTGCAAAGGATTTTCAAGTCCTCCAAGAAGATCTGTCAAGGCTTGAGGAGTGGCAAGAAAAGTGGGCTATGTCCTTCAACCCAACTAAATGTGTCATCAAGAAAATATCACCTAAGGGGACTCAAACTCAAGTAGAAAAGGAGTATACTTTTTATGGCCAGAAAGTTATCTTGGTGTTTTGATAGATAACAAGCTTCGCTGGGATGCGCAAGCCAACAAAGTCTGCACTAAAGTTTCCTGAGTAGTTGGATTCCTGAGACGAAATTTTTGGTCAGCCCCAAAGGAGATCAATGCTGCTATCCTACCAAACACTAGTGAGACCAATTCTGGAGTATGCTTCTCCAGCATGGGATCCCCATCTAAAGAAGGATATACAGAAATCAAAGCCATTCAGAGAAAGGCAGTTTTGTTCTGCATGAGGAACAACAGATAAACCAGTAGTGTTACAGCAAGAATGACACTATGTCAACAGCTTCATTGGGCTCATTCAAAATACAACTAAGCAACCAAAAATCCCAGTAAGTTTGCTGCTCAGCGATCACGCATCCATAGTTCAACAAAGTTAACGGAGTACAGCTAGCCTGTATGCCTGACTCAGCCTGGACAAGACAAGACAATGGATTGTGATGAAGACTATCGATATCATGAATTTGTCAGTTGTCAGCTTTTTGTGCAATGGTTTGTAAGCTCCATGAAATCTGTGCAGATTGATGACAAGAGTCATCACTGTCACAGAGTTGGTTTGATGAAATGGTCCCCTGCTTGTGTTGTGCACATGTGCTATCCTAAGACTACACAACAAAGCCGTAATGCTAATTTTCACAGGAAATGTTCAAATGAATGTAAAAATAGGTAACACTACAGAATTTTTCACACAAAGAGCAACCAAGAAATGGACTAAACCACTCATAATGTGAACTCCGTTAAGAATCAGCCTCCTAATTTTCACAGGAAATGTTCAAATGAATGTAAAAATAGGTAACACTACAGAATTTTTCACACAAAGAGCAACCAAAAAATGGACTAAACCACTCATAATGTGAACTCCGTTAAGAATCAGCCTCCTAATTTTCACAGGAAATGTTCAAATGAATGTAAAAATAGGTAACACTACAGAATTTTTCACACAAAGAGCAACCAAGTAATGGACTAAACCACTCATAATGTGAACTCTGTTAATAATTAGCCTCGTCCTGAGTTACCAATATGAGTATGGTGAAATAAAGTGATCATGCATTTCGGAAACATCGCAGTTGCAGGAGTCAACTCATTCTTACAATGGAGGACCTGTCACATCCATTCAACATGGATTTCAGAAACATCGCAGTTGCGAGAGTCAACTCATTCTTACAATAGAGGACCTGTCACGTCCATTCGACCATGGTCTACAGCAAGATATTCTGATCCTTGACTTCTCTAAAGCCTTTGATAAAGTGCCTTACCAAAAACTTCTCTTCCAACTTAAAAAATGTGGCATCTAAGGTCCACTTTTGAAATGGATTGAGATTTGGTTGTCCTCAAGATTGCACAGAGTAGTCATTGATGGAGAATGCTCAGCTTTTTCCAACTGTATGCTTGGGATGATTCATCGCAAGCTTTCCGGTTTCTCTACCAAATTGATCAGGGAAGCTGCTTATACATGTACCTGTCTAGTGAGACCTCATCTAGAATATGCCTGCAGTGTATGGGATCCCCACCTCAGTTGACAAACTTGAAGGCGTTCAAAAAAAGAGGGGCAAGATTTATCACTGGCAAATATGGAAGAGATATCCATGTATCAGGTGTTAAGGGTGAACTGAAATGGCAACCACTTCAAAATCGCCATTTCAAACCTAGGCATTCGCTCTTATTCAAATCTATCAATGGCCAAGTCACCATACCCAAACCTGCAAACATAACACAACCCAAGAAGATACTGAAGGGGCACCATACTCTCTCCTTTACAAACATCAGCTGCAACACTGACACTTACTGCTTCACCTTCTTTCCAAGAAGCATTCGGGCCTGTAATCTACTCCCAGCCAACATGAATGACAGCAACACAGCAGAGACTTTCAAAACCAGACTCTGGGAAGCGATATAAAAGGGCAATATATACATAATCCCTCCCTGTACAAGTAAAGTAATGGGACTTGCATGTAACTCCAAATAAGTACAACAAACACACTCTCTCGAGTCTCGAGTGATAATGTTCTTACAGGTCATCTATATCCCGTCTCAAGGATGAGGACCACGAACGGAACAGATACAGATACAGATGATTGCACTTTAGAAAGTGAGCCCTCTATGCTCTAATCGAATCATCACACATTGATTTTGCGGTCAATGAGCCGTGTACGTATGCCGCCATTTCTCGTATGAGCTCAGAGCACGTGAAGGCAGCAAAAATGACTGCCTAGAATGATCCTGTCGGCTTGTGTTATTACACAGCATATTGAAAGGCCAATCCTACACAACATCCTGCTGGTAAGTGAAATTCTAATTTTCCTTCTTTATTTAGTTCAATATCATATCATACAATTGTAGTATAGAAAACGTTGACCAAGTCTAAAGCTTATTGTTTGGCTGAACGGTTTCCGGTGTTACAAGCAAAGCCAAAGCCAGGATTCTTATTTCTCTTTTCTGCGATTCAGTGCTTTTGAAAGTTCTACAGATAAATGAAACAATGCCGTTTATCATCATTATCAATTCGCTTTTTTTAAATTCAGTGACTGTAATCTGCCTTTTATTTTTAATTGGCAGTGTATACAGCCACTCATCCTGTGTACTCGGTCAATGAATTGACCTCATCCCGAAAATGTGACAAGTCTGTACCAAAACTAAATAGCATGCTTTATTGTGTGATACTTGACGGCATGCTGTTGACCTCTACGAGTCCGATAAGCGTCAGTTTTTTTTCTTAAAATTCACCATTTTCAGTTCATTCATCAGATATGAAGCAGAAAGGGGAAAATTGAGAGCCTCATGAACATTGCTGGCAAGTAAAATCAAAACGTTTCTTCTCTATTATAGAAGATCAAAGTCAATGTATTTTGCGTTTGCGTTAGCAATTAGTTTCGCTATTCAGAACGCCGTTTTGACCTGCGGGTGTATACAGCCACATGCGTGCGTCTTTACCTTACGGCCACACGCGTGTGATTGTATCCACAGCAACGACATGACGATACAGCCACACTCGTCTGAATTCCCACTTGTACTCTGTGCCACGACAGGCAGCTATCGCTAGTGTATGCACTGCACAAGCGATGTGTATTCATGCGGCAGTATGTGTTGCAACTTACAAAACTTTGATGGTCACAAAATTTTTATCTCTCGATTTCACTTATTGTACAAACAATATTTTCACTTCATTCTCACCTGATCGGCAAGCAGGTGACAATAATGAAGTAAAAATATTGTTTGTATGTCAGTGAATTTCAAGAGATAAAAGTTACCTTTGTGACGATCCAAGTTTTTGTGGTTTTGTAACACACCGTCATGACCGTCGCATGAATGTACACGTCATTGCTTGTGCAATGCGCTAGAGATATTGCCGCAACAATGAGTATAATACGTGGGAATTCAGATGAGTGTGGTTGTATCCTCATGTCGATGCTGTGGCTACAGCCACACGTGTGTGGCCGTAAGGTAAAGACACACGCATGTGGCTGTATACACTCATTCTGTGTACTCGGTCAATGAATTGACCTCGTCTGAAAAGTCTGTACCAAAACTACATAGTATGCTTTTCTATTGGTTACTCGACGACATGCTGTCGACCTACAAGTCTGATAAGCGTCAGTTTTCTTCTTAAAATTCACCATTCTCAGTTCATTCATCAGATATGAAGCAGAAAGGGGAAAACAGAGAGCCTCAGGAACATTGCTGGTAAGTAAAATCTAAACTTTTCTTCTCTTTTATAGAAGATCTAAGTCAATGTAGTTCACGTTCACATCAGCAATTTGTTTCGCTATTCAAAACACCATTTTGACCTACGGGTGGCTGTATACGCTGCCTTTTTAATTATGCTTATAACTGGCCGCTTTTATTATTTTATTATTTTTTTTTTAGAAGTTAATTGTGCTTATAACATGTATAAAGCCTATAACAAACTTAAGTACTTTATAAGAAAATGAACTTACTATTTATATCTTCTTATTACAAAATGTTATTACTCAAAAGAAAAGTATTCAACTTACTGAAGATAACGACGTCCAGGGACATCTGGAGAGTAAAAAAAAAAAAAAAAAAAAAAACGCTAATGCCATTACTCTAAATAAAAATTCACAGTGAGAATTGCCGTGAATTTTTTAAAAACGTCTGCAAGATCGCTCGCATCTAGTCCTGCATCGATGCGCATGCGCAAGTTAGTTGCCATTTTCTATCTGCATTTCAATGGACGCTTGGGAAACGTTAACAAGCAATGAGTTTTTCCAGCTACCCTACGATAGATTTATATCTAAATTTCGGGTTTTTTTACATCTGATTTTTGGTCGGGTTCGTGATGACCACAGCCCATATTTACTAGGCTGGTGGTGTCATGATATAGATCTAGATCTAGCTCATGGGGATGATGGGAAAGTGATATTCCAGGGGTTGTTTTGAAGTGCCAAGATGCTTGCTATGTACAATTTACAAATAGGGGGTAAAAGCACTGGACGTCATGGAGAGTAATAGCGTTAGCATGTTTTTTTTTTTGTTTTTTTTTTTTGTTTTGTTTTTTGTTTTTTTACTCTCCAGACGTCCCTGGACTAAGATAACGTAGGCTGGCTAGATTTAGCTTGGCGACAGAGGTAACATTTTAGGCAACACCAAAAGAGATAGGTGGGGCTATATACATAATTTCTAATTATTTGATGTAAATTTACTCACCTGCATGATCGTTCTACGAACTCTCCAAAGTCTGTATGTTTCCGCCTCATCGTTCATGATGACCAAAAGAAGATAAAACACGCTTGACTTCTCAAATTATGGTTTTTAAGAGATATTTCTGTGACTATGGCGTGTTATCTCTGTGTGCACAATGCGTCTACGGTGTTCTAGAAGCGTCGATCTCGGGGGAAAAATGTTTATAAAGAACATCGAGCTAGCTCGGGGGCTGCGCTGCATGACTGCTACTATTATTCCTGGCTTTCCTGCACACACCAGACAGTCTAAATTTCACGAATTTGGTTAAATTCCAAAATGCTATGAACCTATAGAATTACGATTTTCATATTTTGTGAGATATGCTTCACCTTTTGTCATCTTGATTTCCAAATCACTTTAAATTGATTGATAATGAATTAATGATATATTAAGAGCTTCCGTGCCCCACCCCTGCAAAATGGACAAGATAGTTCTGAAAAATCTGTATTACTGTATCATTTCAGAAGCTAATTTCATTTCATTTCATTTCATTTTATTTCCATATCCATGATATCACAAAGTATATAATATAACTCAGACATACAAATTACACAATTTATGTTACTGAACGATAAAGCATATGATAATAATGAACAAATTTGGATATGGGGGGAACATGCAAAAAAGCAAAGCTTGTTACAAGGCAAGTTCCCTAAAATAACAGTATGTAATAATCATAAGTTATCCTTAAACAGGAAATAACTCAATAAGAACGGACATTCTTGCTATATACGTATACAGTTTGAAAAAAGGAAAAAGTAAACAATATATATATTACTACTTATATAGCAATAGAATAATAATAGTGCACCTGATACTAAGAACAGAACAGAAGGAGGAAGAGAGAGAAAGACAGACAGACAGACGAGATATACATGAGAGAGGGACAGGTAGAACAGACATGACATGACATGAAGACAAAAACACAACTATACAAATACATATAATCACATATAGGGCTAGTAAGATAAGACAAGAAATAAGAGGTCAGCATACAGTGTATCTATTGACAGTAGCAACAGCATTTGAGATGACAGTATATTATCAGAATTGTCATGTAAGCTTGCGCATGTGTAAGTAGTTTAATATTTATGAAGTAAGAACTTTTTCAATTTACATTTAAATGAGAGAACACTGAGAGATTTTTTAATTTCGTTCGGTAGCGAGTTCCACAGTTTGGGTCCTGTATAAACAAATGTCTTTTGAGCAAAAAGAGTACGCTTTAATGGCAAGTGAATACAGCTAGCCTGTCGGGTAGGATATGAATGGATCGAGTTATTCGAAACAAACATAGGAGAAAATATGGACGGAAGGTTGTTCGTATGTAAATTATACATGAAGAGGCCTAGTTGTAACTGATATAACTCATATATCTTTAAGAGTTTGTTTCCTCGAAATAAGTCACTTGTGTGAGAACGGGGTTCAGCATTAAATATTATTCTAAGTATCTTTTTTTGAAGTAAATATAATCTGTTAAGTAACGAAGAGCAGGCATTGCCCCAAGCAAGTATCCCGTAGTTGATGTAAGGTGAAATTAGTGTGAAATAGAGCATTAGTAAATTGGTTTGTGGAAGAACATGTTTAAGTTGCATAATAACACCTATGTTACGGGCAGTTGTTTTACATACATTATCAATATGTATATTCCAGGAAAGTTTGTTATCTATTGTAACTCCAAGAAATTTGGTCGATGTAACCTCTTCAATAACAATACCATCAAATATAACAGGTTTGGGAAAATTATTCAGGATATTACTAAAGAGCATACTTTTTGTTTTTTGCAAATTTAAGGATAGCTTATTGGCTTTTATCCACTCTGAAACATGAGAAAGTTCTTCATTTACTTTGTCGATCAATTCAGTGGGATCAGGGTGGGAACAAAAAATATTAGAGTCGTCGGCGAAGAGGATGAATTCCAAGAAATTAGAAGAGTTTCGAATGTCATTAATATATATGAGGAAAAGAAGTGGACCTAATAAGCTCCCTTGCGGAACACCGCAAGAGACAACTTTACTACAAGAAGATACACCATTGACAAAAACAAATTGTTGACGATTAGTTAAATAACTACTAAGCCACTCTAAAGGTCTCCCTCGAATTCCGTAGTGTGACAATTTACGTAATAATATATTATGGTTTATAGTATCGAAGGCCTTGGAAAGATCTAAAAAAATGCCTACAGTATGGTGAGAAGCGTCAATTGCCCTTGCAATTTTATCAGTAAATGCTAAGAGAGCATGAGATGTGCTATGTTTCTCACGGAACCCAAATTGTTCTTTATTCAGAATATTATGTTTATTTAAAAAAGTAATTATACGAGTATATACGATTTTTTCAAGGATCTTTGATAGTGAAGTTAATAATGAAATTGGCCTATAATTAGTTACTAAGTCATTGTCACCTTTTTTGAAGACTGGTATGACTTTAGCAATTTTCATGTCTTTGGGTACTTGACCATTAGAAAGGGACAAATTGAAAATATAAACTAAGGGGTCAACGATTTGGTGTATGACATTTTTCAAAAGGTAATTATTTATCCCATCACACCCAGGACTTTTATGGGAATTCAATTTATTTACTATAGTGATAATTTCATGAGCACTAGTAGGCTTGAAAAAAAAGCAGTTGGGATTAGGATTTGTTAGGAAATCATGAAACTGTTTAGATGAGTTAGGAATCGTTCGGGCAAGATTTTCACCAATACAAGAAAAATAAGAATTGAAAGATTCCGCCATAGCGTGGGGATCGTCAATAATTTTACCATCAATATTTAATTGAGATATTTGAGTTGTCTTTTTAAATTTATTAAGTGCTTTGTTTATTACTTTCCAGGTATTTTTCATATCGTTTTTATATAAAGCTAACTGATGAGCGTAGAACTCATTGTCGGATCTATGAATTTTCTGAACGGGGGGGGGGGGGGGGGGGATTTTCTACAAAAAGATTAAAAGATTGGCGATTCTCATATTTAGGGCATGTCACGATCATGAAAAGAACTTGGGCCCCTAGAGCCCGGGGGGGGGGTAAGAAAAGGGATTTCCATTTAAAAAGTGACCCACTTCTTAGGTTTTGTCATATTTGGGGGTATGTTGTTTAGGGATTTTCCGGCACAAAACCATACCCCATGTAATTTCTTGCGAAAAAGCCGACCCAGCCATAATTAGAGCGGCACATCCAGTGGCGGCAAAACGGGGGGGGGGGGGGCATGGGGGGGCATTTGCCCCCCCCCCCCACTCAGAAGCTTTGCCCCCCCAGAAATTTTGAGGACTGAAGTAACAGTAATTTGTAAATAAGTAGATGTTGTCATAAGCATCATATTCAAGCTGTGAAGTGCTCTAAAATACCATTTTCCGCTCTTCAAAACTTCGATTGAAAACAAAAAAGTGGTTATTTTTGGCTCGCTCGCTTGGCTCGCTCGTCATATTTTTAAGTTTCTTTTCTAAAATGCGATTAAAAACAAGAAAAGTAGCCAATTTTGGCTCGCTCACTTCGCTCGCTTGTCTTATTTCAGAATATTTATTCAAAAATGCGATTAAAAACCAAAAAAGCGGTTATTTTTTGTTTGCTCACTTCGCTCGCCCCCAAAATTGATATTAAAATGTGTGTAAGAGGAAAAAAAAAATCCAAAAATTCAATTATCCCCCCCACTCCTCAAAGTGGACTTACGCTGGCGACTAAAACTCGCGCTTCACGCTCGATTTTTCCATACTCGCAAAAAAAAATTGACTGCCCCTGCCCCCCCAACATTTTCTTTTTCCCTCCATTTGCCCCCCCCCCCCCACTTTAACAATCCTGGTGCCGCCACTGGGCACATCCCTGTATAGCCTACCATATTAGGCGAGTACCCCCCCCCCCCCGGCTTTAGAGTACCTTCATCCGCTACAGGATGTGAATAAGATGAATATTTTGTAGGGCATTTTTCAAGTTTTCAAGGACTCTTTCTTATTTGCTCCGAGTCAATTTTTAAAAAATAATTTGACTCACAATCCATGTTTCAGGGGGTGTCCCTGGGTGTTCGTATCAGAATTAGATTGAAAGTAAATGGGTAAATTTGATGTACCGGTATGTCAATTAATGCAGGCTGTCCGGTTGGTCAAGTGCAACTTGCATGAGGTATTGTAGTCTACATAATTTCATATATTTATGACTAAAATCTTAAGTTACATGTATTTTTAAATATGCGTGTATGGAAATGAGAGAGGGAACACTTACTCTGAACGCTTTTGAAATAATTTTCTTTGTTCTACGCATGTTCCAGCAGGACTGTGTTCTGTCATTTAAAAATTCAGTTTTCTATGCACTATTTGACAAAATTCAGAAAGATGACTAGAAGAGATCCATGGATCATTTTCAATAAGAAAGCATAAAATGACAAGCACTTTGTAACTGAATCGCAATGTGGATTTAGATCTAGCCAATGATAGCGCCCTCTTCAAATGTATTGTATTACTAGTACTGAGAAGATGACATTAGGACCACTGATCCATATGAAAAAATTCTTTTCATACAGATCAGTGCATTGGGACATCATTGAATCTAAATTTGTATTAAAGGGGAAAATGAGAAAGGGGGAAGTATAGGAAGAAAGAAAGAAAGAAAGAAAGAAAGAAGGAAGGGGGGGGGGGAAGAAGAAAAAGTGAAAATATCTTTCGTGTCCTTTTTTCCAGCACTAATCGTCACATTTATCTTTAGGAGTCATAGAACATTGGTAATTACCCAGTATAGTAGAAGAAAGAAAAAAGGAAGAAGGACAGAAAGGAAAAAGTGATGATGTCTTTCGTGTCTTTCTTTCTAGCGCTAGTCGTCACAGTTTTCTTAAAACATGGGTAGCTTGATAATAATTTCAGGTATGCCTATTGACCTTTGACCTTTGCTAATCATTTATACATCTATACTAAACGATGACGAAGTAAAAAAAAAAAAAAAAAAAAAAGATTCGATAAACAATGATCAATATATCCGAAATATTAAACACTTCCCAAAATGAATTATAACGTGCAACATATACCTAACAGAATGTTGCCAAATTTCATCGCCGCCTTCTTGCATATATTTTAAAAGGCAATTTAATCCATTTCAGTTTCAGTTAATTCAACTTCCATTTCAGTTTCATTGTCCGGAGGAAAAAAAAAAATTCTTTGCGCACATTTCGCACCACACTGGCAAAGTTACAAACATGACGCACAACATAACCATCACTCAGAATTTTTCAGTTGGCAGCAAGATTATGCAGCTCAATATGAATGTGAGACATAACCGGGGCTGACGAACAACAGAACATAAAATTCCCTTGTAAAAAAGTATCATGGGTACCACGGTTATTTACCATCAAATCATCATGATGGTAATTTGATTGTACTTACAAAGTACTTTAATGGTTTTGATGGTAATTTTGTCAAAATACTATGGTACCTACCCGCGGTACCTTTTCTGCAGGGTTACGCTGAATGTGTGTGTTTGCATATACATGTACAAATTAAGGAACGCAGGAATTTAGAAAATAATGGGTACGGCAGTTCATTGATCAGAGTCGTTTACCAGAACGCATGAAAACATTATAACATATAAGCAGTGGATACATGCAGCCATTCATTGGGCATTATCTATAACGTTTGCAAGACCTCAAGCAAACGCTTACACGAGAACAATCAAATAGTTTTTTTTTTTCATATGCAGTCATGCACCGCTGTTTGGGAACTTGAACAGCAAGTGCTCCGAGGCATCCGTACAGTCACAAAGGTTCATCTCCCATCATGCCCATACGATGATTTCCGAATTGAGTGATATGGTCATACTCACTATGAACAAGGCGGACGAAGAAAGCGGACAAAATAAACAACCTCTCATTCTACCCTTCACAATGGTTCTGGTAGTCAAAAGAACATCCCTTCACAGCTATTATGCTTAATCATGTAGTTCCAGGTGAATATGCACGTGACACCTGTTCCACATATTTTAGACAAGAGCAGTGAAGGGATGTTCTTTTGACTACCAGAACCATTGTGAAGGGTAGAATGAGGGGTTGTTTATTTTGTCCGCTTTCTTTGTCCGTCATGTTCATAGTGACCAGATACTACCTGACTACTGAATACGAAAAAAATGTTTGCTGTTTATGACTGATTAAAGTCATCTATTTTTCAAAACGCCTTATCTGCCATTAAGCATATGCTATCGATTGACTCAAGAGCAAAGTGATGGAATCAAAGATGAAAAATAACCGCTCGGATCTCCTCTAATAAAGTAATCTCAAAAAGTAATGGTCCATGCTACAAACTGACTATGAGGGAAGCCTGGAAAAATCAAGAAAAAGCCTGATGATGCAGGAAAATTCTGTTCACCTATTAACCGCGGGGAAAAATTTTCTGTTAATAAGATCGTCGTTCCTGTTTTTTTTTTTTTTTTTGGCTGTTGTTGTTGTTTTCTTTTGGGGGGCTAGCATTTGCTATATGTTTTTGCTATTTTTGTCTTTAGATATCATCAGTTATTACCATAGTTCGAATTTAATTATTAATCAGGCATTTGATGTGAGTCATGTCAAAGCTGGGTTACCTTAATCTTATCCAATATCTACTTGACAAATTGACCGTCCTTGAATCAATAGCAAATGCACGATACAACTAAATGGGGAAGCCTAAAACGACATGGGCCTATTTTAGCCACTTTCAAGCCGATCTGTGGGAAGAAGGGGGCAATAGGGGGCCGACTTTACTCTGAGTGGATAATTTACTAAGGACAAGGACATCGATTAAAGCAGGGGTTCGGTCGGATTTGTATTATTTTATTCAAGGCCGTACGCAGGAATTTTTTCCGGGGGGGGGGCAAGAATATGTTCAATAATTGAGGGAACGCCCAAGTTGGGGAGCGAAGCGACCGAGTAGTAGCTTTTGCATTTTTAGAATTGAAAGTGAACGATCTGGTGCATACTTAGGGTGGAATTTTTGGAAATTTCAATTTAAAAGAAAGTAAGGGGAAAACAAAGGCTTTTTTTTTTAAATTTCGGGGGGGGGGGCAACTGCTCCCTGCTCCCTGCCCCCTATTTGCGCACGTACGGCCATGATCTTATTATCATAATCATCATCTTACAGGGCCCTGTGCGTCCTTCGCTTCCTCCTCCCTATAAGCACACGTACTATAAGGATAATAGTAATCGTACTTTGATCAGCTAGGGTTCGCAAAAATTGCCACGTAGGCACAATATGATGTATCATGCAAGTCATGTGATGAAGCTTTTATCTCTGTTTATATTTGCATAGACATCAAGCTCAATACGCTTGTTTATCATCTCACACAGTGCTTTTGAACTTTTAAAGATTATCATGAAAAATATGGGTTGCTCAAAGTCGTCACATTTGTAAACATTTGCTTTTCCAGACATAAATGGATAATTATGTTCTTGAAACCCACAATAAAACTCATAAGTTATTTGTAAGTATTATTTCTTTTGCGAAGCTATAGTGTTTATTGATGTGCTGTAATTTGTAATGCATAATCTTCTCATGAACTCTATTTATTTCTTAAACCGTGTAGAGGCATTTGCAGTTTGCGGAATACAAATCTATTATTGTTATAATTATTAAAACGCATGGGCGTGGGGACAGTCAGATGATGTAGGCCTACACATATTTTGTGACTGCAGGTTCTCCAACCCAAAGAAGTTTCATCAATGGGTCTAAATCACGTCCTTTTCATTTTTTTGTTCTCGCTCCCTTTACCCTAAACAAGTATAAACCCCATGAAAAATTACCCTAAACTCGACATACTCTAATTTGACTAGACAGCCAGATCACACGGGCACTTACTCCCTTCTAGTCAAATGTGACTAGATTTCTAGTCAAAGCGACCAGAGTTCTATTCAATTTAACGAAGAACGAACACTTCTATAGTCGAAATTGACACAATTCTAGTAAAAATGAGGGGCCGTTACCACCAAATCAATTTTTTGTACTCCTATACTTAAAGATCTGATCCTTAACTCCATAATTACAGTCAATACATGATTATGCATACTTCCCTTCACATTGTCCTTAATTTCGTTCTAGTTCTCAGCGTTACTTGACTCTCTGTATACTGCAATACAATGTAAACATAATTATTAATGCTGCCCTTTGTGTTTGTGTAGCTACGACTATATTTCATCAGTATTGTGTATTGACATATATTTTGTTTCATATTTTCTGATCATTAATTTTTGTTATCATTTATACCATACATATATTTCGGGCTTATAATGTGATCTGTACAGTTTTAATTTGTAAATGTGTGTTTTCTTGTTTAATTTTTATGCCAGGGCTCTGTGGAAGACCAGGTTTTTTTATGTATTGAACAGATCACCCTGAATAAATATGTGAAATAAATGAATAAATAAATAAATTCTAGTGACTTACTTGACTAGAAAAAGGGATCCCACGGGCACTTATTCTTTTCTAGTCGAATGTGACTAGATTCTAGTGAAAATGACCAGCATTCTAGTGAAAATGACCAGAATTCTAGTATAAATTAACCAAACTTTTACCAAAATTCTAGTCAATTTCACTAGAATCAAGTCAACTTAGTGTTGGTACCTGATGATCCGGTAGACAAGTCAAATTAGCTTACTATAATATTGTCATTTTGACTAGAAATGTGACACTTTTGACTAGAGTATTACTAGTCTGTCAAATTTGACTAGATTTGTTTTTAGAGTGTATCCCCCCTTTTTTTCTGATTTTGGGCCTATTTGGCACCCTAAATGCGTCTCCTGCGTCAGCCCCTTTTCATGCTGCACGTGTCTTTTTTTTTTTTTTTTATATCTTTTTTTTTTTGTGCTTGCACAGCAATGACTATCCCCGAGTAATAAAAACTAAAGCTCGACATGTCTTGGAAGAGCCAGATGAGGTCGTCCACCTTTTTTTTTTTTTTTTTTTTTTGATTTATTTTCCGATTATTAAAAACACAATACATAAATATATAACATAAGTAAATAACATAGATGACATCAATTGAAATAAATAAAATGAATTGCAAATATGTTGAATAGATAAAATAATCGAAAGGATAGCCCATTTCAGAGTCATTAACATAAATTACTCTGTTCTTCCATGGGGTCCATTAAAACATTAAAATAGTTTACATTGCAATACAAAAGAAATTAGACGTTGAAAAAAAGAAAAGAAAATGACAAAATATTACATATACATGTATATGCATAACTGAATGAACCAATTAGCCCCCACCCCCATCCACAATGCAATTTATCAGACCAAACCTACTTTGTCATCCCCCCCCCCCTATGTGCAGCAAGAGAGAAGCTACCAGGCATGGACTATACATCACCTAAGTACCCATTTATTTGCCTATTGAATTCTTTAAGTGTGCCAGAATGGCGAATTCTTATTGGTAATTCATTGTATAACACAGTTGCACGATACATAAAAGTTCGTTTGCAATTGTTGGTTCGCGGTTTAGGAAGAGCCAATAGACCAGCAGTTCTAAAATTATATTTGTTTTCCTTAGTAACAAAGTTCTCCTTCATATACCCAGGAGCCAAATCATGCATTATTTTATACATAAATGATAACATGTGTCTCTTTCTTCGCTTACATATTTTCTTAACCACTAGACAATGAATAATCTCAATTAATAAATTAATAATTAACATCCCTTATTCCCTTTGAAAAAAATCTATATCTCTGTAAAAATGCAGGCGTGACATGAGGCTGGAAATCAGCAGAGAAAAGAGTAAAGGAATCCTTTAATGTATACGTACATCGATATTCACTTATCACCGAGTAAACAGATCCTCAAACTTTTTCAAGTAGGCCAGAATTAGGTTGATTTGGTCATGTTAGTTGAATTTATCTTTAAAGTTGATATGCAAAGCTATATAATCATAAAATACTCATCTGCTCACGCGTATAATGATCTGTAAATATATTATAAGTAACCGAGTATGAATGTCAATGTCGGTGTAATGACTCAGCAGTACTGTTCGTACACTTTATCCCGCATAAGATGTCAATCGCAAAGTATAAACTGCCGATAATCATTCGATTATCTTTCATGAATTGCAATGATGTGATTAAAAAAATAAAGGTTTGTGTTGATTTTTTTTTTGTGCAAAATTGTTCAGGTTGAACAATACTTTGAAAACGGCTGTATTTACTGTTACATGTTAAACTCAAAGTTGTGTAATTTGCTATTTGGAAAGTGGCGTATAACGTGGGTTTACTGATTAGGAGGGAGAGGGGAGGGGGTCGGGTCTTGCACGGTCAGAAAAGACAAAAGCAAGGGATGCTCTGGTTCCCATGTTAGGAAAGGTCATTTTCTCATCCTCCCCTATTGCCCTCACCCCCTTTACAAGTCACCCTTCTACTTCTTTGGTATAATAAATATATATTTTTTTTAAAGGTGACGGGGGGGGGGGGGGGGGTGTTACAAGCATATATACTATATGCTCCTGTGTAGCAGCCCTTCCATAATCATCGTCACCTCTTTACATATGGCATCTCACAAACTGATCTTCTCTCTCGCCTTCTCAAGTCTCTCTCCCTTTTTATTTCAAACCTCTTTCGTTTTGTTGCCATTCGATAGAGTTAGGGGGAGGGGGGGGGGGGTGGAGAGAAGAAGACCCGCAGGTCATCTTGCTCTTTGTTGATTCAGCTTCGCGCTTGATTTACAGTATACATAATCAATAATTAATACAAGGAATTAAGTATTTTCTTATTTATGCATTTTTCTTTTTATTAGGAATCATTTGATTATGAAAAAATCAGCAATGAACTTTCTTTATGCAAAAGAAAAAAGAAAGAGGAGGAGGAGAAGAAGAAGAAGAAGAAGAAGAAGAAGAAGAAGAAGAAGAAGAAGAAGAAGAAGAAGAAGAAGAAGAAAGAAGAAGAAGAAAAAATCCTACATGACCTGAAGGAATAAGGCAGTATATGTATGAAATAACTTTATCATGTTGCCATAACATAGTTTAATGAAACAAATAAAATCTACCATTTACTGCCATGGCACAAAACAATGAGTAATAATACAAATATTTATACTCTTGCACCGTTATAATTTCAGAATTTCAGGTTCTTCCTACAACATACAAATTTCAAAGGATACAAAATATGGCACAGACTATCGACACAACATGGTCTCTATATATCTGAGACAAAATCAGTGGAAAAATGGGAAATCCATTCTCTTTTGACATCCTGATACATGCTTACCGGTTTAGAAATTCATTATACTCACAATGAATTTAACTCAAAATTTCTCCACATTTAGAGATCGTAAGAACAACTACAAATTAATTAAAGAAAGTGAAGGTATATGCTAAAAGATGAGATGTTTTCCTGCCTATTGATGTACAATATTTCTTACGAAAATGTATAAGGGATATATACGTTTCCACCTTAATGTGACTGAGCAGGCGAAGTTGTACAAGCAACTCAATTTTTTATATACTGATATTTCAACTACTATAGCAGTTTACAATTAAATTTTCATTAGTGCGAAACCATCAACCTACTTATATACCATAAATTTATGCAATTTGCGTACGACATTTATAGTACAAAAGAAAGCGAAACCTACTAACTTAAAAGAGAATGAAACGCTGGTGAATCCATTTTAATGAAAAGAGGGGATAGAGAGAAGCAATTTTTAAATGTTCCATCACAATCGATTACGAATGAGACAGTTATGAACGTTTGAAAAGTCTTAATTTATGGCGATCCACAATTTGGCAATGTTGCTTCAAAAACTGCAGGTTTAGAAGGACAACTCTCAATATGTTTTGTACACAAAATTTCACATTTTCTCCAATATCTCTAAAGATGCTGCTTGTCTCTTTGTGAATTCAGCATACGTTGCCACTTGCCAGTGTCAAATGCATTTTCCAATGATATATCTTGAGCTAAGAAGGAGGAGGCAAGTTTCACCTTGAGCATGTTGAGAGATAATGTTTTGTACATGAAATTTCATAATAATTGTCTCGTAACCGATTTTGATGGAACATTTGAAAGTGCTTGTCTCTATCCTCTCTTTTCATTAAAATGGACTCCCCAGCGTTTCATTCTCTTTTAACTTACTAGTAGTAGGTTTCGCTTTCCTATATGCATTACAATAAGTGTAGCAGTGGCAGATGAATTGGCTGCATGGGCGGGACGGACGGGCACTCTCAGTTTCTTTCTTCCTATCTTCCTTCCTTCTTTCTTCTTTTTTTTCTTTTATTCGTTGATCATTAAAATAATCCCGGATCAGCCATCAAAAGAAAAAAAAAGATCACTCTGATGTCTCTCAAAGAGTGAAAGAATCTTAATATGATGAGGATTCCGTTGTGCAATCTTTGCCAAATGGAACGAATGTAAAAGTCAAACGAAGCAAACTCTTACCTCTATTTAGACAATGAGCTTTCAGAGTAGCGCGGGGAGGAAGGGGGGGGGGGGGAGAGTCGTTCCTCTTAATCATTTGTACTTCAGACGTTTGTCGGAACATTTTACATAGTGAAGGCAAAAACGAAATAAAAAGAAGGAAGAACAGAAATCCAACTCCGTTATTCAAGTTGTCGTCAGCACAATCGTCTGTCCGGCCTCCATAAAAAAAAAAAAAACGAACAAAAACAAATAAACAAATTAATGTGTGTCCGTGAGTATTACAAGCCATCGAGTTTCTTCTTGAGTACTCTGAGTCTGGACATGACCGTATCCCAGTCGAAGTAGCTGCCCTCGAGATGCCTGGACGTACCGGGTCGCATTCTGAAAGCTTTCCGTCCGTGGAACACTCGGTAGTTGTCCATGATCAAAATGTCCCCTGTGATAACAATTATGATTTGATTTGCTTGAATATTCGACATTCATGGTAATGTATGAAGGTAAAGATTACACATTCAGTTAAAGGAGCTAACAAACTGACGAAATGCTAATCGAGAATGAACAGTCATGACATTGGAAGAATGATTCCCTTCAGAAACACGTATCTCTCTCCCCCCCCCCCCCCCTCTCCCTCCCTTTCTCCTTATTTCCCTCTTTTTTCTTTTTTTTTCTCTCTTTCTGCTTATGTTAAATGCTGATTGGAAACATCCTCACCATCTTTCATCTTGTACTCAAAGACGTTTTGCGGGTCGTACAGAAGAGCGGCAAACGAAGTCAAGGCTTTGTACGTCATGATGACGTCATTCACAGGCATGCGGGACATGGCGCTTCGTCCGTGGTCGCTGAAAACGACTCTGTCGAGTTCGTTTCTGTCATTTAGGCTGTCGAAAGATAGGCATGATAATAATCATCAAACTTTGATTGTAAATATATTTAGAGAAACTATCATCATTAATAAACTGCAATACCGAATAATGAGTGATAAGGTATCATTCTCACATCAATTAATGGGTGTTTTCGATGCTGTTTCATCACAATACTGCACTCTAGTGAGATTTGACTAGATTACCAGATCAGATGGGCACTTGCGCTATATGACTAGATTCTGGTGAAATTGACCAGAATTCTAGAAAAAAAATGAACACAAATTTCACTAGATTCTAGTCAAAACTGACACAATTCTTGTAAAAATGACGAGATTGTAGTAAAATAATTTAACTAGATCACCTGATCCCCGGGCACTTGCACCATTCTGTTTAAATTTGACTAGAAGGCCAGGGAAAACTGCCAGAATTCTATATAGTAAAACTGAACAATTATGTTACTTTTTACTAGAATTCTATTGTCAGTTTCACTAGAATCAAGTCAAGTTATAGTGTTGTTGCCCTATGATCCGGTGTTCTAAACAAATTATTTTACTACAATCTAGTTTTTTTTTTTTTTTTTTTACTAGAATTGAGTCAGTTTTGACTATAGATCAGTACTATATACATGTAGTCTGTCAAATTTGACTAGAATTGTTTTTACTGTGTGCGTCCTCAGCTCACGTTGGCATGATAGCCATTTCAACTCCTTTTTGGTGGGGGTGGGGGGGGGGGGGAGGGTTATAGGGAAGAAGTAATAGGCTTGTATTTGCAAACAAATATCTAAAACGTGTACGCAAAATAGTCGTCATCCCTAGCCCTGATTGTAGCTTATTTTTGTTTTTGTTTTTGTTTTTGTTTTGTTCTTGCTTTTTTTTTTTTGAGGCGGCAAATTCCTAGTATATACCCCCAGCTATTTTTGGCCATGCATAATTACATCCAAAAGTATGACATGAATACACACCGAAAAACACGATGCCTGGAGTGTTGGTAGAATTCCCCTACATTGTCGGTACCACTATCGTAGAACTCCAGGACCTGCTTCGTGAGGACATCGTAAAGGTCAGGAGCAGATTTTCGAAGGTCGTATGCGATCTTGAACCCGTCAACGAGCGTGTTGTCGCCGCCCTGAAGATCGGCTTGCTTTATACAGTGAAGCATCTGAACCTGCATATCGGGAGAAAAGTCGACTCCCTAGTGATACTGCTTGTAATGAGTTACGTTGGTTGGACACATAATTTTTTTTACTCAGTAAATATGATTGAGTAGTTATCACAAAATAATACATATAAATTCAAAGTGTTCCCTTGATACCATATGCAGTGGCCTTTCAAGCGGGGATGATCAAGGAATTGTCAGATTGGGGGGGGGGGGAGGGGAGGGGAGGGGAGGTGTAAACAGAATGATCATCAAGAAGGATTTTTTTTTTTTTGGGGGGGGGGGTTCTACTTAATGCTGATGGGTTTCAAAGGATGCGGAAAGGGGATGGTTGTACCTTGAACTCGGCTATATATATTTGCCACTGCTATCAAAATAAATGTAATTAAAGGGCATAGCTACCGTATGCCCCACCCTACCCCCGAGTTTGACTCTAAAAAGAGGTTACGAATGAAAAATAAAAATTATTAGTTTGAATGCATTGATATGTCTACTTCAAAATCATCAAGATTGATTATGCCTTGCGTTAGTTATCCCTGACCTACCCCAGGCGGATTATTATAGTAGCTGAGATCTGTGTGCAGAGGTAGGCCACCAGCCATATACGCTGCATTACTTGCATCCACTTTCGACTGGACCTGGAACGTTTCACTTTGAAATGAATGGAACAGGACCACGTCATTGGCAAGAAAAGAAATTGCTTTCCATAGTAAAAAAAAAAAAAAAGTACCATGGTAGTGTACCATGATAAATTGACCAAATTACCATCAAATCTTGAAAAGTACCATCAACGCACTATGATATGATGATAACTTGGTCATATTACCATGGGTACCATGGAAAACACGATGAAAATAAGTTTCGAAAAGTCAACTTTAGGCAACTTCAATAGCCCTGTCTATCACCTTTGGAAATGTGAAGACTTTACAATGGCTTATTACGTAATCCGAACATGATTTGTATGGGCAGTACAATAGACCTTTGAAATTGCACTTGAGTTGATTTTTCGAAAGTAGTTTTTGTCATGTTGGTAGTGCAATGGTACTTTTTTTTTTTTTTACAAGGGTCGGCTGAAAATGATAGACATGCCATGAAAAGTTATATACACAAATACACAAATACCCAAATAAATCACAATCATTATAGTAAAACTGAAAGCCATTTCCAATGATATCTTGAAAAAAAAAAGCATAATTATAAGGTTCTGTTTCAGATCAATGGTGTAACTTCCAAAATGGCTACTTTTCGAGCTGAATAGCCAAAGCTCAATGCGTAACCCCATTTGCTATATCACTGAAAAGAGATCTACCTTGGGTAGCATAACGGAGGTGTATGACCAATCTGTTCGAATTTGTGGCCATAATTGTCCAAATTGGTCACTTTTGATGTGACATTTTTTGTACATGCATATTTTGAAAGAAATCTTTAAAAATAAACTTATCCTAAATTCCAGTCTTTTTATGCCTTGATGAAAGAGAAGGAATGTAATAATATTGCTATCTCATCACTTGCAACATTTTAATGTCTTGTATTTATGCGAGACGGACTCCAAAGCTGACGTCTCGGAGGTGACATTTCCGTTAACAATGGAAGGTCTACAGTAATGAATGCTTGGAATATTTTCCGAGGCCGATATTGTTTTGCTTTCATGTGTGGTATAGTCCACATGTTCTCTAGTTTTAGCAACAGCAATATGAAGCCACCAAATTTTATTTTGAAAATTTATGAAGAAAAAGTATGTGGGTTAACAAATTTCCGTTACCTTTTTCGTCACATCCGAAACATTCAACAAGTGATGGTAATTATCATCATAATGACATTTTTATTTTTCAAGAGTTTCTGGAGATTCATCTGCTCCTCCTCCTTACTGTTCATTTCAAATAATGCCCTTATTATCACAAATATTATATATTTATATGTGTATATATATATATATATATATATATATATATATATATATATATATATATAAATTTGACAAATGCAAACAACTTTGGCAACTCCCTTGTAAATAATTAACACTGAAAGAAATCAAAATGGGAGAATAATAACTGCGTAGCTTCCCAATGTTCCCCAGAGCTGTCATCCATTTTGAATCAAGGGTCGAAAAATTGCCTCCGCCGGGAATCGAACCCGGCTCACTGGCTTAGAACACCAATGCCTTAACCACTAGACCACAGAGGCGGGTCATGCCTAACTAATCACTCGGTTAATCACTTAATTTTATCAAAGGTCAGTCGATTCATCAATCAGAAAATAAGAAACCAGTCATACACTTCTGCAATAAGAATCTTTTTCAAGCAGTCATTAGGCAATTCAAATGACTTCATATACAAGCCCCAGAAAACACAATCCCTAAGGATAACTCTCACTTCCATGAAAATGATAACCTCCTGGAATAATTACAAACACTAACCCACCATCCCGGATATAGCTTTTACGGAATTGGCAGTCCTGGGAATAAAAATGTCCTAGAAATTATCCAGGGTTTTGATTTTCCTGGGGATAATTTGCCTACGGGATATTTTCGTGGGGGAGTGGAAAGGTGAGTGTTCAGGCAGTTGCCCTGAAAATATGTATGATGAGTGGATAAATGACGGCTATTACCAATATGAATTAGGTCCCCATAATGTTAAAAATGGACTAACTTTTTAAAGATGATGAAAATGTAACGGTGTTGAGCCAGTATTGGAGCAGCATACTTCTCAGTTCCTGCTGAAGGAAACAATGTCACTGGCTGCTTTTTAGGAAACTACTTATAGGTGCCCTTATTATAGTGCCCAATTTTTTGGCCTCTTTGCATCCATTTCACACAGAGAGGATGGAAATAAGTGAGGAACATCTATATTGTTTGCTTCTTCTGTAATCTCCGGGTGGCAAACTAACAAAATGGAACCCTAAATGTTCAAGGCTTAATTTCTCCACTAACTAAAAAAAAAAAAAAAAAAAAAAGGGCCTCTAAGAAATTCTTTATACAAACCTACAAATAACTGACAAAATAGTGATTTTCATCATGCATGAAATTAAAATCATTCTTACCCGTAGTTGCATGGAAGCAGATACCCCACCTTATCAGCTAGCCTATGAAGCTGGCGCAACTTCAGAGGGGTATTTTCTACCACCGTTATCCCAATCAACTTCACTTCAAGCAGCATCTCATACAATGCACGGTCGTCATTCAGGAGATCAAAGAAGTCGAATTTTCGTAGACGATCACGGCATGTCGAAGCATCCCAGAGTTGGTGTTGGATGTCGGCCAGGGGATCGGGCTCCGCATCGGAGAAGGCGTTACACCGCAACCATCTTGCTGGATAATGACTGACGTGGCCATCACTCCATTTGATGTTTATCTAGAAAATGAATATAAAAAAAAAGATACATGAATGGAAGATACACACGGTGGCGTAGCCTTGCGGGCGTTACGAGGGAGAGGGGGCAGGGGACTGTGCATGAGGTGGGGCGTGTAGAATATGTTTTCTCTGGTAATCATGTTTCCCAGGGGAATACAACCTTCCATTTTCTTAAGGAAACAGCGGGAAGCCGAATGGAAGCTGATGGGGATGAAAAGAAGCAGTCATTTGTTTTGCTAATACGATATGCAAGGCCATATAGCATGTCATAGCTTGCCACACATAGACGTAAATTAAATTTCGCTACATATTATGTCCCGATAAGAGAATGGGAATATAACACAACCATGTATTAGCGTAGTTACTCGATTAAACTATGTCTGTGGAGTGTTGACGTAATAAAGTGTTGTATGGATGCAAAACATTTCAAAGCATTTGCTCATGCAGTGGCTGGCCCGATGTCAATATTTGCGATTTGCAAAAACGTTCTCATGAACAGCGTTGTACACACGCGAACCGTGCTTAAACAGAGGCAATAAGCCAACAAATCACACTGTCTGACTGATTCATATATATTTTTATGGAATGATTATGACCAAAAACTATCATTAATTTTTTTATAGGTTTATGTAATATCATTAATTGTTGTTTGAGAGTTGGAAAGTAATAATGGTCTGGTGTTTTTCATGCAGTAAACTGGTGAAATGTATGGTTCAAGTTCAAGTTCAAATTTATTTAAACCAATCAAGCATACAATATATTACAACCAGTTGACAAAGGAGAAATATAACATGAAAGGTTTGGGACCCCGAAGAAGCAGAGCTTGTGAAAGGGGGCCCCTTAATAAAAGGAACAGAAAACTAAGAACAAAAATAATAGAAGATAATTGCTCCTCTCGTAATATCTCCGAAGACATGGGGTTAGGGTTAGGGTTTTGGTTCAGAATGATGTGAGGATAATGATCAAGGCTTGTGTGTTAGGTTTTTTGTTTTACATAACGTGCATCTTTTCCATGGGAGCAATTATTGTCGTCGGAGCAAATGTCATGGAACCGAAATGTATAATGGTGGAGTGTATACTCCAAAATTTTTTATTAACCATGTTTATCATACGAGCGACATCCCAATCCCATGCACAGCAATGCATTAATTTATTTGAAATATCTCTGTTATACAAAAGAAGAGAATAACCTGAACAATCCTATAAAAAAAAAAAAAAAAAAAAAAAAAACTTCCATTAAATTCTTAATTGTCTTAGTCATTGAAATGATACGGTTCATTATGGTTATCATTATAAACTTGTTTCTAGTGCACCTAAGCTGTCTGAACTGGGGGAGACAGTCTATGTGCAGATCCATGACAGCTATCGTGGTAAAGGAGACAAAAAAAAACCCGTGATAGGGAGTCAACTGCATGGAACATCTTCGTAACCTATCATGCCTTGCAATGCACCTTTTTTCATTGTGCACTATGCTACATAGGACATCGTTGCTTAACTCAACAAAAGACCCGTCTACCTTTCTATTATCAAATTACGTAATGCCTCAGTCACATAGAGTCACTTACGTTGAGTTACGTCCGTCGCCTCCGTTCATTTTGCATTCATTTGTGTACAGCATATTTTTTTCGCAATGAGACGCAACGCCGGACGCCGAGCACTATGTGACTGGGCCATAAGTGCTACACAATTGTAACTTGTGTCAATTTACTTGTCTCGGTCTCTCTACATTTTTTCCCTTTTTTATCCTCTGTATCTCTTTCAGTGCCACAGAATACCCAACAAAAGCATATATCGCTTTAAACAGAAGTCAGGTTGTACATAATATTACGGTGCTATGTGATGTACACAAACCCAACATTATTTTCAAGTTGGTTCCGAAATCCTCCTTGGGAAACATGAAATGCTTAAAAGAAAAGGGATGATACAAAAGATGTGTTTTCGTGTTAAATAGTTAAGTTAAGGACCTGAAAATGTACTCGTTTTCGAAATCCTGCACCGTCGTGTATATTATTGATGTTGCAGACAGAATGAACGTGTAGATGAATTCAGTTCAGTTCAGTTCAGTTCAGTTCAGTTTATTCCACTTTTAAGAAAACGCACAAAATACATAGGCCTAATACATAAAAGTTCGATATATATACTGACAATGGTTAAAAGGTCATCTACAAATCTTTACAATGACAAGGGAAAAAAGAAAAAGGAAATGTTTGAATGTGCAAAATTAAACATGTTCAACTTGTGACGTCACACATCTCAGCAGCGTTCGGAAAGCTTCCCAGGTGCTATGTCGGGGCTGTATTTTCGCGTTTTGTAATTTACTAATTGATAATCATTTCTTCAAATGTTTTCAAATGTTGAATTTTAATAACAATGTCTAAGCTTCACCTATGCAATAATGAAAATAACTGCGTCAGTTTTTTAAATCATCTACATTAAAAACAAATAAACGTGGAGCTTGTTTTGTCTAAGTACGGTATGTCATTTTAAGAGACTTACAGACTTAGAATCGTCGGCCACTGATACTGTGTCATGGCTGCAGCTGACAGCTAGATTCTTGATAGGGACCATGCGAGACTTGGTTTTGGGACTGAAGCACTCTGGACATCGGCAGTTGTCTCTCAGCCATACCAAAGGAAACGAATTCGAGGATGACAACGGTGACAATGTAGAGTTATCATTATCGTTGTCCCATGTCACATTAAGCCTGTCGTTCGATGGAGGTAACTCAATGCGTTCAATCTCGACGTCGGAATAGGCTTTCCAGGTGGACGGGTATGTGATCGATTCTGCAGCGTACGCATTCGAATACGACCTCGAAGAAGAACGAAGCGCGTCACAACCATGGGAATGAAGAACTGACGTCCATATCTTAGGGGAACTCCATGTTGATAGTTGTTCTCGAGCATCAATATGCGAATCGGTGACAGCTGGACGTCGGCACAATGTCGAGAATCGGGTATGTAGGTATGGCGACCACGTAGTTGATGTTACATGATGTTGGTGGAAGAAAACCCGACTGGGGACTGTCACACGACTGGCAGACAAGATGAACGAAGAAACCAATCCAGTTTTTGAGAGCATAGTCAAGACTTGTTTGTACGATTCTCTAGTTTTCCAAAGGCGCTTCCATAGATCAGCGATATGTTTCTACCGCGGAACGCAGCTGCAGCACGTTAGTGAAACAACGAACGTAAACGGAAAGAATACAGTCACTGGTAAAGTGACGTCATCCAAAGTATCAGCGAAGCTTGACAATTCCCAGGGGCCGCTTTCTAACTCGTTATCTCTTTTGACTTCAGGAGGGGGGATGGGGGCAGTTGTTCCCCAAATAAATGCAAACGTGGTTTATTTTTAATTCGATACTAGTGATTTACGAATGTTACTGAAATGAAATGATTTTTGCGTTTTTTTCCTCACTTTTTTGTAACCGTTATACTTTTCGGCCCCCAAGATTTTACTCATTACACCACTTGTGGAGTTCATTTCTCTACGCTATTATTTTTAGCAATTAATGTGTTTTTTTTTAGATTTTTTAATTTTAATTTTTAGATTTGAAGCAAGAAGTCAATAAGCTACAGGAGGAGAAGGCCCACATAGATTATGCGAATGCCTGTGTGGTTTTTTTTTTGTGAACAGAAAGAAACAAACGAAACAACGTCGCGCTGCATGGAATACCAGAGCAGGCGCGGATCCGGGGGGGGGGGGGGGGGGGGGAGCGGGCCTTGGTCCCTCCTAGACTCAAAATTTGTGTTTTTCAGCCAATTTTTGACCATTTTGGGTACCTCGGCACCCCTGAAAAGAAAGGGGCAAAAAAGAAGAAGAAAAAGAAGAAGAAGAAGAAGAAGAAGAAGAAGAAAAAGAAGGAGAAGAAGAAGAACGCCGAAATGACAAATGTAATGTACGAACTTTTTTTTTTACTTTTTTTATTTTTTTATTTTTTTTTTGCTTGTCGCTAAATTTAGATTTTTCTTTTTGGACCTGTAATAGGATAATAGGATACGCCTACTACGAAAAAAAAATGCACCCCCCCTCCCGTTTCACTGCCGGAATGTAATGTACAACCTTTTTTTTTTCTTTTTTTTTAGTCGCTAGTTTACAACAACAACAACAAAATCCATGGCCATGGGCCCCCCCCCCTCATCAAATCCTGGATCCGCGGCTGTACCAGAGGTAGTAGAAGGTGATACGTAGGATTGTGGAGAGTACGTCCGTACATGCATTATTTGCATCTCCTTTGAATGTTCCTCATGTGGACATCGAATGGAAAGAGTCAACAGATCACCAAGCCGGAATCACCGACAGAGAGAACGGCAGGATTGTCCCCGTCCCATCCATCATGTCCATGTAAAGCTTCTTCTTTTTAGGGATAGAGAAAAACTCCTGAAGCGTAGCACTGAAGGATGTCATGATACAAGGAAGGAAGGTTGGAATGAGCGATGATGTTCATAAACACGCTTGACGAGCATAAGAGACTGATGGTCAAAGTTAAACAGCTAAGAGAGGAAAACAAGTTTGCTTTCATCCCAAGCTCCGTACCTCGGGTCATAAAATAAAAGGACGGCCCTAAAGCCCTAAAGACTCTGGTTCACTGAAAACCCTATCGATGTTCATGGTAGTAATTGTGCATGATATTGATTTTGTTGAAGCAATTATAAAGAAAGAGGAAAGAATGAATATAGTGGCTTTGCAACATAGCACCAAGGAGTTTTAAGAGCTGGAGTACCAACTGGCAACAAATTATTTCAAGCCTTGTCTCTTTCTAAGGTTGCACAATAGAATCTACAGGTGTGCTGTTGCCTTTGATGTCTAGGTTCGATGCCGCCAACATCATGGGAAAGCTTGAGTAATGGTGTTTGTCACAAATAAAATATCGTTAATATTTCAGTTTTTATTTGAATTAACAGAGAGAAAATTGAAGAGATGGTAAAATATGAATACAAAAGCCTATCTGTGTCCAGAAATTTGCGTTATGTCGTATGACAGCAGTTTTAATCTGTGAAAAAATAGGAAAATTTTACAATCCTAAAACCCGCAATTTGACACTTTTCCGTTTACTTCATGCAAACGAAAATAAAAAAGTGAATTTGTTGAAGTACAGTTATCTATAATGTTATATGTCAGATTAGTGCCCACACATGCCCAGTCGAGAAATTTTGATTCATATTTCAGGAAATTTTGCACCATTTCCTTTCGCTTGCCTCCTGTAAACGTAAGCACTGTGTACTGCTCATATTATCAGACGAGTGGTAGCGAAAAGTAATTATCATAACAAAAACATATTTCCCGTTGAAAGTGGCCCGTAAGTTTGCAGCCAGGCAGAAAACTTTTGTCTACGTATCTGCAAGGAAGATCGAGTTAAGCACATGCCTGACATATTTCTTCCTGGCGGCGTCAAACGTCACTTGAAAGGGAATGTATTAGATGTGACTCCAGCTCTTGAAACTCCTTGATAGCACTAATTATATTTCAAAATTCCGAGTATTGAACCGGGGTATTGAAATGCTAAAACATCACCACTCAGGTGGATGCAATACGTTGTCATTACTTCATTTAAGCACTATAGAGTATCACTATGAACATGGCCGACAAAAAAAGCGGACAAAATAAACAACCTCTCATTCTACCCTTCACAATGGTTCTGCCATTATGTTTAATCATGTAGTTCCAGGTGAATATGCATGTGACACCTTTCCCCCACATATTTTAGACAATAGCAGTGAAGGGATGTTCTTTTGACTACCGGAACCATTGTGAAGGGTAGAATGAGGGGTTGTTTATTTTGTCCGCTTTTTTTTGTCCGTCATGTTCATAGCGTATGGGATAATTCCCTGATACATTCGAAGTATTTTCATCCACATGCCTCGATCTTTATCAAATGCCTAAGTTACAAGTTGTTTTGTATTTCAGTTGTCATAATGCAGTGCATAGGTTGGGAACGCCGGAATGTTTGTCAGACATACTAGCAGTTACCATGGTTAGGGCTAGCATTCTATTTGAATACAATGGCTTGTAACTGGTCAATGTTAAAAAAAATGTAATGGGTAACATAACTATTAATGCAATTTCCTTTGTTAACGGCTGCAGTGTCTTTTTTTTTTCTTGAACCTTTTGAAGCACGAATGGAGGCTGCAAGGGCATAGCTGGAATTTTTCATTGGGCTAAACATCAATTTTTTGTCATGAAAAGAGAAAACTAAACTCCTTTTTCCTTTTTCACGGGATTTTATTGCTTTAAAAATAGCGCTACAATATTACAAAGATATACAGATGATTAGTTGAACAAAAGCCTTATAAATAGGTACATCTGAAAATGAATTACAGTTATCATGAAACAGGACAGAAAAGAAATATTTTTAAAATATCAATTTCGCGAAAATTAATTTTTAATTTTTTTCTATACTTGGTGAAAATTTAAACACTTTGCAAGTTAATAAGACAATGCTATTTGTATACATCGTACGATATTTCAATCACCTTTTCCACGTTAATCATAGTTCTGTTCAACAGTTGTGCCCTTCCAATAAATAACATCATAATTTCTGTACAGGGAACCCTTGGACAACACTGCATGCGCTTCAGCTCCACAAGTTTGCTTTATAGAAAATATACGGTACTACCTGAACGGTTGGCGGCAAGTTTATTAAAACTTATACTGGCGATATGCTGCAACCAATAAAAACAAACAGAAAATTTAAAGAAATGACGGTAGTTTTCCTCCAAAGCTTAATCTTATTCAACTAATCTACCTATCTCAACTCTAACATGACCTTAACTGTATAAATTTATTATCTTAATTGCTATAATTTAATGGGCTGTGAAGTGACAAATTGGTAATCATTATATAAATAAAAGTGAATTTGTTAGAAATATGTGCTTTCGAACTGGTTAAAAGTTGCAACGGTTAGCCTCATGAGGTGACCTGGTTGAGGTATACACACCGATTCGTGAATATATGAGATAATTTGGAAAAGGAAAAGAACTAAACACATTCTCTTCACATCAAACAATCAAGAAAGTAACTGGATAACAAAAACAAACTAATCACAATCAATAATCCAGTATTTACCTTTCAAAACAAGCATTACAGATGTAGAAATGATAATAAAGAAATATAAAACATCTATAGAAACCCCTATATGACCTTAGACATATGAAATTAAAAGGAAGACAAACTTTTCTCCCACATGTTATAACATATTTCCGCTCAAAGAAATAAATTTTCTATTTTCTATTTCTTTGAGCCGAAAGAATCATCATTATCTATTTCTGGACTTTTAGGTAACATATTGGTAATAAATACATCAAGTAAAAATTGAAAAATGACGGTTTTCCTTAAGAGCTAAATCTGATAACTAATTAGTACATACTTTCAAATCAGCATAATATAGGTGATAAAGGCCTATGCACAACTTTAGACAACCTTTACAACTTTTCACATGTCTTGACGAACATCAAAACAATCAAGCAAAGTTTAAAATGAAACATTTTGATTTGAAAACTACAGAAGAAAAAAATTATCATAAATGGGTTTATCTCTTTTAGTTAGAATAAATGAAGCTTGTGCATATTCTGATAAACATTAATGTAACTCTTAAGCCATTAGCCAAAAGTCGGTGTAAATAATACATCATAAAAGAAACATACATAATACAAGAAGGAAGATTTATGAAACCCTACAAAAGCCATTGTTTTTGTTTGGGTCAAATGAATAAAGCTGTCCGAGTTGAAAGCCCATCTCGTTTATAAAGCCGAAACAAGAATTAATGGAAGCAATACACAGTCTCATTTTCTACTCTATGTATCTCAGTCCTCTTCAGAGTCACTTCCATCTTCAGAACCACTTCCGCTACCAGATTCATCACTACTGGATCCACTACCCGATTCTTCTTCACCATCACTACCACTGTCATCATCATCATCATCATCATCATCATCACCATCACTACCACTCCCATCCTCGTCCTCACTCTCGGCTTCATCCTTACTACTCTCATCCGGTCTTTCCAGAGACGCAGGCCGGTAGGCCAGTGACTCATCATTCCCATTCATACTCTGCTCTTTAGAAGCCACGCTCTGATTGTCTTCTCCGTCATCACTGTCTTCCGACTCACCATCATCTCCATCACTATCCTCTTCACTGCTACTGCCACTTCCACTCCCACTCTCACCCTCACTTTCACTTTCTTCTTCTTCATCCGATTCAGGTTCCTCTCGTGGTGGTTCATGAGCCTCAGCATGAATCTGGTTCAAGTTTCTCCAGTCCGCAGGGTGGTGGTTCAATCCCGCCTCCTCTGGAACCCTGTGCTGTTTGCTTTCCACATGGCTGTCTATAGGATGATAAGATCTACGCTCTGCTGGAACAGAAGTCTGGTTGTCATCTACAAGTCTCCCATCACCTTTCTCTTCCTTGGGTTTCTTATTCTTTGATCCAGCTTTCTTACCCTCCATCTTGGTAGACGGTTTGGCTTCTGTTTTGGCGATGGGTGCCAACATTGGCTTTCCTTGCAGTGCACTTCGGGCGGAGCCACCGACCTGGTCATTTCCTGATACCAGCTGACTTTTGCTTTCACCAGTAGCTTTCACCTTCCCTTTATTCCCATTCTTATCCAAAATTCCTATTTCCACATGATCAGCGCCACCATCCGGTTTCATGATTGCTCCATCCTCTGGGACTATCCTACTCCTGACACCACTCGAGGTCCCCCTGATATCAGCAGCAGCGTTGTTGTTATTGCTGTTGTTATTGTTGCTGCTCCCTGGCACATCAGAGCCTCCGCTTCCAGATGATGATGCCGATCCCTCTGACAAGGCTGAGGATGAAGATGCTGATGATGCTAATGATCCCGCTGACGAAGATAATGAAGCCCCATCCTGTTTTCCATCTCCATCATCTTCAAAGTGCACGGATTTCCCTGGACTTCCCTTCAGATCTAAAAAGAGAATATACCACATTATATGATCAGCAAAGGCACTTGTAATAGGACCTACGTAAAGCCTCGCATTCCTTTTTTTTTTTTTTTTTTTTTTTTTTTTTTTTTTTTTACTTACAAGCACATTCCTACTCTCTTAGCATGCTTAGTAGTCGGCTCAAAAATTCACTATTCGCATGAATCACCGTAATGCTGCTGCTGCTCATTATCATCATATTCTTCATCATCATCATCAACAGCATCATTAACCTTACCTGCATCTGACCCTGATGGAGCAGGTGACCCCGTTTGGTGTTGACCATTAATTTGGTCCATCTCCGATCCTCCAGCTGGTTCCCCCTCCTTTGAGATAGTTTCAGGATCCTCCTCCTTCTCATGGAAGTGGGCATCAGCGTCTTCTCCATCAACGACCATTGGTCGAGGGTCCGAATTGTTGAGGGTGTCCAAGAAATCATGCATGTCACCAGCTGGTACTTTCACTGACCAACGTAAAAGGCGAAAAATTACATCGAAAGGAAATTGCTTTTATGATTTTTCATATATTCCAAGGATCTTATGTTCAAAATCCAGCTTGAGGCTACATGTGGAGTGTAGAATAACGATATTCTCAATCATGTTCAAACGTTTGAAATGTCTGCGATAATAAATATCTATAGAAACCCAATAGCTGAATAATGATCGAAGCATCTTGTGAAATATAGAGTTAAAACTGGATTTACTACCGTTTTAGTTTGGGATAAGAGGTACTAGTAGCTTTCGCGTTAATCTTTTAAAACGTTTACAGCCTACAGACAAGGAAATCCCCTAAAATTAATTAACCACATTAATAAGAGGAAACGGAGAAGACAACAAGATATGGTAGTCAGGAAAGATTATTGGAATGAAACTTTTCCCTCCTTAGGAAGGTCGTTGGTTATTTGTTTATAATTATGTGAAAGTTGCAAGATAATGTCTGCTCTTCATCCTTTTTGTACATACATGGTTGTCTTTTGGATGGATTGATGAGTTTGGCAATGTGGACATCATTGAAGTCTGTGTCTTCATTGCTTCCTCCGATGATAATTAACTGCATTGAATATGGAAAACGTAGAAGGTAATTACATATTTGTGAGCGTGGTTTGGAGACAGAATCTGGTTTTCCAGTCGACCAATAAGATTTCTAGATGGGAAAGCAGAATAATCAGCTGACTTGAAAAAAAAATTCAGTTATTGATTACTGATAGTTCATTACCCATCGATAAAAACACAAATGAGATATTTTTTTTTTTGGTCATACTTTCTTGATATAAAAGTCTTAGCAGGAAAAAAGCGACGTCTGAAAAAAAACCCAAACAACAAACAGAAAACAAAAAAAAAACCACACAAACATATAAACAAAAGCAATAAGGTCCTTTTTAGGCTAGGGTGAAAGTTACATGCATACAGTTTTACAGAAATGTGTCTGTAGATCTGTTACCAAAGCTAAGCAAATGGCTAGAGATAACAAATTTTGAGGAGGCAATTCCCCCAAATGCTACAGTATACGATGTCATATGCGATGGTTAATTTGTCCTTTACTTTCAAGCGTTTCAATAATGTATTGTGAAACAAACATTCATGCACCATGTGAATGATGTTTTCAAATAGAATACATTCGAATACATTAAAAATACATTAAATAATACAGTTAGCATTCTATATATGAAACATTACCTTGTTTCTATGTATGATAGCTGCATGACCAGATCTCTTCGCAGGCGGGCATCCACCATAGAATGGACGCTTCCATTTACGCTTGTCTGATTAATAATGAGAATATATGAATTAATTTAGCAATGCATTCTGATCTTGCAGGTGGATACTGGCGGATGAAACTCATATATGTCTGAAAGGAAAAGGAGGAGAAAAATTTCAAAGGACAAATAACTTGAAAAGGCGCGATTAAACACTTTAGAATGTAGATGTTACAATTTGAATTTCTACAGCATTCAAAAAGGATCTTCGCATAACTGTGTTAAAAAGTATTTTTAAGGGAAAACATGCTTATTCATTAACAAATAATACTATAATGTGACAATATTATTGTAAGCGATATAATACAGCTTTCTGAATTTCAGAGATTTTGAAATTCCTTGAAGTTAACTTAAGAATGATCCCATTCTTATGCATGTTGTAAGTTTTAGTTTAAACTAGAATAATTATGAGCACATCCAACGAAACTTCGCGGAAATTAGCTTGAAAATTCTTGAGAATAAGATACCGTGCGAAACACCAATTGCAAGATATGAAATTATAGATGTTTTACAAGAAATTTCCTTTAGCGGCCACCACATTCATAGTTAAACATCATTTTGAGAATAAGATACCGTGCGAGACACCAATTGTAAGATATGAAATTATAGGAATTTTACACGCAATTTCCTTTAGCGGCCACCACATTCATAGTTAAACATCATTTTTTCCACCCAATCAGCATTTGCAATGATGCCTTATGTATTGAAATTCAGAAAAAAAATATTGTCGACCATGCACCTTAGCGAGATGAAGAAAGAAAGAAAGTGATATTCACAGGGAGGGGGCGGGGGGCAAACAGGTTTGTAACGAAAAGGAAGTTTAATTTAAACAGAAAGATACTGGAAAGAAGGATAAGATGAAACAATATAAGAGAGTGAGAGAGAGGGAGGTGAGAGGGAAGGAGAGAGAGGGGAGGGAGGGAGGAAGGGGGGGGGGGATAAGAGGAAGTAAGAAGTTAGAAGCTAACCGATGACGAAATTCGGAGCAGGGAAAGAAATTGTTAGTTCTATTTGCTGCAGATAAATTATGTCATGGTTGTAGCTCCTTTTAGTCTACGATAATTTAATAACTTTCATCATTTTATTACTGTGTACTCCAACGTATTCAACTGGATATGACATCTCTCATCCTTTTCCTTCTTCTAAAAGAAGCAGAAAACTTTGTTAGTTGCCCCCCTTTCTTTTAATACCTAATGTTATAGTTATTTGGTGATATCAAAATATCATTCCGAATCGAATCCCATGCTATCTGTACAATTTTTGTTGAATATGGAATCAATCATATAAAACTCGAGAATATTTGACATCCACTAGGGGGAAAAGCATTAGTAAAGTTACATGTATATGAGCGTGCCATGCCACCAAATGCTTTGAATTTAAAGTGAAATATTTCTTTCTTTGTATTCTTTACCAAGGCTAAACTTGTACAAATCACCAAGAGTGGGATGTGAGGTATTGGAATCATTGGATCCACCAAACACATATATATCCTGGAAACAAAAGACAAAGTACATTTCGATTTAAACTGTATTTATCCACAGCTTATAAACCAAACCACGATGCATACATTATATCTACTTGTGCATTAGAACCTTAATAAAATAATGCATGTGAACAAAGTAAGACCATTTAAGAACTATCACGGCTAAAATGACCTACGTTCATTCTAAATTAGATCCTTAAACCAAGACCTGAAGAAAAAAAGCACATCCATCTTGATCACTGATGTAACCATGAATTAGGCCCACTTACTTACATCATGAATAATGAGTTATACAAACATGTGTACATTAAATTTTGATGTACCTAATTCTTACCATACCAGCCGACACCCACTTCTGAATCAATTCCTTTAATCGTCATGATCATGACTTGCACGAACAAATTAGGATTTTGAAATATCATGACACAGCTGATATCTTTTGAGTAAAAACCTGAGATCACGAGTAGTATAAATAAGGTACATTTAAATGTAAATCATTATCCCACCGCTGACACCAACTTCAAAACAAATTCTGAATTTGCACTTGTACAAATAAAGTGTGTTTTGAATTGTAAACTGCAATCCCATTGCTGACTACAAAAGTATGATCCTGAATGAAAACAATGATATTTAAGGATTTTTCTATTCCAGGAATATATGATCTAAATATATGTGTCGTTTCAGTGCTATCAGACGTATAGATTTTTAAAAATGAAACTGTCTATCAGCAAGAATGTTAATGTGTTAATGTTTAAGAAAGATGTCTTCACCTTGTCTACATGAGCCATGAAGCAATGACTGCCTCTCGGTGTCGGAGGCTCCCCATCTGTTTTGTTCAATTCCTTCCACAGTAGCTTTTCTGATAATTTTAGAAGAACAGTCGTATAAATACAAGTTGAACATTTTAAAGGTAGAAAGTTCATATTTCATAAGAATAAAGTCCTTATACTCCCTAATCATTAAAAATAACATCAACAATAATAATGATAATGATTAAAACTCTAAAAAAGATAATAATGATAACATAATAATAAAGATAAAATAGATAAATAAGATAGGAATAAAAACAATTTCTACTAATCGTAATTATTATTATCATGAATATTATTATTACCATTAATATTATTATCATCATAATCATCATCATTATCATTATTATTACTATTATTACGACTATTATCATTATCATTAATTTGTTGAAGAACAACACAATGGCAATAATTTGGTATATGCTTCTTTTTTATGCACAGTAACAATTACAAGCCACAGCTTTGCAATTCTAAAAAATTCAAACTTAAATCCGTAGAGCTGGACCAAAACCCCAAGTAGTAATTATTTACGAACATGTGGTGTTGTTTGTAATAGTCAACAGAATATCGCATACTTGTGTTGAAGACATGGATGTCATTAAACCACTGATCTGTTCCGCCCGTTCCTCCGAACACAAACATCTCATGCCCTACTGCTGTGCTTGCAGAATCACACCTGAAGGTTGACAGAAGCAATATTGTACAAAATGTTTAATGAAAATCGAAATTTGATATATGTGAGGTAAAAAAAACAACAAGTAGAAACAAATGCAATCCATTTACTTTGCACATTGTAATATATCCATATCCACCTTTCCTCACAGAAATTATGTCTTCATGACTACGTTTGCATGCACAATAAAGGCATTTCCCCCTCCATAATAAAGAAAAGGCATTTCGGATCAGACTGTAGCCATGACCATGTTCATTGTGCAGTCTGCTGCAACTGCTCGGTACGTCAGCACCATTGAAACAGTGAAGCCAATATAAAGCGATCTTCTAATCTTTAAATATTAAATAAAAACTTTCTGATTGTCAGTGTGATTTCCTTAACATCCTTCAACCTGTTTTCTCCATTCTTTCTGTTTGTAATAAGACATACCAGGTTTAGGACTGATTTAAGTACTAAAACGTAAAGCTTTGAGTATCAAAGTATTAAAAAAAACAGATACATTATTAAGAAGAAAGTTAAAACTTCTAAGATGTTACGAGGAGGATTTACCTTGGTGAAGGTGGCACTCCTTGTATAGTGAGTTTGACCCACCATTGATTCTCTACAAAGGCATGCAAGAAGGAGGTTAGCAAAACAATGGAAATAAAACATGTTGATAAACAGACACAAAAAACCTAACCCAACAACAACAGACGAATAAAAAAACAAACAGTAGAGCTAAGATGACGGAAATTCAGTGATAGCTCGTGCACATAGCTTGAAGCTAAAAAGATAGAAAGGTCCATCAAAAGTTTGATTTAACTTTGGGAGATTACCAAGAATTTATTGAAGAAAAGGAAATGCACAACTGCGAATGAAGTTATTGTAAAACTTCTATTTTAAGCATGTATAATTGGTTACAATAAAGCGAATTAAAATAGAAATATTAAGCATGAATATCACAGGTAAGAATGAAAAAGACAGGTTAAGATTCTATATCATGTCCAGTTTGTTATCATTAACACCTGGCACATTCATAATTTTGATGCTTCATGTACAACATAGACAAGTATTAAGCGAATGATGTGATTCAATATTCAGTTGAACAGTAATCATGGTGATGGTAAAGTATTGGTTAAAGTAACAAATTAACATTTTCTGGAGAAATGAAAATGATTCACCACATTGATTAACAAGATATAGTTTATTTTTCTATAACCAAACGAAATAAAACAGGAGATTTGTAACCTTAATCCTGAACAACACAGAAATAAAAATGATCCAGGGGTGTTTCACAAAGACTAAGATTGATTAAAATCGCACTTAATTATGGCTGGCCATTCATGCCACTATTTTCTTTCACCATGGATCTCTCAAAGGATTTTCAATTTATCGTCACAAATCTGCAGATTTGACCATTATTTTTTTTTATAGTTCATTGATGAAGAACACAAAAAAATGTAAATTCTGCAAATTTGTGACCATGATTTGCGCATCCCTTGAGAGACCGTTGGTGAAAGCAAACAGTGGCATGAATGGCCTGCCATAGTTAAGAGCGATTTGAATCAATCTTAGTTTTTGTGAAACACCCCCCTGGTCCATACAATGGTAAGTTCCAGAAAATTCATAAGAGCAAAGATTAGAAAATTCATAAGAGCAAAGATTAGAAAATATCATATACCTGGATCAAAGCAATGCAAATCATCCACTGCTTGTCCGTCCACCAAGCCACCATATACATAGATTCTATTCCCTGCCACTGATGATGTGCTACCATGAGCTATTGGCTCAGTACCACTGGTCTGATGCTGGGACCATGCCTTCTTTTCTAAACAGGATGAAATTGTTTTAAAGAATTGTGGTTGTGACTTGTGGTGGTTGTCATGATGATGATGAAAATAATAATAATTTTGGTTGCCTAGGGATAGGGAAGCCTCATGACATTCACTGTTGTACTTCCGACTTCTTTGAATTAGTTTAAGTGCTCTAAGACAGACTATCGATTCAGTTGCTAGATTTTAAATGAACAAAAACACCACAAACATTCAAATATATTTGGAGTCAGGAGTGGGATATGCTTATAATATATTATAGAAAAGTATACTCTATACCCAAATTCAGCGTGCACATGCTTTTCCAATACCAGGTGCAGTTGATCCCCTTTCTTTTTTTCCTTATTCTGCCTTTTGTTCCTTGAGCAAAATTGTATTCCTGTTGCTAATTCAATTTAGCACAAAAATATCCCTTAGAAGAGGCATACTGTTGCTTGGTGTTCCACATGGTGGCGCTATAACACTCTCATGAATGGATACTATCTCCTGTAATATAATTTACTTTATTTTTTATTATTATTTTTTTTTACAATTGATCAGTTTTTATTGATCCATATATTCAAAAGAAAACAAACAAGAAATACAAAGCATTTGCAGTACATACTAAAATAGATCAAAGAAAATACAAACTTATGAATGGATCTACAAAGTATTAAAAACATAATAACCTGGACATCAGCTTTTGTCTAACTAAAATAGCAAATGGTAATTGAAATTAGAAAAAAAAAATCTTCAACATTTAAGCATTCACTACGACATAGTTCAAACAGAATTATCTAGCATCTCTAAAATTGAACCCCACTTTGTTTCATGTATGTGTAGTTGTGTAGTTCATTGCGGCTTTCAGCAATATATCTTTCGATAGTATGAAAATATCTTAAATAATGTACGAAATGGTGAACGGATGGTAAAGATTCTAAGTTTCTGCATCTAAAAATATAGTGCTTCCCAAGCAAAAGCAAGAAGTTAATAATGAAAACGTATCTTGACGTGGCTCGCTCTGTCAACCGCAAAAGAATATTTTTAGTTGATAAAATGGAAGAGAAGGAAAGCTCCGGAAAAGCTGTATTTACCCCTAACCAAAACTGTTCAATGACCTTACATGAAACCAAAAGGTGTTCGAGATTTTCATCAACGTATAATTTACGTTATACCATTGGCGTAAGTTCTCCTAATTCATTGTCAGAAACGACTTTAGAAGGTTACCATCCCAAACATTATATACCAACAAATTCCCGAAACTACGCATACTGTCACTGACTGTGAAAATTACTGTTTGTGTTGGACGTACGAGAAATGGTTCCTTTCCTGGGGAGCATTTCATGAAGAGTTTTGTCGGTGATTTTCACTGACAACTGTTATAAGCTACTGAAAATCCTTGCATCTGATTGGCTGAGAGCAAATTAGTCAGTGAAAAGCACCGACAAGACTCTTCATGAAACGCTCCCAAGATTGCATATTACCTTGTACATTTTCCTTATGCGTTTGTTATCAGATAATTTTATTGCAAATTTAAGTTTCCCCCTAAAGGTGCTTTCACACATGATGCGACAGTGTGGTAACACACTGTGGCGCCACACTGTTTCGTCTTCACACATGGTGGGACTTTGTGTCACCACATAATGCTAATGAACGCGTATTAATTAACGCGTCAACTCTCAATAAGAGAGCATATTGTCAAAACTTGCGCAAGCAATCTCATGGCAACAATTTTTGCGCTAACTTTTTAGAAATTTGATTGGTGTATCTAGGGAGCAAAAAAAAAAAAAGTGTGTCTTGCCTCGGCGACATTTTCTGTCGCCCTATACACCCCATAGGCTTGTACACAAAAAAGTGTGGTGACACAGCGTGTTACCACGCTGTCGCATCATGTGTGAAAGCACCTTAATGGGGTGTTGCAAGAAAGTTGCAATCGATTGCAAATAATTGCTAATTTTGAAACAACCATTCTGATTGGTTCAGGGTCTGGCCTTTTAAGAAGACATGCATGCAACACTGATTTTGATTGGCCAATGGCAATCAGTTGCAACTTGCAATCGATTGCAACTTTCTTGCAACACCCCATAAGTGTTATTTCTTACATGATACCGTTACCTGTATCATAGACATGAAGACCAGGGAGACATCTGTCGGCATGGAGCTCGTGCTTTCCTCCAAACAGGTAGATCTTTTGACCAATCACACTGAAAACGTAAAAAAAGTAAAACACTAGCAATTATATTTTTCACCTAGTTTCTCATGCAAATGGAGGGAAACAATCGAGTCCTCATCTTTACAAAAATACAGTTTGAACTTTCGTTCGACATTCAGACTTTTATATGCCAACCCAAATTCACTATCTTTCATGAAATGTTTCTTGTATGCCCATAGAATCATTTTCCAGTTTATAATAATAATAATAATAATAATAATAATGATAATAATAATAATAATAATAATAATAATAATAATAATAATAATAATAATAATAATAATAATAATAACAATAATAATAATAACTCTTATTTACCCAGGGTAGCCACTTCAGCTATCAGCTGATCTTCCAGCTGGCCCTGCATAACATAATATGTTATTATTACCCTTCTCCTTTCTTATATGCCGAGCGCCTGGCAAGAAGGCAGAATGTCCCATTTTTGTAAGTCTTTGGTATGACTCGGCCGGGGATCGAACCCACGACCTCCCGCTCATGAGGCGGACGCTCTATCAATTGAGCCACCATGCCCGGTTTAGTTTAGTTTAGTTTTACGTCAGAACAAAAGTGAAGAAGAGATACATGTATTATCTCTTTCTCTGGTTGTCTGTGGAATATTTTTTAACAACTTCAATCTCCTTTCAAGCACCTTCCGGGCCTTCAGCTTGTACAAATTTAAGTGCTCTAATGCACTCCAGTGACAAAAACAACAACAGTAACAACAACAACAACAAACAAACAACCAATGCTGACGTTGGCAGGCAAGCTATCACCATCACTACAATTCTAAATGAAAATATTGCCTCCTCACCACATATGATGTCCATATCTTCCTTTGGGAATCTCTCCTTTCTGTTTGACTTTCTCCCATTGCATTCGTTTGTACACTAGCAGAATAAGAAAGGGTGATGATGATACAGAGTGATTATGTAATAACAAAACACAGTGAAGGTGAAGAAAATATACACTGGTAATGATGCAGTGCAGTGCAGGATGCAGAGAGAAAAGAAGTAAAACAGAAAATTCTGTGGGCGAGAGAATAATATCTAATACCGTCATACACACTTTTACATTTATACGACCATGATGACCAAATATATACGGAAATATACAAAACCCCACCAACTGACCAAAGGAATATATACGAATGAAATACTTATGAGCAATACTCACAATGAAGCTGATAAAGATCTCTGAAAAAATATGTTCCCTGTTACATGCAATGAGAGAAGGAAGGAATGAGAGAGAAAGAGAGAGGGAGAGAGAGAGAGAGAGAGAGAGAGAGAGAGAGAGAGCATAATACTTAAAACAAAAATTGGTTAAGGCTTTTGTTAAGACATGCTGCCTATGTTTCTTTTACACATTATGTTCCAAAGCTTTACATGTTATTCTTATATTTTATTTCTGTATTATCATCAATGAACATGTAAAAGTTAGAATTAAATACCTGCAGTTAAGCGAGAAAATCGGCAAATGAAATATAATTAACAGATGACAGAATGTTATTAACAAACAATATGAACTTACGTGCATTTACAGGTATTACTTGTATTTCATAAATAGTATTGGAAATTCGACATGGTTGTGAAAGTGGCTGAATGTTTCTAATATACGGCATATAATTTCATGAACAACACAAAATGCTTTCCTTCTCAATATTTAATAAAGGAGAAATTATTGCACCTGATCAGAAGAAAACCCATGAAGAATGTCAATCATACTTCATTACAAAAATCATGAATATCATCATATAAGTAGAGGAATTATTAAAAGGGAAATCTACATCACTATATCATCATCATTTGTAGCTTTAATTATCATTACTTTTATTCTAGGACTCTATAGCTCTTAGATATTAGAGGACATGCATGAAAATTTGCTAATTTCCTGTCATTTAAAACGATGTCATACATTTCATGTTAGCGTTATTTAAAGCAACAGTGAACTGACCCTTATTATGATGTATTTACAACAGCGCCAACTTACGGATACTCAAAACCAGAGACTCTTAGAAACATTATATCCTTTGTGGCTTCTCGTGAATTTCCTTAGTATGAATACAAATACATTTTAACAGATGTTACCCAAAAAATAAAGCTCTCAGTGATCAGAATAGAGCATGCTGGGAGCAAAAAGGGGACAAAAGCAGTAGTTCAGGACTGAGAGGGCGCTATATCAAAATCCCATACAAGGGTGCCAGTTCGATCTGGTTTTAAATGGATAGTGCATATGAAAGGTTAACGGTAAAGATGGAACTAAAATTCAAAACTACAAAAGAAAAATTGCTGACTTGAACTGAACTTACTCGCTTTGGCCAATCCACAGACCTGATACCACCAAAGATGTAAGCTACATTACCAATCAGACATGCAGTATGTCCTTGCCTGAAATATAGACATTTAACATTAATTTACAGAGATTATGTTTATAGTGCAGTATTGTGGACTGGATGGTGTAAGACAAACTAATTCAGCGGGCTTTATTATTCTCTGTACCATCAGCCCCCCCCCCCCCAATCTTCAGATTTCTTGTAAATGGAGTTAATGCACAGTGACATCATGGTAAAGATTACTTTATTACTTTCATTACTTTCATATATTTACAACTGCCAACAGTAGTTCTTCATATTTCCTTGCTATACCTGAAACAGTCCTGACAACTTCTATATATTTCAACTTCACACTTCTTGAAACATATACTTTGTGATATACTTAAGGCTGCATAATATTTTGATTTAGTTACCTTGGTGATGGTGGTTTTCCATGGATTTCACGATGAACCCATTTTAAGCTGATCACAGCCAGAGCCATATAGCCTATTCAAATCAGTTCGTTTTCCTGTTGTCAAATTAATAATCTACGGTGAGGAGTCTTTGTCAGCAAATTTTATAAAATACAATTAGAAAGTTTAACTTTAATACTGCAATAAACATAAAATCATACAGTTCAGTGGAAAAGCGATTTCATCATTCGAACAGATCACTTCCAGAGACTTTAAGAGATATGCCTGGGAAAATGAGATAGCTTTATGTTTTGCTTGTCGGGCATTTCAATTTTACCTCTGGAAATATGCAGAACCCAATTTGTTTTCCCAGAGTCCTTTAAAACTTTTTTATGACAGAAAATATGAACAGCTGTTCTTGAACTGGCAACACGAAAATATTGATATCGTTATCAGTTGGGAATGAGTTCTGAAAATGTCAAAACATGACCAGTATCGGTTTAGTTTACTTTATCAGACATTAGTATCTTAGTCATCATGATTGATTTCTATGTTCCTTTTGTCTAACTTGTGATCTTCATGGGTAACGGGACCATTAGTCTTTGAGAATCCAATCAAACTTTGTAGTTAATGATGTATTAGGCTGTAAATGGTGAAAGAATGATTTGGGGAATGTGTTTTAGAATAAATCGGAAGATACTGATACCTAACACGTCCTCCCTGATAATGGAATGCCTCCACATTTTCACCAGATATAAAGAAACCTGGAATGCGTTATAATATATCTCAGTTACTTCGATCTAGGCATATAACATTGAGAATCTGGGAGTATTACCATAAATCGCAATTATATTTATCAAACAATTATGATTTGTTTATAATATCAAGCATTCACACCTGGTGCACTTGACGAGTAAACGTATAGTTGAGATTCAAAAGTGTTATACCTGCATATGAACTCAAGTCAAGTACAGTATCCACACAATGTCGCCTGCGACCATCTTGCGGGGAGTTTCGTCCCACCAGAGATATACAAGTACAATACGATTATGACTTTGAATCATATATATGTATACATAATACACGCGCACAGAAAGAAACATATCACCAACGGACATTTCACGAGCATATTCTCTCAACTCCCTCTTACTTATTATGCTTTCAAGATAACGGCTTACCTCTGTAATCTATAATCTCTAGTTGAGTGTCTATAATCTGTTGTTGAATTCACAAATCGTCGAGAAATTACAGGTTATAGGAAACCCTTCATGTGTATTTATACAGCAAGCCGATAATCGTACCTGAGAACTCAACGACACTTGTAAACCTGCCAGATTTACAAGCGTTGCTAGGGCGACGTGAAAGAAGAAAAAAGGTCACACGGAGAGGCGCGCTTTTGTGATTAATCGCTCATGCTGTAATCTAACGGGGTCATACTTTCGTGATGGAATAAATCACAGCACAGTATAGAAATGCGGCAGTCCCATGAAAAAGAGAGAAAGAGAAAGAAAGAAAGAGAGAGTGGGGGAGGGAGGGAGAGAGAGAGAGAGAGAGAGAGAGAGAGAGAGAGAGAGAGAGAGAGAGAGAGGGGGGGGGGGGGGGAGGGGGAAAAGGTGGGGTGAAAATACAGAAAGACCAAAAAATAATATTTTATAAAACAATTAAAACAAATCCTTCAAAGAGACACCACTATGGATTAAGCTTGTTGTATTATATAGGAGGATTACACTCTTCTCTTGAATTCTCTCTATGTATTGTATTTTAAAAAAAAATCATTTTTAAAAAATAATTTCTTAAAATTTTAGTGGGACATTTTAAAAAGGGATCACCTTCATATTCCCCTTCTTGAATTGATCAAGTTAAATAATGGGTTTATATCAGTCAGGTTCTCTTCAGGAGAGTTAGTTCTTTTTAATTTTTTGAAGGCTAGATGTAGCTAACTGCTGGGCAGTCATATATTCATTCTGAATATTAATTCGCAGCAGATTTAAAACAACAAACATTTATATGTTTAAGTGTACCTTTTTTATTTAAGATCTTTGAAAACCCAACATTATTCTTTTATCATTGCTCTGACTGATTTTTCTCTAAAGCTTTGTGTCCATGTAAAAGACTATTGATGTATAATTATGATGATTTATAAAATAAATATTAATTTCATAACGGATCTAAATGCATTAATTAGAGCAGACATCGCTGGTAACGGAAACCGCTATCCTACTGGCAATAAAATCATTTTTTAGTAATGCAACAAAGAAGAAGAAGAAGAAGAAGAAGAAGAAGAAGAAGAAGAAGAAGAAGAAAGAAGAAGAAGAAGAAGAAAGAAGAAGAAAGAAGAGAAGAAGAAGAGAAGGAGGAGGAGGAGGAGGAGGAGGAGGAGGAGGAGGAGGAGGAGGAGGAGGAGGAGGAGGAGGAGGAGGAGGAGGAGGAGGAGGAGGAGGAGGAGGAGGAGGAGGAGGAGGAGGAGAAGAAGAAGAAGAAAGAGGAGGAGGAGGAGGAGGAGGAGAAGGAGGAGGAGGAGCCCAGAGGAGGAGGAGGAAGAATAATAAAATTTTTGTTGACTGCACATTGTATTGAAGACACCGTAGACACTTTTGCGTTGGAAAATGGACTACTTGGTTTACACACCAATACCAAGCGAATCTAACCGATTGCGTAGCTGAAGCAAGCACAAAGACTGTGCCATTGTTTACTTTTTGCCGTGTGAAACGTGAACTTTTACCCACAAATGATCCAAATTGAACAGGGCCTAGGGTTATCAATGATAAATCGCGTCCTACAGAGGATTTCCCGAACAGTGCCACAATTCAGCAGCACTGCATGCGGGGTTGGCGCTATTCTGAGCGTTGGCGTCTACTTATATGCTACTAGAAAATCGCCATTTGTAGCTACAATGGTAAGTAAATTACCGGTATGTTGAAGTGAGAGAATGATAGCGAAAATCGCGAGAGCTCAGCGGGGGAAACCCAGCCAGGGATGCGGGCTCAGCTCTCGCTCTCTCAGCTCCGTTGAGCTTGAGTTGAGTTGTTGGCCCTTCCTTTCTTTCGTTTATTTGTAGTGTCTACTCATTCATGCTGTTCCTTATTATAGATTGTGGTAGTTTGGTGGTAATCCTGGGTTTTAGGGGTATAAATTATTTGCACTTGCATTCGATCGCTAACTTCAGCACACCTCTTCCTGACAACCCATCTGACCCACAGAAATAGAAAACAGTGACTGACACCAACCCTAACCCCAACCCTCTACCTAATCCTAATCCTAATCCTAACCCTATCCTTAACCCTAATCCTAATCCTAATCCCAATCCTAACCATAATCCATACACGACAGTCTCTGTTGTATGTGGTGTGCTGAAGTTAGCGATCGAATGTTTTTATTGATACACACTCTGTAACTATTACTTAACATGCAACAAACAAAACAACAAAAAAGAGAAAGAACATTAAAAAAAAAAAGAAAGAAAGAAAGAAAAGAAAAGTAAGCATATGAAGGCCCACTGGTTTGTGAGCATGCTCCCACCTTCCCCAAGATGCCTGGATGGAAAAAGTGATTGCAACAACTATGCCCATCAGGCCTTTCCTCTTGATTGAATTGAATTCTGTATACAACAAAAACTGCAAGATACCAGAATGTCAGTTGCATAACAATGGGTTTATGCATATTAAGGACACACTTTGTAGATATTTTGAATAAGAAAATTAATGACTTTCCAAACTGAGTAGAACAAAGTTATGATCAGATCAGATTTTTCTGACTGAATTCTAAATTTCTAGTATCCCCATTTTCTATTGACTCACAGTTTTATTGCAAAATGGAGCTTTGAAAAATTCTGTTTGGCCTTATTGGGAGATATCAAAAATTAAAATTAAAACTGCTTTTCTCAAGAGGTTGAACACTCCCCTTAATAAGGTGATAACCTTGTTCAGGAGAGTAGGAGTGTGGATTGGCAGGGAAAAAGATCTATCCAAAGAGGTTTGTACATAGTATGAAGGAAGGGGAAATGAGCATTTAGGACTTCATGTTCGTCTTGGAAATCCAAACTTTGTAGTCAGTAAAGTCTGACCTTGCCCCTAAATGGTCATTATCTTTATTGTATTTTATTTTCATTTGTGTTTTATTTGTGTTTTGGTTTGTTTTTTGTTTTGTTTTTACTAAGGTGGTCACCATAGTAGCCTCACATAATTGTTGATGCGAAATTCAGGACCCGTGGCGCGAAATTCGTGACCTAGGATGCGAAGTTCACGACCCGGGATGTGAATGGTGACGTGAATTTTGCATCCCAGGTCCTGAATTTCGCATCCCGGGTCCTGAACTTCGCACTGCGGGTCGTGAATTTCACGACTGGCATGCAAAGTTCGCGCCACGGGTCCTGAATTTCGCACCGCGGGTTGTGAATTTTGTGCCACAGGTCATGAATTTCATTTCATTTCGGATGCGAGGTTCAGGACCTGGGGTGCGAAAATTCACGTTGCAAATGACCTGTTGTCGAGCGTACTTCAGGGCCACCATACATCCACTTTGTGAAAAATGAAGAGATCTAACCTTGAGTAATTTTGTTTTTCACAAACAGAATGAGGAAAATTTCATCCATTGGTTTGAATAAAATCAGAAAAAAGACAAAAATAATCTTAGTTTTGATTGGAATTTTGAAACAAAGTAAGTGGGTAGTGCCTGCATGATTGCATCCATGACACAAGAGAACTATTCTCCCTCATGCTTGGTTGATAACATACTTGTAGTTAAGAATTCCCCACTTTTAAAATCCTTTGTCTGAGTTTCTAACAATACATTTTCAATGATGTTGTCGATATTTTCATGTTACCTGAATTAACTTGATTTTTTTTCTTAGTTATGGTTGAATTCTCTTGATTGCTCAGTCACATGAGAAGTAGTATGAATGTTTTCTTTTGATATAGTTACACTGTAGTTCTTATTCATTAAATGGAAATAACATTTCATTGGATTGATCATTGATGTACATTGTAAATTCTGGAGTTTGCTTTATTTTCTTTCTTTTATTATTATTTTTTTATATATATTTTTTTTTTTTTTGGGGGGGGGGTGGTGGTTTGGCTTTGTCTTTGCTTTTGTTCTGTTTGGTGTGTTTACTTATTTATTTACCTTTAGAAGCTAATAGATTTAAGATTATTGACACGAGCCCTTGAAATCAGACTATTCAGAAGACCTGGAAAAATTGATCCAAGCCTTGGCTGGACTGGCTATTGTCCGTATTGTAAGGAGGGGTACAATTCTTTTGAATGATATGAAAAGTTTCTTTTAACTGAACAGAGCAGGTAGCTACAGGTATTGATTTTATGAGCTTAGTAAACATGCTTTAAGGGCAAGATTATAGAGACTTTGCTGGAGTATTTATTTTGTGTAATGTTTTAAAAGAGTATTCAGACAAATACACTTGCAGGTACATGTATTCTGCACTCTGAGCTTGTAGTGTAATTACACTGTAGTAAAGAATTACCAGAGTGCAGAAATCGGTAGCTTTAAGTGCATCATCATGTCAGTGCATACAGGCTGCTGTACTTTTTCATCTGCACAGGTTTGTACATTTTTTTTTTTTTTTAACAGTGTGTTTCCATTTTTTTATGAACTCGTTTTGGAGAATGTTTGCCATAACACCCTATCTGTCTTGTTTCTAGAAATCTTGTCACATTTTGAACTTAACTGCAGTGACTTGATATTCACCTACAGCAAGAAATGCCGAGTAGGAGCTTAAATGACCCCCTTTGTAGATTGTAACCTTTGTACAGATTTTTCATTAGTGTATTATGTATGTAGATCAGTCATTTTCATGATCCAGGGATCATTTTTTTTTATTGGATCAACTGAACAATGCATGTTGGCTTAAATTGGTGGAGTAGAACATTGACTGTATAGTAAGACAAATATGTCACTATTCTTGTTGAAGCTAATGTACATGTACTTCACAGAAACAAAGAAAGATCTTTATGGGCTAAAAGGGTTGCCATGGTGACTGTAATTTGCAAACGTCAGCTCCATTTGTGTAGCAGATTAACCAACACCAGGAGTATCTTATCAGTATGCTCCCTGCATATCTCTATGGCTTGTTAATTTTCAAATGCATTATTAGTAGCAGGAAGCCTCTGTATTTGTGTGCCTTCACTTGTACATTCACAAGTCTTTCAAGAACTGTAGGTCAGTTTCTTGAGCAAATATTTGCTTTTGGAGGACCAGTGATATGAAGTGCTGTTCCCATGCATTGAGCTGTTCAAACATCTAAGAAATGTGATAAATTGTACCACTGGGCCAAAATTATGCACTTGTGCTAATGGAGATTGCCTGTAGAATGGTTGTAAAAAATGGTGCAGTATACATATTTTTATTGTTATTAGAACAGATTTAAAAGATTGATGTACTCCAACAATTTTGGTTGCTATATTTACAGACAAGTTGTAGAATTCAGCAATCTTCCTGTTTGAAAAATATCATTACTGGCTTTGCTGCCAAGTTTTTTGTTAATCTCTATCCCTCTCTAAAATAGACCTGTTGGGCTTGTCATACTGTATTTTCCATTAAAGTTGTCTGGATTAATTCTTAGTAGTGGTAAAGCCTTTGATATATACATGTAGGGAATGTAACTTTTGATGTTCACTTTATTAGACAAAGTAAAATCATGGGATATAGAAATAAATCGTGGATCAGTTATATATACTGTACAAAACAGATTCAATAGAACTTCAACAAGAATAAGCAGGAATGCAATTTTTCAAAAATATATGTATTGAAAAACCTAATTACCACAGGTAATTAATTACATGTAACTCAATTTTGCATGACTAGTTATTTCCATCCTTTCACAGACACTTTTCATTTATTGATTACTGGTAGAGTGAATGCATAAAAGAAAAATAATGCTGTACATTCCAGCCTAATTAGTAATTTTTCAGAAGCAAACATCAACAACATGACCTTTATCATAACTGTGGGAGTATTGTATGTAAGGCAAAGCTGTTTCAGACTTACTATTTGAAGCTTCTGTTCATCCATTAGTTAAGTTATAGAAGCAATTTTTCTAGTCAGTAAATTAGATATGAAATACATGTATTTCATCATTCATGACAGTGTTGTCAAGAGCAAGTAGATAACAAAAGGCACATATTTGTAAGTTTATTTGGTCCTAAATGTTTTTTTGTTTCTATTATACATTTATTTATTATCATTTTTCTTTACAAATTTAAATCTATCAGGCAGCAGGTGCAGGTAAGAGCGATCCTAATTGGTGGAAAACTGCTCAAAACATCTATGCCTTCACAGCATCCGATATCGATGGCAATGAGGTGTCATTAGAGAAATACAAGTAAGTATTACTATCAAATAGTCATTTACTGTCATTAGAAAATAACAAAAAACAAACAACAACAACCAAACCCCCCCCCCCCTGCCCAAAACATTTTGTTATTTTTGGTCATTGTAGTCATTAAGAGTTATGCAAAGGTACTAGTTTTCCTTTTTAGTAACTTTCAGGCACTAGTCAGTGAAATTTTCTCTGTTTTCTTTATGTTTTGTTTTTTTCATGATATCTTGAAATTTATGTTTGTATGTTGTTTGAGTTAAACTTTAATGACTAAACTTAAACATTCTTTCTATGCTATGGCAGTGTGATATCACTTCCCAGACTTCAGGCTACATAAAATTTTGGTAATGATATTCAGTCTTAGAAGCAATAAGGGAGAAGTTTTGTATATGTTAATGGAACTTATTTGTATTTTCTGTACAGGGGCCATGTTTGTCTAATTGTCAATGTTGCATCCAGCTGAGGGTTAACAGACAAGAACTACAAACAGCTGGTGGAGATGCACCAGCAGTTTGCAGATTCTGAAGGCCTCAGAATTCTGGCTTTCCCTTGCAACCAGTTTGGTGGACAGGTTGGTACCTTCTTGATTTCTTACTGCTTCTGTGTAACTTTTTTTTTCAAGCTCTACAGTATGTGCTATAAACCCACTGCCTTTTGATAGAAATTTTTACCAAATCTAAAGGTTTCACTTTTTATAAAGCAGGTAAAGTCTTCAACAGTGTTGTTCAGCTGAATAGTTGATTGCCTCCCATTTTGTAAAATGGAAAGAGATGGACCACAATTGGAGGCACCTTGATCAAGACACTGTCTTTCAATACTGTTGTGCAATTTAGTTTTCAAATCTCTAATTTGCAAATATACCTTACAGTATTTGGTAAAATAGAACATGTTTACATATACAGTAAATGTTTAATAGCAGAAGGATTTTTCTCTTAGGTTTTGAAATGTGTTTGATCAGGCTTAAAGTATAATTCTACTTATTCTGCATTTGATGAATTTTTATATAATTTTTAGATGGAGTCTTATATATTCATGAATCTTACAAAGCTTTTTATCATTAATCTATTTTCTCTTTTGTATTTCCATTCATTTCAGGAGCCAAAGCCGAATGCAGAAATTAAAAAATTTGCCCAAGAGAATTACGGTGCTCAGTTTGACCTCTTTGCTAAGATTGATGTGAACGGAGACAATGCCATTCCCCTCTACAAATACCTGAAGATAAAACAGAAGGGCACCCTTGGAAAGTAAGTTAGTGAGAGAAGACCATGAGGGAGAAAGTGATGTAAGGAGGAAACAGAGGCAGGGAGTGATGGAGAGAGGTAGAAAGAGAGTAAGAGAGGGATAGGAAGACAGAAAGAAAGAGAGAGAGAGAGAGCAAGGGAGGGATGGATGGATGGATACAGGGAAAAAGGGAGGAAGAGAGGGATAGGGAAACAAAGAAAGAATCATAGGTTTCCATCCTCTGTGGAAACAGTTCTTGTTCTTGTCATCTTGTCATCTTGTCAGCTCCTATTCTCCGATGCTTATCATGTACGCTGAAATACTTTGTAAGTCTGTAAATTGATTGTATACTTGTTAATTCTGTTAACTTCATTGATTGTATACTTGTTAATTCTGTTAACTTCATTGTCCGTCATAGTCATGTATTGTCTTTATAATACAGGACCCTCATTGATACCCTTTTCTTTATAACTGAAGAAGCAGATGAATAAATATACAAATGAATAAATGAATGAATATATGTATACATAAATATTATGTTATCTTAATAATGTTTTGACTTAAGTAAACTGTAATGCTATACTTTTTTTTCTTATTTATTCTCAGTCGCATTAAGTGGAACTTCACAAAGGTGAGAATTCTGTTTCTAAATATTGGAAAATTTTATTTTCCTCAATGGAAAGGGGAGGGGAGGCAATTGTTAATCTATATTGTTTTACATGTATTTGTGTCAAAAGTCTGTTGAAAACTATTCCAAAGTATTGTATTATTTCAGATTTCATATGTAGAGAGTGAATGGAACTAAGAGAAATCTTACATAATAAGCTTCTAACCCAAACCCTACCACCTTCTGTTCTGATGGTGATACAGCAATTAATCTCTTCATAAAAGTGCTTGTATACCATTGAAATATCACTAAGAAGTGCACTAAGAAATACATTAAACACAGGAAGCAACGTTTGTTTTCAAAGGCATAATTAATTCACCTCATTCTTAAATTCTTATAAATTTTCTCCATTATTTGTGTCCCTAGTTTTTGGTCAACAAGGAGGGCATTCCAGTGAAGAGGTATGGGCCTCCCACTGAACCTAAGGTGAGTGCAGTAGGAAAATGAGTGGACCCTGGGGAGCATTTCATGAAGTATCTTGTCAGTGATTTTTACTGACAAATTTGCTCTCAGCCAATCAGATGCAAGGATTTCCGTAGCTTATAACAGTTGTCAGTAGAAATCATCGACAAGACTTCATGAAACACTCCCCTGGACTTACAATATCTACCTTTCCTGATTGTTTGCATGATCTGTGTATTGTGACTCCTTTCTGAGGATCTTTCATTTTTTCTGCTTTCACTTCATTAATGATTTTTTTTTTACTTGTGATTTATTGCAAGTGTTAAAAGAAGTTGTAGAAACAAAGATTTAGTAGTACTGTGTGGTGTTAAGATTTTCCTGCAAACATATTAAAGGATACAAGAAATAAGTGCATGTGCTACGTCCACTGTTGATGATTTCCTGCATCATTTTAAGTGTAAAATTAAATGAAAGAGAAGTGTATAATCAAGCTGAATGAAATAAATGATTATGAATTTCATTTCTAAAATGTGCAAATTTTCATATATGAAAATTTGATTTGCTTGTTAAAAATTTGAATTTAAAGTTATTATTCTTTTCTTCATAAATTTTAGGGTACCGTACTTATAAGAGAAAATCAGTTTACTTTTAGGGTAATCTCCCATTATGTTTCATTATGAAATAGGCATAGTGTGTTATAACAATTTTCTTTTCTCCTTTTTATTATTTCGCTTGTGTTCCAGGATATTGTGAAGGACCTCAAAAAGTACTTCTAAAGAAAAGAAGACTTCAAACACAATTATGAAGCATTGATGTGAAGGCATAGAGATATACCACAGGCCCACAATAATTGTATCCTGGTGGTGTTTCATAAAGCTGTCTGTAAAATTACGAATGACTTTACGACCAACTTGAATATTGCAAGCCAAATGGGATTCTCAATCGTTATAAATCACATCAGCTAAAGGTGAAATATGGAGACGTATTATTGTTTTATAATATTGAGACATTATTATTGTTTTACAAACATCTTTTAATATTGCGAAGTATTTTTGCTGCAATTTAATTGATATTATAGGAAATGTAGTCACACTTTGTTAAATCATCAGGAAAAACTTTGGGCATCCCATTTGGCACTTTGTATTTAAGTCGTTCGTAAAGTCACGCATAACTTTACGAAAAGCTTTTTGAAACACTGTAGTACATTTGTCACATACTCCATTTGTTCTCAGGTATTGTTGGTCAGAAGAAATGTTCAAATATGTTGCTTATCAACAGATCAGCTTGTTACTTTTCATGGTTATAGATTTTGCAAAGATATTGGGAACCAGAGTGAAATCATAAGCTTTATCCATTAGTGAGTTTTGTAATGAAACCGATTAAGCTCACTACAAATACAATAGTTTGGACTCTGAAATATATTTTACAGTTTTGTTTATAGATGCACTGTGCAATATTATATGAAGAGAAGTTCTATTCTTATTTTCTATTATCTGGTTTTAACTTTTTATGAGGCTTTTCGTACTATCCAGGTTTTAAAAGAAGAGTTAATGTTTTTAGCCTGTACATGAAGAATAATATACACATCATTCATTGTGCTTTTGCTTTTGCTCTCCCAGGGTAGATGATGCCAAATACTTCTTGATAATAATGATTAGTCATTTGAATATTTATGAAATTAGGTGATGAAGAGAGAAAGATTTGTTAGCCTCTCAATAGCATTTCAGTTTCCCAGTGGTTCTCTTGTGCCTTCACATCGATGAAAACACATACTAAATACCAGCATCAAGTCATTTCCACCTTGCTATCTGTGTGTTTTAGACAAACATGATGGCTTGATTCTAAAACCACATATCCCGTGGCAGAACAAGCTTGAGATCTAAGGTCAGAGGTCACAGAGAGAAGGTGAGAATGCTTTGAATCTGGAATTTTAGTGTGTGTTTATAATGCCCAATGGCTGCCTGTCAATATTGATAGTTTATTGTATGTAGGAAGTAGGAACAAGTTAGCAAGTTGCCAAAGAAACTAAACCGGTCTCCAAACCAGTTCAAGAAAAGGGCAATTAAATCTGATATGCAATACTTTAAATGTCTGTAGACATGAACATATGATTTTCATTGCTTTCTGGTTTTCATTCAGTATTCAGAACAACATAATCCATCTTTGGTGCTTAGTATAATGAGGGAATGATCCCTTATTTGCAGACTGTGTCATATTTGATGACAGCTGACAGAGAATTAGAAAAAAAAAGGTGTTTGGAGAGCCTTAATGCACTGATTACCAGCAATGTGTAATGTACACCATCTCCCTTCATTGGCTGTTGAATTAATGAAGATTTGCCCTTCAACCACTTACCATGGCAGGGTCAAATCTGAAAATATACCACCAACATCATCCACTGAAAAATGGTGCACCGTCCACAATACTTGTAATCTAAGCTTACGCTTTCTAGCAAAAAAATCTAAAAAATGTGTGATGTTATTTGTTGATATGACTGTCAGAATGAAATATTTTACACAATTATTGTTACTACTGTACTTATGAAATCAAGGTCTGTGCCCAACGAATACCTACTCAACAGGGATATGACTTCCTTCATGAAGTCATATCCCAGTTGAGTAGGTATTGATCAGCATTATGAATTTACTTACTCTTTTACTATTTAGATGCGAGAAACAATCGGGTGAGAATGTTTTCCAATCAGTTTTTCAGTGATTGAAGCATACTGCCATGGAAGCTGTACAGAATTATGTCCATATCACTCTTGTTTGTTACAATGTCTGTGCCATCTCTGCCTAAGTACAATTGAAATACATTTGCTTAGAACATGTGGTATACCAATAAGGGTTGTGAAAAATAAGTTTTCAGTTTATGGGCCATTGCAGTTGTTATGAATTGTGTTTGATTTTGCCTTCATTTAATGTAACGTTTGTCTTTGGGTCATGAGTAGCTACACGTATTTTGCACATACTTAAAGATAAGTACATAAATGAAGAGAGGTATAAATACAATGGGGGGGGGGGACTAAAGGTGAATTTTTAAACAGAAAGAGAAACTTTGATACAGATCTCTAAAATTTTATGAAGAACTTTTTTATTAATTTTTTGTATTATTTGGACATTTAATACTGCATAATTCTTAGTGATACCAGTAGAAGCAGCTTATGTGAATTTTGTATTTTTGCCTTGTGAAGATGATCAAAACAGATGATTTCAAAATTAATGATGATTTAAGAATAGTTTTAACCAATATTGGAATGATGAGGAGTGTATTGATGAATACTATTATTCATGATTTTGCTGGGAATCAATGTGTCAGGATACACATGTAATTGCAATGTTTTTTTTTTAGCCAAAGAGAGATTTGTAATTGTATGTTCTGTTGACTGATGAAATGTGGTGTGTCTGTATGTTTTTCACCATTGGTTTCTTTGATCAAATTCAAAGTGGAATCATGTCAATCCTAAAACAGAAAGACATTCATTATTTTGTGTGTGATTATTTCTGATTTTTTTAAAGCTTTAATTTAAATATATCATTCCACCTCTATGAATTAAATAAAACAAATATATATTTTATTTCAAGATGGAAAAAATATTTTATAGAATACTGGGGAAGGAAGTGAAGGTACAAGTTTAATGTAGCTAGAGATGACTTGCTTATTTTGAAATCTGATATAGGGTGTACTATAGCAACTAAGGACCATTTTAGTTCACGTCACCATGCATGTGATATGAAGACATAAGACAAAGAACATGTAGTTTATATAAATGTGAATGTTGACGGAGGTCGAGTTGGTCAGAAGAAACAGTCATGAAATAATATCAAGGAGAGCAGGGTTTTTAGAAGATGAATATTCCTGTCGTAGCCAATTATACTGATTAAAAATGAATGAGTACATTTTTTACTTGGTACTTGGGCATGTCGACATTCAACTGCAAAAAATTATAAAGAAAAAAGTAATGGGCTATAAACTTTGATTTAGGTTGCATACGAAAAGGAATTATTTTTGATTCGTCCTCATGTATAATTTATGACAAAGAATGATGATCCGAGAGTAAAACAAGAAAGGAGAATAATATAGAGTACACTATCAGAAGGCTGAAATAAAAATATTTAGGATTATCATATAGGGTTCATATACTTCTTTAACTAAAAGAAAGTCAGTAAATCAGCAAAAAAGAAAGGGAGAGAGAGAGAGGGAGGGAGGAAGAGCGAGAGAGAGAGAGAGAGAGAGGGATGGGGGGGGGGGATAGCCTGTTCACTTCACATTCATTGGGACCATACATGACCAGTTAGACAATAACCCCTCTTTTTAGTTGATTATTCGTAGATCTTGAGACAAATCATAGATGCAGAATTCATGGGGATATTACATTTGTTTTCTTTTTTTTTTTTTATTGAATGTTGAAAAAGTTTCCACGTGAGTAGATATTAAAGCATGCTCTTTCCTCAACGGTAGCCCGCAGATGGAGAAACAATTTATCGTAAAATCTTTGAAAACGTCCATTGAATCAAAATTGTTTCATTTCAATACTGAGAATGTTAATGCTAATTAAGATACAAGAATAGTTCTTCCAGAATTTGGTAAAACATTCAAGGATATAGAACTCTTTCCTTCTCTTTCTTTCGATGCATGCATATTTGCGGCAAATGTCATAACCAGTAGATAGATCAAGGATAATACATTCTCATCGAACTGTTCTCTTTGATGCCCTAAAGAAATAACTATGGACGAAAAAGTTGACGAAGAGTATAAACAGGGTACCAAAACCAAAGAGACCCAGTCCAAGTCCGAGACGGTCTACCTCGCATGCAAGCCCTTGAAACAGGGCCCACGCGGCGTACAGGTTGATGAGAAATCCCGCGAGGAGCTGGATGATTTGGATGGTGGTGATTGTCATGGCAACGCGCTTTGGTACGGCCACGCCCAGGATGCGGAGCGCGTAGTACGGGTACATGAGGGAGTGGATGTAGGTATTGACCATGGCCATGATGAAAACCGTCGGGGAGGCATAGGCGAAGAGATAACAAGTACTGAAGTAGGTGAGGACGTGATGATACCAGTGCAACACGATGAGTTTCGCCTTGCGGAGAACTACAAACAAGGTGTCCCCGTACTCAACGAGCTTGCTCAACGCGAAGAGGAGAAGCCAGAGTCCGCCTGGTTGTCCTCTATCGAAGCAATGACACTCACAGACAAGACTATGCAGTGTGGCGCCTCGTTGTGAGAGGATGTAGTGCGTGGCAATGTTCAATCTCCAAGCACAGACGATACTGAAAATAGACAGACCAATGTTCCAGAGAGCCAGAGGGATGCGGAGGACGAAGCGTGGCCGATTCTTCATTATTCTCTGCACGGTGAAGATAGTGATGAGGTAGATGATGGTTGAAATGGTGTATAGAACCATCCCTTCTTGCCGCATCCAAGCCTGCCATGGGATGGGGTCAAAGCTAACTTCTGCTGTAAACGGCCGGAGGAGAACGTCACCCAGTGGGGATGCCATCTTAGAGGTACAGGTGATCTAACGCTTCCAAGATTAAGATGTGATGCTTCGTTACTTTTGACTTCTGAAATGAAAATGCATGATGCACACAAGAACATAAATTTAATTCATAATGTTCAAGTTCGCATAACAAAAAAAAAATAAAATACACGACTCCAGTATAGTAGCCTAAACCTTGATACATTGCAAATGAAAAACACCCCAACAACAAAATATAATCTTGATTATTTAATAACACAATCGCTGAAAAGCATTACAAGCATACAGTGGCAATTTTTTCTACACTTTTATGGGTAACGGTCTACATGTATTCTTTGGTGATGAGCCAAATATTAATAGTTTTCTTGTCAGTGAAGGACTATTCCGAACCATCACAAACATCTTATTTACAAGACTTGTTTCTATATCTAGGCTTATACTACTTGATCTACATGATCAAAAGAAAGTGGTATCACGAAGTGATCATACCTTGGAATCATGACAGATGGCTGAGATGGCTCAGTAAATACAAAAACTTATTTGCCCCTCTGGAGCCACGGCATGGAGATGAATTATTTTCTTTGTGAATGACCCTGTGTATATATAGCTGGTTGGGGTAGCTGGTAAACGTGCATGACAGTCGAAAATTTAATTGTCATATTGATCTTTCCTCTGGACGCCCAGAATTTCTTCAAAAATGCTTTTAACACTTTGACTAATGGGCTCTCCATTTAAGAAGGTAGATCGTTCCATTCAGATATCACTTGCGGTGAAAATGTATTGCCTCAACTTTGACTTTACAAATTTCCGCAGCAAGTAATGTCTGTTCTCTGTAGTATACTGTTTTGTAGTTTTGCGTTTTTAGTAATGGAAATTGGAATGCAATTTTAAATGAACTTTTGATGATATGAGCATGGTCTTTTCGCATATTTCTTCCCCATTCTTCATCGTTTCTCTTTATCCCCCTTTCTACCATTTGAATGGGGTGTAAAAAAAAAAAAAAAAAAGGGGGGGGGGGCAATGGCTGTCATTGATGATGATGATGATGATTCACAGCATTTGTATGGCGCCATATATCTGTTTAAAAAACATTGACAGATAGTTTATATACTTACGCTTGAACGTTGAGGAAGACAATGTCTGGTTGATATTCAGCAGTAAGGTAGCATTATGATTCGTTTCCGCCTCGCTCAACAGTTACGGATTTTCTTATAAAGTTCGCTGTTCGCTGTTTTGTTTGTTTTCCATTCCGAGATCGAGAGCTGTTTATTATTTTTTTTCCCCTGGCAGTCCGCGTTGTTATGCCTGACGTTTGACGCGGCCAGGCTGACGTCACGATATGCACATGTGCACAATCATGTACATGTCACAATATCCGCGCACGTCATCATGAAACATTAATTTCAGACATGATGCGCGTATACCTTTCACAGAATTTTCATACCATTGATGATAGCTTTGCCATCAATGGTAACTTTCATGGAAATCTCGAATTTGATTGGCTCTTGAGCGATGTTACCATGGTTACCATTGATGGAAGTGTTGCAAATGATAAGTTTTATGCAATGGGGCCCTGGACTTCAGATATAATTCGAACTAACAAAACGCTTCATCAGTTTTTGACTCTATATCCCTTCTATTATCATACGAAAGTGCCTATTCAGATTAATATTGTAATATCAATTGGAATCATCTCATAAATAGTACTTCACTTGGTTAGTAGCTATTACAATAATGTAGTAAAAACTAGAAAGTATTGCCTTGATTATGATTAATGCTTATTTACAGTGAAATTGCGGTACACAATATAAAAAATATTGGGCGTAAAATATTTATTCTACTCTCTAAACAAAAAAAAAAAAAAAGAGTGAACGCGTTCACTTTGTTAGGGGGTGAATTTCCGAAGAGAGTGCATTTAGAGTGAATTAAGAGTGATTTAAGAGTAAAAATTGTGATATTCACTCTTTATTCACTCTTTGAAGGGTGACCTCAGTGATCACTCACAATCCTTTATTTTTCTAGTTTATGCATGGTGGCGAAGGGTGAGAGCGGGGGGGGGGGGGGCGAAATGAAAATTTGATATGACTGCCCCTGGCGTCTAAAACCATGTTTGTGACGAGGTTGCCGTAGGCCACGAGCACATACAGTGCAAGGACAAGGTAGTTCCCGTTTGTGATGTAGGCGTATGTATTTGGTTGGAGGTATTGCACCCAGAAATAGATCTGGAATCCCCAGGTGTAAAGGACAGCGATGATTCTATAAAAAATGAACAGCCCTTGTAGGGGATTCCACTGAATACAAGAATGATTCAAAGGATATAATCATCAAACATAGAGATGGTGTTTGAGAGAGAATGGAGGGAGATGGAACACAAAAATGCACTCTCTTCTGAAATTCACCCCCTACAGAGTGAACGCGTTCACTTTTTTTATTTTTATTTTATTTTTTAGAGACTAACATGGTAACAGTGACATATCGGTAGACGAGTTTCTTCAAATATAAGCAAACAATTCCGTTAAGAAACACATCTAAATACACGAATTATTTTTCATATTTTCATAAAGGTACTGTGAGCAACAAAGATGGAAGACCATTTAGAGCGAGGATCTAATACGCCTCATCAAAAAGAAAATGAGCATATTTGCACTTTGTAACTTCTGAAACTGACATTTTTTTGCATGATTTTCTACTTTCATGTTGCTATTGCGAGTGAGTGAGCGATGGTGTCCCCTACTGTGTATCTTCATATCTTCATAGTCTTTAAATTTCATTTTTTAAAGAGGAAAAAATTATCGAGTATAAAGACAACCTCCCGCTGCCCCATTATGAGGACGGTGTCGATTACCCAATACTGGCTAGAATTCATTTAAACTAAAGGTTCAAACCCTAAGGATATAAAGACTTCACACACCATTGCCCTGTTCCATTCCCATGAATTTTGTCTGTAAAAATCAATGTACCTCGATTCTCGCTCCCCTCCCCCCATGATTTAAAATAAGGATATGCACCCCCGCCCCCCCCCCCCCGGTGCAAGGATATGAGGATAATTATGATGTCCAACATCAGTCTCGTATAACTTAAAGCGGGAAGTTACTGCATACGTGCCTATATCAGTAATGAGTATAAAGTTTAGACGATATGGGTCATGTTTCCTTCTAGTTGCTCAGAACTCTGTCTGTTTGGCAAGATCCCTTGGATCTCAGTCTGTGATTGTCGTCCAGAACATCGGCAACCATTCGTCTTCCGAGCGATGCATTGCCTCAGTTTGGTCAGTGCCCAGATCACTGTGTAGATTAAGAAAGTGGCAGCGATGATAAAGAGAACTGCAACAATGGCGAAGACAGGATTTTCACCAAAGTCGAGAAAGAAATAAATGACACCGTTTCCAGTCGCCCAGTAAATCAAGCTGAATGTTAGGAACATCAATCCAAACGTGATCGGATAGACGATTTGACTGTACAGACAGGGCGTGGCGGTTATAGCCAACTCCATCAAGCCGCAGACGGCTGGTAAGAGATGAGTGGAGATATCCTCGACCCACACAACGATGCCATCGTTCTGTTCGAATAGTAAGCTCCAGTAAACGATGGCGACGATGAGGGACCACGTGACGAGCACGTCATAGAGTACCCACTGTACCATGTATCGAAGTGTCAAAGCTGCAAAGAAAGATAAAGAAGAAAAAAAGAGGTGGGGGAGGTGGAGGAGGTGGAGGAGGAGGAGGAGGAGGAGGAGGAGGAGGAGGAGGAAGAGGAAGTGAAAGCAATACACGGACACATATATCTGGAATAAGATTATTGATGGATCTGCTGCATGAAACTTTTAAGGTATTTGAAGACTTTTGGGGGATCGTTGTTTTTGTTTTGTGATAACGTTGATCTTTTATAGTCTGGGTCACTCAGAAAGTAACAGTATGACTGTTTCATTGATTTGATTTGATTTGATTTGATTTATTTTTCTTCTGCATTCATATTAACATTTTGGTAACATAATATACAAAAAGGGTACTTTTTCGACAATAAATCAGAAATACACAGTTATTCGTTTACAATAATTTTTCAAAGAATAAGAAATGATAAATTGTCAAATTGAATAATTCATTAAACATAAAATCATTTGCGGAAGAAGGATTGCCATTATAAGCAATATGCTTGAAAATATGGCAACCCCAAATAAATATGATTATCAAATAGGTAAACATGAAATCAGCAGAATGGATAAAAATAATTGAAATCCTAACTTAAAGGGATAGTGACAATGCATGATGATGATGATGATGATGATGATGATGATGATGATGATGATGATGATATTGGTAATGACTCAAATGGTAAAGGATGACGTGTGAAAAGACTGGAGAGTTGACACAGAAATTTTACCTTGAATATTCTGATAGTAACATGGTTTTAATTTTGGCTTTAAATGAGTAGAGGGAACTACTGGATTTAATTAATTCTGAGAGAGGATTCCAAAGGTCTGGACCATGGTGTCATTGGAAACTTTTGCGTGAATTCCTCTTTTATTTTTCTAGTTTATGGTGGCGAAGGGTGAGAGAGAGGGGGGGGGGGGGGGTAGGGGCGAAATGAAAATTTGATAGAATGATACTTACTAGGTGATTCTTTGATAGGACTGCCCACGGCGTCTAAAACCATGTTTGTGACGAGGTTGCCGAAGGCCACGAGCACATATAGTGCAAGGACAAGGTAGTTCCAGTTTGTGACGTAGGCGTATGTATTTGGTTGGAAGTATTGCACCCAGAAATAGATCTGGAATCCCCAGGTGTAAAGGACAGCGATGACTCGATAGAAAAAGAACAACCCTTGTAGGGGATTCCACTGAATACAAGAATGATTCAAAGGACATAATCATCAAACATATCAAAGATACGGTTATAGAGATGGCGTTTGAGAGAGGATGGAGGGAGATGGAATACTGTAAGAAAAACAGAAGAGATGGGAAAGGAAAGAGACATGGGGGAAAGAGAGAAAGAGAGAAAAAGAAATAGAGAGGGAGGGAGAAAGAAAGAGGAGAACAGTGACAGAAGGAAGAGGGGAGGGGAAGAGAGAACGTATAGATCCATGTGAGGAGGGATGACATACAGCAGGAGACGTTAAAGGTTGTTAACTGGCAAGTCTACATGAACCGATAAATGCAATTTTATATCTCAAGGTTTTAAATTATAATATCGACCTATCATTTACAAAAATGATGTGAAGTCAAATTCATGGATGCATTCATCATAGTGTCATCAAGTAAAACTACAGCTATGCAGCTGGAGTATTATATTTAAATTGATAATGTTACCACGGTTACTGTACCTGAGAGCGAGTAAAATCCCTGCATGGCTCCCATCTTAGCCCAAAGCTAAAGCTAGACTTGGAGCAGCATCCGCTGTGCGTCATCGTGGTTTGTGTATCCTCTCTCTGTTAAAACAGTTGTTTAAAAATCATTCAGTTGTTTAAAATATGAACCTACCAGCAGTTGTTAAAATAAAAATCCCCATAATGTTTTACGTGCAATTTTTCAAACAACAGTTGGTAGGTTCATATCTTAAACAAGTGAATTTTTAAACAACAGTGTAACAGAAATAGGCATTTTTATCTTCATAGACTGGTTGATAGCAAAATTATATACCTAGCAGTCAAATCACTTCGTTCTGGAGTGGAAATGATAATGCTCACGACAACAGACCCACTTTAGAGTAAAAAGCACTTTCATGTTAAAATGAATCCAATATTTTGAGACTCCAAAACGAAATGATTGACTCGTAAAACAGTGGATTTTCATTCCTCGACATTACATTGTTATTTCATTACATTTACGGAACTTTTTCTTTTCTCTCTCTCTCTTTTTTTTTTTTGAGGGGGGGGGGGGGGGGGGGGGGGCTGACACCCAAACGGGCAGTTACATGTAGTTGCATGACCCTGCCCTCTCTTCCCCATACTCTTCTTTCTTTCATTATTTCTTTCTTATTCTTCTTCTTCTTCTGGTTCTCCTTCTTTGATCACTTAAAAAATGATAGTGAGGGTGGCCGCCCCATGTACCCCCCCCCCTGTTCGCCGCCCCTTGGGTTTAGAAGATTGCAGTTAATTGGTTAGTTGGTGGTATGAAATCTGGGAGAGACTTTGATGCAGGGCCTTTCGTTATATTTCGATGTCGATCGGCAGCTCGTCATAAACAGTCCTCGATTTAATTCTTAGACTGTTTATAACGAGTAGTGTGGGACCTCCATAGCCCAGTTCAGCCTAATTGCTTCATTTTCGTCACCGTTGTGTTTTTTGCACCTTCATAAGTAATTCCCGTTAATGTTTTAATTATTTTACTCTCGCTCCGGACCTTGATTTAATTCTTAGTCTGTTTATAACAAGAATACGGTGACTGTTTGATTAAAACGAGAAAGGTTGGCATAGTTCCTTAGGCTGAACTTCGGCAACAGAGAACTGAGACTGATTTTGTGTAAACTTTTGAGAGACAGTGCACAGAAGAGAATAGTGATAAATCTGATGTCTGTAGTCAAAGAATGCGAGTGTATAGGAGTTTGTGTTTGATGATTCTTTTCGTATGGAGGCATGCAACAACATCTTAAAAATAATATTCCTGATCGCAATATTATAGGCATTAGTTGATAGTTCTGTCGTTTAAACTAAATAGTCTAAATAAAATAATAATGACAAAATATCATCTCAAAGTGTTACAAGAACAAAGACACTGAGAAAGGGACAACGTCCCAACAGGTAAAGTGATGATGTGAAATAGGAATGCTATTATTATGAAAGTTGAAAAACAGTGATAGGAAACCGGGAGAGGGAGAAGGAGAAAGAGAAAACAAAATCAGGGATGGGGAAAAAGGACACGAACATTATACAAAGACAGGTGCGTAGATAGCCGGGGGGAGGGGTGGGAGATGCACCCCCACACATTTTGAGGTGGACTCATAATGTGTGTACAAAAATATGTACGAATGGGTTAATCATCCCCCCCCCCCCCCCGGTATGAGGACCTGTCTACACTAAAGTGCAAAGACATGTTAACAAAGAGAGAAATGAAATGATAAGGCCTACCTACCTATACGACAACATCAGCGACACCCAGTTTTATAGGCTTTTTCCAATATGATTGGTCAGCAATATACTTCTGTTTATTGATCGGAGATTTCCCTTTTTGCGATCAATCCCCTTAATCATGACGTGAAAATGACATTTTGCTCTCGCCTTGATATTATTTAAAACGATAATGCAGAACGATGTATATCAAGCAGGAACCCATTTTCCAAAATACACTGATTATAACACCGCTATATTCATGATTATTAAGTCTATGATATATCCTTGTATTTTCCCACATAACAACTTGCTGCACCATCCCCCCCCCCCCTGGTATGTATGAGGACCTGTCTACACTAAAGTGCAAAGACATGTTAACAAAGAGAGAAATGAAATGATAAAGCCTACCTACCTATGCGACAACATCAGCGACACCCAGTTTTATAGGCTTTTTCCAATATGATTGGTCAGCAATATACTTCTGTTTATTGATCGGAGATTTCCCTTTTTGCGATCAATCCCCTTAATTATGACGTGAAAATGACATTTTGCTCTCGCCTTGATATTATTTAAAACGATAATGCAGAACGATGTATATCAAGCAGGAACCGATTTTCCAAAATACACTGACAATATAACACCGCTGTATTCATGATTATTATGTCTATATGATATATCCTTGTATTTTCCCACATAACAACTTCCTGCACCATTAACGTTGTAACTATTGAGCTCCCACAGTTTGCATTATGTTTATGCTTGAGAGAATAGCGGAAAATTAAGAAAATAGACTTTTGTTGGCTTAGCTTTTTTTTGTATGTGCAGAGAATAATGGGTACAAATTCCAGAAAAAAAGAAAAAAAGAAAAAAAGAAAAAAGGTCTCCGCTGTGAACATGAATGGGTCTGAAGGTGCGTCTTCAATTTTTATTGAATCACGACATACCTAATCAGAAAAGAACTGATTCGAAGTGTGTGTAATAAGATATAGTGGGAATAAGGTCTCGCTTCTTTTTCAAAGGGATTGCAAAGAAACAAGAAGGTCGTCTTGTAAAATTATGTGGCCGGCCCTACATACGCAGAAACACATTAAATAACAGTTAAGTTATAAGAAGTCTTCAATTTTCAACTTTTTATTGCTTAGCTATATAAGCCTTATACTTGATTTTTCTTTCAAGTTCCATGCAAGAAAAAAAAAAGAAAAAGAAAAAAAGATCCTGTGCAAGGAATTCTTCTCTCAAAAAAGAATTCGTTATTCAGAAATTACTCTTGCTTTGGGCAAAATAACATGCAACCATTTTGCGATTCTTCCACTTTACAGGAATTTAAACTTACAACTTCGCAGATGAACAGCGCGCCACCTACCGGAAGGTTTTAGGCTTTTTAAGCCCAAACATAAAAAACAAGAACATGAAGGAAGGGCTAGGGAAGTATACGTCGCACATGACATGAAAATTATCATCACGCACTCTAAAATTAAACTAAAATGTTATATCAACATTTAAAAGGGCGAAGGCCTGAGGGTATACATTTTCAAAACGGCATATTTCATATTAACACATAGAACATGCTGGATTCCAACCTTTTTATACTGAATCCAGCATGTTCAAAGTGTTAATCTACCATTTTGAAAATATAGTCACTCCTCCACCCTATTGAATGTTGATTTAACATTTTGTTTTTAGAGTGTGCCTGGCGGTTGATATGACAGGCGGAGGTGTACACCGTTGCTCATCAAGTTTTAATAACTTTTATTTTTACTTGCCTCAGAATGTTCCACTCATCAATGGACATTCTAAATAATGTTGTGCATATCATGTTGAACAAAAGTTTCCCTTGACAACTAAGAAGATTTGCCAGAGGCAATGTATGCAAACTGGATTCCATCTATTCAGATGCCATTATGCATAACAGGTGAACTGAATAGTTGGTAACCAAGAAATTTGCATAAAATAATTTAAGCAGGTCTATTGATTGTGACATTGTAATTTATTCATGATTAATGAAGCTTAGATCTTTGCAGGAGGAGTACAAAGGTATTGTGGTTCATTGCATGGCCGTACAAGGGATTTTTCAGTTTGTGCGAGGGCAAATGCAATGCAGTCATGATTGAAAATTTTATTACATTAATTTTTCGTTGTTTTTCATGATTTTTCTGAGGGCTGCTCTATCTCACCCTACCTCCAACTGCGTAAGGACATGATTCAGTGCTGAAGTAATTGCAATCGTTGCAGATCCCTGGTTCAAAACCATATCGATGACCTGCAAAATACAAAAATGCCCTCATTTGTAAAGAATTCGTCATTATACCGTCGGAGAGGACTTAAAGCCGTAGGCCCCGTGATGGCTTATATACTTGCAAGCATACACATGCTTTAGGAGTCACGCAAAACAAACCGTCACTCATGATCATAATCTGGGGATATTACGGTATGTATTCATCTTTTAGGAAGAAATCATTGTCAAAATCATTTCATTATAATGGATGTAAACAATTTTATTCGAACTTTATAAGCAACAGTGCATAACTACCGTACCACCGGCGTGAAACGGTTTCGAAGAGTGAAGGGGGGGGGGGGGAGGGGTGATAGAAACACACACCCGCACGCATACAATATACTCTCCTTCTCTATCCTGTCTCTGGTCCTATTAACAAAAAAACCAAAAAAAAACCCCCAAAAGTGATTGATTATAATAGTATTTTTTTCTTTGAAAAGTGCATACGCCACCCCAAAAAAGTGTGTGTGGGAGGATTTATACCCCCCCCCCCAGGATTTACGCCAATGGTGACTACAGCCGACCATGTCGACAGTCGATATGCGGTCTCTTAGGCCTCCTTACAACCTTAATGGGGGCTAACTACATGAGGCACAGAAAAGACTTTATCCACTTATGCAATTGCATTCCTTTGCTTTATTGGTCAAGTAGACAGATCGGGGTTGTGGACATTTTTTAAAATGTCTTTTTCCCATCTCCTTAAGGATATTCCTTTAATAATTGTTTTGTCGGTCCTCCAGCTAGTGGGAACAACATAATAATCTGCCATTCGAGACAAAGTGCTCCCCCCCCCAAAAAAAAAACCCCACATGCGACACTTGTACACTGCACCGAGCACACTGCACCAATGATACAATCAAGGGCACTTGTCCAGGTAGAAAGCACCTGACACAGCACAGAGAGTATACTTCTTCAAGGTTCAAGGTTGGCTGTATATTGGTACTAGCTTTGCCCGGGTCGTTTTGGATGACCCCGGCCTATCAACAGGAGCTGCGGAACGTTTTTTGGAGGGGGAGGGGAGTCGACTGACGCCAAAACGGGCAGGATCCAGGGGGTGAAACCTTGAAGCCCCCCTTTTCCTTCTTTTTTAATGGCCAATGAGCGATTCAAATGTTATTGTGAAATTGTGGGAGGCTGGAGCCTGGGGCCGGGGGCCCCCCCCCCCCCCCCGGCCCCCGCTTCTGCAGCGGCCCTTGCTATATGTATCTATCTTACCCTATATTTCTATCGATGAAAAACAGTAGGCCTATTTACTTATTTTTCAACTTATGTACACAGGCATATAAACCACGCCTTGGAATATTTTCATCTGTGACATTATAGATTAGAAAAGTTTGCACGATTTTGCCTATTGTACAGTCTAGTACATGTACTGTGTACAAGTCGTACACTCCACTATAGCGTTAGCGATAGCACTGCGCATGCGGATTTGTTTACTCTCGTTCAACTTCAAGTTTCAGGGAATCACATGCGGATTTGTGACTGAGAGCGCATCTTCGGAAGGTAACCTCAGTTTTGGTAAGCTTACCACTTGTTTCAAGCTTTTTGAGTTTTAAACGCAGGTGAATAGGTAGTGAAAGGCTGCATTGTATGTACGTAGCGTTATTTATGTACTTGTTTTTAGAAACGTCGCAAGTTTTATGAACACCTGATGAAGCTAGTCCCATACGTTGAAAATTGAGATGTAGGCCTAACACTAACAGTTTCTACAGCGTTAACTTGTTACCACTCAACTGAGTTGATGAATTGATGGATGTCTCCTGACATGCCTGAGTCCTTGTTAAGTTAATGAATTAAATACCAGTGCATAAGTACTGCTTGATATGGCAATATCGTGTTTTAGGCCCCACCTCTAATATAGTTTGAATGTGGGGCTGATTCCCATAGCTATAGGATAGCTATCGTGATTTTATTCTGATATTACACGATAGCTATAGATTGCTGCCATAGGCCCCTGTGTTGAAAGATGTGACCTTGAAATATTATGCCTCCAAATCACACTTTCTCATGCCCGGTTAACCCTGCAAACTACCTTCCAAGTTCGCCAGTGGACCAGTCGATCAAACTGTGATATCAAAACCTGAAATTTATTTTTCAAACTCAAAATATCGACTTTTGATTGATACGGGATCCTACCTTCTTGTTGATTTCGCCGCTTGATTAATTTCCATTTCAATAGCGCGACCTCTGACATCTACACCCGCTGGTCTCGGCCACAGGCGCTAGGCGAAGCAGCGTTGCACTCTCGCATGTGTCGGCGAACGCAGAGTGCGTGCGAGAGTGCAACGCTGCTTCGCCTAGCGCCTGTGGCCGAGACCAGCGGGTGTAGATGTCGGAGGTCGCGCTATTGAAATGGAAATTAATCAAGCGGCGAAATCAACAAGAAGGTAGGATCCCGTATCAATCAAAAGTCGATATTTTGAGTTTGAAAAATAAATTTCAGGTTTTGATATCACAGTTTGATCGACTGGTCCACTGGCGAACTTGGAAGGTAGTTTGCAGGGTTAACCGGGCATGAGAAAGTGTGATTTGGAGGCATAATATTTCAAGGTCACATCTTTCAACACAGGGGCCTATGGCAGCAATCTATAGCTATCGTGTAATATCAGAATAAAATCACGATAGCTATCCTATAGCTAGATTCCTACACGAAGTACATTTTAATAGTTGATCGATCATGAAACTCACTTTTACATTTTTACATTTTCTGTCACTAATATATATACTTGTGTTTACAGCCCCACCAAATGGGATTATGATATCATTATCACAGTAGTGGGGCTGATGGGCATCAGCCCCGCAGCTGTGTTAATCATATTGGAATCCTGTTTGGTGGGGCTGTAAACACGAGTATATGTACATGTATATATAGGCAGTGTATACAGCCACACGCGTGTGTCTTTACCTTACGGCCACACGCGTGTGGTTGTATCCACAGCATCGACATGAGGATACAGCCACACTCAACTGAATTCCCACTTATACTCTGCGCCGCTACAGCTATCGCTAGTGTGTATGTATGCACTGCACAAGCGATGTGTATTCATGCGATGGTATGTGTTGCGACTTGCAAAACTCGGATCGTCACGAAGGTTTTATCTCTCGATTTCACTCATTATACAAACAATATTTTCACTTTATTCTCACCTGGTCAGCAAGCAGGTGACAATATAGTACAATATTGTTTGTATTTCAGTGAATTTCAAGAGATAAAACCTTCGTGACGATCCGAGTTTTGCAAGTCGCAACACATACCATCGCATGAAAACACATCGCTTGTGCAGTGCATACATACACACTAGCGATATCTGTAGCGGCGCAGAGTATAATTGGGAATTCAGTTGAGTGTGGCTGTATCCTCATGTCGATGCTGTGGATACAACCACACGCGTGTGGCCGTAAGGTAAAGACACACGCGTGTGGCTGTATACACTGCCATGTATATAATATACTGTGCTCATCAGCCCCGCTGCTGTATTAATCATATTTGAATCGCGTTTCGTGGGGCCGTAAACACGAGCATGTATAAGAGAGTTTAATAGAAGATTATAATGATGATAAGATGTGATGATCAATCAACACGTTTTTTTTTTCAAAATTGTAATGGAAAGTCCATCGTCTTCTGTTTCTGTGGTTTAAGTTAGGTCAGGAGACATAATCGATCATGATGTATGTGGGCGTCAGCCCCACTCACCATGCATTAATTGAGTGGGGCCTGAAACACGATTATACCCTTGGTATGCATGGTTAAAGTGAAAAGTCGATCCTGAAGAGGTCTTGGCATACTACTAAAACATAAGCTTAATATTTGTATATGATGTAATTCCACTGTTTCCAGTAAAAAAGTGAAATGAAAAGGAGAAAAGGAAAGAAGAATCAAGGAAGAAGAAGAAAAGGAAGGAAGAGGAGGAGGATGAGAAGATGAGGAGGAAGAGGACAATGAAGAAGAGGACAAGAAAGAAGAACAAGAAAAGGAGGCCAGCAAGAAAAAGAAAGATTAAAAATCTTGAGTTGAACTTGAACAGAAAGAAGGGGAATTACTAGAGGAAAACCGAAGAAGAGGAAGATGGTTATGAGGAGGATCAAGGAAGAGCAAGGAGATAAAAAAAGAAGAATCAAATACACTGGGAGTGCTTTTTATGCACTCATATCTACATTTAACGTTAGATCTATACATCTTGTGTACGAACGCACAGAGTCATACACAGCAACACGTACATCACTGCTTAAAATCATAATACTCGAAATTGATGTTTGATTTACAAATACTGCAACCAAAATGTCAGTGAAAGACAGAAAATTCAACTCACCAATCTTGAAAAATGTAATTCCAAAAATGAAGTCTGTAATTTAGTTAATTGCTGTCAATTCTGCCGATGCGAGGCATCGAAAAGGATTTTGTGCATTTGTTGATTGGTGTGGGGAGAAACCAGATATGCGATTAAAGTTTAGATTGCTCACTTTGGAAAAATTCTGCTTGTGCGATCATATTTGGCAGTGGTAACCTCAGTTCAAAACGAGCGACGTAAAAATTATGCATATGTGGGTGTGTTTAGGAGGTGTTTTTTTTTTTATTTATTTATTTTTTTTTTAGTGTTTTTTAAAGTTTCTGACTTTGTCTATAGTACAACAGAGCTGCCACAGTAGGCTATTGATCTATTATAGATCTAGTAATATGTGCTTTATGCATATCACGAGAGGGGAGTGGGAAGTCATAGCCTTGGAAGCAAAGGTTTGCGATGCCCTTTAGTGCCAAATTTTTGAAATGTTTTTATAACACCTGGAATTAAGAAATAAGCTTTACTTTAGGCCTGAACATTAAAGCAAAAAGCAATTCCTCAAAGAATTTTAAAATTTTCTCATGGGGGAATGGGGAATTGGTAGGTCTGATGCAACTCAAATAATGTCTGCCATCAAAATCTTGGTATTCTATGAGGAAAAGATTGTACATTTTGTTAATGTGATATTTTTTTATGCCTCTGCCCACCGTAGGTGGTGCCGGAGGCATTATGTTTTCGAGTCGTCCGTCCGTCTGTCCGCACGTCCGTCTGTCCATCCGTCTGTACGTCTGTCCGTCCGTCCGTCCGTCCGTCAAAGGTTAAAGGTCAAAGGTCATAGAGGTTATTATGTACATGTACATAGAAATGGTTTGTTCTCGCGATAACTACACAACCATTTGACGGATCAACTTCGAACATGGCTCATGTATGCATATGGGAAAGGCAATGATCTGATTAGATTTTGGGGTCTCAAGGTCAAAGGTCAAGGTCATAGAGGTCATTATGTACATAGAAATGGTTCGTTCTCGCGATAACTACGCAACCATTTGACGGATCATCAACTTCAAACTTGGCTCATGTATGCATATGGGAGGGACTGTGATCTGATTCGATTCTGGGGTCGCAAGGTCAAAGGTCATAGAGGTCATTATGTACATAGCAATGCTTCATTCTCGCAATAACTCAACCATTTGACGGATCAACTTCAAACTTGGCTCATGTATGCATACAGACAATGAAGGGACAATGATCTGATTAAATTTGGGGGTCTCGAGGTCAAAGATCAAAGAACACAGAGGTCATATACATAAAACTTGCTTGTTCTTGCGATAAATCAACAACTCTGTGACGGTTCAACTTCTGGTCTCATTAGATTTGGGGGTTACAAGGTCGAAGGTCAAGGTCAAAGATGTCATTGTATAAATGAAACTAAATCAACATGAATGTGCTATATATTTCTGATCTGGCAATGGCGGAGGCATAGATTTCGACCGCATGCAGTCGAGGATTCATCTAGTTCTGTATAGAGATTTAAATCTGAAATGTACATGTATGAAACATGGGGACAGATTTGTAGCCCTGCATGCAGCCCTCGCAGTAACTGATGGCACTGACGGCGATTACTGTCAGTGCCCTCCTCAATTGCCGTGCTGCCCCTGAAAATCCCCAGCACCGACGGCAGTCCACTGCCATGTCCTTTTATGGAACCATCGTCAGTGCCCTTTCCAAGCTAAAGCCCCTTACGTTAGATTTAAGTCTAACCTAATGCAGCTGTCATTTGTAAGACGCACCTCTCGACCCCCGGGGATGGTGCATCATGGTGTGTCAATGTTCCACACAATTGATGACGCACAGTACCATCATGGACTCAAAAGGTGCGTCACAAAACTGACCCATATGTGCGTCATGGTATGTCAATTTACATGGTGCGTCACGTAAGCTCCGTCGGTATTTCGATATATCGGGGTTTTAATGATATTTCAATTTGCCGTATTGCTGGTATTGAAATTGAAAATATATCGTTGTATCGACTTTTCCCGATATTCTGTTCTTCTCTGATATTTAGTATCATATACATGTATCGAAAAAATGGCGATATCAGTTTGTCAACTCCAATACATACGTACATGAGATGGCTGTTATACATGTGAAAGTCTACTCCATGTATCAATATACCGATACGTACAGTCGTACACAACGCTTGCGCTATTGAATCCCAAAATGGGCGTCCAACGATGGTTGCAAAATGCCGGTACATTGCATGTAAATCGCCGCGGAGCCTCTCCATGGATTCACCGAGCCAGTGCAAGATTTGCACTTTTCACTGGAATCGTCTTAGAACTGAATCACCTCTGAGAGATTTGCACAATTCACTGTACATAGAGATGAATTATAACTGTGATCTTTTGAGTTGAGCCCCAGCCCAGACAGCGTGCGTGTGCATTCATCAGTCGAGCCAATAAATAATCTCATGTACATGTATGTAATCGTAAAAAGTGTATTTTTCAGTAATGATATTACAATTACACTACACTGTTATTTTGATGTTGTTTGGCATATTTTGAGCATGCAAAGTGTACTTTTTCAAAGATATTAAGAATTGCCTTGGTGCACTTCTCAAATTTCGAAAATTGCCTAGGTGCCCTTAAAAAATTGCAGAATTGCCTAGGTGGCCCTTTATTTCAGAACAAATTCCACTTTAAGGCAATTTCTAATGTGCCCTAAAAACTGCATTGCCCTCCTCCCAAGGGCTTACTGCAAGGGCTGCCTGCATGTCTTGGGGAAATGTGCCTCTAAATACATTGCAGATAGATCAGATAGAAATGTCTTATTTTTCCTTTTATTCAGAAAAATTTGAATTATAAATCATACTATGTAATATTTTGACATGTACACGAGGTAGATGAAATAACAAATTTTCATCTTTGCTTATCATTTGACAGTATCTGTTAGCAGTTGAAAAGGAGATTGATCATGGGTAGACGTCGTGCTAAAAAGAAGCCCCCTCAAAAGAAGAAGATGCTTGGAACATTGGAGACTCAATTCACCTGCCCATTCTGTAACCATGAGAAATCATGTGATGTTAAAATGTGAGTCCTAGTGGTGTATTTGTTTGGTTGTTGTCAGGGTACAGGAGGTGGGGTTAGGATGGGGTGGGGACTTTATCTTTGGTTACCTGTAGTGTTTAGGGGAGAGGTAGTCTTTTAGTCAAAGTATGACATGGTTGTACTTGTTCTACTTGGTCTGATTCATTTACTACATTTGTTCAACTAATACATTCTGTAATTACCTGCTGGTATATTTAACTTTTTAAAAGTTTCATTATTGAAAAGGATGCTTGCTACAATAGAATTGCAGAAATTTGTATTGGTCCTCAAGGCATAATCTGAGCCAGTGAGTTTGACCCCCCCCCCTCCCCCTCCCACCAAAGATATCAACAAAAGAAAAAGAAAAAAGTACCAGGAGTACCAGAGTACCAGTCTCGGTTTCTACTTTGTAGCAAGTGTTTGTGTGTGGGGGGTGTGTGTGGTGTGGGTGTGTGTGTGCTCTACTTGCACTGTACACATCATGTACACATCCTCTATGATCTTTGAGTTGATGTAATTAGGTTTGTTTTTATTTTATCAATTGATGAATCTAAATGTATATGATTAATTGTTCTTGAATATGTCTTGTACTCTGATCTCTTTTTACATGATTTAATTTGATAATTTTATGGATTGCTGTATGAGAGGAAGGAAATAAAATATCTCTTAAAACAAACAAAAAAATGTACATGTATGGATCTACACATGACCAATAAAGAGTATGTAAAAATGAAATTTATTTGGGTTGGACTCTTGTTGAATTTCTCATTACAGGGATCGGACTCGGAATGTTGGAGTGATATCATGTCGTGTATGTTTAGAAGATTTCCAGACAAGTATCACCTGTATCCTTTACAAGAGTTTCTGTTGAAAATTTTAATCCATAGTAGCATTTAACATTTGCTTATGTATTTGCATGGACTTATTGAGTCCTTACCCCTTGAAAACTAGCATGTTTGATATTACTTAGTATTACATGTATGTTACATCAAAGTTTTGTATTGGCATTTCCTCTTGACCCTCTACTCTCCTTGCGCCTTACTGCCTATGTGTTTGTCAGAGAGCTGAGGTATATTCTGTAACAATTGAAATTACTCCATCCATTTTTATCTTTTGTATTACAGCAAGACATAAACCTACATGCACATTATGCACAACATCAGCTTTCTTGCTTGTTATCAATATCAATTTCAATTTCAGAGTAGTGTTGGTATTTAACTTGGAAAGCTAATAGTAACGTGTCATTTTGAATAAAGAAGATTGAGAGACACCGTATTAGTAATGGCCATTTGACAAGGTTGCAACGAATTGAGGTAATCAGATACATCCTGACATACATTCGTTGTGTCTACCTGACTCAGGCCTGTGGTTGGTTGAAGAGACATCAGCTGGCGCAATGTCAAATTCCAAGGGTCTCATGCAAGCCTGTCTCTACCCCTTGTACCTCTGCAGTCTCCAAACATCCCCAAGGGTTTTCAAAAAAATATTTAAAAAATTTTCTTTCTTCAGAGAGTCTTTGCTTGTAGATTCTTTGTTATTATTTTTTTCAGACTCACTGTCCTCTCCCTCTTTTCACCCTCTCCCTCTTTTTTCACCTCTTCATGTAACACATGCACGTATCATCAAGCATTCTGACTCAGTTCATTACAATTTGTTCTTTCTCTACCTCTCTTGATGGTAGATCTTTCCCTTTTTTCTTTTAAATTTTAGTGTGCACCATCACTTCATTTCTTTGATGTCTCTGCAGCAAACGTAGGCTCCATCTCTTGTGACCATCCTCAACAGCACCTTCTTTCATATTTATAAAAGTAAATTTTCACGAATGAACGATGTGAAGTGATTTTGATTTTGTTTGAGATTTCTGTTTTGGTTCAGAAATTGTTATCCCCTTGCATTTTACAAGATACATTTACATACATGTCTAGTTGAATTCCTTGACTTGTTAACTGTCCAGACCTATCAGAACCAGTGGATGTATACAGTGACTGGATAGATGCATGTGAACAAGCAAATGCCTAGCCAAGCTGAAGTCACCCCCAACCTTCCCCCATTGTTGTACCTCATATACTTTTACCTCTGTCTCCCAGACAGTGCAACATCCTAGGAGACACTTACATGTAGACCTGTTTTGGTTTGGATAAGAATAAATGTTTAGATTGACTCTTAATAAGCATAAATTTGGAAACTAAGTTCTGACAAACTTCAGTTCCTTATAGACTGATCCGAAAATTGATTTGTGGGCACTGCCATTACTGCGGTGTCCCCATATGATGTGTATGTAATCTTTGCATGCTACATTCAGCTAGGCTGCATTGTTGTATGTAACTCTATGGCGGGACACCACAGTAATGGCTGATCATCTGCTGCCCTCAGTGATAAACCTGGATTGGTCTATAGACTAGCTAGTCCACAGATTAAGGTAGCTGAGATTTTTGGGTGGAATATGGGCCTCTGATGTGAAATATTTTCTCAGAATTAAAAGTCCACCTTTCTAAACACAGCTGAGCTATTGCTGTAATGTACTCTGTTCTCATACATGAAAAAAGAGGCACAGAACAGATGTAATAATTATAAATGCCAAATCTCACAACATAATTTGATACATGTGCCCTGAATGTCTTTTATTTATATTTCATTTTCCCCCCAATATCACCTTTATTTCCTATAAAAACAAAGGGAGGAAACAAGAAAGTCCAGGTTACATGTATCTATGAGAACAAATGTACAGGGCTGTGAAGGATGAAAAACAATTACATAACATAATGAAATTTGATGAAATAAACCCACTTTGTTATGTAAATGACACTATTTCCTATTGACAAGTAAATAACTATTTTTTTCTGGTGGAAATTGATGTACAGGTTTTTTTAAATTTTTACATATACAAGAAAGTGTGTTAAAATTACAAGTGCTTTGAGAGAAGGGATTCTAGAAGAAAAGGATACTTGCTTTAAACTAGAATATAATGCCTTTATACAATTTTCATGATTCAGGGGGGAAAAAAATCAGATTTGAGATGCCTCTTCTTAGGAAGGAAATAAATGCTATTTTATATGATCTTTGAAACATGGTGAACTGATGTTGTGAAATATTTGGAATATCAAATGTAGATGGTTCAAACCTATCATGTATTAATTAAGGACTATATTTTGATTATAAGCATCATGTATTCATTAGGCACTGATACAGCTAATGCCAGGTGCTACTGGCTGAAGTATTTACAGTAAATGGTTCTGTGAAACTTTACTCTTTCTTTTACTTAATTTTCATCAAGAAGAATAACTGGATTTCTGAAATTTCCATCCTAGAATCTTTGTCTTGCTCATTTGTGGGGGTGACCTTTTATTTATTGTGCTTGTCTACTGTCAAAGGGTGATTTGTGTTATTCTTATTTGTACTATTTTGAAAATTTACATTCATGTATAGTTTGCATTTTCAATGCAGTTGAAGTTGCAGAGACTTGATTTTTTAATGATCGTACCCTGCAAATGTACATGTATTTGATTTGTACTTGTAAATAGTTTATTATGCGACCGATTTATTGCTTGGTAAATGAGGACTGTCATGAAGCAGTTTTGAAGATTCATCAGTTGAGATGATCCGCCAAAAACTCAAGCTTTCCAATATCTTCAGCAGTTTTGTAGGCAAACTCAACTGACAAGATTTAAATAAACTGCAATGTTGCTTTCATCATTAGGTTACTAAGTAACACCATTTGTCTTGGCAGGGAGTTATTAATTTTTGAAGGTTGCATGCTTGTAAATATGTAGTTATTCTATGTCAAGTACACTCATTTTTTTCTCTTATGAGACAATGCTGCCATCCAATGGCAAAAGCAAGCAACTCTGATTTTTTCTTTCTTTTCAAAATTGACTTTTTCTTGATGAGGGGTGCGTTTTTGTATGCTCTACATGGTGACGAATAAATTAATGTACATGTAATATGACACCCAATTTCTGAAATACAGACATATCAGAAGGAAGCAACTCCATAGATTTCAACATAAAACAGTGACATTTTCTTCATTTACTCGGAAACGCATTCTACAGAGTTACTTCCTTTCGTCATTGTATGGCAAGATGTTTCTCACATTTTTATTTGTTCATAAAGAATATGTATTATGATCTGGCCATGTGATTCTCAGAATTTTGTGATTTTCTTTTCTTCAGAGAATTAAAATCTAAAAGAAAGAAAGGGAGATAAAAAGAAAAAAGTAAATGTGAAATGCATGACCAGTTTACCTTTGAATAATTGATTTGATATGCTTGTGATTATTACTGGGATTTATGACACGGATAAAATTTTCATGGTCTCGTGGTCTGCTTGTTGCAAAAGCTTCTCTTGAAAAAAGTCGAACTCCAGTATTAAATCAGTGAGAAACGATTACAATTGAATCTGTTTGCCATTTGATGTTGTTTCTTTCGTAATTTTATAAAGAGAGATGCAAGAGTGAGAGGGAGAAAAAAAAAGGGAGAGAAAAGGAGAGACAGAGGGAGAGGGAGAGAGAGAGAGAGAGAGAAAGAAAAGGAGGGTGGGGGAGGGGGTGAGTGAGTGGGAGGATAGCCCATGCACATTATATTTAATTAGATCCAGGTGAAAAAAAATTGGATAATATTTTTTTGCATGTACATGTACCTTCACAGGGGTGGTGCTACGGGGGGGGGGGGGGGGGGGGGGGGGTTGAATTCCCCCTAGGATTTTTCAAGTGATGAAAAAAGAAAGAGGAGAAAAAGAAGAAAACAGGAGGAAGAAGAGGGTGGGAAAACTGCAACTATATAATACCCCTATTTGTTCATTTAAAACGTCAATAAATACACCTATGGCTTATCTTGACCCCCCCCCCCCCCATCAAAATACCCTGGTGCCACCTTGTACCTCCATAACGTACACAAAACAAAACGATTACAAGAAATATTGATATGTCTTTATAGTACATTTATTTTCATCCCTAATAATCTCATGATTTTACATAAACGCCTAAACCATTTCATAATCTAAAAATATCGGGACAGGGTCTGAACAAGACAGCTCTAGCAAAAATCTTAAAGACAATAATGAAAACAACATTTAACAAGGGAGGAGTAAAGTTATGGAAGGTTTATAAACCTGTGTCAACTTGTTTTTATGTATATTTCATAAAAACAAAATAATAGTTATGCTACCAAATTCTTGAATTCTACTTTTTCACATGAATCGCTAATTCTGTAGAGACAAAAGAAAAATACATGAGAGTTAGTAGAAGATGCTGACAAATCTCTAATGCTTGTGAATTTGCCACTAGCAATTTTAGACTTGCCAGGGGCAAACTTGATATTTGGCATCACCTTCAGTGAAACCCTTGCATGCAGACTGGGGATTAGCTATTCCTTTCAATTAAAAAACATTGCAAAAGGCAAATGAAAAAATTATCTGGCTCTCTTGAAGGTTTTAATAGATGTGTGTACCAAGGTGGGTTACATGCTTTGGTAACATGTACATACATGTATACAGGGTGTCCCAGAAAAAGTGGAATGGTGGATTTTCAGTACTTTACCTTCAAAAATAGATAATGTTTTTACATCACCGAAGAAAATGATATCAAGATCATTGAATTTGGTGAAGTAATTTGTATTCTAATCCTGTTTCTTAAAATACAGTCATTTTCAAATTTTTAGCGACTGATGAGAGTAGCTTTGTGTCGGGATGGCCTTTCATAATACTTTGTTTGAGGGAAGTCTGTTGATGCATGTCAGCAACAAAACGTGCCATACACATGCCATATGAAAGGCCATTCCTGACACAATTTTGCTCTCCACTATCGCGAAACGTGAAATTTGAAAATTACTGTATTTTAAGGAACGGGCATAGAATCAAAATTACTTCACCAAATTTAATGATCTTAGTATCATTCTCTTTGGTAGAAAATGCTTTACCTACTAAAGTAAAAAGATTATCTACTTTTTGAAGGTAAAGTACTGAAAAATCCACCGTTCCTTTTTTTCAGGGACACCCGGTATATCTATTTCTAGACAAGTTGAAGTAATGAGGCAGTGTTGTAAGAGTTTGACCCATTTGCTTTGAAAGTAAGGACAATACTTTAAAAATTGCCCTTGTCATCCAAAATTATTTATAGTAGGGTCCTCAAGTTCACAGAGCAGGATGACATACACATACTCTACAAAAAAGTGAGAACAGATACATTTAAACATAGAATATCCTTTTTTTTCATAATCTCATTAACATATGAGAACATATGAATAAAAGTAACATATGCGACAGCAGAGATGTTTTTCAAATAGGAATTCAAGAAAGCAATACTGGGAGCAACAAATAAGTACGGTATAATTAACAAATGATGAGTTCAAATGCAAAAACAGATAAACACCATTTTTGGAAATTTTGAAGTAAGGTCACATTCATATAGTACAAAATAATACTTTTCGAATGATACATTGCTTATTACATAAAAAGGTATACTGTTGAAGTTAAGGTCAAAGTAGCATACTGTAGATTATCTTATTATTTTCTTTATATTTCTTGATCTTTAATTGCAAATATCTAAATTTGACAAAAAGGGATTCATCGGTTTTTGCATTGGAACTCTTCAAATAATATGATTACTCTTTAAATATATCTGGATATTTCAATATTAACTTTATGGGCAATATGCATTTCATAACTTCATGTTTCAACAAATCAAACCGATAAACTACAGGAATTGCATTAAAGAAAATTAAAATAGTGACGTACATGTAATATACTTTTAATCAACCTTTCACAATGAATATCATAGTACTAAATGGATCTGAAATTGTTAAATAATTTGTAGCCTAAAAATCATATCACATTTTGATATAAATAACTAAATTTTAGGTATCCTTGAGCTCTGGTAAGAGAAGTTCTTCCTGAATGGAACCAAAACTACACTGGAATTTGAAAATAATAATTGTTGATAAAAAATGATTGATAACAATAACATACAGGAAGAAAGGTTGCTGTAAATCAGTACAAAATGTGCAATAGCCTGGGAGTGATGAAAGAAAGATAAGACAATGGAATTCCAGAAGTAATCTTGCTACTCATACGAACAGATGGTCCAATGTGTGTTGTGCTTTTAATGAATGTGACTACTAGTAACATTTTGGTTATATTGTGGACATTTCTTTTTTTTTTTCATTTCTTTACCACAAAAAAGGTGTAGAATGTGTGTAGATATCTTTTATACTTTTGATTTTTTTTTCATACAGAAATGGTTTATGACTGTTATAACAACCCCTTTCAGCAGAATAAACATTGCAAAATCATTTCAGACCAATTTCTTTCAAGTTGCAGCAACATTACCAGGACTCAAGATTAGCTTTAACCTTCCAGGTTTCAGAATTTACATAAATAATCCTCATTTTCATGACAAACTGACTTCTACTATTTGGGTAATGTATCACATACACTTGTGACATATCGAAATGAGTGAAGAATACAAGAATGATACAATAAAGGTGCAAATATAAAGTGATCTATAAATCACATACAAAATATAAGAAAGAAAAAAAGAAGAGACTAAAATTGCAGTAAAGCATACTGGTATGGAATAAAGAGTTTTCCACACAATAAACCCTAAAAATAGCTTCACAAACCCACACAGAATACAGAATGATATTTATCATGAACTTGACAGTAGAGTGAGAATGACTATTTCTATATCTGCAGGGCAAAAATCACTTGTCAGTTAAGGACTATCTTTGGTTTTATAATAAACTTGTAACAGATTGCAATACCTAGCCCTACAAGGTCTTTCATAATAAATCACTAGCATCAAGACTTTGTGAACATTGAAAGATAGTGCATATAACATTACATCTTTTCATCACCACTTAGACTGTAGATTTGTCTACAAGACTGAGGTGAAGTACAGGTACTAAAATGATTACAATGAGGAAAGGAAGTGACTTCTTTCTGCAGGAAACAATTTTTGAAAATATGCCTAAAAGCAGGTAAGATGGGCCTAGTGTAAATAAAGAAAGGTTTCACATCAAACAGCATGTGAGCTTTGCCATTGCAAATTTAGATGTGATTGAATTTTCCCCCCCAAATTTCCCTAACAATAGACCTATTAATATATTACCCTAATACATTTTCACCTATTTATGTTTGCAAGAAATGTGCTGTGAAATAATCCACATTCACAGTATCCGTATATTGTCCTTTCTAGAATTTTTTTGTAATTGACTGCATCAAGACTCATTCAAAAATAAAGAGGGAAACCCCTGTGGCTTTTTTAGTGTTCACATTTGGCATGGTAATAAATATGTGAAAGTTCAAATAAAAGAGAGTTTTGCCAAAAGTTGCACAGACAAACTCATGACAAAATATTTTGCCATAACTTTTTAAGAATTTGAATGGATGACAGCTTTTTGCTGCCAGGAGGCAAAAAATATAAAATATGCCCCTTGCCTCAGCGCTATATGCCCCTTGCCTCAGCGCTATCGTTTTTGCCGCCTCACATCCCATTCACTTGTACCAAAAAAAAAAAATTGCAGGGGTTTGCCGCGTCTTATCTGAACAAGCCTTTACATTTCAAATGTAACTTTGCTGATAAGCAGTCCCATTACTCCATTGCGAAAGGGCAATTGTATTATATGCACATTAATTTGCATGGATAGATTCACTTATTGCCACAGAGTGACCCAAACCTGTGGAAATGTTCTATGCTGCTTACTATCTAAGCTCTTCCCTCATTGGTTGATGGTGATGACATGATACTATGAGTGAGTGAAAGGACTGTTTTGATTGGTTGTTACTGCACTCTGACCTGGTAGTCTCCATTTTGTGTGATGTACCTAACCCACGGTAAAGCTTGGTAGCCACTCTTCTCAATGATCTTCAGATAGCGTACCTGTACATATAAGATAAATACAAATAAATGTTTGCATTTGACCATCATACAAAGCAGTTTATATTGATGAATAAATTCAAGGCAGAATGTGATACATTGGATATCCATTCCGGGCAAATCAGAATGGTGACACGACATTTGCTCGTATGATAATTGCTCCTGTCTAGGGTTAGGGTTGTGATAGTGATTTTGGTTCAGAATGATGTGAGGATAAGGATAAAGCTTAGTGTTAGGTTTGGGGTTCAGGTTTTATGTTGTACTCAACATGAAGATTTTCAATGGGGGCAGCTGTCGCCGGAGCAAATGTCATGAAACCAGTCAGAATACGTCATTTTCTTGGGTTGAAATTTTTTCTTCCAAATTTTATATGGTAATAAAATGCCATGAAAAAATCTAATGTCACAAAGCTTTCAAAGAATATAGTGATTATCTTCAGTCTTTGGATAAAAGCAAAGGCACATGTAATTTTGGTGTGTATTGCATATATGAATTGAGTCAAAAGCTAACATACACTTAGTCAGACTGTCCAAAGAGTTCCATGTACATATGACTGCTCAGAAATTTGAAATATAAAACTTGGCAATTTTTCTTACTAAACTTCAAATCGTACTTCCTCCAGAATATTATCACGGCCACGGTGTAGAATAAGAATGGTATTCAATATGATTATGGTTTACCTGAATGCCTGATGTTGTGAAGTAAGGAATCTCAAACTTGACACTGATTGGAGGTCTACCCTCAGCCTCCTCTGCTTGTACACTAGGCAGGTTGAAGTGAGCTCTCATTAGAAATTCCTTGCCTCCCTAATACATATAAATAACAGAGAGGAATCTGATCAATTCCATACTTACTTTGCATCTATAAACCTATAAAATCATGTTTTCTGGTTTATAATCAAATAGCTGCCTCATTTGGCATAAACTGATATCAATGGTGGCTGTGTATATGTTATTCAAACAATATGTTATGCTGTACATTTACCCATCACCAGCTTTTGCAATTTCAAATTAAATTCCCTTTATTTCGGTATAAGCAGTAGAAATAAGCCAGTTTTCCGATATTTTTGCAAATATTTCCCATAATCTTTTGATCATGGGGCTTCATATTCACATGCTAGCTTGTATGTATAAAAATATGATGCCCTGTACTTTAATGATATCAATAATACTATACAAGGTTTTTCAAGAGGCAAACTCCACTTGAAATCAATAGCTTTGGGTGCAACTAGTGCAAAAAATTGATCGGATAGGGCGTTAAATGGAGGTCCCGTGTAAAGGAGAGTTACCACCTTTGCACGTTAAAGATCCCACTGCACTATTTGTATAAGAGTAGGGGGAAACCCCCGGTGTATGTGGTCTACCTGCACACCCCCAATCAGTGATATCGGGAGGAGAGACCTGAGGGTTACAGTGATTCAGTTCGCTTTTCGCCTCCCAGGCACAGGTGACGCCAAACCAAATAATAATAATAATAATAATCACATGAAACAAACGGACAAAAGTGCTTTTGGAGAGAATATGGCATACATACAGGGAAACACTATTAATTATATGCCATATTTAACAGATACCTTTCATTATTTCATTTTATATTCCACATACTGAGAATCTTGCTGTAGCATTGGTCAAAAGTTAATCACATGACAAAGTGTAGTTTCCCCATCAATCATCACCCGATAAAGAAAGTTCATCAACCAGTGGCGATGGAACTTTTTTTGTTTCGCTGATCACTTAAGCCCATAGAGTCACAATACGTTATCAATTAGTTTAAGTCTGCACGGAATAAAAGTGCATTGCCTCTCTGATTTTTTGTTCCATTTTTTTCCATTACATCCTATGATCATCTTTGCTTCTTGTTGTGAGTACGCGCGCAAGGAAAAAAAAGTGCGTGAACTCAGTTCAGCGTAACGTCAAAGTAAAATTATTTGCTATCTTTTGTGACGTCACAATCAGCTTACTTGTTGAGCTGAGAGCGGCAAAGCAAATCGCGCGTGCACAACACTTTCACAAGATATGCGCTAAATACGGGCATTTTGCAGTTAGCCGGAACTTCTTACCCTGTTTTTAAACCTTGATTTTTAAACCAGAAATCTTCTCCTACACGTCATGGAGAAGTAAAATATTCTCTTTCTTTCTATACTATTAAATGGTTCCAGATGAGGAATATAAAGCAAATAATCACCTCTTGGTTTCAGACAATGAGACAAACTATCACTTCCTCGGTGCTCTGGACGTATACGCTATCTTTCCTCAGCTTCGCTTCGGAAAGATAGCTACATCCAGATCGCCTCGGAAGTGATAGTTTAACCATCACCTTCACCAATGGTGATTATTTGCTTACTATAATGTCAAACTATGTCTAATACTTTGAGCAGAAAATCCATCTGACTGCTAAACTCACCGGGAAAGACTTGATGTGCCATATCACTGCATTCTTCTCAGGCACATACTTAGCGAAGCCCACTGTCGTCTTGAACTTGGGTGAGTCTGCATCACTTGGAACCGGAATGATAACATCTACATTGTTTGCTGTGGATCTCCTCTTGAATTGACTCTTTGCTTTGATCATGTATTCAACCCGGGAGTGAGAATGCCGCTCGATGACTGATTCTATCCAGATCAAAGGTTTGACCTGCAGAGGGAATAAAATGGACGGATGGTCAGTTTTTGGTGGGTTACCTTCTTTATGTGTAATGCCCATTTGACAATATACTCTCAAGAACTAAGAAGACTCATATGCCCTGCATGTCCCTCCTACTCCTACAGAATGAACTTGACAGAATAACACAAATCATAATCTCAGCACTAGACAGAGGTCCACATTTTGTGGTGTGACCTAATATCTTTTGATGCAAAGCCCTAAAAATCATACCAAATACATGAGCAGAAAGAGAAAAAAATTCTACACAAACTGTGCCCATTTTGGTTGCATCAATATTTGTTGTTTGATGCTGAAATTTTTTTAAAGGAAAATAAGCATTAAAATCCTTAAATTGGCAATGTGATAGAAAGTTTAAAATCATCATTTTCCCCTCCAAATTGGCAACTTTTTGACTTCTCATAATTTCAGTCAATTTATATTCATTTCAGATACATGACGTTTTATAAGAAAAATGTAGCAATAAAATAAAAATGTTGGTGTTGCCAATTTGAAGAATAAAAGCTGATCAAATTAGGCTTTTTTAACATCTTACCAAAATTTAATCAAATATCAATTGCATCTCCTACTTAGCAAATAGGCAGTCATATATTTGTGATTCATTCAAAAACTTGTAATGTTAATGATCAATTACCAATACATCTTATATGCTAAAAGGCAGTGATGCTGGAAATCATTTTCATAGTGACAATATTAATTCAATTTAAATGAATACTCAGTATTGAAAATGCTATTTCATGGTTTCGTACCGATATGCAGAGAGACAGGCGATAAGCTTGTTGCTGATGCTGATCAACATTTTAAGGACAAAAATTAATACATATATAAACAGGTAAATGATGACCTGATGACAGCTACTTACAGAGCAACTTTAACTAATCTACATGTACTTGACTAAAGTTTATCATGATATAATTCTCTTTTAAAGAATAACAAAATACTGGCTCTTCTCTGCAGGTGACTGCATTATACAGGTAGTCAAGCCAGCGTGTTGCCTGTATTTCAGATTTCATAAAGAAGACTTTTATTCGAATAATGTCCAAAGCTAAAGATTCAAGAACAACATGCACAAAATTTTGCTGTCAAATGCTACTCCAAAATCCACACACAACTCCACTTTCGACCAGTCAGAATAAAAGAATTGATTCTTTTTTAAATGCATCTCATCACGACTTTATATTTTTTTTGCAAATGGCTGCCAGTAAGGTAATTCCAGTAGTGCAGTCACTCACATGGGTATTAAGCCTGTAGGACATGAGTTCAAATTCCCCATCAGGTGGTATGAAGGAGATGGTGCGGTCGTTCTCAAAGCGGGAGAGACGAACACACTGGTGAAACTTGACATCTTCCAGCTCGACTGACTTGCTCTTTCCTCCTTGTGGTCAAGAGAATTGGAGGATTGGTCAAGGTTTGAGAAGATGGATAGATGGACGAACGACGAAGAGGATAGGTGACAGAGTGGACAGAGTTGAGGTAGGGAACAAACAAACAAAGACAGAGCTGTATAGTCATAAGAGGTCATCAACCAGAAAGAGACAGAGTGATGAACAACATTTCCTACATATTGCCCCAAGAAAGAGACATACATGTAATCTAAGATTCATTTGATCCAAGCAATTTGGATGCTTCTTGAAGAAACCTTTATTCTAGGGAATATTTCATGTAGTGTCAAACCTTACTAAAATCAATATCATTATTCACTAACCAAACAGGACCATCATTACACAGAAACATTAGTAATGTTTGAAAGTTCAGGTCAGTTGTAACCTGTGATTGGATTTGCATATACATGTAATGAATCGAACAAAATTACATGTAGAATCTCATTTGTGAAAAGTTGCACTAATTAGTGAGAGAAAATGACTTTCTCAAGAAACTTTATTGACATGATATCCCAATTCAACTGAAAACTTCTAATGCATGAGTGTACATTAAACGATACCTGTCAATGAATCAATACACTTCCATTTACATTCCTGAAAGCGATAGACTAGGAGGACTGTAAAATGTCCTATTAAAGTATAACCTATGTTTGCTTGAAAATCTTAGGTAATTACTGAATTTGTACAGAACTGAAATTTATATTTGTAACGTTCCATTACTCTTTTGGACACAAAACATGCTTCAGCTCTACTTGTGCTAGTGCATGAAAATATGAAATAAGAAAATATGAAAACAATCATGGTGCAAACACACGTTTTACAAGACTCACAATAATAAAACCGTAGGGAAATCATGCAGTAACATCAGCATAAAGAAAACATGAGGCGAGAACATAAATGCACAAGAAATATTCAAGTCAAAAGAAATTAGTGAGCATGATAAAAAATAATTGTTTATCTACTTGCAACGTGTAAATAAACAGTAACCCTGTCTCAAACTCATGATAAAACCAAAAGACTCAATATACCGACTTATATAACCATAAATGAATGAGACAAATCAAAGATTCTAAATATTAATTTCACCCCCCCTCTATTCCACATATAGGTTTCTTGAAAATTGAACAATAAATTAATCATGCCATCTAATGATAAAACATAGATCATGAGTTTGTCCATACACTTTCAAATCATACTTTAATCCATAAATCTCTTTAGCATTTTTAACAATGTTGCAACAACTGCATTCTCAAATGAGAATCCAATCCACACATCAAGTAAAATGGAATTAATATGCAAATATATGAGCCATTCCATATAGGAATCAACCCAACTGTAAATAGCAGTTATTCACAGCCAAGTTAAATGGCATGAATGAAGAAATAAATTATCACTCAATTGTCAACAGTGTAGGGCAACTATGCTATTGCGTGCTTTTTAACACAAGCCAATAGCAAGATTGTGTCTTGCCCACCCATGACTAAATAACACAAAAGTTTCCCCAAGTACATCCCTAACCAAGTTTGATGTCACAAGAAAGTCTTGCAGGTAAACTTTAATGTTTGACCTAAAATGACCTTTAACCTTACCGTGTGACCTGACGGCACAATAGCACGAATGTACCCCTAGTGCATCTATCACCAAAATTTGGTTGCTATTGCAGCAACATGTGCCAAGTTATGTTTCATATGAGAGTCTTGCAGGTAAACTTTAACGTTTGAAATAAAATGACCTTTGACCTTACCATGTGACAGCCGATGCCACTATAACATGAGGGTCCCCCAAGAGCATCTATGACCCAAGTTTAGTTGAAAAGGGAGCAACAATTGCAAAGTTTTTTGTCATGAGTCTTGCAGGTAAACTTTAACATTTGACCTCAAATGACCTTTGACCTCACCATGTGACCTCCAACAGCACCACAACATGATCTTACCCCTAGTGCATCTATCACCCAAGTTTGGTTGCCATTGGACCAACAGTTGCCAAGTTATGTGTCATAAGAGAGTCTTGCAGGTAAACTTTAACGTATGTAAAAAGAGTCTTGCAGGTACTCTATAACAATGTGACCTCAAATGACCTTTGACCTCACCATGTGACCTCCGACAGCACCGCAACGTGATGGTACCCCTAGTGCATCTATCACCCAAGTTTGGTTGCAAATTGGACCAGCAGTTGCCAAGTTATACGTCATAAGAGAGTCTTGCAGGTAAACTTTAACATTTGTGACGAACGGACGACGGACGAACGACAGACGACGGACGGACGGACGCCATTTGGATCCCTACGTCTCGCCTTCACCTCCGGTGGGCGAAACAAAAACCAACTGAACTGGCCATGTCCCCAGTAAACACCTTCAAGTATACACTACATGTACTTACTGCCTGTGTTTTCAAAGAGCACTTTGTCATTGAGTCCAAGCCTGAGTTCCGGCATCCCTGATAAAAACACCCTCATCTTGATAGATCCAATGATCTCACTCCTCAGTACATTACCATTTACATTCACCTGACATGAAAACATAAGAATTCAAAAGCTCAATTAATCAATTATGACCGATTAGTTTAACTGTTCATAGGTTAAACTTTTCAGATTAATATAAAATCTTAATCGTATCCTCAGAGCAAACTTCACTTGTATCTCCAAACTTTCTGAAGACAGGTTTGAAACATCAGGCAATATTCACAATAAGTAAGCTGGAAGATTGATACCTTCACAAAGAGAATACATTAGCAAGGTACAAAATGTATAAACTGCAACTTACGAATTGTAAACTTGCCATCAGAAATACATATTAGAATACGAACTACAAAATAGTCTTGAAATTTTTAAACTCAGTCTTAAAGTCATTATCTTACAATGACTACAAGTCATAACTGTTGTTTTTTCCCAATTATCATACCAACTAATAAAACAAGTAAATACTGAAATCTTAGTCCATGTCGTTCATATCTGTTGTTTTCAAGATGTTCACCACAGTTCAATATAAAATAAGAAAACTTTTAGCCTAAATCCATTGAGCGTGATTTGATTTCAGTATAACACGCTTTTTCCATGACCCTAGGGGCTTACTGTTCAGTGGGTTAAACACTTGATGAGAATTCCTGAAAACTTACCAGTAAGTTGACAGACTCAATAACATCTAAGAAGACTTCATTCTTGCGATACTTGATGTTGTCACTTCTCCACGAGACAGCATTGGTGATTGCTGGAGGTGGTTTCGGAGCAATTTCTAGTTTCTGGCCTTCTTGAGTAATGTATCTGTGAAAACAAGGAAAATGTCAGATTAGTGCAATTAAAACACGACTCTGTACTAAATCCAAGATCTTAAAGCCTGGAATTTCTTCTACTTACTTCTATTTCCTTGCATTCTCTCACTATTCTCTTAAATGCTAATGACATTCATAGATATTCATTAGACTGCCTTTAAAGCCAGGTACAGCTTTCCCATATTACTAATGGAGAAGAATTTGCACAGGTAGTTTGTGACTGATTGAACATTTCCCCAAATTTGTCCAGAATTATCATGTTAGAGTCTCAAACATTAGCCCGAATTTCTTATTGGTACCAATATCAGTCACAATTTTTTAGATGTGAGTGTTGCATGCTACATATGTGAATGCTCAATCCAATTTAATTTCAATTTCCTAATCAAAACAATAACTCATGACTACAATTTCATGTCCTTTTCTCCAGTCAGTTAGGAGATAAACCTGGTGATTTTTTTACTATCAGCGCTGGAACTTTGTTTCAAATTAATACAAAAAAAGAGAAACAACAATTACTTACTCTTGAAGTATTTTACTGTCTGTGGTTTGTGGGTAGCCAAAGTCAATGAGTTCATCCAGTAACTCATAGATAATAACAAAGTTATCTCTGATGCTCTCCTCCTCCATCTCCTTGAAGTACTCTATGAACACCTGCAAGAAATCATGGCAAAACATTTAAGGACTGAAGCTTTAAGAAATGATGATACATTTTGGATGTTTATAAAATTGGTAAATTTCAAGAAAACATAGCAAACTCTCAAGGACTGAAACTTTATGAAGTGATACAGTGTGGAAGTTCATGCAAAGTTTATTCAAAGTTGATACACTTTATTGATGATGCTTAACATTTCAAGCCTGCCGTTATTCTGAAAAGGGTGGCAACTATTCAGGGATAGCACATAAAATAAATTAGTCAATGTAATTCTATGCAACATGTACATGTAGAAGTGACTAAAAATATAGCGTAATACTTGATTCATATTCAAATAACACATGATACTGATCATGCTACTATGGTAGTAGGTGACAGAATGTCAGGCTCAGATAAAGAAAGTGGAGGGGCAGTGGGGCACTGGGCACATATTGTTTGGCAGACAAAAGGCACCCTTCCACTTCCTTTGTGTATGCAGTGTGCATAAAATTAAAAGCAGGCAAGAAAGTAACTGTAGGTCTACTGAATAGGTAAATAACAAGAGAATATTACCTCAACTATCTTGTGTAGGATGGTGAATACAAGGGCAACATTGGCATTCTTCTTGGATATTGTAACAACTGAGAATAAAGAGGTTAAGGTGAATAAAATCTTCACTAAATGAATGCAACTCAACCATTCTAAAAAAATGTATTTAGTGTGCATTAAGTCACCATTGTCTTGGTTGGAGACACAGTATTCACAGAAAACAGGCATATCTGAGGGCCCCTAGTAAAAAGGTGATGCATTCCATCCCAATATCCCAATACACATGAGTCTCCCCATCCTTCACCCCCTAACCCCTCAATCTAGAGTAGTCGAAAGTTATTATTGTACAATCCAAAGGTTCACAGTCAAATAAGTATACTAAATGTCCTGTGATATAAAGGAGACTCTGTTACTTACACACACTATCAGTTCCTGGAAAGTCAACTCGAGTCTTTAGCTGAGTATCTTACAGCAAATGATATTCTTATCGTCTTAGATACATGAACATGTACTTGACATAAATATGAAATAAACTACTGAAAAGGATACTATAGAGGTTGTTGTGTTTGATGTACATGTAGTTGACACCACCATGGATGATGATAGGGGACAATGATTCCTCATCTTCCCTGTCCATCATCAAGGTCATGAACTTATCAATGGCTGACATGTCCACATCACCACGGTAATTCCGGGAGATGAGGACCTGGAAGTTTAAGACAGAACAACATGGAGAAATACACATGTACAAGATTAACCCATAGCAGTACAGAGCTTTCTTGTGATCTAAATTAATCACCTTCAATCCTCAAATTGGCAACAAAAATTCTTTTTTTCCACACTTACATAGCTTGAAAAAATAAATGTATGGATATGAAACAAAATGAATTATAATTGATAAATTTAATCAGAAATTGCCAATTTGAACACAGAAATAGTGGTTATCTATTATTCACTGCATTGCCAATTTAAAGAATTTAATGATTAGTTACAATTAAACTGCTCTAATTCGAGAACACCACACCATACGGCGTTGGGAACGGGCTCAAATTTTGCAGTGAGTTTTTCTCTTTCTGCTCATGTATGATGTGTACTGCCAAACATTCTGGACCAACAGATACTGTAAAAGCATCTCCTAAAGGATACACTGTACCTCTGTGGGTTAAAAACAACTGTCTAAAGTGTAATGCAGATCTGCTTCCATGTCTACAAAATGCAAAATCATAAAATATGTCATGTTGACTACATATCTAGAAGTATCTAAAAGATGAAAAACTTTTTTTGTTTTTATACTTGCAATAAAATTATGACAATGGACAATAAAAAGCAACTATATTAGTTAACTTAAGCTTATAGGGGTTATCAGGATGCAAAATTGCAAATCCGACAAGATCAGTTAGAATCATGTGGTTACACTGGTTAGAATATAGAGAAATAAATTCAATGCACATTATAATAAGGCAGTGTATACAGCCACACGTGCGTCTTTACCTTACGGCCACACGCGTGTGGCTGTATCCACAGCATTGACATGAGGATACAGCCACACTCGTCTGAATTCCCACTTATACTCTGTGCCGCGGCGCTATCGCTACTGCATTGTACAAGTGATGTGTACATTCATGTGACAGTGTGTTGCAAAACCCCAAAACTTGGATCGTCACGAAGGTTTCATCTTTTGAAATTCACTGACATACAAACAATATTTTCACTTCATTATTTGCCGATCAGATGAGAATGAAGTGAAAATATTGACTTTTGTACAATGTACAATAAGTGAAATCAAGAAATAAAACCTTCGTGACGATCACATTGCTTGTGCATTGCATACGTACGTACTAGCGATAGCTGTCGTGGCACAGAGTACAAGTGGGAATTCAGACAAGTGTGGCTGTATCTTCATGTCGATGCAGCTGCAGTGGATACAACCACATGCGTGTGGCCATAAGGTAAAGACACACGTGTCATGCGTGTGTGGCTGTATACACTGCCTTATAATAAATAGGCTAATTGCACTTAGTAAAATGAAGGAAAAGGAGAAAAAGTACTAAAAGTCATGACAGTAAGAGCATGAGGGTTTTTGTATTGTCTGTATTGCTTTTGTAAAGGATGATCACAGAGTCAGAGATAAATCATCAATTTCATTTGAATTAATCATCGCCCTTGTTTTGTTAATAACACTAACAGACTAACGTTAAGGAGAGAAAAGCTAACAAAGTCAAAACGGTTGGAACAATTTATCAACAAACATCATCATGCTGATCACTGACACTGTAATTGTTGACTGTCAACTTAGTTTTACTATGTTGATCATGTTGTTTACGACAGACATGACTGAGTCAGCATGGCCATGGTCAGGATTCTCAATTTGTGACCTTCATGACCTTAGAGTCATGAGAGTCTAGACTAAGTTATATTCATAAATTTAAGCTTTAATGCGGAAAGAAACAAACATTTTTGTTTTTAATACACTTCTAACAAACTGTTTACATATCAACGTCTAAAATGATTGTCACTGAGAATGGATAACATGTTACTGACTTATTCTATCATTCATGGAGTGTATTGATTGTCAATGATTG
>CM057157.1:11739811-11931269 GCA_029962745.1 Echinometra lucunter
ATCACTGTGAATTAGGTACATTTTTATTTCACTTCAGATTATGCAAAAAATGACCCTTAGCGCGGATTCAGCGCTGAAAAGACCCCCTTTTTCTCTCAAATCGGCGATTTTGATACCCTTATCGCGGATCCGCGCGGATCCGTGCTCTGCCTGAAAAAACACCCCTTATTCCGCGTTTTTGTGCACGCGCGTGGTTACAGTGTTGTACATAGAGTGGCCCCCTCGGGGATTGTGGTTGTGGTGGTGGTGATGATGGTGACAGTTTCTGGTCGTAGGCTATGTAGGCCTATATGGTGGTGGTAGTGATGATGGTGATGGTGTTGGTGTTGGTGGTGATGGTACAGTACAGTGGCGTAGCAAGGATTTCATTTTAGGGGCAGTAGTGACGCACGCCTGCAGGTGTAAGTTTATTTTTTTGGGGGGGGGGGGGGGGGGGCGACCGCCCCCCATCGATTAGCCCCCTGGCTTCCGGCTAGCGTCTTTTTTTTCCCTACCGTTACTGCGTAAAATTGCAGAACTTCACTCAGGAAGCGACTTGCGCGAGAGGCTACACAGAACACTTATTAGGGTTAATAACTGCTTTTCGCCCGAAGCTTCGGGCGTCCATCAACCAACTATCGCGGTGTCAGCTGCACTTCAATACATGAACAATTCCATCCAAAACTATATAAACCTCTCATAATTCTCTACGACAAAGTATGAGTGACTTTTGATATAGTTATTTTTCTTCAAATCTAGCTTACATTATGTGTACGCAGCTAGCCCATATCACATGCATTGCAAGCCGACGCGATCGACGAACTAAGTCCACGCGCATGCGTAGTGCGGGTGTACTGCGTAAATCATATTCTCTATATTGATAATAGCCTCTCGCACTAGTCGCTTCCTGAGTGAAGTTCTGCAATTTTACGCAGTAACGGTAGGGAAAAAAAAGACGCTTCCGGCTACGCAGGTGTGGTGGTATTGGATGATGATGTTTTGGTAAAACGGTGAGAGCCACATTCTGTGAATCCTATCGATATCTAAGCCAGGCCGGCCGGAGTAACGGAAATGCAGTCATTCTACATCTATGGTAGACGAATTCTGTTCCCGCAGCATCGCATCGATATAACCGAACCACCGCCTGGCGCTGGCCGGTCGGACTGCGCCGGCCAGCACCAGTATAGTACATAGTATACCGGTACGAATCATACTACCATGGATCGATCGGTAGCAGACGTTACTGTAGCAGTTTGAGAGAAGTCATTTAGAATGTAAGTAGACTACAGTCGATCCGTGCTAGAGATTACAATTTGTAGTGAGAAAGTAACGATGAGAAGAATGCAATAAAGTGTATGAGAGAAGGAGGAGTGAAGACAAATAAATAAAAAGGAGAAATAACTGTTCTCAAATCCTGGCTGTGGCTGTGCCCGTGACTGTGTTGTTGGGGTGTTGGGCTGCTGCCACTAGTGCTAGTGCATATGCATGCAGCTCAGCTATACAGTGCTAGTGCAGTAGGCACGGACAAGGTCGACCGGTGCACGTGCGATGCCCTTAATACTAGACCTATACTGCGCTGCATTAGAATTGCACGGTCTACTCTAGACTATTTATCACTCCATATCTCTAGATATAGCTGCATATGCGTCGAGAACTAGAAATGATGGAGCCATCGCTCTGGGCGCCTGATCTTGGGAGTCCTTTATCAACCTTCTCCATACATTTGACAAATGTCCTTTTTGTAATGTTATAAAGAATTCCACATCATAGATCTACAGTTAGATCTAGTACTACTAGAGTCCAGATAGTTATTAGTCAAAATTTCATTAACCCAGAAGGCCAGGGGGTGCAACATAAAGAGATATAATCAATCTTACAATCAATTGTAACTCTTTAGTACTAGTACATGGTTTGCCATAGAAATTAGAATTACAATTGATATCAATCGTATGATTGATTGTATTTTTTATGTTACACCCCCCCCCAGATCTAAATTTTTTCTAATTTTTCTTTTTGTCATTTAATGCAGTGCAAACTTGGTAGATAATTTGCCAGCACTGACTTACCGTATTTATTCTAATCCATATAAGAATTCTTTGCAGATCCCATACAGAATAACCAGTAGATTTTCTGATGTGCAGTGTGAAATGCTGAGATAGGACAGTCTATTCTTTACTGCCTATGGCAAACTATGTGTACCAACCAAGAGCTAATCAAAGATAGTTATCAAAGCCCAAATTAGCGCATAACTTTAGCAGCTAGCTACAACTGCTAAAGACTGTAGCTTAGTTTCAGACTTTTAGACATTAAAAAAAGAGTATAAGTAATCTATGGATTTTGTTTTAATTGCCTATTTAGATCAATGGCCATTTCATCCACAAAGGGCATCATCGACTTGGACAAAGTAGTGGAAGAGTTCAGTTCTTGGCACAGAGTATGTATTGACCTGTCATTGATAAAGGAAAAGTTTTATTGAAAGGAAAACTATCAGCCAATTAATGTGATATCTCCATTTTGTTTTTCTATCCATTATTTGAAAAGAACTTAGCTGTACATTATCTGTTATACTCTGAAACAAATTTTCATTAGCATACTAATCTGCACAATATTAATACTGAATTCCTCAAGCTATATTCGGTAAAATCATTAATAGTTTGAATGAATTAATGAATGCCGATAATCGGGCGGATCCAGCATTCTCTCGGGGGGGGGGGGGCGAAATTTTTCAGAACCGCCCGAGGTGAAACGTATGGTTTAAGGCTGTGCTCAGGGGTCACCCCCCCCCCCCCCACGAGGTAGATGCGCCTATATCTTGAAATAGCTATCTTTAACTAAGGAACTACAAAACTCTTTTTCCTGAGCAAAAAGGAAATGATGGATAATGCGAGCGTGAAGCGCGAGCCGAAAATTTTTGAGATCCCAATTGAAAAAAATCGTTAGGGGCGTCGCTAAACTTTTTTTCAATTGGGGGGGGGGGGGTGTAGAGGCTAGATTGCCGACAAACAATGCCACCGATTACTGTCGACCAACGTCTATAAATTCAACTGTATAAAGCCCACGAGGCATTTTCAGTTTTGTGCCTCTATCACATTTTTCTTCTAAATTATATATTTGTTCACCTCACTATATATATATATATATATATATATATATATATATATATAACTTTTTAGTGATAATTCTTCACCAAAATACATGATGGGCCTAAAGATATCTAAATTATATAATTGTTCATCTCACTTGCTGGATGTATTTGCTTTCCGAAAACATCCTGTATCTAAATATGATACGAGCGAGCGTAGCGAGCGAGTAAAATATACACTCTCTTTCGTGGTACCAGTGTTATTTCGTCGTCAAAATGCACAAGCAAATAAGTCGAATATGATTCATTTGGGCACCTTACTCCTCTTTTTCTTTCTTTTTCTCTCCTTCCTCTTCCCTCTCCTTTCTCTCTCTCTCTGTTTTTGCCGACAGCGATCGCGAATTTGCCGACAAGAATTTTGAATGGGGGTGTCACACCCCCCCATCCCCCCTCTAGCGACGCCCCACAAAATCGTGCGTTTAGGGTACATACAATATTGATTTGATAACTTATGAAGACAAATATCTTCTTCATCTTTATGTGCCGTGCCAGAGTCTGACGTTGGCGGCCATGCATCTGAAACTTATCCTATCTTGAGCTCAAGATAGGACAGACTCATGGCCGCCAACGTCAGACTCTGGCACGGTACATAAAGAAGAAGATAAATATATGAAGTTGGAAACGGATAGTCATCTGCAATTCAGAGGCCATATTAAGCGAAGTGATTACAGAGAATGAGCTTTTGAAAAAAAAAAAATCTTTATTAACCCATTCGTGACAGAGGTCCACATTTTGTGGTTTGGCCTAATAACTTTTGATGCAAAGCCCTGAAAATCATACCAAATACATGAGCAGAAAGAGCAAAAAATTCTACACAAACTGTTCCCATTTTGGCTACCTCAGTATTTGTTGTTTGATGCTGAAAATTTTTTTTAAAGGAAAATAAGCATTAAAATCCTTAAATTGGCAATGTGACAGAGAGTTTAAAATCACTCTTTTCTCCTGCAAATTGGCAACTTTTTGACCTCTTATCATACTTTTTGTCAATTTATTTTTATTTCAGATACATGATGTATTATAAGAAAAATGTAGCAATAAAATAAAAATGTTGGTGTTGCCAACTTGAAGAATAAAAGCTGATCAAATTAGGCTTCAAATAATTCCTGTCACGAATGGGTTAAACAACTTTTACAAGTACATGTATCCAATAAAGAATTTTATTTGATGGGGTTGAATAAAGTTTTCGGAAGAACATTCGTCTACACCAGGGGCGTCGATCAACATTGTCAGCATGCCCGCCGGAGGAGGGGGAGGAAGAACATCGGAAAAATTTACCGTTATAGTTCCGTGGATCAGGGGCATCAACAATGTTTAAAAATGGGAGTATTATTAAGTTTAGTCAATATATGTTATGGTTGCCCCCGGGGGGGTACTCGACCCCAAAAGTGGTAGGTATGTGCCGCGGGCAAGACAAAAAACGGGGGCTTTGGAACGGGCTTATTGTGAAAAGGAGGGTCTTCGGAACGGGCGTCGGAACTAAAAATGTTTGTGAAAACGGGGGTCTTTGGCACGGTTCGCCTGTTTGTGAGTGCGTATGTATCCCTATGGAATGGGCATACGTGCACGCAGCTAGCCCGGCAGCACGGGCGCCGCGTGCGCTCGCGCAGAGGCGATGGTCGGACAGCGCTCTGCGGGCCGCTTTTCACCAAAAATGCAGCTCATTGAAGCGGATCAATGCGGCCGGAACGGCGTAACGAAAAATATGCGAAGCTTTGGAACGGATTTCTTTCTTCTTTTTTCTCGATAAGAAGAAAATGCTATGCTTTGGAACGACTTTGTTTGTTCTTTTTCTCAATAAGATAAAAATGCTATGCTTTGGAACGGAAATTTGAGTGTAAAAATGGGGGTCTTCTCCGCGGCACATACCCACCACGCATTATATACTGAGTGCCACCCCCCCCCCCCCCCGGGGGTTGCCCTTCCGACAATGTGATCCATCATGGATTATTGGGAATGATACCTCTCCCCCAGTTTTACATTATGGGGGTAAGTCACTGTCAGGCCCGTAACTAGGATTTTTACGGGGGTTCAACTTTGGAAATAGTGGACCTTTTTGAGGAAGTGACAATTGCGAGCGCAAAGCGCGAGCGGAAATTTTGGTTTATAATAACCTGAAGGCAGAGCAATTTTGCCTCTCATTTATTCTTGAACTCCTTCTAAAACTGATGATAACCTAATTAACCTCCCCCTTATAAATGCGAGTGCGAAGGGCGAGCGGAAAAATCCCCATAAGATGAATTATACTTCTTTGTAATTCTTTCTTATAACTCTCAAAATAAAAGCATGTGCCCTTTTTTTCTTCTTTCTTCTTTCCTTTTTTCTTTTCTCTCTCTTTCTCTCTCTCTCTTTCTTTTTTTTTTTTGCTCCTCCAATGGGGGGGGGGGGGGGGGGGCCGTGGCCGCTTCGGCCCCCCTGGATCTGCCAATGGATAATACTATCACTTCGTCAGTGAAGAATCATGCAAGTACTGGATTTTTTCAGACACTGGCTTATTGGTGTGTGTGTGTGGGGGGGGGGGCGGTTTGTTGCCCCCAAATTTTCAAGACCAAGGGTTTTTTCAGTTATTGTTTGTATCTCTTTAACATTGTCGTTGCATCAAATTTTCTTGAATATCTAGCTGATGGGACCCTTTTTAAGCTGTTATTCTTCATTTCCCTTGAGGACTCACCTCATTTTTGTTTTGTTTTTTGTTGCTTGTCAGCAGCTGGACCCTGAGCTGGACCCCTCCTAATTTTTTCTTATTTTCATAGCACAGCCTCCCCTGGAAACTTGGCTCATTATGCCAATGTCTCTAGATAGAAGATACCATGGAGATGCCATCCCCTTCAAAACTTCATAAATAATAGTTTTGAAATAATTGTCTGTGTATTTATAATATAAATCAAAGTGCCATCATTGATTCTTTTGTGCATTTCATTCATTTTTTTTTCCAATCAGCATCATGAAAAGCTGGTCCAAGAGAAGAAGGGTTTGGAGAATGAAGTTGCTATTCTGCAGAAAGAATACGAATCGTCCAAAGAGAGACATGCTGAAACCATGAAAGGTAGGAGAGCCATTTTGATTGATAATTTACACTTCCTTCTGGCTATCCTACCCATCCCCAGCAAAGAAATGAAGTAGCGGATACTTTTTTTTATTGAATGATCCTCAATTTACTTCAGAGTGATGGTAATAATGAGCAGACAGCATTAGGGTTTGGTACTACATACTAGTACTGGTATATACTTCCTGTGTATAAAATAATTAATGTAACTCTGAAAAATATGAAATAAATATCATCTAATGCAAGTTAAGTATATTAAAGGAACACAAACCTGTAAGGGGTTAGCCCCCCCCCCCCCCCCCCCATCAAGTCACATACTGCTGCACTGCAGAATGTTGGAAATATTTCTAGTAGAAATGGTTATTTCAACATCATATATTTTCGCTAACTTCTTTAAAAAGCATGAATAACTTGCACTCTGGATATTTTATATTTATCTTCTGTTTTTTCATGCAGATTTCAGACTGGCTCAAGAGATGGTGACCAAGCTCCAGAACATGCTGAAGCTCAAGTGCAATCTTGAAGGTTGTATGCCAGATGTATAAGATTGTGAGCAATGATGCAAATGGATCTTTATGCTCATTTTAAACTAAAGATTGAGTATATTTGCACAGAATACATAGCCTTATTGATTTGTCTGAAATACTGATCTGCAAAAAGAAAGTTACTCAGAAAGTTATGCTTGCAAGCTTTGTGTATTGCAATGGCACATTAATATCTACCATAGATGTAACTTTTTTTAGCTGCAATATTATGCATTATGAAAGATTTAAAAATATTTTTATTCCAAAGTACTCAGTACGTATGGAGAAATATCTGTAACAGAGATTAATGAAATCTTTTTATGAATGAAAATAAGCGTTTTATTTTTTATTTTTAGTTCTCTTCTCTCTGTCCCTCTCGGCCTCTCCCTATTTCTGTTTTGTATTTTGTCTAGCTTTTGTCTAGTAAAGCATCTAAGTTTTCTTTTCGGTCTTCATACTTGGGTCGCTCATATATTTACTCTTTCACAGATGAGAACCAAGAGCTGAAAGAAAAAGCTACAAATGTAATCGATGAGCTTGCCATTACTCGAGAGGTAAAGGCTTTAGAGAATCAATTTATTCATATGGATATCATGTATTATTGAACTTAAAACATACCAGTGATGATGAGGCATAATGTTGGATTGTGATTTTTTGTTGTTCACTTTCTGCTTTTCACTTAAAATTGATTTTATCTACTTTTGATCCCAATTTTGCTTATTGTTGATTTATATATAGAAACAGGCATTTTACAATCAGCTTATTTGAAACTAAAGGGATGTGTACATGTGGCTTGTAAGTTTATAGATTTGTAAAGCAAAATGTGTTTTTTCCCTAAGGTCTTCAGGGTAGTTTGATATGGAAAGTTAGACTTTAGATCAACATATCCATGGTCAAATAAAGTTTACTTCTTGCACTTTGTTTCAGGAACACAAGCTAGCAATAGCTCAATCTGAGAAGAAGATAGAAGAACTCCAAGCAGCTCATAAGCAAGAAACAGATGAACTCAAGGAATCTGCTAGAGCACAGAGTAAGCTACAGAAGGCTACAAGTTTAATATCTGCTGCTGAGAGTCAGGATGGGATTCAGATGAGTTTGATATGCATTTCTGGCTTACAGCAACCAGTATCGGAAACAAGTTTCCTGTCAGTGGGATACAGTGTGAAGACTTGCTCATATGATCAGTCAATTTTCACAGGTTCTGGGTGCTACTGATTCAATGTTTGATTTTAAGATAAATGATAGGGACTGGAGATTATGATGGTTAACTTCTAGAGGATAAATTGGTGGAAATATTTGTTGTAAGGTTGTAATTTTTGGGAGGCTTAGCTTCAGTTACAAAATGGTTATATGGAGACTTAAACCTAAAATAGTATCAAAGTATCGCAGCAAAAAATGCAGTAACCCAAATTCAGATTTAAAAAAAAATTTCTTTAGATAAACAATATTTCAGTAATCATTGAGAACAACTGGATTTGTTTTAAAATCATCTACAAATACACCGTCTTCAATATTCTTTCTTTATTTGATAGGATATTCAGTATTATAACTAGCATTTAAATTTACTTTAAATTCATTGTGATTGTTCATTCTTAACTTAGGAGAGAAAGAGGTGAGACTGTTGAAAGAAAGTTTGCAATCCAAGATGAATGAGGTTGATCAACTTCATAGGCAGCTAGCTGAGCTTGAAAGAGAAAAGCAGACTGAAGTGGCAAGAGTAAGGCTAGAGGTGTGTAGCCGTTTGTTTTCATGAACAGCATGTATTCTTCAAGATAATCTTGCAAATGCTTAACCCTAAAAAGGCTGGGGGGGGGGGTGGAATCCACCCCCTCGACGTTTTGCACAATATGTCCGCAACACGCATATATGCCGCCGCGACGCCATCTGACTTTTTTCTGTAGCATCTCGCGCATCTTTTGAGACCAAATTCATGACGTCCGGGTACGTGGTTCCGAATTTACACAATATTTTGTACTCGCATGTCGGATCAAAAATTGCTCAAAAACGTGATTTTGTGTACAAATCCAATACAAATTGTGTTTTCAGCAATAATTCATAAATGTATGATTATTTCTACTATTAATGATCAAAATCAATTAGTTTTAGTCTGGTTATGATCCAAATAGTATTGGCAAAGCATTTTGTCGAAAAAACAAAAAACAAAAAGTCAAAAAACAAAGAAATACATACGAAATTTCCAAAACAATGAAATATATAAGAAATTAGATTTGATTCCAATTTTTTTTTCATGTATACTTGTTAACAACACTACAAAGAGTGTTCACAACAAAAAAAAAAGACTATTTGAAGCTTCTGCTAGTGATTTATAGTAAAAAGTCTGATTTACGCATAAATTAGCATAATTAATTACGTAATGAATTATTTCGTAAAATGTAACTACGAAAATTGGTAGATGACATCACGGGTGACATGCGCGATCGACAGCCGAGATCTCAAGAGGGTGGGGGCTGATTCCAGGTATAGCATCGCTCAAAAAGCCCAGCCTGATTAGGGTTAAGTACACGTCTTCCACATACCCAAGTTTGTAGTATACTGGACATGCTTGAAGGACTTATCTTCCAAGAGAATATGTGTATAATTAATAGATACATATATGTTTTTAATAACCCATCATACAAACAAAACAAAACCACCCGGCCCCTCCTAAAAAACCTATACAAACAAAAACAACAAATTAAATGAATTTCTGTGTCATGCATTTAATGAAAAAGAAAAGAAATTGAAATGTAATGGTTGATTCAATATGTGACCCTCTTTATCGTACAATTTTTACAAAGAGACAGAAAAAAAAAGAGAACAATTCAGTCACCATCTGTGGATAAAAATGTTAGTTTATGAAATTCATCAAAGCTTACGACAACCCAGATTTGTGTGAAAGATTTTCATAATGCACTTTATATATGTGTTCTTATTGTCCATGTGGATCATAGTATGATGCTAAGCTTTTGAAGCTGCAGAAAGAGATGACCCGAGCTCAGCAACAGAATTCAAAAACTACTAACAGAGGCAGTGATATATTCAGGCAGGTAAATATCAAATGGCTGTGTATGTTTTCCTTCATTTTCTGTCTCTCCCACTCTACCTCATAATTTTTCCTCTTTATTCTTTTTCCTTGTCATCTGGCATATTATCTTTTTATCTTTCTGTTTTTTCCCCCTTTCTCTTGATGCTTATCCTTTTATCTATCTACTTCTCATTTCATCACAGATCACTTTCTTATCTGATTCTGCTACTTTTTCTTCTGTGTTCTTCTTCCCTCTAGGTCTACTGAGTGTCCCAGAAAAAAGTTTACTATTTTGAAAGGGCCCCCAATTAAAAAAATATAAACTTTTTGGAAATGTCTATATATACGGATAGTTCAGAGTCTCTTCTTTCATATGACACCAAAAGGTCCGAAAATAATTCATGCTTGGGTGAGCACTGCCCACTTTTGTAAAGGGTATGAAAATCAGGTTGCGCAGGAATTGGCTGTCCCTTTTGTATGAAGTGAGAAGTTCCATAGCTTACAAATTACCGATGGTATGATGGATTTATGATAAATCACGATGGATGTGGTTTGTGGAGTGAATAACATGGTTCATGTAATCAAAATTTTATACATGAGTGAGCATGTATTGCATATTAGCATTCCCTGGTATGAGATAATATCTAAGACGATGGTGTAGCTGTGTTCCTGGGAGTTCAGGATGAGGTGATGGTACATGTTGTTGGGAGAGGTGAGATGGGGCTGGGTGTGATTTGGTGGAGGGAATGCCAGGTGGAGGTCGAGAGAACAGTCACTTGCATGCATGTACCCCCCCCCCCCCCCTTCATGTGTGTGCTGGTTTGTGTGTTCATATTCTGCCGGTAGGTCTTTTTGTAGGTTTTTCCCTCCCATCTTCGTAAACTTATCATCGGAATCAACAATATTTTTGTTCAATTTCACGCGAAATTGATTGACACTGTGGATCAACATTTAAAAAGCAAATATTATTGTTCAATTTGATTTTTTTAGCATGCGACTGTTGATGAAAAAGAGATAGAGACCACTTACGCTGTTCTAATTGAATGGCGTAAGTGCGAAATCGAATGACGGTTATTCATTACCAAATTGAATCAAATTGCATTTAATTTAAATGATAATTTAACTTTTGTTAGAATACAAAAGTGCAGAAAGATCATTCAATTTGATTATCTGTGTAAACAGCATTCCTATTTGCACAGGACATGAGTGGGAAGGATCTTGGCATTTCATGAATGGGCATATAATTTTGACATTTGTGCAGTGTTTTTCATCTTATGGTAATGAGTCAATGTGCATTTCTGCTTATATGAAAATTATGAATGTTGAACATGAAGAAAGAACAAGATTGAGATTCATTAGCATTTAGCAGATGGAAAAAATGAAATATGAAAAGAAACCCCCTCACAAATAATGCAAATAAAGATCACAACATCATAATCCATGACCACGTTTGACGGGCATTTTATACTGAATTGTATGCAAAGATAAAGAATATTAAAGACCACAGAAGAATAAAAGTATGATGACATATAAACAAACAAACAAACCCCCCCCCCCCCCCCCCCCCCCCCCCCCAGAAATGTGAATATCAAATATATAATGACAGAAAAGAAATAAAGAATCAAAGAGAATGAAAAATGAAAATGAAAAAGAGATAGAGACCACTTACGCTGTTCTAATTGAATGGCGTAAGTGCGAAATTGAATGACGGTTATTCATTACCAAATTGAATCAAATTGCATTTAATTTAAATGATAATTTGACTAATTTGAATGTTAAAAAAAGAATTGAACACAAAAGTGTTAAATTGAAACACTGAAAAACCGTTGGACTATAAATTGCTTGAATTTAAATGCTTCATCATCAAATTGAATGCTGTTTTGACAAATTCGGCCGGGAAAACCTATATTATGGCATATTAAGACCATTCATATGGATTTTTCTCCATTCAAAAACATCCAGTCCACCTTCCCTTACCCCAAATTCCACCGTTGATTGTTGATTGATTGATTGATTGATTGACTAATTGATTGATAGACTGATAGATTATTGATTGATAGACTGATTATTGATAGACTGATTGGTTATTGACTAATATCTTGATTGATTTGTTGATTAGTTCAATGATTGAATCATTGTGATTGCTTTTGAATCAACACATTCTTTCCATGCCCAGAGAACTCCCAGACAAAATTTGCTACCTTTTCCACAGACATAATCATATCAAGTAATGCAATAAACAATGCCACAATAAAACTTTTATTAGAAATGCAAGGTTCAGTCATGCATTCAATTACATAACGTTCACTGCGAAAGAAAAAAAGATAAGCCATGATTTATCATAAACTTATCAGACCATTCTCACTTTTGTGAACTGGGGAACTACTCACCTCATACAAAAGGGACAGCCAATTCCTGCGCAACCTGATTTTCATACCCCTTACAAAAGTGGGTAGTGTTCACCCAAGCATGAATTTTTTTCGGACTTTTTGACGTCATATAAAAGAAGAGACCTTGAGCTATCCGTATAAACAGTTCCAAAAAGTTTAAAAAAAATTTTTTTTTTTTATTTGGGGGCCCTTTCAAAAGTGTAAAATTTTTTCTGGGACACTTGGTATATTACTCTGCTACATTCTTTCTCATCATCTATGTGGTTACAATTGACAGAAATACCATTTTCTTTAATTTGAATTAAAATATGTGAATCTAGATAATGCATAGTGCACAGTAATACTAAAAAATAAAAGAATCATTGCAAACTAACTCTTCAACCTTAGTTTTTCAGATACTGACGCCCATTGTGCCTTTGTCAAGTGCAGTTAGAAGTAGTTGTGGTTATCATTAACTATAATGAGCCTGTCATTTCTGATTATTTTATTAGTCCTTAATAAAGAAAAAAAAAAAACCTTAAAGGGATTAAAGAATAAAGTGCCCCATAGAGAAAGGAAAGTTCCATTTGACCATTCAGTCTATCCTTTCTCAAATTTATTTCAGAAACTGCTGAATTATAAAGCAGAGGCTGACCAGCAGATCTCAAGTCTTAAGAGAACCATTTCAGATCTACAGAGGAGGCTTGATGTACAGACAGGAGGTACCTATGGGCCAAAGAGAAAGTTCTGATGAGGTTCGGAGGCATCCCACAACAATCATCAAATGCACTAGTTCTCTCCATGTTTATAGCTACACCAATATTTTATGATTAAAAGGATTACCAACCAGATTATTCTATTTCAGAGATCATTTTGATGTTTTGGATTTCTATCAGTGTTCTTCACATATTGCAATGTTAAACCTTATCATTCAAGACTGTTAGAAAGGGTAGGCTAAAAGAAATAGGCAGTGATCTTTTCAGTCATGTTCTCTGATAATACTTTTGGCATTTCATTTCTATAAATCTTTAATGGCGTGAAGTCATGAAAGAGGTTTATTTTAAATCATCATCAAAACCAGGGTTTAAACCTTCGCTATGGACTAAAATAAGCATAAAAAATAAGTGTATATAAATGCATTACTGTCCACCCATTGGACAAGTGGACATGCATGTAGTACGCCTCTTGATGTTTAAATCATGGTTTGAACATGAACCTCTATCGTGAATTTGGGCCAGTATCAAATATTGTACTCATGCAACACTGCTTTTCCCTTTTGAAGCTATATTGCTGCTTTGAAATTTGCTAAAAACATGCATTAACTATACATGTATATACCTATTTTTCTTTGAAATTTGTGGGTTTAAGCTATATTCATTTTCATTTCTTGTTTATCTACCCCCCCCCCCCCTGAAAAAAAACAACCTTCATGAGTTCAGTTTAGACAGGAAACATTTCTCTTGTTGAATTAGCTGTTGTAATGATCATTCTTGGTATCAGGAGAAATCTGCTTATTACTGTGGCAGCAGACTTTGCAATGATTAATTTATCTGTGTACATTAAAATGTGATCAATAAAAGTGATAAGTGCGATGAACCTTCAGAGAGATAATCAGCAAAGTGGTTTGTTATTTGTAAAAGATTGTCATGTACAGTAAATCCTTTCCTCAAGTTTGATTGAAGATATTGCTGTTAATATATTTTCAATGTCTTATCGTTTTCATTGTGACATCACTATATGCCATTTTTTTTCATAAATGTCTGTATGGTGAGGAGTATGAAGTGTTTAGGGTTAAATCTTTAAACTATGGATTACCATTATGAAAAGACTGCCCCAGATTTGAGGAGTAATGCCCATTTCCTATTATTTTGGTTAATAAGGCATCATTGGAAAGAGGAAAACACAGGTTTATAAATAGCACAAGAATGAAATAAGACTTAAGCAAATCTAATTATATTTTGGATCAAAATTAATCCTCTAATGATTGGCTAAAAGACTTTCTCGTGACCATATGTATTTTCACCCGTTTCAGAATGTTGACATGCATGGCACTATACATGACTACATAGTATACTATTAGGAAAGTGATGTCGCTTTATGACGTTTTCCTAATAGTACACCGTTTGTGAAATGACATCACAATACTTGAGATGAAACAATCACCTGCCTTAAAATTCTAATACGAGAGCATAATTGCCACCACGGGCAACTCTCGCAAATGTGATGGCTACAGCACTTTTCAAGTGCTGATCACTTTGTCCGCATATTGTTTATTGCCATGCAGCCTTCGATAAGACATAAATTTCTATTAATTTGGATATCAAGAATATGAGCACAAGACCACAAGAGAGAATATAAATTAAGGTATTGTATTATTTCCTTCTTTTGTTTAAATTTTTGATCCAAAATATAAAACAAATATACCCTGCTTTAATTCAAATTTCTGGTTAAAACTGTGTGCCTCAGTGCCTCAAATAGTACTATTCATTTCGGGACTGCACCCCTCAGTGAATAATTCTATTTCGGAGCCACCTCTTGCCCATAGTTTGAACCAGAAACTCCTGAGGCAAAGTATATTTGTATTCTATATGAAGTTTTTATTTCTAATCACAACAGTTCTTCCATCTCCCCTCCTATCTGACCCAGTTTTTTTACATTTATTTCCCCTACGGTAATCTCTGTTTACATCACTTGGTCGCATTGCTTGTTCCTCTTACTTCACTCAACCATAACTATTAACTGCACATTACAAATGAACACAAAAAAGAGTACAGACACTGCAAATGTTGTCCACATCAGGGAGATATAATAATTATTAAAGTAGAACAAAAAGAATGACAAAATCCTGAGACACATAAAACCAGTAATACTCTCTCAATAACAGTACGTTTTAAATATATATCACTGACATATATCCATAAGATGCAGATCATATGTCCATATCAAATATATATATATTAATATATCAAATCTTGAAAAATTAAATACTTTTATCAAATCAATAAAAACATGATTCTAATATTATAGTCATTTATAACTTGCATACAAAATTGCAGTAGCTATGATTGGAGTATCCAAACTGTATAGTCTTAGTTTCATTGGCTTTTCTTCAATCATTAAATACATGTAGTATGAGGGAATCTATGTTTACATGAGAATATTTGTAATTTTTTCTCACCTGAAAGTCGGTAATCTGGGAAAGAGGTGTCAGCTCTCTAGAGCGAATTGTGTAACATATTTACAGGCAAGCTAGTACACATAGAGAATAGCATCAGCTTGATTATCGAATACCTGTAAATGGTGATTTCGATTGTCGACATAAAAAAAAAACTAGATGTATCTTCGACCACGCGTGGTCGAACTTTATGCCTCCGCCATTACCAGATCAGAAAATAAATGGCACTTCATGTCGCTTTATTTTCATTCATACAATGACATCTTTGACCTTGACCTTTGACCTTGTGACCCCCAAATCTCATGAGAGCATTGCCCTTTCCATATGCATACATGAGCCAAGTTTGTTGAACCGTCAAATGGTTACTGAGTTATCACAAGAACGAACCATTTCTATGTACATAATGACCTCTATGACCTTTGACCTTTGACCTTGAGACTCCAAAATCGAATCAGATCATTGTCCCTCCCATATGCATACCTGTGCCAAGTTTGAGGTTGATCGGTCAAATGGTTGTTGAGTTATGGTGAAAATAAACCATTTCTATGTGCATAATGACCTCTATGACCTTTGCCCTTTGACCTTGTGACCCCAAATCTATTCAGATCATTGTCCCTTCCATGTGCATACATGAGCCAAGTTTGAAGCCAATCTGTCAAATGGTTCTTAAGTTATCGCGAGAACGAGCCATTTTTATGCGTATTATTACCTCTATGACCTTTGACCTTTGACCTTGAGACCCCAAAATCTAATCAGATCATTGTCCCTCCCATATGCATACCTGTGCCAAGTTTGAGGTTGATTGGTCAAATGGTTGTTGAGTTATGGTGAAAATAAACCATTTCTATGTACATAATGACCTCTATGACCTTTGACCTTTGACCTTGTGAGCCCAAAATCTAATCAGATCATCGTCCCTTCCATGTGCATACATGAGCCAAGTTTGAAGCCAATCTGTCAAATGGTTCTTAAGTTATCGCGAGAACGAGCCATTTTTATGTGTATTATTACCTCTATGACCTTGACCTTTGACCTTGAGACTCCAAAATCTAATCAGATCATTGTCCCTCCCATATGCATACATGAGTCAAGTTTGAACTTGATCCGTCAAACGGTTCTTAAGTTATCGCGAGAACGAAAACGGGACGGACGGACGGACGACCCGAAAACATGCCTCCGGCAACCACCTACGGTGGGCGGAGGCATAAAAAGCAACAGCTAAAATAATGTTGCATGTGAGCCTAGTATGAGTACAATATGCCTTTTTAATCCCTTTGTTTTCTACGACCATCAGGGAAACCCAGTTACATGTACTAGTATATATAATTGGCTATAATCATCCTCAAAATACATTTTAGCTGTGAAATGGTAATTTTGGTATAATTCATTCATGGTTTATTTCAATTTGTAACATTCCACAATGATACAACTTTACTGAAGGAGGTGAACAAAAGCAAAATGAAACTGGTTTTTCTTGACTGTGTACTATAATTCATTTTCATGTCTCTATATATTTTCAAGTAATAGTTAATGTATTATCAAACACATAAATAATGCAGTGCATATATGAACATAAAAATATGCAAAATTTCATTTCTTCCAGATTTTCTCAATTTCTCTAATTATTCCATTAATTCTGCTGTTCAAAATGTTATCTGAATGAAAGATAATTGTAGGTTTTAAGCAGAAAATAAAGTAGATTTAGGAAGAAAATAAGTAAAGTTTCATATACATTTTAAAATACAGAACACACACATTCTTATGACTATTGTCTGAGGATTTGCAGAGAATTTGCCTGTACTACAAAATCGCAAACTTTTTATAATAAGCAGGGTTCCAAACAGCAGGTCCGCACAACATTATACAAAGCATGCTTGACTTCAGAAAGAAAATCAAGGGGTAATACATTTTCCCTGACAACATAAATATTCCACTGTAAAAGTGATATGGCTCTTCCCATTCATCCTCATGTGAAGGGCAGTTCACTCAAATTTGAAAAAGGTTATTTTTGTACATATGATGTATAGTTCTGAGATAACAGTCTTTGCGGTGGAATCATGAAGCTATTAAACCTTGCTAATTATCAAAAAATGAGTAAAAGAACTATATTTCCCCATAAAAAGTAATCCATATGGCATTGTATAAAATCACAAGCATAAAATCAGTAGTCAGGGGCATCAGTCTGTTTTTATATTCATGTATAAACATTTTTTTTTTTTTTTTGGGGGGGGGGAGGGAGGGAGAAGTAATAAATAAAAAAAAGTTCAATTTTTCTTCTTGGGTGGGGGGGGGGGGGATGTGTCCCCCATCTCCCTCCAATTGATGCCCATGTCAGAAGTTTATAACCTGTCACCTGTCAAAAAACAAAACAAAAAACAAAAACAAAAACCCCCCAAAACAAAGGCAACCCCCCCCCCCAAAAAAAAATAGTGATGTGTCAACATGAATAAAGTGAAATAAAATTTTAAATACTAAGCTGTGTCCATTAAATAATGCACTGCATTAACAAAACAATATGTATAGCTCTGCATATTTTTGTCCTTAAAAGTCCTTACAAGTCCCTACCACGAAAAAAACCACAGGTTTTACAGCACTTCAATATAAAAATCATACAAAAATACAAATTATGCAAAATATTCTGACAAATAATTTCTAATGTTCATGGCTGAAAACCACATGGAACATGCTTTGGTGACAATTCCTCCTTGTTGATTTCCTACAATAGCTGAATTCCATACTTATAATACTTTAACTGGATTAAACACTATTCTAACCTTGACCTTGACCTTATACCTATCCTAAAACTCAGTAGAAGTAACTAGTTCTAACCCTACCCTGTCCTTTCTAAGATATACTTCTAAATCTCAGATCGAATGTCACTGCAGCATACATCAGATTAAAAATCACATCAATTTTGCACAAACTGGAACGTCATTGTGACTTAACATGTGAATCAGAGTTTTGATCTGACTTAGCTACACTTTTAGCTGAACTCTTGTATAGCATCCTGTATGCACCCCTTGCCATCTTGAAGAACCAGTACACATTGATGATGTCCAGTGCTGTGCTGGAGATCAAACAGGTCAAGGTCATCCACAAGGGCAACCTTCGGAAGCCGCCTGTAATGATCATGAAAGAAGGAAGCAAACATAGACATTCAATTGCACAACCTATGAAAAAAAGGCACTATTAAAGGTTAAAAGAAGTGCTCAATTTTCAATATTTCATCCTGAAATTCTGAATGAACCCTGTGGGTTTAATTGAAATATTATTCTTGAAGAAAAGAAAAGTTTTTGTTTTGCACTGTTACGTTATATCAGAAATGTTGAACTTCAGCCATAATACCAATATATGCTGGTGAAAGAAAACTGGTCTGTAGCAGACTCTACAATATCCCAGGAAACATGTTATAAATTAGGATTTAAGAACCTGTCATATCACATCTTAATTGCCATATTCAAGTTCACTAGTACCCCTTACAACTGTATGAAATCTACATACTACACACATGTCTCGTATTTATCTGCATGATTTTGAATTGACCTCCAAGTGAACTTTACTCTAGTTTACCATGAACAAAGCAATTACAAAATGACATCCCATTTGAATAATAGATATTTAGCTGCTTTTCAATGCCATCAAATTATATATTTAGTAATGATGTAACAAAAAGATGGTTCTTACCTTCTATAAATGATTTCAATAGAATGTAGTAGAAAAAAGGGAGAATCCCTACTCTCACAGCGAAGAAGGCTCCCAACATAGCAAACCCATTGTATAGATAAAGCTTTGTCTCTTTGTATCCTAACAAGTACAGCATCCATCTGAGGGATAAAGGAAGATTGGAAATTTCATATGTAGACATCTTAATAATATGTTGTGCAGTTGTAGAAACATGCAAATACAAAGCATTATCGATATAAACAGTATGTTACAATGGAAGGTTTATGTGTACAATATGTTTCTGACTTTGCCTGAAGTATATTTACCAATTATTACAAAATTTCACTCTTGAATTGACTTCACTTCATTCCAAATGAAATATATTTTCTTTCTGCAAATTAAACACAGCCACGAAGATTTTTAACTTGAATGTGATCATTCACTGCCACTGTATTTACAAACAATGAACATAATACATCTTAGCCTATCTTGCAGGAATCAGCAATATCATTTTCCACAAAGAACTTCCTGGGAAAATGAACTCAATATCTACAATTGAAAGGTTTAGCATTTCTTGACCATGTCCCCTAAAATGTTAATATGGGAGACTAATCCCTATCACTTTATACATGTAATACCCACCTTAAATTAACAAATGGAGTAGAAAACTCTGCAATAACTCGAACGTTTCCAAAGTAAGTAAGAGGTCCATATAACTGGAATAGAAATACATGACAGAGAAAAGAACAGTCATAAAGGCATTCACTGCTACTTGCACCAAGCAATTTATATCAAAACGGAGACTAATAAAAACAAATTTAAAGGTACCATGCACCATTATGCGATCTTTATGATTTTTATAATTCTGCAGTAACCAACAGAGAAACATAAACATAGGAAAGAGAAGGCTACAAAGTTAGGACTTTGAAACAAGCTTCATGACAAAAAAAAAAAAAAAAAAAAATCACAAGGATCAAACATATCAACAACTTACTGACATTTCATCTTTGAATTTGGTACGTTTTTTAATGAAAACCCAAGGAATGCATGTGGATACATGTACTTTTTTTTTCTCCGATTTCCAGAAAAATAACAATAACAAAGAATACAAGACAAGCCAATAGCAAGATTGTGTCTCGCTCACCCGTGACTAAATAACACGAAAGTTTCCCCAAGTACATCCCTAACCAAGTTTGATGTCACAAGAAAGTCTTGCAGGTAAACTTTAATGTTTGAACCAAAATGACCTTTAACCTTACCATGTGACCTGATGGCACAATAGCATGAATGTATCCCTAGTGCATCTATCACCCAAATTTGGTTGCTACTGCAGCAACATGTGCCAAGTTATGTGTCATAAGAGAGTCTTGCAGGTTTAACTTGACCTCAAATGACCTTTGACCTCACCATGTGACTTCCGACAGCACCACAACATGATGTTACCCCTAGTGCATCTATCACTCAAGTTTGATTGCCATTGGACCAACAGTTGTCAAGTTATGTGTCATAAGAGTCTTGCAGGTAAACTTTAACGTTTGAAATAAAATGACCTTTGACCTTACCATGTGACATCCGATGCCACTATAACATGAAGGTCCCCCAAGTGCATCTATGACTCAAGTTTAGTTGAAAAGGGAGCAACGGTTGCAAAGGTATTTGTCATAAGAGAGTCTTGCAGGTAAACTCTAACATTTGACCTCAAATTATCTTTGACCTCCGACAGCACCAAAACATGATGTTACCCCTAGTGCATCTATCACCCAAGTTTGGTTGCCATTGGACCAACAGTTGTCAAGTTATGTGTCATAAGAGAGTCTTGCAGATAAACTTTAACGTATGTAAAAAGAGTCTTGCAGGTACTCTATAACAATGTGACCTCAAATGACCTTTGACCTCACCATGTGACCTCCGACAGCACAACAACATGATGTTACCCCTAGTGCATCTATCACCCAAGTTTGGTTGCAATTGGACCAGCAGTTGCCAAGTTATGTGTCATAAGAGAGTCTTGCAAGTAAACTTTAACATTTGTGACGGACGGACGACGGATGGACGCCATTTGGATCCCTAAGTCTCGCCTTCACCTCCGGTGGGTGAGACAAAAATGAAGTACAATTTACAGAAGGAAGTAAAGAAGCATCACTTCTAAAAACATAAACGTTTTTGCCCCAAACAGTGTACAAATACGTTCCACAAACATGGTTCTTATTTGAACCTCCCATAAATTGCAGTTTTTAGTTTGTTGATGATTAGAGAGTTTACATGTACACCTTCTCAACAATGACTTAAAGTCTTTTAATACTACTATGATACTTTGAGTTGGAGCCAGTTGGGAAACTATTTCACTCAAGAAAATCAATATGCTTGCCTGTGATGAGCAATAAAGGGAAATTTTTGAATTCTTCAAGAAAACTCATTCATCATATGGCTTATGAATTCATTACTTATAAGAAAACCCAAATGTGTTTTAGACCTGTACTCTACTTTTTGCCAACATTTTTTTTTCTTTTCCTGGGAGGGGGGGGGGGGGGTAAAAATCAAAATTAAACATCCACTCCAATCCAATTGTCTTTCCAGTTGAAAGAAACTCTTATTTGTTATGTTATCATGTTACCTACAACCATTTTAAATACATGTACCCATTATACTCCAAACACTTTTGAATCCTGACATACATGTATATAGTGATTAATGAAAGAGATTAATGGTCTTACCACATTAGCTGTATAAGCAAAAACTACCGCTAAATGATGAAAGATATAGAAGACAGATTCCTTAAGTGGGAAGCCAACGAACATGAGTATCAAATCTAGAAACAAAACAGAGTGAAAAATAAACCACAATTAAATTGTCATCAAGACTATGAAGATAACAAAGAAGAATGAAAGACAGTGTCGTGCTTTGAGGAAGAATGGACTGCAGATCTTTAAACTGTATAACAGAAATTTTCAGGCAATGTTAACTTAGAATAGCAAAGACTCAAGGATAATCACAAGAAGTTATACATGTATTATCATACTGAAAATTCTTCAAATATAAGTAATACCATTTCATCAAATATATGAATATCAAACACTGTGATAACATCTCTACACAGGTCTTACAGAATTCCTTAACAAGATATTGATTTCAGGAAGACATGAGGGTCAAGTTGTCTAAAAAACAGAGAAATAAGAAATATGTACTCCATACATCAAAAGATTGAAAACTGTTGCCCATACACAGTACCATAGCTTCTTTACAAGATACGATAGTGTGCTTTTTATGAATACCAGTCACAGACTGTGCCTTTTATTATTATTTTTGAAAATAACTATATGGAATGTACTCACCGCTACTTATGTATCCTGTTGTTATAGCTATAGTTGCTCTTGGCAAATAAGATGTTCCCCTAAAGAAAGAATGAGCAAGAATTTAGTAATCATCTTCAACATAAAATTTGTTCAAAAAGCCAAGCATCCACTGTACAGGTGTATATTTTTCAACTATGCAAAATTTGTAAGAAAAAAATCAATGTACATGTAAGTGATCATAAGATATAATTTGTCATGGAATTGTTAAATCATTAACATAAACTTTGAAGTGTCAACAAAAGCCCATGTTTTGTCCTTTACTTTTGTTTCATTGATCACTTTTAATGAGCTAATTCTCCTACTTTTCTGCATTCACTAAAACCAAGTGAACCTCAGTGTAGACTTCTCTTTTTAAGCATGGTTTATTTACATAAATGCTGCTATCAAAGAGTTTCATAACATCAACACATGGAACTAGAAAGGCTGACATGATAAATAACATCAGACAGGACAATTGTTCATACTGTCTTACCATATTGTATCATCCCATGTTGGTCTATCATACAGAACATTGTACACGCCTAGAAAACTGACTAGGACTGAATGAAACATGGATACAATCCTGGGTGTAAAAGACAAGAAAAATCAATAGCAAAATGACACCAAGTTATATTCTCAGTTTGTCCGGGTAAAACGACTGATTAGTAAGAATAGACCTGTATGACATCTACATTACATGTATGTTCACATGCTTGTGTCATGCTCTAGAGTAGTGTTGCATCACTTAACCAATCCCAGTTTATTTAAATGCAAAAAATATTTTGTTTTGTTTTTATTGTCTTTCCCGTTTTGTTTTTAATTCCAATAATTACGAAATATAAATCAAGACTTTATGTTTACATTGACAATCATTTAAATTCTTGAACAAATGAAAAACCTTGTATCCAGTTACAAGCCAAATCTAATGTTGAGCCTGATTGGTTTGTCATGGATGGATATTTGACAAATTTTCACAGGTCAAAGGCCTGTAAAAACTAAGTAATGAAATGTGTTCACTTTTTTAGAAAAATATGTTTCAATGTGAAGTGCCTCACTGAAGGAGTTGAAATTTGTAAATTTTGGTTTCCTGGTTTCTTACAACTGTACTTAAACAAGAATTAATGAAATGAGATCAATGTAACAGAAGGACAAAAGTGTCAATTTAGATAAACCAACTGTCTTTCAGATCACATTTACCTTGAATTCCAGTCAAACCTTTCAAAGGTGCTGATGGTCCTATAGTTGGGTATGAGCCACCACGAGAGATATGGCATGATGCATGCAGCTGCACCAAAAATGACAAATGAATAGACGGCAACAGGCACATAGGTGTATTCCAGAACGATTTCTGGTGGACCTCCATCTGCAAGAGCTGACATGTTTTGTTCTCAGTATATGTTCCGGAATCAAGACCAAATCTAAATCAATGAAAATATCAAATGTTAAATATAATCAATGCTTGAATTTGTTCAACTGTTGAGCAATGTTACCATGATACATGTAGTTACCACTGATGACAGAGTTACCATTAATGGTACGATTTGTGAAACAGGGCCCTGGTGTTGGACATCAATGCAAATTGTCCACCGAAAACACAAGACTTTTGCTAAATCCAGATCCAATATCATAAACTTGGAGTTAAAATATTCTTGACTTTAAAGTTGCTATTCATAGGCTTTGAATATGCTCAAATTTCATATCAAAATAAAGTTTATGGTGCACAAATCACTATAAAATGGATTGAAACTTTTGAAAAGTAAATGGGAAACAAATATTGCCTGTCACAAATCGATAAAACAGACCCCCAATGTTGCCTGTGCATACGTGGACAATAGCCTGTGATGTGGTGTGTTGTGATGTGGTGAATGTGATGTGTCGTGTCCGAGTGAGTGATTAAAACGATGTTTCTGCATTTTTTGGATGAATTCATCATTCTGTGAATGTTTTCAAAGCATGTTTCAACCATTCTATTTAACATTATTCATATCATAATGTCGGAGAAATTCTACAAATTAACGATGACTTTTTGCAATTAGAAAGGGGAAAAAAATCCCATAATATAATAGAACAGTCTCCCTTGTACATGCTATGTAACGGTTGTGGGGCATAGCATTTTGATTTTTGGGGTGTTATAATTCACGAAAGATGGAGGGATAGACAGAATACTTTGTTTTCTTGAATTTAAAATTGTTTTCTTGGTGAATAGTTTGAACTTGTCTAAAGAAAATATAGAAACCGTTATCACCTTACTGCTAATTTTTTTTTTCTTCTCTATTAAGTAGCTAATTTATATTTACATGTGCTTATAAGCTCAAGTTAACTTTTCCATATTCGGCATTTCAGTAGTCAATTGCTTGTATGTAGTAGGTAGGAACCTACAGGAACAGAAAGAAGCTAGTTTATAGAAAATAGAGATTGTCAATTTAGTTTCTCCACTTTACATTACATAGCAGAATTAGAGGACAGCAATCCATGAAAACATTCAAGTTAGACCTAGACTTCCTTTGAAATTCTCAGAAACTAAGTTGGTGAGACAGGAAAGATACTGGTAGCTAAGCTCCAAAGGAATAATAGCTTTAACATAGCTTTTAGGTCAGGCTCACATGATGCGCCATAGTGACTGGTATGGTCTTTTGATTATTACAAAAAGATTGCAAAATGAATAATGCATGCTTGGGTAAACAGGCATTACAATATGGGTGATTCTTCCCCATGTGGGTGACTGCGGGGGTGGGGGTGGGGGAGGGGGTCACTCGCAGAATGAATTAATACCCATGCTTGTCAAAAAAATGTGGAGACCGGCACAGCCGAAGTACAGAACAAAGCAATAATCGAGTTCAAAATGACTTTCAAATACGACTTTGTCAGGTAATCATGTTCTTACAATATCACATTCTTTGGAACAGGCTTAATGTGAAAAGGAGGGCCTCGGAACTACAAATGATTGTGAAGACAGGGGTCTTTGGAACGGTTCGCCTGCGTGTGAGTGCGTATGTATCCCTATGAAACGGGCATACGTGCATGCAGCTAGCCCGGCGGCATGGGCGCCGGGTGCGCTCGCGCAGAGGCGATGGTCGGACAGTGCTCTGCGGGCTGCTTTTCACCAAAAATGCAGCTCACTGTAGCGGATCAATGCGGCCGGAACAGCATAACGAAAAATATGCGAAGCTTTGGAACGGATTTCTTTCTTCTTTTTTCTCGATAAGAAGAAAATGCTATGCTTTGGAACGGCTTTTTTTGTTCTTTTTCTCAAGATAAAAATGCTATGCTTTTGAACGGAAATTTGAGTGTAAAAATGGGGTCTTCTCCGCGGCATATACCCACCACGCATTATATACTGAGAGCCCCCCCCCCCCCCCCAGTTATTTGATGAAAATAATCATGATTTCAGCCAGAAATATTGTCAATATTATGAATGTTTTACAACTAAATCTTGTGCACATTGTTGCTGCTGCCGTCGCCCCTGGCCTGGGCTACATTTGCACGCACACAAATGACTACAGCATGTGCGTCTAGTCCCTATTCTCCGGGATTGCGCACCACCCACCCACCATGTCCATACCCCAGCCAGGCCAGGTCGGTGTCACTGGATGATGTCCATCCAGAGGAGACGACACCAGCAGATGTTTTCAATACAAAATAAAAAGAAATCTCATCCAGTGAAACCCCGTGGTGACACCACCCCTTCTAACAAGTGGGCTCAGATCTAGACCTAATTGTAGATCTATTAATAGGCCTATTTATTGGCGAGTGAGCTTTTTTTCAAACACTTCTCTAATACTGTAAAATAGGCCCAATTCATAGACGGCAGTTTCTGGCTGCGTGATGGGGAGCGCACAATCACAATTCTTGTCATTTTGTATTAAAAAACATCTGCCGGTGTCATCTCATCAGGTGACACAGGCCCAGCACAGCCACAGGACAGTCCTCCGATAACAGCTGAGCTTATCCAGGTACGCCGGCTGAGCTCGATCCTTCGCGGCCGACCGCCACCGCTAGGCCGGGCTGCGCGCCTGATACTATCGACGTCCAGCTGCTACTGCTACTGCTACTCTACTCTAGCTGACGGGGCCCCGGGCAGGTCTCAGGTAGCTTAGCAGCATCGGCTTCGCCACTGCTGCAGTCAGTCAATCAAATTAATAATATACCGGTACTTCAAAAACGCCAAATTAAGCCTATTAACGCATTGCCACAAAAATGATGGATGATAAATATCAACTCAGTTTTCTTACCCTCAGGGCCAGGCTCAAGATAGAAAGTCACGTACCGTACCAAGTAATAATGCATAGAGATAAAGCTGTACGTACGTACCATAGAGTTAAATACGTACTAACTCTATGGTACGTACGTACCCACGTACACATTATGTGCACACGTGTATGCATAATATACCGTTACCGTACGCGTAGCTATATCCAAAGAGATTCTAGAGTCTCTTTGTTTATATCTGTGGGCCGCGCCGCAGAAAAATCTATTTTTTTTTTTTTTTTTTTTTTTTTGTGGCATGGAGGGGGGGGGGGGGGGGAAGAAAAGAAAAGAAAAAGGGAGCTAACTAAGCTTGTTACAGAAAGAGAGACATTCAAAGAAAGAGGAGCCTGAAGATGCAGTACCAAGGGGGGGGGGGGGGGGGGAGGCCGTCTAGGTCGAAGGACGTCAGCGAGAGGGAGATCGATCGGGGCGGGGGGGGGGGGGGGTTGATTTCCCCAGGACCACATGAGAGGATATGTAGGGGCAGTGGAGCGTGTTTCAAAGTGGGGGGGGGGGGTGCACCAGCGAAAAAGCTTGGCATTAAAAAAGAGTTAACAGGAATTAAGGTACTTACGAACAATAAGAACACAAGAAGGAACAGCGTTTGAGGCGTGTACCCCTACATTCTATTGAACACACTGTAAAGGATCATTTTCAGTACATTTTGTTTCCAATCTTTCTACACAATAACCACTTTGTATAGTAGTTAAGATTGCTCTGATTATTCATTATTTTGAGAGCGAGCGAAGCGATCAGGCAAAAATGCTTAGCATTGTTTTGCTAACACCACTGTATTGAACAGTTATTTCCAGTGACTTGGTGATAAAGATGTCACAAATGTATTTTAGGGCTCTTCCCTGATTATAACTTTCAATTTCATACATTAACCTGGTAGTTTCCTTATTGATCAAGCTACATGTATAATAAAGTGCCAAATATAAGGGGCACTTATTATCAATCTGCATGGACGCTTATTATGAAAAGGGAGACTTATCAGATTCGTGGGGGTGGGTGGGGGCATCTATCATGAGGAGAAATGGCACTAATCAGAATGCAAAGGGGCACTTCTCAGAAATTAAAACGGTGGATATTGAAAAGAGTCACATACCAGAATGAAAAGGGGACAATCATCAGAAAAAAAGAGCACTTATAGCCAGTGGCGGCACCAGGATTGTTAAAGTGGGGGGGGGGGGGGCGAATGGAGGGCAAAAGAAAATGTTTGGGGGGCAGAGGCAGTCAATTTTTTTTTTTGCATGTATGGGAAAATCGAGCGTGAAGCGCAAGTTTGAGTCGCTTGCACACATTTTAATATCAATTTTGTGAGCGAGCGAAGCGAGCGAACAAAAACTAACCCTTTTTTTTGTTTTTTAATCGCATTTCGAATAAATATTCTGAAATATGACGAGCGAGTCAAAAATGGCTACTTTTCTTGTTTGTAATCGCATTTTAGAAAAGAAATTCAAAAATATGACGAGCGAGCGAAGAGAGCGAGCCAAAAATGGCTACTTTTCTTGTTTTTAATCGCATTTTAGAAAAGAAATTCAAAAATATGACGAGCGAGCGAGCCAAAATAAACACTTTTTTGGTTTTCAATTGAAGTTTTGAAGAGCGGAAAATGGTATTTTAGAGCATTTCACAGCTTGAATATGATGCTTATGACAACATCTACTTATTTACAAATTACTGTAGAATTTTTCTTTTCAGTCCTCAAAATTTCTGGGGGGGCAACTGGGGGGGCAAAGCTTCTGAGTGGGGGGGCAAATGCCCCCCCATGCCCCCCCCCCCTTGGTGCCGCCACTGCTTATAGCACTAAAAGCACGTTCAGAACTTGGGAAAAATGGGACTTGTTTAAACGAAAAATGGTCATTTATAAGAAGTATTGGGGGATGACATCATATTTGAAAGGGAGCACTCGGTAGATGGGCAATTGCACAATCGGAACTAAAAATGGGCAGTCAAAAGGGGCACTTATCACAATATATCGGGACATTGGTGCGTGATAAGGGCCGCAATGGCGTACTTCTCTGATTAGAAGGATTAGAAGGGGAAAAAGCGCTATGAAAAAGAAAAGGATAGGGTCACTTATCTGGTATAAAGAGGAGTGGGGAGATGTAGAATTTAAGAAGGGCATATCTGGAAGCAAATTTGAAGAAGCAAAAAGAAAAAAAGGCACTTACTAGAAGGTCATTAAAAGAGAAAAGGACCCTTGTTAGAATAAAGGGGGCCACTTTGGGGTGCTTAGAACGGTGTGGTGGTGGTGGGGGGGGGGGCACTGTGCCCCCTGCCCCTGGCTCCGCCGCCCAAGCAATCATGACATTATGCATGCATTAGATGACAATCACTATTGTATATTTATAGACTTTCCAGTTTCCAAGAATCATTTTTCTTAAGTTCTGCCCATATGCCTACCTTAAACTGGCCCCTCATTCAAGTTCTGATTTTCTGCTTCCACTCCTTCCATTGCCAATAATAATGGATTTCCCTTTAAGACAACCGCCCCCTCCCCCATTCCCCCCGAAACACACACACACACACAGGGGCGTAATAGGTACCTGTTATCAGGGGGGGGGGGCAGAGCCGAAAATTTCCCGGTAACTAAGTCTAGAAATAGAATATGTGGAGGTGAGCCTGCACCGCGAGTTGCTTGTTGTGAAGCACTTAGCCGGTGGGTCCCAGGGTTCTGGCTTAGGGCCCCTGATGGGGGTCTACAGGGAAAGCCACTGCGGGGGGAGCCCCCGGAAACTCCGGGGTTTTGGTACTAAATTTTCCCTCATTTCTTTTGTTTCACTTTGCTTTCTTCTTTTTTTTCTTTCCCATCCCTGCGCTATCTATGCCACTGGCTAGGGGGGGGGGGGGGGGTGTTGAGCCGAGAGTCAGGGACCCCGGGCCGCGAAACGTGTTTTTTTTTAGTACTTGACACACACCCTCTACACTTTATGCCACATTATTTGCCATCTTGATCATTTTGAAACATTCATCTTTATTCCCAGACACCCAGACAGGCCGGGTCCAGGGCTATAGGGGTGGAGCTCAAAAACCCTTTTCTTGGTTGTGCAAGCTATATAGCCTCTCTGTGACTAAGCAGTGTTTTTACAATTTGTTTGTTTGTTTTTTTGTCATTCATTCCTTTTAATTATTTTGAGCCAAAATTGGCTTCCGCGGCCCCTGAGAGGGAGAGAGAAAGAGAGAGAGAGAGAGATAGGGGGGGGGGGGGAGGTCGAAGATAGCTAAGACTCGAACTTCGAAGGCCTGGAGAAGGCCAGGAGAAGGAATCAGGGCTGCGTTTCACGAAACCGTCATAAGTCTAAGTTCATGGACATCCCATAGAAACGCGTGTTAATTCTACAACACGCGTTTCAATGGATGTCCAAGAAGTTAGACTTATGACAGTTTCGTGAAACGCAGCCCAGGAAATATTTTATCATTATGGCACATAAATTAGAATTGCAGGAAAGTACTTCATCAATACTTCAGTTATAAGCAAAAACGTTAAAATAGGGGATGTTTTATAATTTCCATTGGGTGATATACTTTCTTATGAAAACATTAAAAACGAATTTTTAACAGTGCACGCAGTGAATTAATGTGAACGAGCTTAAAATAAAATGCAAGATGGCTGCGCCCATGAATGTGACGTTGCCAATGCTCATTGTTGGTTTTCTCCTCTTGTTTGTCTTGATATGCTTGTTTAGATTATTATTTGTCATAACCAGTCTAGGAAAGATTAAGATGAAACATCCTGATCGAGTGAAAACTTTGATAGTCGCTGGTTCAGGTAAGAATAATCAAAGCCATGCAGTGCCATCAGTGTTGCACAAAGTTACACACTCGAGTCATTTGTTGCAGTCAAAGTCAAGTCACAAGTATTTTGGCCATAGGCCAAGTCAAGTCAAGTCACAATTTAATTTGTCATCAGAAGCCACGGAACGTTTTTGAAAGTGGGGGGCTACACGTATAAACCTGAAAAATCACTTCTTGGTTTCGGTACAGAGGCCCATGGGTCTAACTTAGTCTAACTCAAACATGTCAAAAAAGTGGGGAAGGGGGGCTGCAGCGTCCCCTCCCCCCCGGTTCCGTGGCCCCTGTAGGCAGGGGTGTCACTAGAGGAAAAAAGGCACTATCGTGAAATAGAAAAAATACACGATGGGCCTTTAAGATACCTATTTTGATATATTTGATCACCTCTCCTACCTAATCTATTTGTTTTTCCTGTATCTAAATATTATATGAGCGAGCGCAGCGAGCAAGGAAAAAATATATACACTCTTTTTTTATGGTATAGAAGTGATAATTCTTCATCAATATACATGATGGGCCCCAAGATATCTGAATTATATATATTTTTTTATCTCACTTGCCAAATGTGTTTGCTTTCCGAAGACATCCTGTATCTAAATACGAGCGAGCGCAGCAAGCGAGGAAAAATATGCTCTCTTTTTTTTTAACCAGTGTTATTTCGTCGTCAAAATGCACAGGCAAATAAGCTGAATATGACTCTATTTGGGCACCTTACTCCTCTTTTTTTTTTTCCCCTCCTTCCTCTTCCCTCTCCTTTCTCTCTCACTCTCTCTTTTTCTTTGCCAACAGCGATCACTAATTTGCCGCCAAGAATTTTTAATGGGGGGTGTCACACCCCCCACCCCACCCCCTCTAGCGACGCCCCTGCCTGTAGGTATCCCCCTACTTCTATGGTTGGCTTAAATGCCTTTACGGTAGGGGGATTCCTTTACGAGGAACAGTACAGTCTTGGCGGCTGCCGCGCTCGCTCATAATACAACCAAATTGCATACTCATACTGCACAAACTTTAAAACAAAAAATAGAAAGTGATTAAAAAACTTTTTGAATCACTTTCTATTTTTTGTAAAGTGAGTATTTAAATGAAGAGATTTTATCTTATCATTTTAAAGAGGAAACGAAAAATATGTCATATTTTCTATGTTTTGAGTTATACTTTCACTTTGTATTTTCAGTTGTAATAAAAAAACATGTACATGTACTATGCATGGTGGCCTGATTCCAAAATACAAAATGCAGTTGTCTGTTTTGTTCTTCGAACAAAGCGTTTTAGCAGAGAATAGACAGCTTTGGCAATGCTTTTTTTTTCTTTTAATTTCCTTCTCCTTAGTTTGTAGTTGGTTATTAAATCTGGTGCTTTGCACTTCTTTGTTTCTTTACTTCTTTACTGGTCTGGTCGATCGATCAGTCATGCGCCGTACCATGTAGTAGAATTGGAAGGGCCCGGGAGTACTACTTCTATAACTTTACGTTAGAAGTGTTTGCAATAAAGTACCGTGACTGTTTTTCCCCTGGTCCGATTTGTACTTAAAATTTACGTAACTTGAAGCCAAGTCATAAGTCATTTTTGTCGCAAGTCATTTTGTTGCAAGTCAAGTCAAGTCGCAAGTCATTGGGGAATGTATCAAGTCAAGTCAATTCAAGTCAAAACAGTGACTCGAGTCCAAGTCGCATGACTCAAGTCAACAACTCTGCCTTGAACTCAACCGCATTCAATCTTATGCCATATGACTAAATTTGGGTGGCAACAGGAGGTGCAGATAGTTTAATCATTTTTGTTATACCCTTCATGCTATCCTAATGTAGTGAATCTGCAGGTGCATTCTTCTGTCAAGCCTTATTGGCTTTTACAGCTACACCTTTTTCCATATTAAATCATGTTTGATTTACATTTCTATGTTTTTCTTGTTTTATAAGAATGCCAAATATATTTATTTTTTATACTGTACTGATATTCCATCTTTTCAGATTGTATAATGATGGAAATAAATGAATTAAAATTGAAATTGGTTCATCCATGCATTCTTTTCTTTTTATTGTTATAGGGGGCCACACAACTGAAATCATCCGTCTTCTAGGTAGCATGTCTGACGTCTATTCTCCACGCATCTATGTTTATGCCAATACAGACAAAATGAGTGAGGATAAAATCAAGACATTTGAAGAGAGCAAAGCAGCAAAGGGAGCTAGCAATGAGGTAAGAAGAAATGCATGCATTCAGTTTGACATATGTAATGGGTAAAATTTTAATTTCGGCCAAACACTGAAAATATCCCAACGATTTTAAACCACAAAAATGAAAGAGTAGTAGTAGTAGTAGTAGTAGTATTAATCTCCATATAAAAAGCATAAAAACAAAATATTGCCCACATTCAGCTAAACCAACATGGGAAAGCTGGTCTTCCGTGGGGTCCAGAACAAATACATACATGTAAGTAAAGACAAAACATAACATAAAGTAGAACAAACATAAGAGTGAATCAATAAATGGATTATCAAAAAAGAAAACATCCAACCATAACAAGATAAGTAAAAAAAAAAACACCCAATAAACAAGAAAAGGGGCAACACCTAGCGGGGGAGGGGGGGGGGGCATGGCCGATTCCCCCCTGCCGCCTCTGACCTGTTTGTACATTCTTCATACTATTCTTTATTGAATATAACATTAATGTTTGCATTATTCTCATAATGTATTCTCAATATGAGTTTTTCTTTGTTTTCTCTTTCTTATGCTTTATTGTATTTCTGTGTTGCAAGAACTCTATTTGCATGTCAGCACTGAAAAAGAATGTTTCCTCGTTGTTTGTCACTCTCCCAGTACATCATTGAGAAGATTCCGCGAAGCAGAGAGGTTCGCCAGTCCTACCTCACAAGTGTCATCTCTACTCTTTATGCCACATTATTTGCCTTCTCCATCATCTTTAAACATTCTCCAGATTTGGTGAGTACAGTGAATGCATGGTGGGGCTGTAATTAAATACATGTATTCTGGAATTTAAGTACGTGTAGGATTGTCTTAAAGTGATTACACAGTGGTAAAATTTTTTTTGATATATGATCGAGAATGGAATTTTAAAAATATGATGTTTTTCAATCGAAATCATTGCATTTTGGTTAATTTTCTCATAAAAAGTCAAGAGCTGACCAAAAAATTTGAGTATGAGGTATGACGTCAAAGTGGGTACCTAGCTTCGCGCATTGCAGTTGTGCTGCATGCTAGACTGTACAATATGTATTATACCTTGCACACATTTTGCTAGAAGTGGTAATTATGGTGAAAAGGTACAGTGACTGTGAGTCACAAGTACGTGTAAGTTACATTTTTGAAAATGGATTATTGTGTCATGGCAAGCTTTATTTTGCATCTTCGGGTTCAGCTCTTGCCTTTGCCCCTTTTGCAAATTGTTGAATACACTGTATCTTGAAGAGTGTAATTTGCCAACTTAAACAAAAATAAATTGTGAAAATAAGTCTAAAGAATTTACAAGTAGTTGCTTTGCATATGAGTTCTATTAGTGATTACCGGTAGTGATTACTGGTTCTAGTAGTGATTACCGGTGACTGAAATTTTTGCACATTTTCCAAACAGCTGCTTGTGAATGGCCCTGGAACATGTATACCACTTTGTGCTGCAGCATTTGTCATGCGGGTGAGTATATTTTGACTATGAGAGTCAAAACCCCGAGTACTGAAATAAAAGAATAAAAAGAAGCCAATGCAGTTCATTTTTTTTTTTTTTTTAATGTTCATAAAGTAATTTGGCCCCATTCATTTCCAGTACACGTATGCACATAATATGGGAATTGGGAAGAACCTTTCATAGAACCTTTCACATGGCATGTCTATGCTTCCAGTTATGTTCTGGGTAGTGATTAAAAGGGTGGAAGTAGTAGTGAATAGTCCCCCCAAAAGGCCCTAAATTGATAGGTTTCTTACAGGATCATTTTTTTCTACCATCTAAATAATACAGATAGCAGAGAGCAATTAATACATGTATGAGTACTGTAGTTTTATTTCATTTTTTCCTGATGGCAACTTCCTTGTTGGTAGCATGAGCCCCAATTCCCAACATATAGTTATTTTGTTTTGTTTTTCTGTCTCTTTTATTAGTAGGTTAGTTGCTATGCAGATACAGTAAATATTGTATAATGGATTATTGGATTTACTGGTATGTAATCATTTGCTTCATTTTTTTGTCATATGTTAAGTTTTATTAATAAAAACACTAAAACTAAAACAAAGAAAATCCAAACATACATGTATAGTGGTAATGTGGTATGCTGCTGTGTGTTCATATTATGTATCATAATCGCTGACAATTCTATTTTTATTCAACAGTTTCTTGGTGTGAAGCCTGTTGCTCAAGTCTATGTGGAGAGTATTTGTAGAGTTCAGTATCTGTCTTTATCTGGCCTCATCATGTATTACTTTGCTGATCATCTTATAGTCCAGTGGCCTTCACTCAAGGAAAAGTATCCGAAGGCAGTATATCTTGATAGAGTAGTGTAGTAGTAAGTTAAAGTATACTTGTAATACAAATATAGATGATAATTTGCTGTTCAAGTCTACATATTCAAGAGTCTAATTTAATCATTGAATTAATATTGTTGGTCCTTTAAAATGATTCAGGATTACAATGACCAAAACTCAGTGTTAGCATTGAAAGAAATTCATTTTATATCACCTGATAAGGTAAGGTTTGATTAGGTTCTTGATGTAGAGAAAGCATGTTCAAAGTGAATGGAGTATAAAATGGAGATTTGAAACGTATAGTTTTGCATTTCTCTAATTACCAAACCAAAGCGATGGACATTCTTATTTGCAACTTTACATATTTTTAACCGACTGTGATACGACAGCCTCTCACAAATTCTTTTTTTTCAATGATTAATTAGTAGAAGTACTATTACTGCATGTTGAATCCCCCAAAATGTGTTTGATACACATACCGGGGTACAGTTTTGTCACTTTCAAATTTTTGTCACTCTTACAGGGTATTGATTGAAAGATCATCAGCAAATGTCACTCATGAATATATGGGTGATGCTCGTTATTCTGAAGGTTTGTTATTCCGAAGACAATAATTTAGTATACTTCGAGGTTCATTAATCCGAAAATGAAATAGGGTGCATTGATTTGAACATTTGCTGCATTAATCCCGAGGTTCGTTATTCCGAAGGTTCATTATTCTGAAGGTTCATTTTTCTGAAATTTTAAAAGGGTTTGATGTACCGAAGGTTCTTTATTCCAAAAATGAAATAGGGTTCATTAATCCAAAAATGAAATAAGGTTTGCTAGTCCCAAAATAAATTAGGGTTTGTTAATCCTAAAAAGAAAAAGTTTTTTTTTTTAAATTTCTATTTCATTTTTGGATTAACAAACCCTTATTTATTTTCGAACTGACAAAACCCATTTCATTTTCGGAGAATCGAACCTTCAAAATAATGGACCGTAGAAATAATGAACTTTCAGAATAACGGACAGTAGGAATACCGAACCTGCTGAATAACAACCCTTCGTAGTATACAAACCTTGGGAATAACAAACTTTTGGAATGATGAGCTGTAACCAAATATATGGGGTAGTACGATATGCTTGTTATCTGTGTTCATATTGCTATTGTTTTAATTAGAGTGTACCAATCACCTGAAAATATAATATGTGTACAGCTTAATAAACCACCCCAACCTTACCTGACATTCTAGGGGCTAAATGACGGTTAAGGAGTTTGAAGAAAATAAAGGATAACGTACGACCTTACAGTTAATAGTAATAATAATAATAATAATAATAAATTATTTATATAGGCCTTTTCTTACAGGAGATACAAAGTGCATTAAGAAAAAAATAATACAAAGAGAAAAACAATAACATGGATATCAAACATAAACTATTCATAACATCAAGAGTAACATAAAGAAATTAAATTAACTTGAATAATTACAAGGTATATACCAAAAGGATGGATGGATGCTGACAAGCGGACATTAATGGAAAAGATATGTTTTGAGATTTTTCATGAACGTACTAAGTGAACCTGCATTCTTGATAGAATTGGGTAGATTGTTCCAGGTTTTTGGAGCAGTGGCTACGAATGCCCGCTTGCCAGCATTGGTCCGATATCTTGGGATATGGATTACGGTACTGCTGTTTGACCTTAGATTATAACTAGAGTGTTTCACATGAATAAGATCGGACAGATATGAGGGAGACTTAAATACAAGCTAGGGCGTTTATGGCATTTATGGAATCAAATGGCTGTTCAATTCTTACTCATGCCCTAATTCATACCATGGCATGAGCATACATCGACTAGTCTACCTGTGACCTCATTAGTCGCTGTTATATTAATTGAAAGTATATTTGAACTCGCAATGTATCTTTATAGAAGTAATACAGTGGAAACTCTGTATAAAGAGATATGATATAACAATATTCCTGATATAACAAGGTCATATTTTGGTTCCAACTCTTTATATTCTCATTTTTTAATCCTGATATAACGAGATTCCTGCTATAACAGGAACTAAGGACCTTGTTATACCGAGTTTCCACTGTATTCAAAGCTCATAGTTGGAATATGGTATAGTGACTTGAAATACCAAACATACAGAGCAAATTATCTTTTGTTGATTGATATACTTTGAATCTTCCTTAATTTTCAAGAAATGTGAGTCTAAGAATTATTACCACCATCGAGGGCTATGTATAACTCATGAAGGAACAATTTCATGTGCTGATGTGCTTGTACATGTATTTGTGACATAAAACAGGTGTTGCTTGCACTCTCTTAATGACTCTAAGCTATATGGGTACATAATTTAACAATGGTATGTATTTTTTTTTTTTGTAATTTACCTTTTCAAGTGGTTAAAGTGGTATTGAATTTCACATTTTCATTCTAATTAAAGCTATTTTACACTAACACGATTCACACATGTGATTGTCAAAATTGACATACAATTTATACATGTATATATTCTGCGGGCAGATTTTGCTGATATTTGATAAAATGTATGTGATTACACAAGGACACGACAGTTTTGGCATGTACATTATTTGATGTGCAGAATTTTGTGTTGTGCCGTCAGTGTTGTATGGCCCAGGAGGTATTGCTTGATGAAATGATTGTACAGTGTTTGACCAACCATGTCTCCCTTTGGTTTGTGCAAAAAGTGCTTATTGGTAGTATGTAGTAGGAGTAATAGTAGAAGACAGCTTTATTAGACAACTTGTTCAGCACAAGGCTAGTAAGTGCCAAAAGGCCCATTTCAGGATATCCCTATGGGAAATTACTGTTAGAACTGTATTTTGGTACATTATGAATGAACAGAGGAGACTAGAGAGATAGAGATGTAAAAGAGGGCTGATAGGTTATCCAACATTTGCCTTTTTGTTATTTCCTCAAAGATAATGAGATTGGGAAAGGGTGCCAACTTGCCATCATGCTCTACATTTAGCTTAGGTTTAGGGTTATTATCAAGGGGTTTAACTCACTGAGGAATTCAGCTTTTGCACTAGAGCATGTATCTTAGAATCAGAGGGAGGAATGGGAAGGAGAGAAAGGATAGAGAGAGAGAGAGAGAGAGAAATGAAGGAAGCAAGGAGAGAGGATGACAAGCAGAAGTGGACATAAAGAAAGGACAAAGTAAAAGAAATTTTAAGAACCTGATGAACAGAATAGCTAGAGATTTAGGAAAAAGATACATATAATGACTTGTATAGTGGAACCTCATTATAAAGAACACTGTTATAACAAACTCTCATTATAACAAGGTATTTTGCCGGTCCCACCTTGTATGTTATTGCTTTTTTAGCCCTGATATAACAAGGTTTCGATATAAGGAGGTAATTTCCTTGGTCCGGAGGAGTTTTGTTATAACGAGGTTCGCCTGTATTAGAAGAAAACTTGAACACACATCCACACACACCACTTACATACTTGAACAAATCTGTTATAAGAAGGCTTGTGCTCCACATTTAACATTCTGAACATTGCAATTTATTTGCAAATAACATCAACAAAGTATCACAAGAACCACTGTTTCATTTTATGTTTAGTGATCCATATTTGTAACCATTGTGTTAAGTTCGTTAATTCCATATGAACTACAAACCAATTAACATGTCTATAAAAACATTCCAAGTTTGATGCCTACAATGGTAAATCATCAATAAATTATCTCCACAACGTTAATGATCCACGTACTGACCCACTCATAGAAATAATACATGTATCACTGCATAAAGACTTATCTTAATAAATTTCTAAGAACTAAAAACCCCTATGCAGGTGTATAAGAAATTTCAATCATTTGTGGACAAAAGGAACTGCTCTGCTTCTTACACCCATACAAAAAGGGTAAATTTTAAAGCTAAATTCTAAAACGGACCTCAAGAAAGTCTAAAAAACAATGGGTCAATTTGTTCTCAGAAATGCCAATAATCTGCATGACACAAAAGGGTTGGGCATGACACAATTTACATTGTACATTACCATCTTACACTTTCAAAGTAATTCAATTCAACAAACCCTTTTGGTCTTGCATACATTTTCTGCAGATATCAGAAAATAGGAACCAACCCCCCCAACCCCCCCCCCCCCGAAATGAGTGGCACTTCCTAAACACTCCACAAGAACAACCAACCAAACAAATGAAATAACCCTCCTTATTAAATCAACTATGGTTAACAATCCCTGAATATATACTGAGTCTCTTCAATCTACATTAATGTAATCACAACATTCTAAAGAGGTTATCATTCAAAAGTTCAAAACTACAATCCAGCTCACATGCTCCCAACACTGATTTTTCAATGCAAATGGCTTAAGTGAGGGCTTGTGATAAATACATAACATAATGAATAAATGCCCACCATGTGACCTGTGATGACCAAAATACAAGTCTACCTAAACTGAATATCCTTCCATCTGAGGGAAATGATAAAACATATCTCTTTACATCAATTATCTTTGTAAATAGTGATCATAATGACTGGACTTCTTGCCCGTACAGGTGATATCAAACAAGTACACATGGTTGTACATGGCGGAAGGGGGAGTAGCAGTTACCCTCCATCCCTAACAATACAAAACAAAAAAGAAATTCAAGCCTTCCTTCTTTTATTGAAAATACTGTAAAAAAAAATCCACCCAAAGTGTGTGGCAAATCCTTCAATTTCAATTTTAAATCTGCAAACGCACCCTCGTGATGAGTCTAGTTGCTTCACTCCCTCACTTGCCTGTTTCCTTGAACATTTTATGTATTCTAGCCCCCCCCCCCCAAAAAAATCCTGCGTACTGCCTTGCATGTACATTGTATATAAAAAATTATGTCAAATATTTCTTTTAACTCTAACCTCTCCTCTACATATCATTTCTAAGAAAGGGGGGGGGGGGGGGAGATTCCCTAAGACCAAATAGTTTGATAGGGGGGTAACGTTAAGTATTGTTGAGGTAACACGGTTTGAACTTTCACATAAAAAATCAACAGAATACATGCTTTACTCCCTGGATAGGCATTTCTCCTTTTCTTACATGACACAAAACACACAATTACATTATAAATAATTTTTTTCATATTAAGATCATTCTTATGTGTCAGTACATGAAAATGCCCATTTACCAGGTATGACATCACTGTAAAATCAAAAGGGAATATCATTTGCTTTTAAAGAAGCAGCAAAATCAACAAAATCATTGTTGATTGCTAAAACTGAATAAATAAGAGACCCACATCCTGTTTCACATTTATATTTAGTAATGATTTTCTCTCCACTACACTAATGGTGGAAAAAACAAGGTCACCAGTACAAGTAACACCTAAATTCTTGTGTACCTTATGCCATATGTATTTCCTGGACATATTCAATATGAGTTGCATGCACTACCCCACCAACTCAAGGTTGGGCAAAGTTCATTCCCTTGTATCAATGAACAATCCAGTGTTACCTGGCAAGCAGAGAAGAGAACCTATTGTTCCCTTGATTCGGTTCAAAGTGCATGACCTTTAGCATGGCTTCATGTTAGCATAAATGTACATTATCAGTAGGTAGCAACTTCCTATAACAGAAGTATGCTTTTGAGTGTAATTCCGCTCCCACTGGTAATGTGTATAAAGAACAGATATACAAACATTATACAAAGCTCTGTACTTTACCAGACTTGGCTACTAAACTGTAACAAAAACCTTATCACAGGTAAGCTTATTTGAGTTTCAAATAAAAATTGGTAATATCTGTGCGGGTAAAATTAGCTTTGGACTATAAAGCAAGACACAATTAAGGATTTTTTATATCCACTGACAGCAAAAATTCCATATATTCCAGTTCTTTTCCATTAAAAAAGAAAAAACCCTGCACACTAGATGAAAATATAACAGTTCTGCAGCATTTAAGATTGACACAACAGAAATATATAGTTCAGAAATATCACTACATGTACATAAAACTCCTGATGTACATAAATTTGCTTGAAAGCAGTAAAGACCTTATAAACAAAAACAAAAAACAAAAACAAACAAAACCCCCCCTAAAAACAACAAAAATGTAAATATCCCAACCATAGAAATAAAAAGTAGTCTCCTAGGAGTTGTAGTTGAAAACTGGTAAGATAGATGGACTTGTTTTAAATGTTTGATTTGTATACCTGCACAAGAATCCCACTTTATTAGAGTAACAATACATGAATTTCAATACATGAATTTTCATCAACAGATGCAAGATTCATATCAGAGTACTAGTTAACTAATAAAAACTGAACCAATGCAATAACTCCAAGCATGATTTCATTTGGTATGAAATATACAAATAAATTTTCATTTTTTTTTCAACAAGAACAATTAGAATTATTAGAAAAATCATTGTTGATCAAAATAAATCTGAAACATATTGCACATGTTGATTTGAGATTGTAGATAAAACTTGTTTATCAGTATTACAGTTGAGAACAGGAATATACTAAAGAACAGAATATCATCAACACAATCACAGTGAAATACAACAGTACAAAAATATATCAAGTCAAGACTATGCAAGATTGCAGCTGACTAAATACAAATAATATCATGAAGATAAATTAGGTGAGAAATAAATGAAACTATTCCAGAACAAGAAGGACAGAAACTGATGACGGGAATGGAAGAATTCCAATACAAGTAGTACACCAAGTGATCTTTCCCAAACCACTGAAGTGAACATGTCTTTAGTATTTGCACTTCTGAATACAGGAATTAAACATCTTCTGCTTTACTTAAATTATACATGAAATTATGTACATACATGAAACACTCAACATGAATTCAAATTTCCCATAGCCGTATTTACAATGCATGCATACAGCTGGCATAAAACAGTAACAACATGCATATATCGATTTTACAGATACACTTTCCACCACTACTGCAGATAAATGGGATACTATATTCGCACTGAGAAACTAAGTATTTTCTGATTTTCACAAATGAACAGTGACACTGATGTGAAGTACAAGGTCTGAAGAACATGAACAAGAAATCCATTAACTGTCAATATCTCTTCCTGTGCTATTGGTATATAATATGTCCTCAAATAAAGTATGGTGGCATCACTGCGACAATATCATACCTATATGTTGCAAATCTGACTACTTCTAGAGCTTAAACTGCAAATAATTTATAGCAAGATGATTTTTCCAGCCAGTTTCAGCAATGTGCATGTTAATCCTACTATGACTACGGATACAAGCAGTAAAAATTGAATGTAAAAGAACTGGAGAATGTTGAGGAACTTTCCCAATGTCATAACCTAAATGCCTTTGCTATCATCTCCATCACAACAGGCTGTTCTGTTCATTTCAGAAGTCTGTTTTAAATTGTACCATACTTAAATGTACCTTTAATAAATGCTGTTCATCTTTATAAAAGCTAATCAACATAATCCTGTAATCTGAGTAGCAAGTAGCAACAGCAAAGGATGGACAGTCATTCTGCTTTTCTTACTGAAATGGTCTTGTATATTGTCTCTAAAAAAATATAAGGGGGGGGGGGGGGGGGGAAGTGGGCACCAAAACACTCTCACAGAAAGTACAATGTACATGATGATAGGTATAAACAGTATATGCCTAAACTGGAAACTTGGAAGTCAGTCAAAGGCAATCAATCTTGAGATCTTGCTGTGAAGTAAAATATCTTCTCATAAATCTGAACCAAAGTCTAACTGAATCTTCCATGCTACAAAAATGTATGCTAAATATTTTGGTATCACAGTGGAGAATAAGCAAAAAGAGATCATTAAGAGCTATGTGATAATCCAATACAATTGAATGCATCTAGTTTTATTAATTTCTGCACTTATCAAGGGATGTGAATTTCCATAGTGTTTCTTGTATGTTTTCTTGTTTAAACAGCCACTCAACTCATGGTAAACAAGAATGATGCTAAGTAATTTCTTATGAAACACAATGCGATTTCCAGAATTAAGTTTAAATGTACAATCTTAAATCTATTCCTTCTTCTAGCTGCAAGCCATATGTGAACTATACCATGTGGTATTTGGTCTCCTTCTGTTAACCTCTGCAGCTCCACTGACCTTTGTTGACCTCACAGGGTCAGGTCACTCCAGAATTTCAGTAAAAACCCACCACCCTATGCACTCTATACAACAATATATTGCATTTGCTGAGATGGATACCAACTACAGATTTCCATCAATCACAAAGAGTCTAACTGCTTTAAATCTGCTGCTGTGTCATGCAAGTAAATCCTTAGACTACATTACGGTGTAACAGACTGCCAATGCAACTCCACTGCAGTACTTATTACATGCAAATCAACATTTACACTGTACATCCTTTGACAAAGTAGGGTATGATAGCATATTTTCACATAAAGGATTTCATGGCTCCCATAACATTTGTACAACTCTTGTGTTTGGTTTGAACAGATCATGGTATGTAGACAATGAAAGCAGATCATCCATTGTATACATGTGGTTACAATACAATGCACCATACAAAACTTGTAAAACAGATAAAGCTGCAAAGCTACATCAAACCCTCCAAACCCTAAAATAAAGAAAAAATAGACTTTAACAGTGATTCCATATAAAAAGATTATAAATTATTAACCGCATCAACATCTAACAAACATAATTGAAAAAAGTAGTTTTCACCTACTGATTGCACAAAATCAAGTCCACTGTAATAAAAAAATCCGAATTGTAATTTTTTTCTTGCACAGCATTATATGTTCAGATGTACACTGTATCATCAACTCCAAATATATTTAGAATAAAATACTTGCAGCTTGCAAGCTTAGTTCACAAAAGAGAACTTCCTCTGCATATCGGTATGCATGATTGCTCAATTACTAGTAGAAAGTAGAAACAGTATACAACTAAGTATCACAGCTCAGAATACAATAATTCATGTGCATGTAGTAGTCACATGGCCAGTGTGTGATGACTTTTTTTTCCAGTGCGGATATCTTCCAATAAACCAAGGGAAAATGGATTTTAGACTGAACAAAGCCATCTTTAAAACTGTGAAACAACTAATAGAAGAGCCGACCCTACAATAGTCACTTGTATGCAGAGGTATGCAGCGCATCTCTCTATGAAGGAACAAGTGTTGTACATGTATTATAGCAAAGTCACCCATTCACAATAGACAATTAAAAGTCCTTCTGTTACCCTTTTGTGGCAATACAACAGGTTTAAGTATTATTCTACAACATGATCATAAAACCACCTTTTGGGCAACATGCAGCACTGGACATGGGATTCGAAATGGCCAGGTTTAATGGAGACATAGAAGTAAGTGATATTAAAGGCATTGGCTAACTTTGTGAGCAGCCGATTTGAAAAATTCTCAAATTAAGATGAAACATGTGTACGAGTACTTGTATTTGTACTAAAAAACCCTGAAGCCAACCATAATTTCGAATGAAAAACTGTTGGTAAGACACACACTATTTTACAAGTTTTGATCTCAGAGACAATAAATAAGAGGACCGTTTTGCTCGAGTTATAAAATATCTGCCACCCTCCGCGTAATACGCCAATACACACAGTACGGTCCGGTGAGCCATGCGCCCATGCACACTCCTTACGTCTAGTCTGTGCAACCGACCCTTGTATATTTTTCAAACATTGGTTCACATTTCTAACATCTAAAAATGCTTCCTGTGGATATTATACTTTGAAACTTCAGACTGGTATTTTTAGATTATTACCCTTATGTTTATCCCAATTTCAAGTAGCAAAATGATTTTTTTTAGTAAAAATCATAACACTGTTTATAACCAATGCCTTTAAATGCACTTCAATGCTTCACATCACAATAATCAAAGCTACAAATAAACCAACAGTATGTTGGCTCATTTCATGTGTAGAGACCAAGTTCACAAATAATAGGATTACTGACTTGACTGTATTTGAATTGGGTTAATAATTCACTAATCAGAACAGGCTATTACACAGTACACCCTGGCAACTTTTACAACCACATCTCTTTATACAGAAAATACTTTTCGGATATGTGAAGAGTGCAAGTTTTCATATATATTTGCAGTGCTTTTTCATGCATGTAGTTGTGTAATTTTTAATGAAAAGAAAATCACACGGCAGGATGATCCAGAAGTACTTTTTTTTCAATATGCTTATTTAGAAAATTATAAGAACAGTTCAAGATTCAAATGATAACAAATAACATGAGTGGAAACTTGTTTACCAATACCAACCAGGTTACATGTGCCACCTATGAACTGAATAATCATCTCAAATGTCATTCCTTTTTTGTTCAAATAAATGTGTAATGTTACTACTTGAATGACCCATTGCAGTATTAACTAGATGAATCTTCGACCACGCGTGGTCGAACTTTATGCCTCCGCCATTACCAGATAAGAAATAAATGGCACTTCATGTTGCTTTATTTTCATTTATACAATGACATCTTTGACCTTGACCTTTGACCTTGTGACCCCAAATCTAATGAGAGTATTGCCCTTTCCATATGCATACATGAGCCAAGTTTGTTCAACCGTCAAATGGTTACTGAGTTATCACAAGAACGAACCATTTCTATGTACATAATGACCTCTGTGACCTTTGACCTTTGACCTTGAGACCCCAAAATCTAATCAGATCATTGTCCCTTCCATATGCATACCTGTGTCACGTTTGAGGTTGATCGGTCAAATGGTTGTTGAGTTATGGTGAAAATGATCCATTTCTATGTACATAATGACCTCTATGACCTTGGACCTTTGACCTTGTGACCCCAAAATCTAATCAGATCATTGTCCCTTCCATGTGCATACATGAGCCAAGTTTGAAGCCAATCTGTCAAATGGTTCTTAAGTTATCGCGAGAACGAGCCATTTTTAAGTGTATTATTACCTCTATGACCTTGACCTTTGACCTTGAGACTCCAAAATCTAATCAGATAATTGTCCCTCCCATATGCATACCTGTGCCAAGTTTGAGGTTGATCGGTCAAATGGTTGTTGAGTTATGCTGAAAACGAACCATTTCTATGTACATAATGACCTCTATGACCTTTGACCTTTGACCTTGTGACCCCAAAATCTAATCAGATCATTGTCCCTTCCATGTGCATACATGAGCCAAGTTTGAAGCCAATCTGTCAAATGGTTCTTAAGTTATCGCGAGAACGAGCCATTTTTATGTGTATTATTAGCTCTACGACCTTGACCTTTGACCTTGAGACTCCAAAATCTAATCAGATCATTGTCCCTCCCATATGCATACACGAGCCAAGTTTGAAGTTGATCCGTCAAACGGTTCTTAAGTTATCGCGAGAACGAAAACGGGACGGACGGACGGACGGACGGACGGACGGACGGACGGACGGACGACCCGAAAACATAATGCCTCCGGCAACCACCTACGGTGGGCGGAGGCATAATAAAATAATACAAAATCTAACTGCATGTCAAAATCAAAATTTTGAATGGCCATCATTGTTTCTAAGCACAATATTGCTTGTAATGAGAGTAGAATCGGCAAACATGTCTTTGATTGCTGATTCACTTGTCCACTCTGATTTATCAGAGGGGTGAAGTTGGACATTTTTGTTCTAGTTCCAGTTTCTGTGTTAGAGAAAATATTCAAGGGGTTAAGTTATTTGGCATGCTGCTACAAGTATCGCAGAATTTATTTTCTATCACTGCAATATGACCTTGTGTTTTTTGCACATTTTTTTGAGAGGTTACAGTGGATACTTAACTTTTTCATAATAAACATTCTCACTTTTGTTGTAAATTACATGTCATTTACATCTTTTCAAACAGATTTTTATTGGTGTTTAGCTTAGACCAAGCTTCTTCTTCATGTGATACATGACAGCCTTGAGCTTTCTATCAACGAACTTGGAACACTTTGAACATCTCTTTTCTCTTGAGCGCCTTAATCCAGACACAAGGAGCTCACACTGGCTGGAGCGTATTGTAGCTGTTCCGAAGCTGTCTTCAAGTAGGGCAGCAGCCTGCCATCGAGTAGTTGAGGCCAGCTTGTTGCGATACATGTGGACAAGATCACCCCGCGTTGTGCCCTCACAGACAGAGCACCCATTGGATATGGCCTGCAGGACACCTTGAAGAGCTGCTTTGGTGTGGATGCGTTTGCCAAACCTTCGAAAAATCCAGTGATTGGCAGGGACTTCCAGGTGATGGCAGTGGATCTTAACCTCATGGATTGTGTTCCACAGGTTAACAGAGACAGACATATTGATCCTTGGGTTTTCATCAGGGCTGACGAGTATAAAACGCAGCCAGTTTCCTGACATAGACTTCACCCAAGGTTCAGGAGGTGCCAAGGAGGTCAGGTCTTCTGTGACAGTAGAACTTCCTCTTTTCTTGGTGACTGTGGAAGCCATGTTCTGCATGATATTTGAAAATGAAACATCTCTTGATGTCCCAGATGTAGAAGGGGTTCTAGAGGGTGCCTCGAGTTCAGAGTGCTCCTGAGTCAGTGAACTTTGTTGCAATAGAAGGTTCTTCAGGTTTGCAGAACTTGGAACATTGGAGAGCAACTCTGAATGGAAAGAAGGAGATCCTTCTCTTCCATCAATCTGCTGTCTGTCATGCACAGAAAGATCTGTTTGATGACGAGTTGAGTACCCTGCAGAAGTTTGTCTAGAATGTTGCTCAAGTGACCCCTGGAATGCCGGATCTTGACCACCAGCTTGGCATTTCAGGGCTAGTTTCTGAAGGATATCTGTGAATGACATTGTATCAGTCTCTGCACTTCTCCTTTGGGCAGGTGAGGTTGTACTGTGACTGCTACTCTCAGTTTGCCTTGGAGTGCTTGGTTTATGACTGGCATGAACACTTCTCATTTCACCACGCTTCTGATGAAGATCATCTTTCCTCTTATGAGGCCATCCTTGTTTGATTTTTAGTCCATATCTTGGGCCTTTTTTCCACCTGTGCTTCAAAAAATTTGAATGCCTTGCACGGGGAGGTAAACAATTCACCACTTTACTTGGAGAGCGAGAGGGGACATCTGGAATACTGGTTTGATCTACATCATCAGATGATAAACTTGGTGATGAAGACAGACTTGGGGCCTCTGCATATGATACTTTCTTTTGTGTTCTTGTTCCTTTTCCATCTGAGAATTCTAATTCTCTGGGATCAGCTGATTGTGATGGGCTGCTGTGCAGTCTGGAAATGCAAAGGGGGACCTTTCTCTTGTCATTTGGATCTTTTGTAGTGCCAGTTTGTTCCTTTTGCAGCAATGAAGTAAGTGAGACAGAGGAAAGACGATCTTTGGCTGATTCATAGTCCTGGATAGTTTTTGCCTGAGGTTCTTCATCACTCAGAACTGGCTCTTGTTTGATTGATATCTGCTTCAAGTGGGATGCCTCCTTTTCTTCATTTGCTGTATCCTTTTCCAGCATCGAAGATGTAATGTTGTGCAGGAGATCTGCAAAGGACCCAGTATTTTTGTTTCTCCAGTGGGATGAATTCTCAGTACTCAATAAATGTGAAACTAATCCAGCCTGGTTTGGTAGTGGTTGTTTACTATTAGATGGTTCACATGGTTCACTATTTTGAGGAGTGACTTGTGTCTCAGTTGATGGTGTAGAACTACTGGATTGTGAAGGGGAATGATGGAGGGACTGTCGCGATCCGATTCGCATGAGAAGCCTTTCTCTCAAAGTGGAATTCACATCCTTTCCTGACAAGTCCCATTCACTACCTGAAGGCTCATGTACAGGTTCGTGCTTCATTTCCATATGAAGATGACCACTTTCTGGATCATCATCTTCTTCAAGGCTTGCGGCACCACTTAGCAAATACTGACTTTGCTCCTCTGTAGATCCTTGACTGTAGTTGGATTCAACAGTGGGTTCCATTTCTTGAGGTTCTGTCTTAATGTTTTGTACATGATGTAGAGTACCATCTGATTGATTCTGATGTCTGTGACTAGAGCACCCTTCCTCTTCAGTATCAAGAGGAGGCAGAACATTTCTAATGTGACTCCACTGATGGCCATTAGGATGCAATTCATCTTCAGGTTCACATCTACCACCTTTGGCTTGCAACTTTGCAGATGAAAAATCTTCCCCACCTCTCCTTCTTTCTACCCTGGTTAACGGAGCTTTAGCTTGAGCTGGAATGTCCATGTTGAATTGCATGACTTTGTCCAACTGTGTGTTGTGAGCAGACTGAGAAAAGCGTGTTTGGGAGTTGGATTCATCTTGATGAGGAGAAGATGCAGTTTCCAGAACTCTTCTCGATATTGTATCATGTAAAACATCGAGGAGAGACTTGGTACCTTTCTGGCTATGTTCTTGCATTGATGGACTTGATCTGTGTTGTTCATCACTTCTAAGCTGATGCCTTTTCTCATGAAGAGATAGCTGGTTTCCCCTGTCCACTACAGATGCAAAGCTATGTAAAAGGCCTGCAAAGGATTGCTGGTCTTTCCCTACAGAGGTGGAGCTACTCTCCATGAAGGAGCTACTACTGGTTGAGCTTATTCTATTTACAGGTTGCTGTTTTAAAGTTAATAAGGACTTCAATGATGACTGTGGAAATGTAGTATCTTTCGTGCTTGTTGGAGAGTCATTAACACAAGACACAAAGTTTTGCAACATTCCTGAGAAAGACATATCTTGTCTGGTGTTACAAACAGGTGGATCTGAAGCACGCTGGCTCTGTTTACAGACATCTGACTGCACTTTGTGTTGTATGCTTGGAGGAGTGGATGGGTTTGACTTTGTGGCATCCCAAATAGGTTTAGGAACAGCAGAAGATTCACTATAAGAAGACTGGTGTTCATTATTTTCGACTCGACTGTTCACCTGAGATGCAAATGTATGTAACAGACTGGAGAATGTTGTCTGTGGTCCATCGTGACTGCCTTCAAACTTGCCTGAATCTTGAGGAACACTGCCCTCTCCCTTGATTCTCTTAGAGTTACTCCCTTTCATGAGGGAGACATCTCTAATTGAAGTCACTTGTCTTTGGATTTTCCGAGGTGAGGAATATGGAGAAAAATCATCATTTTGTAGGTACTCTGCTGGCTCAGTGTCCATGAAGCTGTCTGCACTCTCATAAGAGTGTTTCTCAGAAGAGACAGGTGACAGATAAGAAGAGGTCTGGGGCAACTCATCCGTCATAATGAAATCTTGATTGAACTTCACAGGACGACTCCTCTTTCTTCTGGATGATAGTTTCGGGGACATCCTGACTTCTTCCCCTGTATCCAGGCTCTTTGGACTGTCCATGGCTGTTAGACTTCTGATCAAATAGTATCTGCAATGAAAAAGAAAAAAATAAAGTTTTTTTTATAGGTTATTTTTTTAATAGGTTAGGCTATTCACAAATCTTGTCCTCCATCTCTTAGCAAGTGATTTTAAGTTATTGATTCTATTCTATGCAATTACTTCATGTATGTACATGTACATGTTGATGGTGTCAAAAGTGTTTTTAAAATCTACACATGGTGGCCCCGCCATGTGTAAAAGCCCTGGTGAGAACCATGGACTATCAGTTTAATGTACATGTATCACTGCACATTTACATTGTATCTAGCAAATTTCCTAAGTCAAACCCTACCATTAACTATTCTTATAAAAATATTGATATTTTGCAATTTTACTTCACGATTAGTTATTTCGATACACCTACACTAGATACATTTACGTTTACATGACCATCCTAGCAAACTCTGAGAGTAGACTGCAGGTGCTACTGGGTGTGTGAATTTTGTTGTGATGGGCTGATTTTGTACCCCTGTGATGTTGTGTGTCTTTGTTTAGTCTGCCCTTGGCAGGGTAAATGGCAGCCATGAATAGTTGTATCTAGTCAAATCGTAGGTGGCTCTTTTCGATCTTATTCACCTTCAAGAAATATGAATCGGCAACGAAACTGAGGTGAAACTAGTAACTTGAAAAATCAATTCTTTACCTTTGTCAATGAAATGATATTGGCCGGTTCTTCTTCAAGAAATACAAACTACGGACGGGATGGAAGTGAAACGATAGACTTGAAAATTAATGCTTTACTTTTTGATGATGATAATAGTTACGGCGGGCCGACCAAAGAAATATAAAAAGCTAAAGGGAAGAAGCTGAAACGAATCAACGATTGACTCGTCAGTCATTTCCTGAAATGGTGTGTCATATATAGTTTGTCAAAGATGTGTGTCATGCATTGTTCTCAGCACAACATAACACCCATGGTTCCAATACCATGTGTGCAGGATTTCAGACAAAGTAGAACCAAGTGTGAAATTGCCCCGACATGCATGGAGACAAGGGTTAAAAAAAAAACTAAGTATACATTCCTAACAGTAATAACAAATGCCAGAGATTTTTTTTCACTTTTTAGCAATACATATATATTTCAGCTAAGCCTGTGAAGTGTCCAGGGACAGACCAGTGCACTCCCCATTAAATAGCTACAGTGTACTCTTAAACTCAGTTGGTAATAGGTCGAAGGCTGAAAGAAGCTGTAAAATTTCCACTTTCCCGCTCTCCCATATCTTGTATTTGTATATACTGATCTAGGGCTTCAGAGCTCCTAGTGGTGCAAGTATCTCCCCTGTAAGTCTCCGCTTTGGGTCACGCTCCCATGCCGCACGGGAGGGGCAATCCCCCCCCCCCCCCATCCCCATCCTCAGGAGTGGCTGCAAATGTCCTTGACATGTGTGGATTTTTTTCTGGCGAGAACCATGGTGTCATGTCATAATGGTGTGTCACTTTTTTCTGACGAGGGGTGCGTCATGGTATCAAAATGTACGACGCACCATCCGCGGGGGTTGAGAGGTGCGTCTTACAAATAAATGACAGCTGCATTATTAGACTTGCACACCTCTGGTGATGGAGTTACCATGCGTCTTACAAATAAATGACAGCTGCATTATTAGACTTGCACACCTCTGGTGATGGAGTTACCATTTTCTTCAGTGTTTTGCCCCTCAGAAAACAGTATTGATTCAGTATGGATCATGATCTAAGTGCTAGATCTACAATGTATGTAGCATGCCAGTAACCTCAGTCTCAGCCCAGACATAGACTTCAAGGTTGCGTTTCACGAAACCGTCATAAGTCTAAGTTCATGGACATCCCATTGAAACACGTGTTAATTCTACAACACGCGTTTCAATGGAATGTCCAAGAAGTTAGACTTATGACGGTTTCGTGAAAGGCAGTGTATACAGCCACACGCGTGTGTCTTTACCTTACGGCCACACGCGTGTGGTTGTATCCACAGCATCGACATGAGGATACAGCCACACTCAACTGAATTCCCACTTATACTCTGCGCCCCTACAGCTATCGCTAGTGTGTATGTATGCACTGCACAAGCGATGTGTAAATTCATGCGACAGTGTGTTGCCAAACCCCAAAACTTGGATCGTCACGAAGGTTTTATCTCTTGAAATTCACTGAAATACAAACAATATTGTAATATATTGTCACCTGCTTGCTGACCAGGTGAGAATGAAGTGAAAATATTGTTTGTATAATAAGTGAAATCGAGAGATAAAACCTTCGTGACGATCCAAGTTTTGCAAGTCGCAACACATACCATCGCATGAATACACATCGCTTGTGCAGTGCATACATACACACTAGCGATAGCTGTAGCGGCGCAGAGTATAAGTGGGAATTCAATTGAGTGTGGCTGTATCCTCATATCGATGCGGTGGATACAACCACACGCGTGTGGTCGTAAGGTAAAGACACACGCGTGTGGCTGTATAGTGTATACACTGCCTTCGTGAAACGCAGCCAAGGGCTTACATGTATCTTGAAAGGGTAGGGTACAGACTGACAGAGCAGAGCGGAAGGGAACATAGCACTAGGCTCAATGCACCCTTTGACACAAGTCCCCCTGCTTGTCCAGAAGCGTTGTTATTTAAATAATTTAGGCATGCCTATTATTTAACAAACATTCCAGACCTAACGTTTCTATACCCTTTTGTAATAAGCTTAGAATAATTAAACCTAACTGTTAGGGGTCTAATGTTATAAATATTTTTACGTTATTATTCAACAAACATTTTTGTGATAATTTCTACATCAATTATAATGACTGATACTTGATAGTTCATCTCTTTATTTACATACATTCAAAGATAATTAGGGTCTATATAAAAAATATTGATCAAATAATAATGTACAAAACATAATGTTAGATGTAGCCGGCCGTGTCCCGGCTAGCTTCCCTCATTTATTCTTCATCCAATTCACCTAAAAGCCTGGGAGACAGAAACATCATGATTCACAGGTAATTTTCTGTTTTATTTCATTTTATTAGGTGGTCTAAGACTAGAGACCAGTGCAAACTGCACTACCAGTGCCGTGGTGTCAGTGCAGTGACCTGGCGCTAGATCTATGCTATGCCTATAGGCCTAGTATCATGCCTATGAAGTAAGTGACTAGATGTCATTGCCTTCGTCATGTTCGCAGGCAGCAGGCTTCGAGTAGATCTAGACAACTCAAGAACAGATCACAGTTTTCCTCACCTTCAATAACAAACTCTGACATTTCCCGGGATCATAAATTCTACATCTGATCATCTACCGGCGGTAAAATGTACATCTAAATCGTAGTTTGGCCCTTTTTCAGTCTCATCAGGCTCACGTACGTTATGCGAGTGTATGGCATATGCATATGAAGGGCTAGGTCACAGATTCGTCATGATATGACCCCAAACAAACGACCTTTGATCGGAACCGGTCGTCGGTTTGCGCGCGTATCATATGCTATATGACGCTAGCTAGCTGCACAACAAAGAGCATGCATGCATGGGAGGTCATGTCACCCCATCACCTTTGTCGCTCTCTTTCCTTCTCTTTCCTCTTTTTTTCATTTTTTCTCCTCTTTTCTTTCTCTCTTTCGGAGATCCCGCGAAAACCCTATCCCTCTTTCACCTTTTCTCTCTCTTTCAGTTTAGCCGTTTTGAACGTGACTGTTTGTCTCCCATGATCTTGTTATCCTCCATTACAAAGTCTAGGACCTTGCAGTAAAACAACGATTATGTTGAAACGAGGGTGATCTTAATTTGTCTGTAGCTTGTTGGATGATTAAATATTATTATTATAACGGTTAAGTCACAAAATTATTCGGGAAAATATTTGTTTATACATGATTTATAAATGAAGACATAGTGACAGATCTGCAGAGTGATACTAAATCTACATTTCAAAGGTCTCAAGTCATGAAACACTGCTCACTTGGTAATGGTTTGAGCTCATGAATGAATGTGACGAATTCGGCGAATCGCACACTCTTCTTATTCTTAATTCTGTATTCTCTATTAATTATGATCAATTTAGACGGGTAGCCCATGTATTTCAAACAGGCTAAATCTTATAGAATGTTAACAATAATGATGATAATTATGATGAAAATAAAAAATAATTACAATGATAAATGATAATATGATGATGATCTTGATGATGATGATGATGCTATGATGATGATGATGATGATGATGATAATAATAATAATAATAATACTAGTAGTAATAATAATAATAATAATAATAATAATAATACTGACAATAATAATAATAGTATAATTTAATAAACTATCTGCGACTACAAGGGGAAGTCGTCTAAAAAACAGCAGGTTAACAAGTTAAGGGAGATATTTATGAAGACATTTTTAATAATCTTCATTATAATCACGAAAGGATTAAGTCGATGAATTCATGCTTGTACTTATGCAATTCCTATGTTATAAATAGCATCGGCTACGGTTATGATGTAGGTCCGGGATGAAGGGTAAGATTAAGCCTGTGTTTAATACATGCAAAACAAAAAGTAAGTTCCCCCTAAAACATATCCCTGTATTTTTTTCGATCAGGAACCTTTCATGAAATCTGAATACAGAATCAGGTAGCTAAACTTCTCAGCTACATTATTTCCTGCAAAATTTAGGGCAAACCCCTCTGTCACGCTTCAGTGAACACGACAAATATGTAAAATCGTCATTTTTTGAAGTTCACAAGCCTCGTGTCATGACTTTGATGCAATGATATCGGATCATATTTTAAGTTTTGCGTTTGAAGGCATGCAACATAAATTGTATTCGTTAACAAACATGCCAAATGAGTTGGCACCAAATTTCATGCCTGGGTGAACAAGAAGTAAAAATGGCAAAAACTGCAGTTTTGACATCTTTTGTGCGGTGAAATTGATCAAATGCAGAAGAATTCATGTTTTGGAAGGGGGGGGGGGGTGTTTGTAACTTTTGCAATTGATACCTATCAATTCACGGTTGAATGAACACAATAAAAAACAAAATATCACCATGTTGAAATTATTGCCTTCTTTTTGTGCACTAAAAATCTTATAACATTTTTAGCATGTTTCTATGACCAGTGTACATGCATCAATGATCTCATTTAATTGAAAGCTCCTTGGCCTCCGCAGATGGCGTCGTCTTCAGCCAGAATCCTCAGACCGGCGGTGTGGTTACAGCTGATGGCAAGCTAGGTGACTGGACGAGAGCGAGCCCCAATGATGAGCGGGGAGCGGGTGGCAGTTGGACTCGCCTCTCGTCCCGACGATGGATTACCTTCAGAAAAACGTATACTGCCTAAACGCTGAGCTATAATCTTTCATGGCTTAAAGTAGTTCTCCCCGAATCCCTAAATACAAACTCTATTTATACCCTTTTCTTACTAAGAACTTTCTATTGCAAATATGTAAGAACGGATGACTTTACAAAGCAGAATATTCCTATTTCTAAAAGACACTTTCCTGGTTTCCGTACATGAAAAAGAGAATATCTGTAAAACGAATAAATTATGATCCTATCAGAACTCCAAACAATGCTGTTTAGCCAGGGGAATGTAATGCAATTTCTAACACTTGAATTGAATGGCTTGAACACGTTTTAACTTAAAATAACATCAACCTAACTGGAGTACTTAACTGTATTTCATTGACCTAGACAAGTCGCTACCCTATGATTTTCTCTTATCTTGTCTGGCTAAAATAAAGGGGAAATAAATTTCTTTCCTGCCATGAAAAAATAACACTTCTTGCATTAAGTGGTTAATTTTGGCTCCCTCGCGTCACTCGCTCACAAAATTAAAATGGACAAGGTTCATGATCGAGAAAGAAGCGCCATTTCTTTCCAAATTAAAAAAAAAAACAAACGCTTTGCGGCCGCTAAATATTCCATTACCTAGATGAAATTGCTCGTTGTCTCCTTCCATATCGGTCATCCTAAGACCCGTGTACCAATGAGGTAACAATGCTAGGGTACTGAGAGTGAAAATTCAGGGGGGGGGGGGGGGGGAGAGTAAAACAGTGGCCATCAAAAGGGGCATGAATGATAATTATAATAATGATAAAAATGATTAAAATGATTATAGTGATTCATCCATTCCCTTCTGAAATAATCCCAAGATATATTTTTAGATGCATAACAAAGAATGAAGAAAAACAAACATACAAACATGACTGACAAAAGACTGTGCAAACCTGACATGGCGTTATGTCCAGCGTTAACATCAATCAAACTACACTCTAGCACTATCTCAAACTAAAATGAACGTTATCGCTCCCTCATCAAATCTCTAAAAATTGGTAACGGGATATCTTTTTATTTTAATTTAATCTTAATGTCAACTTCGATTATATTTCATATTTTTTTTAGTAGTAATGTACATGCACAGGCCGACTCATGCACTGACAGTCTCAAAATCACCAAACTCAAGTCTTTGCCCCTGATTAATATAAACATTATTATAAGAATATTCTTACACACATCCAACTTGAGTTATCTACATCATTAAATGCCGATTTTCAAAGAGGTCCATACACATATAAAATTATCTTGCGGACTGAAGACAAAAGACTCAAGTTCTGCTCGAAATTGGATTATAACGTCTTTACTTGGTGGTAGTTTCTATAACCATATACAATTGCAAGCAAATATGGTTGAACATCGAAGACATAAACATACACTACGTGGTTGAATACGTTGAATACAGTGGCGGCACCAAGGGGGGGGGGGCATGGGGGCATTTGCCCCCCCCCCCCATCAGAAGCTTTGCCCCCCCAGTTGCCCCCCAGAAATTTTAAGGACTGAAAAGAAAAATTATACAGTATAATTTGTATATAAGTAGATGCTGTCATTAGCATCATATTCAAGCTGTGAAGTGCTCTAAAATACCATTTTCCGCTCTTCAAAAGTTGAAAATTTTCTCATTCAGTCGTTGTTGCCTTCCTCGCACACTATTAGTTCGTAATGTAAATGTTCACTTCATGATCTAGTTTTGATCAATATCTTTGCTCCATTAAGCACTACCTGATTTTACAAAGATTTCTTTCTATATCAAGTGTAACAGAAAAATGTTTATTGGGGCCACTAAAAGCATTGGCGTAAATCCGGGGGGGGGGGGGATATATCCCCCCACTTTTTGGAGAGGGGGGATATATGGCGTATACAAATATCCCCCTCACCTTTTAAGGAGGAAAATATATTTTGATTTATTAGTTAGTAAAAATTTTGCGTATCTATCATAAACGACCATCATATTTTAAAAATTCTATTCGAAAATGCGATTGAAAACCAGAAAAAAGTGGTTATTTTCGGCTCGTTCGCTTCACCCGCTCGTCATATTTCAGAATATTTATTCGAAAATGCGATTATAAACCAAATAAGTGGTTATTTTTTTGTTCGCTCGCTTCGCTCGCTCGCAAAATTGATATTGAAATGTGCGTAAGAGGAATAATAAAATCATCCGAAAATTCAATTATCCCCCTCCCCCACTCCTCAAAGTGGATTTACGCCGGCGACTAAAACTCGCACTTCACGCTCGATTTTTCCATACACGCAAAAAAATTGACTGCCCCTGCCCCCCACATTTTCATTTGCCCTCAATTTGCCCCCCCCCCCCCTACTTTAACAATCCTGGTGCTGCCACTGGTTGAATATGTTGGATGTTGTGATAATAAGAATATACATGTAATTCATTTTCTTTGACAGGAACTATAAAGTTTTATAAACATAGTCAGCCAAGCTTGAATGAAACTTGAACAGTTGAAATTTCAGGAATTTCAAGACTGTCGAAACTTCGTGGCTTCAGGAATTCTGTTGGTTACGAAGCTAAAGCTTTCTATTAAAAAACGAGTGAACCAAAATATCTACGGTATCTTTTAAATAACAAGTTAGGAAAATCAACCTCATACAAAGTTTCGATCATTGAAACTTTATCAATGTGCAAATCGAAAAAAAAAAGGAAAATAAAACTACGAACAGTATCTATGACGTATAGAAATTGATGATGGTAATACTGTGTGACTAAGCTATTATAATGTGAGTCAAGTTTTGCAGATCTATTTTCTCAGTCCAAGTCAGAGAAAAGAAGAAGTCTGGATTTTGCACCCTTTCACAAAAGTTACACTCGCCCACTCAAGCGTGAATTCTTTTGAGATTTTTGGAAAGGATTTGATAGAAGAGTCATTGGGCTATCCTTCGATGTGAAAATATCTGGAAATGCTCAGATTGCAAGAATTTTGCCAACGGTACACTTTTTTTTCTGGGACGCACTGTATAGAAAAAGATTTACATGTATATTCGGTGGACCATAATAATTTTGCCACCCCGATATCACAGACATATTTGCGATAAGTTGTTTATAGTTTACAATTATACGAGATAAGTTGAGATAATTTTTCCTCATGTCTCTAAGGTTGAATTGTTTTCTTAGTTCTTACTGCATAGTACAAATCAGTAAAAACTACACGGAATAACATATTTTTCTAGCGATTGCGAAGGATTCATTCGGGTAGATATTTGAGCATTCCTCATCTCTCTGAACTTATCCTTTCACTAAATCTTATTCGGATTATTTTCTTTCAAAATGATATAACTGCAATATATAACTACAATATACAAGCCAGGAAGAAGGTGTGTCGCAGTCTACAGTTCAAATCAGTCACAGACATGCCCGAGTTTAATATCATTGAGATTTAGAAGTGCCCATGGTCAACTTCAAATCACTTCTGCTGCATATAACTACCCGTTCTTGCCATTTCATCGCTGTAACTGATATGGGCGCCAGATTCAAACTCGTCTTTTTCCAGGATGCTGAGCAACCTTGAAGCGGTTTGATCCGGTTGAAGCAGCAGTTGTTTGGTTTCAAGTTTCTCTACCATCTGCTTCAAGTCGGAACTGGCAGTGTTGGTGGCCATGTCTTTGAACATCACCGTGTCCACTGGACCTGGATCATAGTTCAAGACCCGGACACCAGGTTCCTCTAGAGCTATGGTCCTGAAGAGCATGTGTCTTGCCGCCTTTCCCATGCAGTACACTGAGCTGGAAAAGTAAGAAAACGAGTTTCAATGAATTTAGAATTTGAATTTAAATTATCAATTAAGTTAAATGAAAATAACTATCTAATTAATACGTAAACAAGAAAAGGAGGGTGGCACTTCCAACTTGCAAAATTTCTCAATAGAAATTGTGGAATAAATACTCAAACCAAATTAAGCGTACATTATCTGGCGATTTCCAAGTCATATTTACTAATGTTGCAGTGTAGTCGATGTGGAGGAAAACGAGGTATATGGACCGCTTTTGCACTAATTACGATTAGTCACTGGAAAACAAAAAGGGCGTTTAATAATCATAATTCAAATATCTTCTTCTTTTCTCACATTTTACTTTTAAAAATAAAAAGTGGGACAAATTACAGGTCAACCAACGACTTGACAAAGTTATCATTACGTTTGCTTACCTTGATCTTGTAGTACCAATCCATAAGAGGTTACAATTTCCTCATGGGGAATGATTGTATCTTATAATTCAGACGAAAAGAGCTATACTAAAAAAAAAAAAAAAAAAAAAAAAAAATTACCGGGTTTTCAAAAGGTCTCTGCTCAGTGAGAAATTCATAAATTTGAAAGTGTTTCGTCCTTTATATTTTCACTAACAGTTTTCTAATTACTTCTCTGCTTTTACCAAAATCAAGCTGATATGAGGATAGACTTCTCGTAAAACACCTAAAGAAACCGTCAGATATAATTCTTCAGATCCTTCAAAAAAATTCTCTTCGCAATGTACTGACTACTGATGTTACGAAAACTGCTTCAATGCTGCATACACTTCATATACAGATATAAACATATGGGCCAGTGAGTGTAGGGTGTGTGTGTTAGTGTGTGTGTGGAAACCCACAAACATAGACGCATATATATATATATATATATATATATATATATATTTGTGATCAGGTAACATATGCAACAACTTTGGCAACTCTCGTGGAAATAAGTCATGTGAGATCAATTGAGAGAATACATGTAATAGGTTACGGCATTGGCGTTCATAGCCAGAGGCCGGGTTCGATTCCCGGCGGAGACATTTTTTCAACCTTTGCAAAATTCTCAAAATGGTAGGACAGCTCTGGGGAACTTTGATTCATGCTACGCTATTATTCTCTCAATTGATCTCACACGTATACATACATACATATATATATATATATATACCTATACACACACACACACACCCACTCTCACACACACACACACACACACACATATATATATAAAGAAACAGTAAAAGTTATAGGGTTCTGACTCGGAATCGAAAGTTCCATAAGGAGACAAAATAAACATCAAATGAATAATCAAATCCAATTGATTTTAAAAAGTCGAGATTTATAGCCCTAAGGGCGGAAATTCGAACTACATTCTCTCACGGATGTTTTCATTTATTCTTTCTTCTTATGTGTTTGAAATACACACATATTACACACATTATGATCTCAGTGACGATGACGGGGATGAATCACGACGACCATGTTTCTGCTTGAAAATATTCAAGGCACACAGAGTATGGAAATCTATATGGCTCATCTTATAATAGGCCTGATCCACCATGGGGGAAATAACACTGTGAAAAAAAAGGAGTTTTTAGAAACATAATACTTGGCAAATTTTTCTAAAGAAGGTGAGTTTTTACACAATTTAGTAACACTAAATCACCAATTCTATTTTCATGTTAATGAGCAAGAGCTTGACAAGCCATATAGTTTTATAGTTTTGTATTTCTTGGTCAAAACTGCCTCCTTTTAAAAAAAGATTTAACATCGAAAAGAGGTAAAATGAAATATTAGTTAGGCACAACCTGCTTTTTACAATTAATAATAAATTGTACTCATGAAAAAAATTACCAACTGGGGTAGGGAACCACAGCAGCCAAAGATGATATATTAACAATCGTTCTGCAGAATCCATCACGCTGAGGAAACGTGCTGAGAAAATGTGAAGTTAGTAGAAAGGCTGAAGTTATATTCAGCATGTAGAAGCTCTGAAAACTGGTAAGATCAGACGTGTTGAATTGTCGAGCGTATCGCGTAATGTCCCCCAAGCTAGCGGCGTTGTGAATGAGAAGAGACCGTTGGAATTCATCGGGGTTGACATCCTTAGTGATCTCAGAAAGCACGCTGGAAATGGTCTCCTGATCCGAATGGTCTGCAACAACAACCTTGCAGTGGATGCCTGGAGCAGCGGCCTGCACCAGACGCTGCGTCTCCTTCAATGCAACGATAGAGCGCCCTGTCAAAACTGTTCTGGAATCTACTGAAAATTTGCTCGACAATGCTATGGCAATGGCGCGACCTATGCCCCTGCTTGCCCCAGTAACTATACACAACGATTTTACAGAAGTTGTTTCCGATGAAGCCATGTTCTCCAAGTGACAAAGGCATATATGATTCTTCTTGGTAAAATCTGTACACCGTGGATTGTATCGTAGTTAAATTGGATCAGAATCGTTCAACAGTATAGTATGGTAGAAATACTACCACGGTGCATGCTGGCTGACAACGGTCAATGTGGGTAAGTTAGCGGATGTCTATACAATCTATAAAGCTTGTAAAACCTCTCAAAACGGGCAGAGGTCAGTACGTTTCATCGAGGGACTGCGGATCGAGGGTAGGATTGTTTAAAGGGATGCGGTAACTTTATAGAGGCTCGGTTTAATAAATTGTTGAACTTGGACGTCTGTGTTGTATAAAGAACAGTTCAGAAGGATAAATAAACAGCCAGGAATAAAAAGGTTTTGAAATAAAAGATGTAATTATCAAGACTAACTCGGATGTACTTTGATCTTTTAATTCCTTCAGAGAGCTTTAAATTCACAGTATGCCAAGTTTATGTGAATATGCACGTAAATATCATTTTTTTCTCATTCAATTTCACACATTTTTCATTTAATTTCGCCCAGAAATTTCGTGATCTAGCATACCTCATGGTCAATTCCATCACTTATTTTCAAATTTTGTTCAGTAAATTTCATAATTTTGTATCCCATTTACAAAAAGTCAAATCAATTTCGTCATCTCCTGCTGGTAACGCACGATTGCTTGAACCATTTTTATCTTTGTCTTGAGTTTCGTCAAAGTGCTATACAAATTCGTCACTCTATACAAGTCATGTATAGTTTGCCATATTCATGATATTGGGGATTTGGTAAGCTTCGTCTGTCATTTAGGGGGGGGGGGGGGGGTCATTTCCTCGGTTTTTTTTTTTCTACTAGTCATCTGAGAAACGATTCTTGAAAGACGGTGTGCATGTAGAATTCAAAGGGCTGGCTTGTATCATAATAGGCCTACATCTTATTTAATGAACATAGATGTACATCGATTATAGGGAAAAATTGCCTACCTTGTCCTTAGGATGGTTTTAATTCAGTGTTGCCATATTTTGCAATAAGATTTATCAAAAGCTTCAGCCTGAGAAAGAACATTTTATTTGCTTTTGATTTTTTTTGAATAAATAAGAAGGCCCTTGGCAAGCATAAATCGCAAAAAAAAAAAAAAAAATGTATTCATGTTCTATATGAAAACCCTTTCGAGCTGTTACCGATTGACAGGGGCGGATCCAGCATTCTCCAATAGGGGGGGGGGGGCGGAATTTTTCAAAACCGCCCGAACCGAGGAGAAACGTATGGTTTAAGGCTGCGCTCAGTGGCGTAATAAATAAGATTATTTTGCGGGTCAACCTCCCCCCCCCCCCCCTCCCGCGGGGTAGATGCGCCTATATCTTGAAATAGTTATCTTTAATTAAGGAATTAAAAAAAAACTCTTTTTCCTCAGCAAAAAGGAAATAATGGATAATGCGAGCTGAAAATTTTTGAGATTCCAAATGAAGAAAATCGTGCATTCTAAGGTACATACAATATTGATTTTATAACTTATGAAGACAAATATCTTCTTCTTTATGTGCCTTGCCAGAGTCTGACGTTGGCGGCCATGCATCTGAAACTTATCCTATCTTGAGGCCATGCGACTGAAACTTGTCCTATCTTGAACTCAAGATAGGACAGACTCATGGCCGCCAACGTCAGCATCTGGCACGACATATAAAGAAGAAGATACATAATGAAGTTGGAAATAGATAGTCATCTGCAATTCAGAGGCCATAAACGAAGTAATTACAGAGAATGAGCTTTTGAAAAAAAATATCTTTATTAAACAGTTTTTACAAAAAAATTGTATCCAATAAAGAATTTTATTTGATGGGGTCGAACGAAGTTTTCAGAAGAACATTCGTCTACACCAGGAGCGTCGATCAACATTGTCAGCATGCCCGCCGGGGGAAGGGAGGAAGAACATCGGAAAATTTATCGTTATAGTTCCGTGAATCAGGGGCATCAACAATGTTTGAAAATGGGAGCATTATTAAGTTTAGTCAATATATGTTATGGTTGCCCTTCCCAGGGGCGTCGCTAGACCTTTTTCAATGGGGGGGGGGGGGGGGGGGGGTGTGTAGAGGCCACTGATTACCGACAAACATTGGGATCTAAATTATGTATTTGGTCACCTCGCTTGCCCGATTCTTTTGTTATTCCAAACGATCCCGTATCTGAATATTATACGAGCGAGCGCAGCGAGCGAGGAAAAATAAACACATTTTTTCATGTTTTTTCGTCAAGATACACTTAGGCCGGTATTAGATATCTAAATCATATATTTGGTCACCTCGCTTGCCGAATTCATTCGCTTTCAAAAACTATCCTATATATCATACGAGCGAGCGAGGAAAAATATGTATACACCTTTTCATGGTTGAGGTAATTATTCTTCATAAAAATACACAATGGGCCGAAAGGTATCTAAATTATATATTTGGTCACCTCGCTTGCCCAATTCTTCTGTTATACCAAAACGATCTCGTACTTGAATATTATACGAGCGAGCGCAGTGAGCTAAGAAAATTATACACATTTTTTCATGTTATTTCGTCAAAATACAATTAGGCCAGTATTAGATATCTAAATCATATCTTCGGTCACCTCGCTTGCCGAATTCATTCGCTTTCAAAAACTATCCTGTATCTAAATATTATACGAGCGCGCGAAGTGAGCGAGGAAAAATATATATACTCCTTTCCATGGTTGAGGTAACTATTCTATATATAAATACACAATGGGCCGAAAGGTATCTAAATTATATATTTGGTCACCTCGCTTGCCCAATTCTTCTGTTATTCCAAAACGATCTCGTACTTGAATATTGCACGAGCGAGCACAGCGATCGAGGAAAAATAGACATTCTTTTTCATGTTATTCCGTCAAAATACACTTAGACCAGTAAGATAATCTAAATCATTATATTCGGTAACCTCGCGTGCCAAATTCTTTTGCTTTTCGGAAACGATCCCATATGTGAATATTATACGAGGGAGCGCAGCCAGCGAGAAAATATATACACCCTTTCCCATAGAATGAGTGTTATTTTGTCATCAAAATACATTTAAACATATAAGATATCTAAATTATGTATTCGACTGTCTTTATGCCAAAAAGGCGAAACTATCCTTCATCCATACGAGCGAGCGCAGCGAGCGAGGTAAACACTCTTCTTCATGGTAGAAGTGTTATTTCTTCATCAAAAATACACTCGTAAAAGATATCTAAATAACATTCAATCACCTATTTGCCAATATGACTCTATTTGGGCACCTCGCTTGCCGTCTGAAACCATTCTGTTTCTACCAGGACGAAGCGAGCGAAATTTTCTATGAAATGTAGATTCCAGTCCGGACTCGATGATAACTGGACGACCCCATCATCAAGGTACACTATCGTCGGTATACAGAGAGCGCGCTAATTGCGTAATATCAAAATTTGCAAAGGATGATGGATCAAGCAAGAATACCGACAAAGTACAGCCGGGACAACCCTTCCTGACCCAACATGGTCCATCATTCCCCCCCCCCCCCGACTCCACGAATGCACCGTACCCGCAAGCACAACGTCGGAACCTCTTTTTCTCTCTCCGAGACTTTTCTTCTCTTTACCTTGTCATCACTGTTTTTCTCATCCATTTTCTTCCTTGTTTTCCTCTTGTCCTTTTCCCCTCTCTTGACTCTCTTGTCTTTTTTTTTCTTTTCTTTTTCTTTTTTTCTTCTCTCCTTTTCCTTTTTTCTCTTTCCTCTTTCTCTTCTTTTTCTTTTTTTTCTTTTTTCTTTCCCCTTCTCAATTTTTCTCTCCCCTTTTTCATTTTTCCCGACGGCAGCGTAGATTTACCGACGATACCCTGAGCACTCCCCCCCCCCTCACACACCCTTCCCGTTATAGACGGCCCTGGCCCTTCCGACAATGCGATCCATCACAGATTATTGGGAATGATACCTCTCCCCAGTTTTACATTATGGGGGTCACTGTCAGGCCCGTAACTAGGATTTTTACGGGGGTTCGACTTTGGAAATAGTGGACCTTTTTTTAAGGAAGTGACAATTGCGAGCGCGAAGCGAGAGCTGAAATTTTGGTTTATAATAACCTGAAGGCAGAGCAATTTTGCCTTTCATTTATTCCTGACCTCCTTCTAAAACCGATGATAACCTAATTAACCTCCCTCTCATAAATGCGAGTGCGAAGCGCGAGCGGAAAAATCCCTATAAAATGAATTATACTTCTTTGTAATTCTTTCTTATGACTCTAAAAATAAAAGCATGCGAGCGTGAGGCGCAAGCGGAAATTTTGCCATAGCCCGACCTGTTTTTGTTTTGTTCAAGCGAACATCCCCCACCCCCGGGTAATCAAGAGTTTCATGAGTTAAAGTTACATGCTATGTATTTATTATTATTATTTTTTTTTTGCTTTTTTCTCTTTTTTTTTCTGCAGCAGATCGTCAGTGATACTAATTTGAATGAAATGTGTCGAAAATGTATGGACCGCTGTTGATTGAGAATAGACAAAATCTCTTTTGTGCTTTGCACACTCTTAGGACGAAATTGAAGTACACTTTGATGAAACTATGCATGAAAAAAATATTTGTTAAAATGGACGGGAAATCCTATATGAAAATTGACATTCGAAGTTTCATCAAAGTTTCTTGTCGCAAAAGTTAGATAAACCTAAAAAAAAAACCTTCAAAACGATATCAAACATCCATGACAAGATGAAAATACAAATTGTTAGAATTAGCGCATGAATAATTCTCATAATTCATCAAATTAGAGTCTACGTAACTTTGATGATACTGAAAATTCAGCACCAATATGGCTTCGATGTGTTTCTGATATCACTTCGTTCTCTCATGACCGATTAATATTTCTATACAGCAAGAGCTAGCTGCTCGCGAAACGTGATATCATAATTTTGAATAACTAAGATGCGATGAATTACCCGACATAATTTTCTGCGTATGTACTTTGACGCTTCATTAATTTTATTGGCTTATAATAATGACATTTACTTTCAGGAACAGAGTCAGGCAAGGTTTTTGCATTGCGAACCAATCATTTAATGGATAGCTTTTTCAGTGGTCCATGAGGTTCCATTTTCTTTTACATAGGCGTAGCTTACACAGCTTCAAAAATGACAAATTTGCCTATTATTATTCCGCTCATTTGATCTCATAGGTACTTTGAAAGCGATGAAATGGAAAAACAAATTGGGTAAACAGGGTAAATTATTCATTTTTATGTCTCCACAGTTTATTACCAAAATATTAGAAAGTTTAGTCTGTGGTAAAAAGAATAAGCTTTGTCACGACTGATATGTTTGATGAATTATGTATGAGGCCTGCGACGTTATCATATAAAAATTGAAGAAGGAACAGTTATATTTTCGCATAATCCCTTAACGTCATTATTACGATTATGAAGCTAATTACTATCATCAATACTCTGTTGATGTGTTTTCATGAGCTGAACATTTAGATGCGAACTTATCAAAAGAAACAGAAGATGATGATGAAGAAGAAGAAGAAGAAGAAGAAGAAGGAGGAGTAGAAGGAGAAAAAAAAAGAGGAAGAAGAAGAGGAAGAAGGAGAAGAAGGAGATAAGAAGAACGATAAGAGGAAAGGTTTTCTTTTTACAACACATGAATGGTCTGTACTTCAGATAAAGTTAACGACGTCAAAAATATGGGGATGTCCCTCAGGAATAATAATTAGTTATTGTTCTTACATAAGACTCTGCTAGTACTTCTGTCCGCGAGAAGAACACTATGAGGCCTGCGACGTGATTACATAATAGTTGAAGAATGAACGATTATATTTCCTCATAATCCTTTAACGTCATTCTGAAGCTATTACTATCATCATTAAAAAAATACTCTGTTGATATGTTTTCATGCATGAGCTGAACATCTAGATGTGGACTTATCATCAAAAGAAACAGAAGAAGAAGAAGATGATGACGACGACGATGATGATGATGAAGAAGAAGAAGAAGAAGAAGAAGAAGAAGAAGAAGAAGAAGAAGAAGAAGAAGAAAAAGGAGACGACGACGACGAAGAACAAGAATTAGGAGGAGGAGGAGAAGAAGAAGTTGTAGAAGAAGAAGAAAAATAAGACGAAGAAGGAGAAGAAGGAGATAGGAACCAGAATACTGGGGAAATGTCTTCTTGATACAACACATAAATTTGAATCGCAGGAGAGTAGGTCTATATTGTATTTCTGTACTTCAGCTAAAGGTAACGACGTCAAAACTGTGGAGATATTCTTCAGGAAAAATAAAAAATTATTTACTGTCTTTACATACAAAAAGACCCCGCTAACACACTTCTGGAGCGCTCCAGAATCTGCGAGAGGAACCGCTCCTGTTTCTATGGCAGCACAGGTCAGCGGGTCCAATATTTTTCGCGCGGAATCTCGCTGTATCAGACTGCATGATCATCGGTACAAGTTTTTGTTTGTTTATAATAATTATCATCTTGTATTTTTTGTCTTTTTCACGTTATGTTGTATTGTTAATGTGATTTTCTCTTCACTGTGCTTCTTCATGCAATTCTCTGTTTTGTCATCTTCTCATTCATTCCTTAATCCTTATGCTATTCTTTGCTTCCATTATTTGCTTTTCTGTCCCTTTCTTTATGTTTCTCTTTGTTTTCATCCTTCTCTGTCTATCCTTCCATATGATTGTTTCTCTTTGTTTTATCATTTTATTATCTTCTCTGTCTATATCTGTACTTGTTTCTCTTTGTTTTTACACTTCTACGATTTTCTGTTTTATCCTTCCTAATGTTATTCCTTGTTTTCTTTCTATCATCCTCTGTCTACCTTTCCATTTTCTTTTTGTTTTATCATTTTATCATCTTCTATATCTTTCCTTATGGTTTGTTTATTTTTGCCTCCTATAATCTTTCCTTTTTCATTATTCGGCTTTATCCTTCGCTCATCTTCTTTTACCATAAATTATGTTCTACAATCAGTTTTTCTTTAATTCAAAAGTTACCTTCCATTTCTACTGTGTACCAATTCTATTTGTTTTATTTTATTTATTTATTTATTTTTTGTCATCTTTAACTCATTACCTTCCCGCCACCTACTTCGGGTTGCAGAACCTTTGTGGACCACTTTTGTTTACATTGCACGTTAGAGCGGTTCTAGAGCGCTTTAGGAGGAAGCGCTCCAATGGACCATAGCGCGAAGTGGTCTTCTGCTGGACCACTTTAAACATGTTAAAGCGGTCTGGTGGAGCGCTTCCTGGAGCGGTTTGTCTGTTTACACTTATGTCGCAGTCACACCAACGAAACTGACTCCAAACCGACCAATGGTATGTCATTGAAAACAACGTAATAGTTTTGATCGGTCTGGAGTCGGTTTCGTTGGTGTGACTGCGACATTATGGTGCAGTCACACCGATCAGACCGACCTCAGATCATGCAGACCGACTCAAATTTTTCTGAATTGGTATGGTCGGGCACCGTTGCATCAAACCGACAACCCCGATTCCTCCTGGAACCCAGTCCTATCACATCCTGCTTGCTTTTTGTTTTGTTTTGTTTGTTTTGTTATTTTTTCATCCCAAATGTTAGAATATATCCGGCTACATAGTCCGTTGTCTTTATGCGTGCCTTTTAGTATGTATATTAATTTTGTTAATGGCACGGCCCCATTGTAAATCAGACTGTATATCCGTTTGGGCTTTTTACTGTGTGAAAATAAAATTTATCTATCTATATCTATCTTGTCAACCGGTCAAGTAAGCGGGGTAAAATGCAACTTTGTGATGGTTTTTGGAAACATGCCTTGTTGGAAATGTAATTTGATAGCCTGTATTATACTCTGGACGTCGTTTTCTAAATTTTAAAAATGGGCATAAAGTCACCGTTTCAAGCATATTTGAAGGGGGAGGGAGGGGGAATTATGGCTTTTAAAACTTGAATCTATACTGCCCCACCCACCCTCCAAACGTTAGGTACCTATGCGGAGAAGAGATCGTAAAACGTTGTTTTGAGGGGGGGGGTGCTGACACCTCAAAAAACAGAGTTCAGGGGCTGTAGGGCCCCTAACGGGAGTTCATGAGCCTCCGCCCCCTGAAGTTCTGGAATTTTACGGTAGTTTGCAGGCCTACAAAAAGAGCAATTTACAATGTAAGATATCATTTTTTTTTGCAATTAATAATACTGTACGTTTTGGGCTATATTTGTATGGGGGGTTAGAGCCCCTCTGCCCCCCCTTCCGGGGCCCCTATGGATTTTTTATTCCTTCATTCTCTATGATCTTGCTGTACATGCGCATGTCAAAAACTATATAGCTCGAACGAATAACCATATTTTTCCTGCGTTTTTTCGTCTCGAAAATAATCTGCAATATCATATTTATAAACTTACTATGAATTTCCATCAATTATGCACTATAAATATTTTACATATTTTCATTTCATGATTACCTCCCCCCCCCCAAAAAAAAGGAAGGACTGAAATCAACTTCTGTCCATTTTAAAATTTGGAAACAACTCTCAGCGTTTTATTTGTGATAATATTCGTGATATTTGTGATATGTGATAATACCTTTCCAAGAATCATAAAATTGCATTTCAAGTACCGGTAGACAACTGACTATTTGTTGTCGATGTCAATACAGCCCTTTTTCGGGTAATCGGGTTGAGTTCAGCTTTGTTCGGTTTTGTGTCCGGTTAAAAAGTAAAACAAAATCGCTGTTCAGTATTTTATCGGCAATGATTCGGGCTTAGTTCGGCCGACAACAACTGGACTCAACTTGGTATTGAAACCGACCACACCCCGATTTTTAATTCCGACCCCAGTCCGAACCCATTCCGAATGCTCCCCACTCTTCTCGAACTTTCCCCGACTCGTCCCCGACAGGCCTCCGGAAAATGGTCGGTTTAAGATCTTTCGAAGATGCTTGAAAGATCTCACCCCGACACTAAACTGATTACAGACCGACAATCTTAATATCAGACCAACGTAAAACTGACAGCAGACCGATCCATGCCGATATCAGACCGAATTGCACAGAATTTGTATTTGGAGATCGGTTTGGGGTCGGTCTGGCGGTGTGACTGTAGTATTAATTAGGGTAGAGCGCTCCACGCTGGAGCACTCTAGAAAGTGAGTGTAAATGGGATCTAAGATGTTGAAAATATGCAACGGCCTTTCTGGAATTATCCTCTTTTAAAGACTATATATATATATATATAATATGTATGTGTATTATTTTTCTATTTTGCTTTGATGCTGTTTTTATTGATTGTTATGGAATAGCAGTGTTACCAACCAGGGCCTTAGGGAAGACCACCCAATACTGGTGAATTGTGCCACCCTGTATTTTCAGAAATAAACGAATAGATAAAGGCTTTCTGCTAGCTCTGTACGGTGCATGTATCCTTTCCAGTACAAGTAGTGACAGGACATTTGTTCCTGCGAAAATGGCTCCTGTCTTAATTTCTCCGAAGACATAGGGTTAATAGGGTTTGGGTTGTGATAGTTGGATAGATAAGGTTAGTGTTAGGTTTGGGGTTATGTTTAACGCGCAGATTTTCCACTGGAGCAATTGTCGCTGTCATGGAATCTATTTTCAAAAATCTGAACCAGTTTTGTTAGATATAGGCATTTTAGGTGTAGACAGTTTTTAGGAGACCATAGCAACTAATTTTCATCAAGTTTTAAAGGAAACCAAAACCCTTAAGTCAATTAGTTTTAAAACCTTAGACAGCATAAAACAGATGAGCTAAAAATTGTACGAAATCGGACACGGAATGAGAAAGTATTACCTAGTACCTACATGTATGAAATTGTTTGTTTTGGACTCCACCATAGCTATGTGTGATATAATTTGTAGACAACTCTCAATATGATTTTGCACATAGAATGTCACATATTCTTTATTTTCCTGAAGAACACATGTTGTCATTCTCCTTATCCCAAATCTATCTGTTCTGGAGAAAACACTCCTACATTATATATCTTGAGTTTGGCCTAAGAAAACGTACCAATCTTCAGGAAAATGACTTTGTTTAATCATCATGGTCATAATGTGTGTACAAAGAGTTGTCCACAAAGTGATGTCATCAGTATTAGCTATATATGGTAGTGTAAAAAAATGTCATATAGATATAGCCACAACTTTCTTATTCCGTGTCAGATTTCATTCAAACTTTTGCTGATCTGTTTTATTCCGTTAGCTTTGAATTAAAAACTACTTGACTTGTAGGTTTTAGTTTATAATTCCTTTAGTGATGCCCTTCCCAGTGAATCGTAATTTCTACAGGCTTTAGAAATTTTGAATTTTTCCCAAATGTCCGTCCTTGACTAACTGATCAAGCTCATATCTGTAATTGTCACAAAAACTGCTACTCGACTGAGGGCGCGAAGCCGGGGCTGGGATACAGCAGCCTTGGAAAAAAGGTGTCTATTGGAAAAACGTGTCTGCTGAAAAAGGGGCAACACCCCTTTCCCACTGAAATCGCGGCAATGAAATAAAGGGATTTGGTCATTCCCATGCGCAGTCCATCACCTCTTTGAAATGCTTCGCTGCTCCCGCTAGGCTGTTCGATAACATAAGAAATTATAAATAAAATGTGTTGACAATTGACAAGTATCTTGTTCGAGGATATATTATCTGTATCACTTTACTTTGCATGCGTATATTAGTTGGAAATGGCCGTTAATTTTGTCGAGGATGTTCGCGAATATGAAGAGAAATTTAAGTTCTTTTAAAGAGCATGAAATAGCACAAGAGAAGACAGAAGAAATTTTTTGTTATTCAGTTCAATAGTTCAGTTCAATAGCAATTCACTTTATTCATTTATTTCCATATCATGATATACCTACGTACACAGATGAAAAAAGACGGAATATCAAATAGGCCTATAAAATACATAAAAATTGGCTTCATGATTATCACAAAACATGGAATACAAAAAAATATAAATTACAAATCATCGGCATTCAAGCTATAGAACATGCATTTCAAATTTCCTCATTTAACTAAATTATGCTCATCATCGTTCTTGTACCATATACGTCCCAGCTTAACCCTAAAAAGGCTGGGGGGGGGGGGGTCGAAATCCACCCCCCCGGACGTTTCGCGCGATATGTCCGCAACGCGCTTAGATGTCGCCACGACGCTGCATGACTTTTTTCTGTAGCATCTCGCGCATCTTTTGAGACCAAATTCGTGATGTCCGGGTACACAGTACCGAAGTTACGCAATATTTTGTACTCGCATGTCGGATCAAAAATTGCTCAAAAACGTGATTTCATGTACAAATCCAATACAAATTGTGTTTTCAGCAAAAATTCATAAATGTATGATTATTTTTATTATCAATGATCAAAATCAATTAGTTTTAGTCTGGTTATGATCCAAATAGTATTGGCAACGAATTTCATCGAAAAAACAATAAAAAACAAAAAGTCGAAAAACAAGGAAATACGTAAGAAATTTAAAAAACAATGAAATACATAAGAAATTAAATTTGATTCCGATTTTTTTTCATGTATACTTGTTAACAACACGACAAAGAGTATTTACAACAAAAATAAGACTATTTGGAGCTTCATCTAGTGATTTATAGGAAAAAGTCTGATTTACGCATAAATTAGCATAACTAATTACCTAACGAATTATTTCGTAAAATTTAACTACGCAAACTGGTAGATGACGTCATGGGTGACATGCGTGCCAATTTTCAGCGCGATTGCGCGATCGACGGCCGAGATCTCAAGAAGGGGGGGGGGGGGGCGTGGAATCTAGGTATGACGTCTGTGGCTCAAACAGCATGTGTTTGGCACGTAATTTGGCTCGGCGATTGAAGTGAGTGAGGCCAGAAAATTCGACACTTTGTGAATAGCAAGACTTCCTTTAAAAGAATTAGAGTTTAAAACCGTAGGCCTTTGGGGACCTAGTGAAATTAATATATTCTTTTATTTTGCATAGCCACCGAGGATGAAAATCTGAATTGGGACATGTCGAAACATTGGTTGTTCTCGCACAAGGAAGCTACTTATCGTGCAGCTAAATTATTTCTTGCGAGGAGACCCCATCATTTGCCCACGGTGGGCAAAAGTCCATCCAACCACAACCGAACTAACTGAGGGATCTGCCCTAGCCTGTAAACACTTCCGGCACCTGTATTGGATGTTTTCCTCCCATCATGTTCATGGTATGTTAGCATCTATTTGAATTTTTCGATAACTGAAAGGAGATAGCCTGATCAAGAACTATCAAAGATGTACATTTCCATTCGAATCATAATGATGAAGAAAACTGGCATGAAATCGAGATGATAGAATATATATATAAAAAAAACAAAGTTCCACAGCATTTACAGACAGTAAGAGACCGCTCATTAATTTTTGAAAAGAGTCGATTAAAAAAAAATGCAGTATTAATTGGTTCAAAATTCGTCGACACATAGCTGAGGTAATGGATGTAGCGAATCAGTGGAGTATTATGAAATGAGGCTTGTGTTGCATGTACATGGCAAGAAATTTACAGTTTCGTTGATCTTCTACGTTTGCTCATCATCGCAATATTCTTCAGTAATTAGGGGAGAGGTAAACGCTTAAAATGAAAGGTTCAACTTTGCACCCTAAATGCAACAATGGCAGCACCGTTTGGGTTACAATCTCGCACCCTACACGGAAAAGGTGCAAAGACATGGCCGTACGCAAGGGGGGGGGGGGCAACTGCCCCCTTGCCTTCATCTTTTTTACTAAAAAAATTTCACAAAATCTACGAAAAGTGTGCACCAAATCCTTCATTTTCACTTTCAAAAATGCAAAAGCACCCTCATAACCAGCTCGGTCGCTTTGCTCCCCCGCTTTTAATCTTCGAAAATTTTTATGCGTCATGCCCCCCCCCCCCGGAAAAATTGTCTGCGTACGGCCCTGTGCAAAGATGCTCCCTTTTGTACTTGTTTGCACACGGAAATGTCCGTCTGCACCCTTAAGTGTGCAACCATGCACCTTTAAGGGTGCATAAATTTTTGCATTCAAAAGAGTGCAAATTTGCATCTTCCCTAAAGGGTACAACTCTGCACCCAATGTAGCTCACTGCACCGTGAATGGTACATAGTGCTTCTTTGGTGCAAAGTTGTACCCATAAAGGAGCTTCCAGTGTTGCATTTGAAGGGTGCAAAATTTTATTCTTAGTGTGTACAGGTGTAGGTGCGTACATGGACAATTTCATAATCATAATCATATCAATAATACTTGCTTTGAGTTCCACATCTCCATAGGCCTACATGTAGCCAGTGAGAGAAATTGAATGCACTTGTTTTGTGGGGTCATGCCTAATACCTTTTCTTGACGATATAAACACTGCTCGTAGAAAAGTCGGAATGACTGACCCGCGATGTATCCACTTGACCACGACACCTATAATATGCCTTCATTATTATGTCCCTTAAACACGAAAAACATAAATAATAGAAATAGGAGCACCTTAATTGTTGTTGTAATCAAACCAGGCCTACCTTACTATCATTATAGACTTACATAGGTAAAATAATCAAGAAAGTTTCCTTCGGAACCGAAGGAATGTATGTATGTATATAAACTACAAAATAAATACAAGGTAAAAAACAGGGGCGATGATCCGATGGGAAAAACAGGGGGGGGGGGTACGTCTCTCTCGTTTATGGTTTTTCAAGGAATTGCGCCGCCCGGAATTATCGCATGAAATTGGAAGTGGGTAATTATGGATGCAAATCTATTAGAGATGTGTTCATCGAAGCGGTTCAGTGATTCTCTGATCAAAATTTCAATATGACTGTTCTCACCGGCGAAGTGTGGATAGAAAACACATGGACTGCAGCGATACCATGAAGCTTGAATACCACAATTTATAAAGCAATATCATTAATTGAGAGTTATTGGCTTATATTTGTCGTCAAGAGTATTAGTATGTATATAAACATATTAGCATGATTAGTGCAAAGTATGTCACTCTACAAATGAAAGTACATGAATTATGATAATGGCATTTTCCAAACAAGATAAAGTGCATTGATGCACTCATTGATTGACGGGGGAGGGGGGGGGGGATTGATTAATATTATGTATCCATATATTATTTTTTTTTCTAGACTTTACATGTTCTTTATAGCCTATGGGGTTGGGTGGGCAATGGAAACTGATCGTGCAATATTTACATTTTGTTGGTGTTCTTAACAAACGTATATACTCATTAACTGAATAATAACATTTAACACGTGATCACACGGTAGCTTGTTTCCATCTTAATCTATCTTTTGTATTTGTATTGTTTTTTGTATTTTATTGTAATTTTTTACCATCATCTCATTGTTTTATATTGTATTTTAATTGTATATGTCATACAAAGCTCTCTTGCGAAGCAGTTTTCATGTACTGAACAGACTACCCTGCGTAAAGAAAACAGAATAAATAAGTAAATGAATGAATAAATAGATAAATAAATGAATAGATAAATAAATAAATGAATAATTATACTAATATTCTGTCCTATTTAACGAGGGTTGCCACGTCAATATCAAAACTACTCCTCCAGCAGGCCCCACAATTTTATAACCCTAGAATTGCCAGGTACCTATTTACATCTGGGCATAATCGATTATAATGAGCAAAACACCTTAACCACGGAAAGAAGCAACGAGTGAGGTTCGAACCTATATACATCTCATATGACAGTCCAGACCCTTCATCAAATGCCGAAGTACTCCCACCGTACGTCCATGCTTTATCACATAATGGTTCTAACACGCAGTTATTGTGAAATAAACTTAAAGCTTATCGTGAGATCTGCTGTGAAAATTATGGTGTTTCAAGGGGAAATAGATTTTTAGAAATGTGTAAGGAAACGCCAAACCGTTTTTATAATGTATTGTTTTGTCTGGACAAAAACAAACAATCAAAAAAAAAAAAAATCTAATACACACTCCTGTAGAGACAATTTTGCCGCCACAAGGCACACAATATACTAGATATGACAATTACAACATGAAAAAAGCGAAATACGAAACTTTGAAAATTCCCTGATTCGTACATTCAAAGCAATAGCACAGAAGAAAGAAATCAATCATTTTATGACAGAATCCCCCCCAAAAAAGATGTTAAATCACCAGGGGCGTCGCTAGACTTTTTTTAATGGGGGGGGGGGGGGGGTGTAGAGGCCAGATTGCCGACAAATTATGCCTCCGATTGCCGACGACCAACGTCGACAAATTCAACTGTATAAAGCCCACGAGGCATGTTCAGTTGTGTGCCTCTATTATATTTTCCTTCTAAATTATATTTGTTCACCTCACTTGCTGAATGTGTTAGCTTTCCGAAAACATTCTCTATCTAAATATAATACGAGCGAGCGCAGCGAGCGAGGAAAAATATACACTCTCTTTCGTAGAAGTGATAGTTCTTCATCAAACTACATGATGGGCTTAAAGATATCTAAATCATATATTTGGTCACCTCTCTCACATGATTCATTCGCTTTCAAAGACCATCCTAAATCGTAATATTATACGAGCGAGCACAGCGAGCGAGGAAAAAATCTATATACTCCTTATCATATAATCCTTTTCATGGTAGAAGTGAAAGTTCTTCATCAAAATACATGATGGGCCTTTAAGATATCTATTTTGATATTTTGGTCACCTCTCTTACCTAATTTATTTGCTTTCAAAGACCATCCGGTATCTAAATATTATCCGAGCGAGCGCAGCGAGCGAGGAAAAATATATTTACTCTTTTTTATGGTATAGAGGTGATAATTCTTCAACAAAATACATGATGGGCCCCAAAATATCTAAATTATATATTTGTTTATTTCACTTGGCAAATGTGTTTGCTTTCCGAAAACATCCTGTATCTTAATATAATACGAGCGAGCGCAGCGAGCGAGGAAAAATAGGCTCTCTTTCATGTTACCAGTGTTATTTCGTCGTCAAAATGCACAAGCAAATAAGCCGAATATGACTCTATTTGGGCACCTTACTCATCTTTCTTTTTTCTTTTTCCCTCCTTCCTCTTCCCTCTCCTTTCTCTCCCTCTCTCGCTCTCTCTTTTTTGCCGACAGCGATCGCGAATTTGCTGACAAGAATTTTTAATGGGGGGGGGGGTGTCACACCCCCCCACACCCCCCCCCTCTAGCGACGCCCCTGTAAATCACATATGGCTAAAAACACCAAGCAACAACAACAAAAACTAACCGTTTTAAAATCATTTCAAACATTTTGAAAACCCGCGTTTTCTTTTCTTTTTTTTGGAGGGGGGGGGGGGGGGGGGAGGAGGAAAATAAAAGCCTTTTAAAAATCACAACCCTGTACATTTCTAATAAAAATCTTGGGTTGGGGCTGTGAGAAGATTCAGGTGATATATTACTCCGATTTCATAGGCTCTGCCTCTTCTCATTTGCATCTCTTCTTTGACCTGTACATATATCAAAGAGTGTGATTCCTTTAAAGTCTAGCGTCATGCATTGCTGTCAGAACCTCGAGCTGTCTACTGATGACAATGATCTCCACCACCGCAGGTGAGGGTTCTTTTGATCTTTGTACCTCCATTGTTAAAGTTACTCTATCACAGACACCAGCGGACAGTTCACAGAACAGTAAAACAGTTTTTTTGTACTAAATTCGATGAACTAAGTTCGATGAATTCATTAATTGATCTGGAAAACTACGCCCGTTGCTTGGTAAGCAGTGATCTTCATTGCAGTAAAATCACTCCAGCGGATGTTTAAGATGGTGTGGAGATGGTGCTATGAAAGCGCCTGGGGAGGCGTAACCGATGGCGATATGTAACCCAAGACTCCCCACTCCACTTATGAAAGTGGTCAGCACCAAAAGTCTTCACCACTGCATAGATCTTCATTTAAGTTTCCATCCTCATCTAGGTCTGCTGATGAGGCTGATGAGGCTTCCCTGGGTTAAAACAAATTGATATTATTGTTATTATTATTATTATTATTATTATTATTATTATTATTATTGTTGTTGTTGTTGTTGTTGTTGTTGTTGTTGTTGTCCTTATTATTATTATTATCATGCAATCTAGTTTTTTTAAACCTGATTTTATTGACAATGTTGACAGCAATCTTATTCCGGAAACGAAGATAGCTAATATAGGTTTTCCCGTCCAATTTCGCACTTAGTGCATGCAAGAGTATAAATAGTTCATTCAATTTCGCTGTAGGGCAACCAAATATCCACACTAGTCATTCAAAATCACCATAGAGCAGCCAAAAATTGATAATGGGCATTCAGATTCGTCATAGAGCAATCAAAAGTGCAAAAACATCATTGAGATTCGCCATATTGCATCCAAGTTAGCACGGAAGGACACGTGACTGAAGATAGAGTATTCGAGTTCACCATAGGGTATTCATGTTCATAACTAGTGCATTCAGTTTAGCACTGTATTTACATGACTTGTATACAGTATATACATTATGAAAGAAAATCATGATATTGTATACATGATATGATTTATGTCTGTAGTCAATGCATACAATTGAAGAGATGGTGCAAATGACCACAAGAAAATATACATTATTAAAGAAAATCATCATACTGTACATGCTCTGATTTATGTCTCTAGTCAATCCATATGATTGAAGAGATGGTGCAAATGACAAGAAAATACACATTATGAAAGAAAATTATGATATTGTATACATGCTATGATTTATGTCTCTAGTCAATGCATATAATTGAAGAGATGGTGCAAATGACAAGAAAATACACATTATGAAAGAAAATTATGATATTGTATACATGATATGATTTATGTCTCTAGTCTATGCATATAATTGAAGAGATGGTGCAAATGACCACAAGAAAATTATACATTATGAAAGAAAATCATGACATTGTATACATGCTATGATTTATGTCTCTAGTCAATGCATTATTGAATCGATGTTGCAAATGACAAGAAAATACACATTATGAAAGAAAATTATGATAATTTATACATGCTATGATTCATGTCTGTAGTCAATGCATATAATTGAAAAGATGGTGCAAATGACCACAAGAAAATATACATTATGAAAGAAAATCATGATATTGTATACATATGCTCTGATTTATGTCTCTAGTCAATGTATTATTGAATAGATGGTGCAAATGACCACAAGAAAATACACATTATGAAAGAAAATTATGATACTGTATACATGCTATGATTCATGTCTCTAGTCAATGCATATAATTGAAGAGATGGTGCAAATGACCCCAGAGAAATATACATTATGAAAGAAAATTTACAAAGATAAAAAGGCATATGAATTAACAGAGGGAAATGTAATGAAATGTTCCCTCTGTTAATTCATCTGCCTTTGAGCCACCCAATAAAAGTGATTTTTATTCGGCGACTTAATATAGACAAAGTAAGCTGACAAAGCGGAAGAAGATATGAACATTAGAAAACTATTAAAAAAAACAAATAGAAAAATTACATGTGCTAAATTGGATGCACAAATTGTATAACTGGATGCCCTATGGCGAAATTGAATGCTCTAACTTAGCTCGAGGGGGTTTCACGGGCGAACTTGGCTGCACTATGTACGAATTCGTATGCCGATTGGCGAATTTGGTTGCTCTAAAGCGATTATGAATGCCAACTGACCATTTTGGCTGCACTCTTGCGAATTTGAATGCCGATTGGTGATTTTGGCTGCCCTATCCGCGATCCTGAATGACCTATTTATAATTTCTCATGCACTATGAGCGAAATTGAATGACCTATCTTTACTTTTGCATGCACTAAGTGTGAAATTGGACGGGAAACCTACATTTTTGCCCCCCTTTTTTTCTTAGTAATCAGTCTATTTTCGATCTGGCGTTGGTTATGTTAGTATGGCTATGGAACTTGTTTATGAGTCTCCTTCCCTCTCTTTTTCAATGTGACCCTGGTGTTTTTTTTTTCACTCCTGAAGGCTAAAACGTGCTGGACCACATTTCTCACATAGTTGTGATTTTTTTCTTCTTGTGAGTGCAGTAAGGATGGGATAAAAATAGACCATATGATCATATTTGAAGTAAGCGAACTTCTCAGATGTCACAGTTGGTCTAAAGTTCTACCCAACGCGGATTTATTAGTACAAAAGTATCAACATGAAAGATTATTTGAGCAGCTATGAAATATCTTTTGACAACACCAAATGTTTAAGTCATATACTTTTACAGCTCTTCTCAGAAAGTAATGTAGAGCGTGCTCCTATTGTTAACAATAATACATGTGACACTATAGAAATATCAATGAGCTGCTATCGCTACCTTCTAGAGAATGAGGTCATGATATTGAAGACAAGATCACTCCTTATTTTGGAGCTCTCCCTTTGATTGTAATAACAAACTTTAAAAAGGTTGGATGATGATTTTTCATTATTTTCCTCGTCTATTCAGCCTTATTTTGGAAACGACAAAAAGAAAATACTGAGAAATGACACAAAGAAACGGGATAGCGACTCTCTGAAAGCCACCTAATCAGTGACCTGAAGCCGAAGCGCAATACCGGATTTTTAAAAAAATTATTATTTCAAATTGTGTATTTAGAAAGGAAAGGAACAGACAGGACATAAACACATATCAATTATAGCTTCCCCTTGCTTGGAACTTTTTCCACATTAAATCTGAAAGAAAATAAGGTATGCGAAACTTTATTGCCCTGTACTGAATATCCTGTTAGCGTTTAATTACGTACACTCTTAAAAATTCCGAGTCAGACTTGACTCGGAAAAAGAGTCCATTGGGGTCACACTCCGTTCCGGGTCAAAATGACCCAGAATAAAGTAAAAAGGACCCGGAATAAGGTCAAATGTGACCCAGAAATAAGTCTTCATGATATTCTTCTGGGGCATTTTTGACCCGGAACGGAGTGTGACCCCAATGGACTCTTTTTCCGAGTCAATCTGACCCAGGATTTTTAAGAGTGTACATTTTTGTAATGCAGGAGTTCAGGAAAATTTTTAGTCTACATGTTTCACAAAAATTGACGGTTTTGAGCGAAAAAAAAATAATGTAGACCTCTTCCTTGAAATTTGTTTACTGAAAGGAAGAGAAGGGGATTTTAGGGAGGAATTCAGACCTTGTAGCCTATCTTTTCACCAAATTGTTTTAAAATGTATCCAACCTACATTATTTTGATATGAAATATTTTCCGAACCATCGCATTATAGCGTTAAGAACAATAGAAAACTTTTTTTTAAAAGTCAGAGTAATTGGACCGCATAATACACATCTTGTTCCTAATGGTTTCTTGTGAGTTTCTTGTGACTTTGAATCTCCTTCATGCCTTTTAACACAAATTAAGCATAAACAATATAAATTCTTTCAAAATGCTTCAGAACTGAAATTTCAGCATAAAAGTAGAAAATACAGATGCAAGTCCTTTTTCTTTCCAGGGCCCCGTCTTACAAAGAGTTATGATTGATTCAAATCGATCGCACCTCTGAGATTGATCTCAACTGTGTACTAGAGATAGAAGTTGAGATCAATCTCACAGTTGCGATCGATTTGAATCAATCACAACTCTTTGTAAGACGGGGCCCTGGTCTGCCTGGAGGGTCGAGAAACAAGATTTTGATGACCTGGCAGTTAGTGATTTCAAACATTTATTGATAGCAAAACAGTTGGAGAGAACTTAAGAGGAAGTCAAAGGTGGGGAGAGAAAGGGAACTCAGAGTTAGGAGTGATCATGGTGATAGGAAGTATATTGAGAGAGAAGACTTTGGAAAGGACATGATGGCGTGATGGAAGAATGAAGTAAATAAAAAGTATACGAAGAGAAACGAAACGGGAAAGGAAAAAGGAACAAATATAAGAATATAATACTTTTTAAAACATCAGGTGGCCTTATATTATAACTCGAGTGTGAAGTCATTTTGATGAGCCTTTGAATGGCTTGCCTTAAGACTTCAACTTGCCACAGCGACGACCTGCTCATTTTGGGGTTATCCATATATACCCAATGAGATCAACAATTAGTATATAGAATACGTTAGTGCATATGTTTTGTTAAGAAAAAAAAAAAAGAAAAAAAAAGAGGAACAATAAAACATTACTTTCATTATTTATAATTTAGCCTTTGAAATGTACATGGAGGTGATTAAGTCAAGGAAGACAGGTTTTCCTACATGAATTATGGGATGAGAAGGAAGCCAATATTTTCATGACGAGGACGATAATGATTTTTAGTTTATAAGCGTTTATATTTTAGAAGCGTGAATTGACTTAAACACATTTGATAATCGCATGGATAAATTCCAATAAGGATATGGAAATATATAATGTTTTCAAAGTCAATTAACAATACATTTAAATGTTTGCTTCATAAATTGACACACACGAATTGCTTCAAACTAATTTCTTATTAAGGGTTTCTGACAAAACCTTTTCAGTACCATGGTGCTCAGTCTTTCATCATTGAAAGCAAATTGTATGAAGAAAATTTACTATAGGATAGTAATATAACGTCCTAATCTATGAAATACATTGGAGCTTTGTAGGACATAGACGTTACAACCGTTAAGGAAGATACTAATGCTGAGTACCGCTTTTGTTTTGAATACGCATATTGTTTCGCGAACCCGTAGAAAATGAGCTCAAATATTCAATAGGGAGCGAACACCACCCAGATCTAGACGGAGTTCTTCCTTTTCCCTTCCTATCCACTTCTAAATGGACTTTATACTAGAAGATTACTTGTCTTATTTCCTGCTCCAATGAGCCATATCGTACTAAAGGACAGAAAAAAATCCTGTGAGAAATGGTACAAAGGAACAAAAAACTAATTCTATTCATAACTTTGAATAGCCATGCGAAACTCATGCACAGTAATCACTTTTATGTGTGTATTATTTTTATCAAAATAATTATTGAACAATAGAAGTAGGTAAAACTTCAGGATAAATCAGTAATTTGTCCCAGGTTTACTCAAAGCGCTATCGAATGAGATTCGCAAAACTATGAGCAGTCGCCATAGCCTATTTCAGAAAAAAAAATCTGGTTAAACAAGAATGCATATCTCCCCTATGCAGAAAAGATGGAATGTACGTATTGGCAAATTGTGTTAGTTACCAGAGCGTGCCACATGTGCGAAGGGGCTATTATGAGGATCGTGTAGAGGTGTAGTCAGATTTGGGAGTTACCAGAGCGTGTTAACCACCACGCATGTACGGGGAACACTATTGCATGCATGTATCACGGATTTGGACCACTTTCCACTGGAATACGCTGTAATGAAGACCTCTTACTCTATAAATCTCTTGCGGATTGTTTTCAAATTGAATGTTTAAGGAATGTGTATGTGGAACTTAGCGAGGACCAGAGAGAGACACCCACAGATCTAGTGGATTTGGAAGATTTTCGACAGTGGCTGAAAACATTGATCACATATTATCAACATGATCAAGGAATATGAGAACTAAATAAAGAGCCTTCATACTGGTAAGTTTATTATCACTGTTATTTCCATGATATTTGTTAAATTATTACCAATAACATGTAAATAATGTATGTGACTGGAAAGCTAATAAAACACATAATTACAACAAGTGCAAAAAAAAAAAAAAGAAGAAAAAAGTTTAACATGACCTAAAAGAAGACGGGCATTAGGACTGGGGCAAAGGCCTACACTCTTTACCTTAAATACAGCAGGGTGTCGGTCCCTGTTTGGGAGGAACAGGGGAAAACGCATGATTTATTCACCTTTGCACAAAAAAAGACAGTGAGGTCAATTGATAATGGGGGGGGGGGGAGGGTAAGTGCCCCTGTTGTTCATCGAATCTGCTATACTTGTAAGCCTCATAGGAGAAAAGTAACTATTCCTGGTTTCATATTGAAAGTCTATAACTAACGCTGGGTACCGGAAGCGAGGGGGGGGGGGCGCAGAAGGAATTAAGTTGCCCCTCATTTTTCAAGTGAGAGGAAAATCACTTTTTGCCCCCTAATGTGCCTCTTGCAGAAAACGAAACAGAATTACAGATGCTAATTTTGCATTACAGCGATTGCTCTAAAAGGCCAACTTTATTATTTCATTTTTTTACTCGGTTTCTAAGCTATAGATGCCATAATTCTGAACATTAAAAACACGACTTTCTACCTTTTTTGAAACAAGTATGCCATATGAGCAGGAAATAAAATGGGGCAGATGGGGGAGGGGGAGGTGGGGTAAAACAGGGGGGGCACCTCAAAAACTGCGATCAGCTTTCCCTGTGCTTTAGCTAAAGGGTGAAGATTCACTGTATTATTCTTCTAACAAAATGTTCTCATGACAGTCGCTGAGCTCCCTGATATGTTAACTTATGATAACATGATGATAGACTGATAGTACTGGATCTTAAGATTGTAGAAACTCCATTGACCAGTGTCGTCTAAATTGTCAGCAGATTTTCCTTATATCCAAAGGAAGGAGGCTTGAATATCTTGAATATTGTTCTTAAGTTTCTAGCTTGAAAATGAATCATTAAGCTATGTCTGAAGGTTTGCTTAGTCAAATGGTGATTTGGAATTACTACTGTCAGACACATAGCCACGGGGGGGGGGGGGGGGGGGGGGCACGTGCCCATTAAAATTCCAAAGCTTGGGTTGAAATTTTATTGTTATGAATGCACAAAAGAGGTACATCGGGGCCTACGTGCCCTCATACCACTAAATTTATGTCAGAAAATCCACCATTTTGCATCTTAACCCTCTTATAGATAAAGCTAAAAAAAATTTCAAACCCATTTGCGTAAATCCCCCGGGAGATAGGGGTATATAACTACTATCCACTACATTTTCGCGAGGGGGGAGGGGGTGATGTGTACAATATAGGCCTACCCCCCCCCCCACACACACACATACATGCACATTTTTTTAAAAAGGAGAAATGATATTGTGAAAGAGGGGGAAGCTACAGGAAAAAAGAGGAATGAAAATGAAGGAAAACCAGGAAACGGCCTGTAACCATTATAGTAAACCGTACGTTACTGAAATCATGAGAAGAGGGTAAAAGTACACTTGAACATGTTCTCAGTATTAAACACATCTATTTTTGCTCGCTCGTAAAATCTAGAAACAAGATAAATTTGATCAGCAGTCACCCCCACTCCATGCAGCAGCAGATGTCCGAATATCAGTGTCTGAAGTCTTTCCTTGAATTCTACAGGGAGGTTTACTGTTTAAAATCATATACAAAATAGACTAAATGATTTTATAATGTACAGGGAGGTGTACATTATAAAATCATTTAGTCTATTTTGTATATTTCTCCTCGCTCGCTGCGCTCACTCATATAATATCTAGATAAAGAATTATTTTGGAAGGCAAACGAATTGGGCGTGCAAGGAGATATTTTTAATTTCTGTATGTTATAGGCCTGCAGTATTTTTTTTTAAAATGATAACTAGTACTCCATGATCGAAAGAGTGCGTTTTTCTCTGTTCGCTTCGCTCGCTCGTAATATTTAGAAACAGGGTGGTTTGGGACAGCAAACAATAACTGGACCGGCGAGATATATCATATTTGGAAGTGTAGTGACCAAATTTACCATTTGAAAGTCTTATGGATCCAAAGTGTATTTTGATTACATACTTATAAGTAGTTTTTTTTGGCTTGCTCGCTTCGCTCGCTCGCAAAATAAAAAATAGTATTGTGTGGGTGGGTGAGCGATCATATTTCCACTCCTTAAAGCGGATTTACGCTGATGAAGACACCCACTCCCCGTAAACCTCTCCCCCAAGACGGTGATCAATATTCAGTTATGTCATGAGCCCCCCCCCCCAAAAAAAAAAAAAAAAAAAAAAAAAAATCAACTCTGGCTACGGCCCTGACTATATTGTTGGCTGTTGTTTGCGTAATACTATATCTCAGAATACTCTATTTGATTTGATTTGATTGATTGATTTATTTACTCATATATATATATATATATATATATATATATATATATGTATATATATATATATATACATCATCATCACAATCACTTCGATCTTAAGTTGACATTCAAATAATATATACATATGACTGGATCGTCGTAAGCTCATGAGAGCTTGATGAAGACGTCCAGAACATATATAATATAAGTAGCATATAGAAATGATGCATATTCTTAATAAATGCTTTTTTTTTATTCCTTCTTCGGACGATACACTACGGAAGACTTGTCTCTGTTAATCATTTATCTGGACTGTACTTTTCAATGCAAAATGCCATTATAATGAAAACTGAACAGAAACTCTGTTAATGAAAACAGAACAGAAACTCTGTTAATGAAAACAGAACAGAAACTCTGTTAATGAAAACAGAACAGAAATACTGTTCTATTAAATATTTTTTGTCCTATGAAAATACCATTTTTGATAGTATTGTAATATGATGTTGTTATCAAAACACGCTAGATATTTTCAAAGCAAAGTTTCTTGGCTCTATGTCTGTGAATAATCTTGTCATAAATTTTCGCATAATGATTTCGGACTCTACAGTGTGTCCCCCCAAAAGTTTACAGTCTGAAAATGCCTCGCCATCTGAACATTTCGAAATATGTTCAGAATTTTCTTACCTGTGAATCGCCCAAGGTTTTTTTGTTATCATACGACACCAATAAGCTTTTAAATATCTCATGCTTGAGTGAGCAAAAGTAACTTTTGTGAAAAGGTGCAAAATTCAGTCTGACAAGAATGAGTGTTCTTGTTGGTATCAGCAAGGTAGAGTGTTGCCCACTGTGAAGGCTTAGAAATTTTCATTTTCGAAAGGCTTCAAGACAATTTATGAGGAATATCCTTTGCTGTGTATAATTATTTTTTGACAAATGTCATTAAAACGTCATCCTTGAGTAAACAATACTGATTTCTATATTGTTTTTAAATGATTACTTTTGGGTAAGTGTCAACATTTAAGCCGGCATACTTTGGATGTCAGAACAAGAATATCACGGCACACAGTCATTCAACCACTCAATAAGTCAGTCAATCAATTGATCAGCCAATAGGTCAATCAGTCAATCAATCAATCACAATGACAACCAGTATCATACACTCTTTCCATAAAAAATACAAGTGAGTTAACGCCGTTTAATAACTGCAATCTGCAGTGCAGTCACACAGGTTTCATGATCATTCCTGTTTACTTCAGTGATAAAAGTGATGATGTTTTAGTCATATCTTTCTGCAAACTGCAAGATAAGAGGTGACGTTAAAAATTTATTGAGAAAACATAAAGTCTCTTCATGCAAATTCTCTTCATTCAAATTATCGTTCAAGTTTTAGTCATGATCATTTTTGAAACCTTAACGTTTGCATAGCAGATGATTCAGGTGTGTCAACTCTTATTTTTTTTTTGGGGGGGGGGATTGAATGAGTGTATGATTGATTGATGGACTGACTGACTGATTGGTTGAATTATTGCCTGCATGACCACTCGTGGTGATAAACTTTTTCTGACATTCAAGTTATCCCAGCTCCAAAGTTGAAATTTACCTATATTTCAAAATATTAAAAAAAAAAAAAAAACACTTTCTTACTCAGGTATGACATGATAATGAGATACGTCAGAAAACGAAGGATGTTCCTCATGAATTTTAGTGAAGGGATCAGATTATGAAAATATCTTAAGCCTTTACATTTTACACTTCTCTCAACTTTGCTGATACTGACCACAACGAATACCATCCAGTCTTCATCAAATCTTAATTTTGCACCATTTCACAAATGTTACCTTTGCTCACTCATGTGTGAAATATCTGAGAATGTTTTGTGTCATGTAAAAGAGGAGTTCCCTAGTTATCCACAGGTAGAAGCATCTCTTGGAAAGGTTTTGAAATATTCAGATGGCAAGACTTTTTCCAATTAACTGCAAACCTTTTCTGGGACACTGTACAAGTAAAATAACCACGATAACCCTGTTTTTAAAGTTTCCAAACATCATGCTTTCCAAATATGAAAGCGATTATGAAAAAGAGGAATATGTACTTGTAAATGGAGGGGGGGGGGGGGGGGACATGATAGGGAGCAAGTAGTATCCGCTGGAGGTAGTCACCACAGAGCGTTGCCCCCGAGCCTGTAACCCTTCGAAATTTCTAGTTCACACCCCCTCTTAGCATTTTACGGGTATGTAGTATGAAATATTAATGAAAATCATTGAAATGCATTTCCCAATAGGTTTAAAAGTGCTTATTAAAGACTATCAATTTCATAATTACTTATCGTTTAAAGAAAATAACTTGATACACCGTATATGGACATTTAGATACATTAGAAAGATTTTTTTTTAAGTTAAAAGTCACTACCTTTACTATCTTACTTTAGTATAACAAATGCATTTTTTATAGCTGCTAATGAACATGATGAAGGTTAAAGTTATCAAAAGCTTATTTCCATTTTAGATATACAATTCAAATATTCCTCTCACTTAGAATAAAATCAAACATGCAGACTTCATTATAGGTACTATCGTACCAACAGTAACTGTCTTTTACTAATTTGGTGTTAAAAACCAAAATATTAATTTTTTCAAAAGTATTTTTGTCATTAGCACTAATGTAGAAAGATGCCATTGTTGGACTGTCCTTCACTTTGCAGAATCACTCGCTGGGACTCTTTTTTGAATACATGTACGTTGCATTGAACGTTGAATAATAAATAACGGTATTAATAGTAAAAAGTAATTGCCCGTGTCCACTAAAACTTACTCATAAAAACCCTTATGAAAAAGAATATCAAATACACTGGTGATAATCATTATCTTTGTTTAGCCACTATGTTAGGAAGTTATCTATTTAACTTTCTGCTGTATAGGTATGAATACTTTATAATTATGATGAAATTTGTTTTGAAAATAAAGAACCCTGTGGAAGGGGGAAAGATACACTAGTGGATCCAGTACTCTCTGACCGACCCAAAGAATCAATCAATCAAACTGCATGGGTGCCATCTCATCAGATCCTGATTTTGGGTCGCAATCATGTCTTCCTCTCTATTCTTGCAGCGCTTGATGAAATCAAGAATAGTCAAATGAAAAAAAAAAAAAGTGGAAAGAGTAAAGGCATTAATTGTGAGAGAAGTATTATTATCGTTTGGTGTCTATCTATCCAAAAAGTTATTCATTGAGGTAAGATGTAATGGGCAATTGTGGCATTTAGACCAGAGAATAACTGTAACTTTACATTTCTCTGGTTAGATGTTTCATGTTTGATTTAAATGTTAGATCAAACAGAGTCAAACGGATTACGTTTTCAAGGTTACAGCCCATGCATTTCGCGTCAGACCGTGCCATTAAAAAGGGTGGGAGTGCAATGCAAAAACAAACCTCTACTTTTCATAGGTTCTGCGGGGGAGGGGGGGGGGGGGCGGAGGGGAAAAAAGTGGAGCATGCTGCTTCCCTTGTATCCACTTAAAAAAAAAAAAAAGAATCATTGCCATGCACATATATGTACGGAAAAAACCATTCTGATGAAGTTACTCCGTGTGTGGATTATCCATGTCTTGTTATTGTCCACAAAAAGAAGTTTAATGACTTCAAAAGAGAGCAGAGGAAAATCCTCGGGATTTCCATGTTTGGACCCTTTCTTTCTGTCGTTCTTTCGTTGATTCACCATAATTACAGGACATGAATGCAGAAAAGGACATGCCCCAGTTGCATAGGAAAGTTATTTAATGTTCATAAGTCTAAGGATCAGACCTATCTGAATGGCCTGTATGGTTACGTGGTCACGTGTTTGATACTTCAGTCACACCATCAAGAGCGATACCAGACAGACAGCGCGCCGAATGGAATACCACGAATGGCCAAAATTGATCACGTATGGGTATCGGTTTCGAGTGGCTTTGGCGACAAGTCTACGATATTATAATGTAGAGTGACATTGTGATTCAGTTCTGTGGTTTTCAGTCGCGGAAAGAATTCATGACATTGTTATCATTGCTACAGACTTTAGATCCGTGAAATGCGTCATTAATTTCATGAGCATTCCTTCATAATTACCCCGATTGTCCAACGAATGGATGCTTAACGTTCTTTACAAAAAAGTCCTGAGGCATTTTTTTTTTTAGATTTTCACGTCGTGACAAAATAGTTGTCAAGTCATGAATTATTTTAAAAAAAGAATGGGAACAATAACATATTCGGTCCGCTTGCTGTGCTAAATTGATTCCCACACTCAGAGGCGTCGATCCATTTTTCGGATGGGCGGGGGGGGGGGGGGGGTGACGACCAAGCGGAGATGAACCCACGGCTACTGATATGTACGTGTATGTATGTATATATATATATATATATATATATATATACACACACACACGCACACATACACCCACACACCCATATATATAGGCCTAAAATGCTTCACGTTGATATATCAACGTGAAGCATTTTCATTTTGGGGAAATACGCATCTTGCTAGATTGTCAATCAATCAATCAATTTCAATTTATTTCATTCAAAATTAAAAACAATTACAAGGTAAAAATATATATAGATAAAATAGAATGTGGAGACAGCTAGGAAGAACATTGAAGTCTTATAAAATGCTGCCACCAATAATACAAACAATTAAAACCAAGTAATATACAAACAAAAGAAAAGAGAGCATATTTCAAATGAATAACAAAATGATACATATAAGATAAATTAAGCAGTTTACAAAACCTAACAAACCCTAAACAGACATAACAAAAGACACAAAGATAAAAAGATAAAAATGAGCCTGATAATTTACATGTAATTTTGTAATAGTAGTTTCTTATAATTCTTTTTAAAAACATTTAACGTAGGGCTTAATTTCATTTCTTCTGACAGAGCAGTTCCAAATTTTTGGTCCTTTATAAAAAACTGAATTTATGCCAACATTTGTTTTAAAAAGAGGTAAATAAAAATTTAACTGGTTTCGCATATCATAAGAAGTTATTTTAGAAATCAGAGTGAACTTATACATGAGAGATATAGGTACAACATTTTTAGATATTAAATACATTAAAATAGCTGTATTTAAAATATTCAGATCGTATATATTCAACAATTTTAATTCATGAAAAATAGGTGATGTATGGGCAAGTAAAATGGCATGAAAGACAATACGAACTGCTTTTTTCTGCAAACGAAATAATCTTAACATCGAGTAATTGGTGGAAGATGCCCAAGCAACATTGCAATAATTTAGGTGCGGAGTAACAATAGCATTATATATCATGAATAAAATGTTTCTAGGAAAAAATCTTAATTTATATAAAACACCTAAACATTTTGAAACTTTATTACAGACCTCACTAATATGTTCATGCCAATTTAATTTAGAATCAATAAGTACGCCAAGAAATTTTAGAGATTGTACAACTTTTATATTTTCATTGTTCATCTTAATATTCAAATCGTTATAATCAATTTTCTTATTCGTAAAAATCATACACTGTGTTTTCTTTACATTTAAAATCAATTTATTAAAGATTAGCCATTTACTGATTTTCTGCAATTCAATACTAAAATTCAAACATAAAGTATTAATATTATCATGGCTCATGAAAGCACTAGTGTCATCGGCATATAGAATAAACTGTAACTTATCTGAGACATTACAAATATCATTCATATAAATAAGAAAAAGAAGTGGACCCAGAATAGATCCCTGAGGCACTCCACATCCGATTTTCCTCAATTCAGACTTAGTGTTATTTACAGTTACAAATTGTTTTCGATCAGCCAAATAACTTTCAAACATTTTAACAAAATTCCACGAATACCATAACTTTCTAACTTAACTAACAAAATAGAGTGATCAAGCGTATCGAAAGCTTTACTTAAGTCTAAAAACAAACCAAATAAAAAGAATCGAAAATTAAAAGCATGAGAAACCTTATAAACCAAATCAATTAGAGCATGGGATGTGGAATGCTCCGGACGAAATCCATACTGGGACGGTGTCATTACATTATGTTTATCTAAAAAATCAGAAAGGCGATTATATATACATTTTTCGATAATTTTAGAAAATGCTGGCAAGATTGATATAGGTCTGTAATTAGATAATTCTGACTTCGATCCATTTTTAAAAATGGGAACAACACGTGCTATTTTAAGATTATCAGGGAATATTCCAGTAGTTAAAATAGAATTAAAAATATTGCACAAGGGATAACAGAGAATGTGAATTGCTTTCTTAATGACTAACATACTAATTTCATCATACCCAGCAGCAGAATTACTATCAAAATTACACACAATTTTAATAATTTCATCCGGAGTGATGGGATTAAAAAAAGCAGTGTTATTGTTTCTATTCAAATATTGCACAAAATCATTCTGTCTAGTACAGGTAGTTGACTGCAAACTATTTGAAAGAGTTGAACCGATATTAACAAAATGATCATTAAATGCTTGAGCGATATCACAATCTCCAACTACTTTATCATTGTTAACATTTATACTTTCAATAACAATTTTATTGTTCACTCTACCCATTGCTGTATTAATAATATTCCAAGATTTTTTAAGATTGTATTTGGCATCCAAAAATAACTTTCTATAATACTCATTTTTTATACATTTTATTTTATAGTTAACTTTATTACGATAAGACTTGTATTTATTTTCTCTATATGTAGTAGGATTTTTGATAAATTTCTTGTATAACAAATATCTTTTATTGCACATAATTCTCAAGTCATCATTGAAACATGGTTTATCTTTACGGCGTTTACATTTGACATTAGTTTTACAAAAACATTCATCATATAAATTTGAGAATTGATTTAAAAAAGTATTGTACATAATGTTTGGATCACTACTATCAAAATTCCATACAATCCTTTCTAATTTCATAATAAAATCATCTATATTAACATCATTTATTTTGCGCCTCGTAGATACTGTATTTTTTTTGCTGATATAATGACTATGAATACAATACACAGGGAAATGGTCACTTACATCAACTAAAAAAAAAACCAGAAAAGATATTGTTTATATCATTTGTAAATATATTGTCTATTAAAGTAGTAGTTTGTCTGGATGCTCGAGTTGGAATATGAATGACTGGATAAATCGATCTGGTTATAAATACATCTAAAAATTCACTAACCTGTGGGCAAGAATCGGCATTTAATAAGGTTAAAATCACCACAAACATACAATAATTTATTTTCTTTGGAAACTTTATTTAGTACTGTAGTAAGAGATTCTAAAAAATTAGGCAATGATGAATTTGGCGGTCTATAAATTACGCTAAATATTACATTTTTAAAAGATGATTTAATTTCAATAAAAATACATTCCATAAATTCCGAAAAAAAATCTAGATCACACCTATGTACAATGTAAAAATCATTTCTGATGAAAACTCCTACGCCACCAACCCGGCGATCTTGGCGGGAGTTACCAATGAAATTGTATCCATTAATATTATAACAAGGATCATTACATTTTAGCCATGTCTCTGTTACACCTATTGCACAGAAATTAAAATCGAGACCATGTAAAAAGGTAACAAGATTATCAATGTTCTTCTTTATACTTCTACAATTAACATGTAGACAAGAAAATCCTTTTCGCAAATCAATGTTAGATTGTTCTTCATGCAGAAACGTGTTAAATTCATTTGGCATAAAACAATTTAGTTGGGGACCATAAGAATTATGTTCATCATTATCAATTGGAGATAAAAACTTGAATATATGAATAAAATTATCATTACTCATTGCTTGTCTATATAACTCAACATCAGGCATATTTAAAACATTTACAAAACAGAATACACACACACACACACACACAAAAAAAAAAATAAGCAAAAACAAGGATAACAAGGAGAGTGTACAGAGAGTACAGTTTAAAAGAACCACCAGGAGTTTATTATTAATAACAAGTTTGACAATCTGAAAAATAGAAGGTAAAGTTTACTTCATATATGTAAAAAAAAAAAAAAAAAAAAAAAAAAATGTAAGGCTCTGTATCCATAATATGTAATTCCAATAAATTGGATCTAAAATATATAGAATAACAAAAGGAGTCAAAAGCAAGGAGCCATATATAACAGATAAATGACATATTTGTCAGCACGAATCCATGCATTTAGTAATATGTCTTTAAACAGTTAATGTATATACAGTCTGGCGAATACACAAGCTGTTCTATTTCAAGTCTGATAGTTTTTTGACGAGTTTCTTTGCAGTGCGTCCATCCTCATGCTTGACCATGGCAAAGACACGACCATCCCAGGTCCATGTCGCTGTGATGTTTGGTCGTTTGGATGCTTGAGCTTGGAGATCCAGATTTTTCTTAGTCAGGTCTTCGACAATCACTATACCTTTACCTTTCAAGTTCCTTCTGTTTTTCATAATTTTGAACTTGGCCCTGTATGAAACGAACTTGACGATGATACCTGGAGACTGCATTCCTGTCTGTGACTTGCTGCCCTTGGTATCATCACGAGACTGACGGCTGAAGACACGGTGTGATCGATCAATATCGTTGACGCTGATGTCGACCCCAATCTGTTTGTGAACCATCCAGCTTTTTTTGATTTAGCGAGCGAGCGAAGCGAGCGAGCAAAAAGTAACAAATAATTTCTTGTTATGAGAGAAATGTTTAGTAATCAAAATACACTGTAAGCATATCTGATATCTAATATATATATATATATATATATATATATATATATATGGTTACCTCTACCTCTCTGTCAAATATGAACTCTATTTTGTCACATCGCTGGTCCATTGTTGCTGTCCCCTACCACTCTGTTTTTTAATCTTACAAGCGAGCGGAGCGAGCGAGGAAGCACCAGTGTTTTTGATGGTAGAAGTAGTAACCCCTTCGGCAAATTACACTGTGAGCCCATGAAACATCTACACTATCTATTCGGTCTCATCTCACTTACTGAATTCGTTTGTTTTTCAAAACCATTAATATCAAACGAACGAGCGCAACGAGCGAGGAAAAATATACCCTTTTCCATATGATAGAAGTGTGATTTCGTCATCATGATATATATTAATGTGATGATAATGTGTATTCGCCCTACAAGAACGGATTATTATTATTATTATTATTATTATTATTATTATCATCATTATTATTATTATTATTATCATTATTATTATTATTATTATTATTATTGTCATCAGAATACACTATAAACCTGTCATGCCTGTGTGATATCTAAATAATACATCCGATCACCTGTAATGCCGAATATGACAGTGTTTTACCTACCTCGCTTGCAGTCCGAATCCTATCTCTTTCTATCATAGCGTGTAAAGTCAACGACTGATCCCGGCAAAATTATATGGTTTCGTCCCCCAAAATTTATCAACTACCTTACTGCCCAAATATAATGATATTTTGGAATCTCGCTGCTACTTGCTGCCAGAAATCATTTTGTATCTAGCTTTCACCAGCGAGAGTAGTGAGCGAGCTAACGAAAAGTATGTTTTTTTTTTTTAAATCTAGGCCGTTATCTCCTGAAAGTGTAATATCTATTTTTAGGTAAAGTGGCCGCTCGAATTCTTGGAGTGATATCTTGTTTGGTTATATTATTTCCTATGAGCAGAAGAATAGTATAAAATTAGACAGAAACACGAGATAAAAATCGATTTCCTTTCATAAGAATAGTAATTATCTTCGACATTAATTAGTAAAGAAACTTAAATGCGAGCGAGCGAAGCGAGCGAGCGCTTCCCAGTGTCCCATTTTCTTTCTTTTTTTCTTGTTTTCCAATTTCATTTCACTTCTCTCCTTCCTTTTCCTTTCTTTTCTCTTTCTTTTTCCTTTTTTTCTTTTTTTTTTTCTGGTTCGGAAATTATTGGGGGCAACTGCCCCCTGCCCCCCCCGGATCGACGCCTCTGCCCACATTTGCCCTGGAAATTACCCTGGAAGATATACCTTCTTTAATTTCTTTGCTACAAGATAAATTTACAAAAAAAATTTAGCTTTTATTTTAGATCTTGTAATTTTCCTTTCCTTGGTATCATAACGTGGGTGTAATGACTCTGAATTAGTTGTTTCTAATCAATAAAAAAGTGCATGTACCTCCTCAGATTCCCATGGTTTTCCATAGATGTATCTGAGCACATACACGATTCGTATAGAACAATCAATACATCCTGCGTAAAGATGTCTGGGTGCCGTTGCATAAAACTTACTATTATAGTTACTTTGCCATCAATGGCAAATTTCATGGAATACTGGATTTTGATTGACTGTTGACCAACGTTACCAGGGTAGTTACCATTGATGGCAAAGTTACTACAATAGCAAGTTTTTATGCAACGGCACCCAGATCTTGCTCTGCATAACATGCGGCCGTATAGATTTATGCAAATTGTGCAAATTGCCCAAACTTGCTTTTTGGGCAGCAAAGCTGAAAATGTAAGTCGACCACATAGGGACACGAAGCAACAAAAATAACAGAAAGTTAGGATGCACTGTTGGCTAATAAACTACACTGTTAGGATGCACTGTTGGCTAATAAACTACACTGTCAGGTCGACTATTCCTCTTCTCCCGATACGTTGTAACATCTTTCTTCATGTCCCTGTGATAGACTAGTAAGAAGAGGCAATCAGAGCGAAGCTGAATCCCTATAAGTGACGAGATTAAAATACGTCATTGAAATGCACAAGAGACATTGCGTAATCTGTTTATACGCAGCAGATATTATACCATTCACTATTTCAGGAATGTTGTGTAAAGGATTTCCGATTCACGGGCCATTATAAGGGTGTCTAATGTGGGAATAGAAAAAATGGTATACTTTCCTAACTTAAAACCTGTGTATATGCTAATAGGTACAATTGCAACGGCGTGATACTGGAGGTTAAAGTTTCATATTTGGTATATTATGGGTATCACATTAATAAAGACAAATTCCCAGTTACATGTATATAGAAGCCGCGAAGAAGAAAATTGTGGTATACACTAAATCCAAATTCTCTCTTTGCTTTGTGGGAAAACGAAATGTGCCTAAAACATAATGAAGGAAAGGATGGAAAAATGATTATCTGCGATGATACTACATTATTTCACTGGATAACTTAGCAGTCATCTTGAACGAGTATCACAACACAAGAAAAAGAAGAAAAACATGTCAGTCATGACAAATCTTCTAAGAAAATGCATGTACGTAAGAAGGGGAGGTCAGGGACTGTAATTCGGTTGGGGAATCTGGATGTGACAACCCTTTAACATACAAAACGGGCCTTCAGACCCCGAATCGATGGACCTTCAATATTACCGGCAATACTCTATAAACTCCCCATACGCCCCTGCGCCTGAGCCTGCAGATAGTGTCTCCTTAATTACTATGCTTTTCTTGATGTGTTTGCCTGAAAAAGTACAATGCCCCTTAAATACCGGTCCGCTCGTCAACCCACTGACCCCAGAATACTAGAGACTCAAGTAGACACGTTGTTATAGCCTAGATGCTCAGAAACAGTCACCCAGCGAGGAATTACAATCATGAGAGTTACCATTATTATGTATCGGGAACATTAGATTTTGTCTCCCCAAACCCTTTCCCATTCACCCACTCGAATATCTTCGAAAGACCAACATTCTGATCACATTACTCAACTATGATCATTCAAATGGATGAACAAAGGTGTTTATTTTGTTCAACACAATGTCCAGAGTCACAGCTGTTGTAGGAAGCGGTTTGATGATTAAATGAAAGGTTGTTTAAATAAGAATGAATTATGGATGATTTATAAATTACTAACAAACTTCACATTTTTCGTCGGTATTTTCTATCAGTCTCTTCTGGCTTTATTTTGTCGTTAAACCTCTGAAAGAACACAACATATTCAGACACAGAAAAATTTTCAACGGAATTACAAACATCGATGTCGCTTGTCCACACACTTATGAAAATATAACATTATCGGAAAGCTCCAAGCAAAACGGACGTTGCTTTCTGTAAAAAAAGAAAGAAAAAAAATCAGCATTTTACATAATTATGAACGGGCATTTAGTAGAACGTTCTGAGAGAAACTGTCCTCGTAATACTGCAATGCAAAAGTGTAAAAACGTCACACGCAAAACCTACTCTTTTCAAGCCCTAGGCTTACCTGATATTTTGTATTTCAGTTCGTTATAAGATGTGACCTGTTTGGTTCACAAACATTTAATGAGTAGAAATGTAAGCCATTGTTATAATGTTAAAAAGGAATGGAATTATGAGAGTACATAAGTTTTGAAGATGTCAAATATCTTAGTAAAAGTTTGCTTCTGACTTCCGTCGGAGAATCTCTCTTTTTTACGTGCATTTAGGATGAAGCAAGATTCAGAAGTAACCAACTCGATAAATAATGAGATTAGCTTAATCAAAATGATGAGGTGACGTACAAACGACGTTATGTCAGTTAAGCTGGATTCATACTGTTCAGCAATCCGTAATCATTTATAAGATGACGATATATTCTTTATAGAATTATCAATATTCACAGGTCGCTACTGAAAATTAGAGTGTCCTTAAAAGAGGGATACACATTTTTAAAATACTTAATATGCACTTGGAATGGATTTTATTTTGAGAGGCTTTTACCTTTTAGATATACCTTTGTTACGACTTTCATGACTTAAGTCAAACTTAAAGCACACGTTCAAAGAAAATCACAAATATGGCAAATGATGTATCACTAGAAACTGGAAAGCTAACAGATAGCAATGGTATCAGTTTTACGTCAACTACGTATCAGGTAATTTAAAAATGATACAAATAAAACCACCTCTCAGCATCTGTGATATAGTAGCGATTCGCCCAAAAAATAACGATGTTTTACTGACGTCAGGAACGGGTTCAACCCTGTCCAAGCAGACGACTTCCTATATAGAATGAACATAATTGCAGTGCAATTATTTCTCAAATAATAAAGAATTTAGTGTATTTTAACGTGTTCATTTTTACACCATTCTAAAAGGGAAATGAAACCAATTCTAATAACTGAAATCTCATTTTTGTAAATATACAGGATAAGAGTTCATGAACAATCAAAGAAACCACACTTTCAAATTGAAAAGCCCGCCGAATGATTGCATGGACGGTAGTCGCTCCCTCTAGAAACGCCGAACATAGCGCGCAGTGTGTGCAGCTGAAAATGCAATTGCCTCTATTTTGTTGATTCCTTTATCACTGTAACGCCCCATTTTCCATCTGAATGATACCATGCACGGGGTTTAGGGAAAAGAATAAATTAAACATTTAGACTGACGCTAATGAGGTGAAAGAAATAACTGAATAGAGGACGACAAAAGAGGCACTGCCAATGTGTGAGATGTTATGGGACATCATCTGCTTGTGTAATTAACATCCCGCCCGTGACGTCACACATCTCAGCGGTGTTTGGAGAGCTCTTCAGGTGCTATGTCGGGGCTGTATTTTAGCGCCTGCTAATTGATAATAATTAATACTTCGAATATTTCTAAGCGATGTATTTTGACAAACTTGTTCAATCTAAGCTTCACCTACGCAATTATGAAAATTGAGTCATTTTTTAAAATCAATGAATATCTACTTTAAACATGTTAAATGAGCTTATGCAGGGGTACATAATTACATTTAGATGTCTACAATTCGATCTCCATCTGTGTTTGATATTCGTATAGAATTACTCCCTTTGACATTAAATAGAAGCAGCGTGCATGCAGTTTTGTTAACCATGGAGTTACCTCTGTTTAAGGATGCGGGTAAGAGATGAGCAAAATTCTTCGGTTCCATAAAATAATTAATACAGAGATTCGTAGTTGGTTCCTTATACCCGCATCCTGGTAACTCCGTGGTCAACAAAACTGCATGCACGCTGCCTCTATTGTCAAAGGGAGTAATTCTATACGAATATCAAACATAGATGGAGATAGAATTGTAGTGATCTAAATATGATTATGTACCGCTGTTTAAGGCTGCGGGTAAGAGATGAGTGAATTCTTATGTTCAATAATACGAGGAACAAATACAGAGATTCGCAGTTGGTTGATTATGCTGATAGGCACACCGCCCATCTGATTTTATTTACTCTTTCGGAGTCACTTCATGTTCTCTCTTCTAACCATTTGAAAACATTTTAAAAAGTCGTTAATCCCATCCTAAAATAATGAAACGAAACGAAATGGAATTTTGTTGAAAAGCCTTTTTAAAAAGCAGGTCAAAACATGCAAAACATTCCCAAGTAATAATCAGAAAAAGAAAAATCTTGTAATTGCGACTGCTTTTTGAATAAGAATCTGCAAGTGAGTCATGTCACAGCATTTCCACTTGTCATGGTTATGTCGTAAATGTCTACCTCTTTTACAAAGGCACTGTTTTTGTCCCGAATTTGAAACTGTTTATGGCATGCACTAAACATGCTAAGTGCAAATGCAATTTTTTGTTCTATTACTTTGTCTGATCCTCCTCCAATATTTATTTTCCTATGCGGTTCTCTTAGCATCCTGTCACCCTCAAAATTGGTCTTTTGAGCATACCCTTTTTTCTTTTTTGCTTTGAAAAGTATCATGGAATGCAAAAATCTCAATATTTATGTACATAGATGTAAGTGATTTATGATATACACAATCGAATGGAATTCTTTTGTAACTAGATAAGCGCTAGAAATGTCTTTTCTAACTGAACATTCTTTGCAATTCATTCATAGCTTCAAATTACACGCCTAGTCCCAACAATATAACCATGAATCATATGATTCAAATCAAATATACAATATCCCAGAAGCCCATACACAACAAAGGGAGCGACAAAAGACATTGAAAAATGCTGGATCACCCCGCACGGCATTGATTTGGGCATTAGCGACTTTAGCGTCTTTGAAGTGTGTGTGTGTGTGTGGGGGGGGGGGGGGGGGGCTTAAATTGGCATTTTCTCGACCAAGAAAAAATAGTAACTGTGGGGTTTTCAGGTAAGAGAAAACTTTATGGAAGGAAAATCATCAAATTGCTGGTGGAACGTCCTACACTATAAATATTCTCTAAACCACCTCTGCTCTGCCGTAATGCGGCCTCGCCAAATTGAGAAGCAGACATGACAAGGGAAGGTGAAACGACGTGCACGTATCTAATGAGTAAAGCTTATCTGAGCAAAAACGCAATTCAGGCGTTATGATTAGAAGTTGATTTGTAATATCTCCAAACATACGAATTAAATATGCACCTACCCTAAAATCCACCTCTTCAAAAACTTCGTTTGCTTGCAAGTACCTGTGGAAAGGCCATGCGCTATGCTTGCAAATTTTACGCTTCAGACATTTTAATATTACTGCAAAGCGGAAGATGCAACGAAAGTTGCTCTAATCCTCCCCGTTCAAGATTATTACCTAAGGCCCCCAACTGACTCACCATTGGTTGGAAGGGCTCGAATGTATTACCCCCCCCCCCCCGACTTCGAGATCCAGAGACGCCAGTGGTTTGGAGTTTGTTGATTTTGTCTGGTGGTATGATACAAGGTATTATATTGCTGACGTACAATGTAATCGGGGTTTCCCCTCCTTTGACACTACTCACGCACGTATACCATGATCATGGAGCTATTGATCATTGTACTTGAACCCTATTCTGCCCTTTTGAGTAGGATATATGGACTCACACTGTGTCACAGACACAAATCGATTTTATGTTTTACACCTTGCTCTTGATTGTTCTGCAATGTACCCCTTTCCCACGGGTTACGGCTCCTATTTTCATATAAACAAGGGGGCGGGGGAGGGGGTGAGCCAAAGCGAATGTTCCAGCAAAGCGATCTTGAATTGAGATGATCACATCATTTTGCACTCATTACTCTTTCTAATAATCGATTGTGGTCAACTGTTCGTTCATGGGTGAAATGATAAAATCTTCCCACCACCAACATGACCAACGGTCCAAAATAAAGGGAGCTTTACGATACTAGCCTGGCAGACACAGAAAAATCCCACACATGACAGAATAGTGGTTTGAATCTCTTTCATCGCTCCCACAATTTTCATTTTCCCTTCTTTCTCCTCTTTCACAACCTCCTCCTCCCCTACATTTTTTCTTCTTGTTTCCCCTTGTTTTCTTGTTCTCCTTGATCTTGGTCCTGTTCTTTTTGTTCTTTTCCTTTTTTCTCTCCTATCCTTCGTACACTTTTCTTATAATAATAATAAATACAGAATTTGTAATGCGCCATCGATCTAGTACACTATCCTGAGGCGTATCCTCCTCTCTCTTCTAATTCCCCTACTTCTCCTTCTTCACCTCCTTCGCCCATTCATCCATTTAGTTCTGTTTTCTCTACATCTTGTCCTTACTTCCAAATTATAGATTCCTAAGATATGAATGATGATGTATATAAGGACGCTGGTTATATCATATAGCAGGGATTCGATCCCCATGGCATATGGCCAGTCTATCTGTTTTGGTTACCATGGGTACTGGGTGCTTACGTTGGCTTTTCAAATTATATTCATGCCATGTTATCATTTTTGCCCTCCGGCTTAACTAAATGATTGGTGATAAAAATATTCTTGTTAATGCAAAAGAAGAATCAAGAATGAATAAATAGATAAATGAATAAAATAAATAAGTAAATGCCTGCGTAAATATATACGCCATATATACATTAACTTTGGAATACTTCTAAAGCTTTAAATATAAATATGCTTGAATGTTAATTTGGTATATGATCCTGATGATAGTGTACGCTCTTTATTACATTAACAAGTTTAGAAACGAAAATGCGTTGTTTTCATGATTATTTTTTTTAACATTCTGGAGACTGCATTTATCGTGTTTAAAGAAGTTCGGAAAATAAACTTCGGTAGCACCACTTTAGTATTATTTGTCGACAAACAAACCAGCCGCCGTAGGTATGCCTCCATTATTGTACTTGCCAAAGAAAGAAAGGATTATTATGCTGAACAAGAAAACTACAAGACGGTCTATACTCTCATGTCAACCAGGAGTGTCAAATTCCACGATAGTTTCTGTTAGACAAACTATTTGTTGTTCCGGTCAATGCACCTTTACAAAACCTTAGAAAAAACAAGGATACCTACCATACCTTACTAAAATCACAATTGTTTTGATCTCTCACTGTCAGAGCTGGAAGAGGATTTCTTAGACGAAAACATTAACTGGAGCAAAATGGAAATATCAAAATACATCGGTGAAGAAAAAATAAAATTGTCATAAAGCTAGAAAGATCAGTCCCTGAACGGCTTTCTTTGATTTTTTCCATTGGTTGAGCATACATAGCAATTGTACATTACTATTAATATAATAGTATTTACTTTAATGTTATTTATATCCGTCATGATAAGAATCTCTGCAATTGATTAGTGTAATGGGCATCATGACTTTGTGATAAAATACAGTTCCCACCAGCATCATGCTACTGGGGGCTTGGAAGATATGTGGCAGGGAGCGAAGCGAATAAGCGGTGGGAGGGATAGGGACTTTTTGAAAATATGCGTAACAAATATGTTTTTCTAACATCGGCGTTAATCTGTTTTGAGGAGTGTATGCTGATTTAAAATATCTTGTTTCTAGATTTTATGAGAAAGCAAAAATTGAATGTTTTGATGCTGGGAACAGGTTCAAGTGTATTGTTACTCCCTTCTAGTGATTTTAGTAACGTACATCAGCATCTTCCATTCTCATTGAAGGTATGATAGGAATAATATGATAGGCTAATTTTAGGTCAAATTCCGCTATACTGTATTACATTTCATGATAGAAGAATAGCATACACTTTGGACAGAGAGACCAGATGCAAATTATAACGGGCTTTGGTTAAGATACTGAAAATGCGAGTGAGCGAAGCGAGCGAGCGCTCCCAGGGTTTTCCTTTATTTTCATTCCTCTTTTCCCTTTCTCTTTCCCTCTCATTTACAATACTATTTCTTCTTTTAAAAGTGGGGATATATTGTACACGCAATCACCCGTCTCGAAGAAGTGTATGTGTTGGGGGGGGGGGGGGTGGTATATTCTCCCCATCCCGGGATTTACGCCAATGGTTTGTAATCATAGTACGTACATGTTCTAAAAGCAGAATATATCAAAGTTATTCATCAGAAATTCTAGTCAAGATTTCAAGAAGATGTACAGGGAGTCACCATGAAGAAAATTTGTTTTAGGCCTACCAAGGGAAGGGAAAGCTCTGCAAAACTGAATTCGTAGATATGTATTTGAAACTTTCCTATTGTATACGAGTAAAAAATGCAATAAAACAACAGAAAAAAAATCATTATTTTCAAAAGTTTTGTTAATCTCATAAGCTTTGTAGGATCTCATTGATACGACATACCACAAATCGTATCTATCATGGTACCTGTAAGAATTCCAGGTGGAAAGCTTAAACTTCGTTTTAGCCATATGTCCACGGTTGCTGTTTCAAACCTTATACAGCGTGAAAGTCCTAATATTTGTATAATAGTTTCCTAATGATACACATTCTTTTAGGTATAAAAAGATTGAGGACCATAGTTTGAGACTCATATTTCAATCTCATCATCATCATCATTGGTGTTATGTCAGTATGACAAGTCCGTTATAGAAAAAGTCCATCATTCACCATTCTTTTCTGTCTTGAGCTTTTATTTTAGTTTCCTGGTAAGTGTTTCCGTTCATGATCATGTCCAACATCTTTGTTCTTTGGCCTCCACGCATTCTTTTCCCATCTACTCTACCCTCAGTCATGTCACGCATCATGTTATCGTGTCTCAGTATGTGACCGATCCATTTTCGTTGTCTGTCTTTGATCGTGTCCAGGAGGCTTCGCGTTTCTCCTGCTATAACGAGCACCTCTTCATTTGACAGTCTCTCAGTCCACTTGATTTTGAACATGCGTCTCAATATCCACATCTCGAATGCTTCCAATCTCTTACAATCGTCTTTCCTCAAGGTCCATGTTTCACAGCCGTATAAGGTCACGCTCCACACTAGGCTTTTCACTAGACGTTTCCTTAGGGAGATACTAATGCTGGTGCTAAGTAGCTCTCGACGTCTGAGGAATGCCTGCTTGCCCATGGCGATTCTAGCTTTTACATCTTTCGCGCTGCGTCCTTCATTGTCCAAAATGCTACCGAGGTACTTATACTGTTTGACTTCCTCTAACTGTTTTCCTTTTATAAGAATGTTTATTACTTCTTTGTTTGTTCTCAACATCTTCATCACTTTTGTCTTCTTCTCGTTTATTCTCATACCATAAGCTTCCACGGTGTCGTTCAGGTTGTTCAGCATGAGTTGTAGCTCACGTTCGGTTTTCGCTAAAATGGCTGTATCGTCTGCGAATCGTACTGATTTAACTGTTCTCCCTCCTATCACTACTCCACCATCTTGGTCTTGTAAGGCTTCTTGGATCAACATCTCTCCATAAATGTTAAAGAGTACAGGTGATAGCAAGCATCCTTGTCTTACACCTCTGCCGATGGTACATTTCTCAGTTATTTCTTCTCCGATTCTCACAAATCTACGAATTTCAATCTACGAATACATCGATTATGCATATCAAATTTTAAGATCATCCAATTTTTTATGATCTGTAGGTATTTCAGTTTTTGCTAGATCATGTAGACTGCCTGGATTTTTGACGTGCTAGTTAAATACAAGGACATTGTAATGTATATTAGATTCTGTATGAAATTAAAATTGCACTATCGTCCTGGGGGGGGGGGGGGGCTTAAGCCCCCAAAGCCCCCCCCCCCCGTAAAACCAACTGTCCATACCAACTTCCCTCTCAGTCTCTTGCCCCTTTTTTTTGGGGGGGGGGGTATCAAGTATTCGTAGTTCAAATAAGTCATTGATGTTTGTAAAATAATTTCTTTTAATTCAATTTATTATTTCATGAAAAGTACAAATATTCCACATTTTGCGCAATTAACCAACGCATGTTAATATTGCAACAGCTAAGAGGACAGAAATAAAAGATGCAGTATTTTGTAAATGAATTACATCGTGGTCAGCATTAACATTTTCATGAGGGCAGAAATGTAATTTTTTTTTTCTCCAGACTTTAAGGATGTATCATCATCTGATCATATCCTGTGTAGACTAGTATTTTCAAAAAAAGGCGAGACATCTGACTTTCCCGATCGAGTACAGGAAACAAACAAACCAAAGAGAGGGGGAGAGAGAGGAAAAAGAAGAAGAAAATGAAAACCAGTGTTCAGTTCATGTTTGACTAAAGCAGCCTCACAAAACGATGCCTGAAATGCTCATGTCAATTATGAGTGGATGTTTTCACAAAATATTATTTGCGCAGCGTAAACACATGGTGAATAAGAAAATAGCATTAGCATACATCCATTGTTATTGTTCCAATGATAAGGCTCATGTCTACAAACTACACCGATTATGATAACAAGAAGTAAAAGCTATGCATAAGCAAATCCGTTCCACCCAGTTAACTTGTTTCAATAATGGATTTTAATTTTTTTGTATTGGGGTCACACCAAATTGAAACTGACAAATTTACTCCAATTTTCCATGAGGTATGAGGAAATTTGAAAAAAGTCCGTAGGCCTACCGAAGTTGATGTTTGCTTATTCTACCCTATTAACATGATTAGTGCCTTAATATTGCGACGTAAGCTCAGTATTCATTCTCACAACAACATGATACTGCCAACATGTAGCTTTTACTTGTGAAATAATTCAAGTTTAAGGTATAGGTTTCGGGAATAGGAAAGCCAACCGTTTCAATTAATGTTGTTGTGGTGATGTTTTGCAAACATATATGATAGGTATCGGTATTTATCTTTTTACTTGTTGATGAACAGACGCTGCATCTCCTTGTTTTTTTTTAACCGTGTTGAAATAAATTCTATCTATCTATCTGTGAACACCAAGTTGCATAATATTCCCCTGGTTCAAGGAATACATGCGATTACAAGGCAGTTAAATACACTTTAAGATCAGCGAGATGTTCAGTCTTTGTCGATATTGTAATTTCAGATTGAATATGATAAAATATGCGGTTTACTAATTCAACATTCGTCCCTGAAGAAACAAAAGCACCCCCTTTGACGATTTAGCTTCAGAATCCTCTTATTTTTTCATTGATCTTTATTTTGCTTTCAGTAATACATGAATCAGAAATCAGTCTTTCATTGAATGAATATAATAAAGCATATTGTCATGTAAACGATTTTTATAAATGAATAACTGAAATTCCAATTAAATCTTATGATAGCCCCAATTCGATACACAGCACACGACACACACTCACACACGCACGTACGCACACAAGTCTATATCATAGGTCTATATCCGTACGCGCCCCCACACGCACTCACACACGAAAATAAATTTCAAATAGCCCTCATTTTATCAAAATGGACCCTTAAACTATATGGGGTTAAAAAAATATTTTAGTGCTGAAACATTCGATTATAAATAAGTGATGTTACCTGTTTTCAATTTTCCCGTTAGATTTTTGACTGGGAATAATTATAGGAAAAAAAAAAAACCCTATGGTGACCATTTTTAAAGATGGCCCCACGGCCCTCAAAGGCAGAATCTGAGATGTTTCCACACCTAAGTCTTGTGATAGTGTCTTAATCTACCTATATGCTAATTTTGGTACTTTTATTCCAAGACAGATGTAAACTGGAGGTTATTTTCGATTTTTAAAAAAATAGCCCCCATTTTATCAATCTGAGCCCCTAGATCACATTTATAAAATATTCAGACCTGAAGCATCAGAACATGGATTATTGATGCTTTATTACCTAAAATTCACTTGTCACATTTCATTTGCACTGAGTTCATAGAAAACAATGCCCCCATTGAGACAATTTTTTAAAAATGGCCCCCACAGCCCCCAAGGGTAGAATCTGAGATGTCTTCACATCTAAATCTTGTTATAATGTATTAATCTACCTAATCTAAAAATCTGATGCTTTTAAGATGTAAACAGAGGGTTATTTTCGATTTAAAAAATAATAGCCCCTTTTATCAAATTGAGCCCCTAAATTATGTTTTCAGAAATATTTATGCCCTGAAACATCCGAATATGGATTACTGATGTCACATTACCTAAAATTAACTTTTTACAGTTGATTTTTGACTGTGTATAAAGAAAAAGTACCCCTATGTGACCATTTTTAAAGATGGCCCCCACGGCCCCCATGGGCAGAATTTGAGATGTCCCTTCCTCTTAATTTATTTATATTAATTACATATATCTGCATTTTTGCCAAATTTGGTTCCATAAGCCCACAGTGCACAATTCGGGTATATTTTGTCACTATGCCGCTCCACTATACCAACTATTGTAAATAAAATGATTTGATTACGAATAAAAGCAGAGAGATCAGGAATGCAGATTACCTGGAAAAATGTCATAAAATCAAACTACTAATTAAAGTTGAAACATGTGTTTTATTATATTGGAGACGAATTGACAATCCGGCTATGACTGTCATGATGTCCTTCTCTTTTACACGCTATTTATTCAAAATATTTTGCTGTTACAATTTTCCCGTTTTCACCATTCAAGAAATGGTTGATCCCATACTTTTAATAAAACTGCTGTGATGGCAACGTATTTTGAAAGTATACAGTATTAGATAAATAGTCCCTTCTGAAACATGAAAATGGAAATCTTTAACGAACCGTGTGAACAAATTATATTCGTAAATACACATAATTTCTATCCCCAATAGTTTCACAAATACTTTTTATTTTTATCCAGATCTGTTGATGTTATTTTTCTTTAATCTGGAGAATAATGTTTGTCATTTTTAGAAATCAAATTTACTAAATAGCCAACGAAATTTTCAGTTATGCACAATAAGGTTTATTGAGAATTCTATCCCTTTCTGACGGATACACTCACTGTTTTATGCAGAATAGTTACTAAATGCTTTCATTTTTGGTGTTAAAGCATGTATTTATCATTTCTTAATGCAGCAGACTTTAAACTACGTCTAAGCTGGCCATCGACATCTGACGTGCTACTGGAAACATATCGACATGACTGGGCACTGGACCATGCTTGTTCTAATTATTGTCACCTTTTCAATCTACAGTGTTAATGGACAAAGTAAGTATGTATAATGTGTGTACTTGCATAAATGATAAAAATGATTAGTGTATATGATCTCCGCAGCACACATGTTTTTTTGTAGATTTTGATGTCATGTTGAATTTGTCTTTAAAAAAAAAATGTTTTCAGATATTGATTAATTTATTCTGTCAAGCCCTTTGATCAATTTTAGTAGCGCTATAAAAGAAATTATTATTGTTAACAGCATATTGTGTTTGGTTACATATGGGGTGTATATATGTCGATAATATGCAATTCTTATGAGCCTCAACATACAAGTTTCGTAACGCTATGAATTCCTTGATGTATGGCTCTCCTTTACCTTTGTGCCAAGAATTATTAAAAGATATTTTTCGTTTTTGTTTTTTTAAGGAATTGATCCAGGCCTACATGTTATTAAAAGAAAGAGTTTAAAATGTTTGCGATTAGATATCTGTTATTTGGAAGGATTTTCAATATTTTATAAAAAGACAAAAACTTATTCATTTTTGAATGGCTCATTAGGAAATCTCTCTCGAATTGGGTTTTGACAGACGTGTATCAATCAAATATGATTATTTACGTCTGGGACCGACCTTTAACGTCACCATCCGAAAGACGTGGCAAATGTAGATTCATGTCTTGCCAAAGGACATTAGTGCCGCGGCAGGGATTTGAACCCCGGACCTTGTGGTTCAAAGTCCGGAGACTTATCCACTGGGCCACAACACCTCTAAATCGATTATTTTGTCGCTACTTCATCATGTACAAGGTGAAAAGTGTTGGTGTTAATGGTTAAAGCGATAACTTTGAGTTGTGTAACAACAGCATTTATTTCAGTTGAGATCTGTTTTCTGACATTTCAAAAAATAGCTTCAAGTTTGCTAAATGAGTTGAATGCCTGAGGCTTGGCTGATGTGGTATCAATTAATAATCATTTCAAACTGCTTATCATTGTCTTTTCTTGTCTCTCCTTTACATCGCTTTCTGTGAATTAGCTACATCGGGACCAAGTACAACTCCAGGTAAATTCATCTGAATTCCTCATAATTTGAAGTGCAATTAAGTCTCCCTTACCTATCACTTTTAATAAGGAAATTAGACACCAAAGTCACCCTCTAGCTGCAGTTGTAAAAGAGATGGCGATTATTCTAAGCAGTGGGCTATTTCCTAGTAAGCAAGAATGCTACGAGTTTCACCACAAACGCGATGATTTCCTAAATATATGGCTCTCCTTTTCCTTTCTTGCTAAGAACTATAAAAAATAATTTTTCATTGTTGTTTTTTAAGGAATACATCGAATTGAAAAAGACGGTTTAAAATGTTTGCAATTAGATATCTGTTATTTAGAAGGATTAAAAAAATTTTTTCAAAACGAAAAAAAAATATTCATTTTCTTAATGGCTCATTAGGAAATTGATTATTTTGCCGCATTTTCATCATGTACAAGCTGAAAAGTGCTGGTGTTGATGGTTAAAGCGATAACTTTAAGTTGCGTAACAACAGCATTTAGGTTTTAGTTGAGACCTGTTTCCTGATATCTCAAAGAATAGCTTGAAGTTTGCTACATGAGTTGGATGTATGAGGATTGCCTGATATAGAGTCATTTAATAATCATTTGAAGAGATTATGCGTAAAAATAGGTAAATGCCATTTTTGAAAATTTTAAAGTAAGGTCACCTTCAAAAGGTATAAGATAATACTTTTAAAATGATATATTGCTCATTACATATTAAGGTACATTGTTGAAATTATGGTAAAAAGTAGTACATCGTTATTTCTTTTTTTTTTCAAAATTTTACTTGATCTTTAATTGCAAATATCTCAATTTTACAAAAAGGATATATAGGTTTTTGTATTCGAACTCTTCATTCTAAACTGTTTTTCATTGTCTTTCTTTCCGTCCCCTTTACATCGCTTTCTGTAAATTAGCTACACCGGAACCAAGTACAACTCCAGGTAAATTCATCTGAATTCTTCATAATTTTCAACTGTAATTATTTATTCCCTGAAAAGTAGCTGTACTGAAAAGGAAATAGCGACACAGTCACGTCGAGAAAATTAAAGAGCCTCAATATCATAAAGAGATGATTTATGCTTGGTTTGATTTTAAAGAAACCGTTAAAAGTAAGAATTATTCAAGCATCATAGATTACAATGGTGATATATTGTTTTTTTAAAAGTGGTTTGATGCAGGAATTTTTGAAATAAACGATATTACTTCACACTCAAAATTGATGTCATTGCATGAAATTGAATATCTATTTGGAATAGACATGCCTCTCTGTTTCAAGAATGCAATATTGTCATGAACGCTATTCCAAAAATGTGGAAGAGCAATATGTGTAAGCCAGTAAAGACAGGAGAAGCAATGAGATAAGGGAGAAATCATGAAAGTTGTTTTATTGAATTTGAATAACAAGCGAAAGTCGACTTTTTTCAAAATATATAATATGATTTCAAGCACTTAAGTTGTTAAACCTAAACCTGAAGAGTAATGGGAAGAACTTTTGAAAGAAACAAGAAATATTAATTGGAAATCAATATAGTTATTCAACTTACAAGCAACAAAAGAAAGTAAAATAAAAGAATTCAATTACAATTTATTATGCAACTTCATACCACACAGGTATAAGTTATACAAATGGAGGTTAACCAATAAACCCAATCTGTTCATTTAATATGGTACAATACAGTGTACATTTGTTTGTAAATTGCAGAAAAACACAATTATTTTGGTCAAGATTCAGTAATATATTACAAGAGCTTTATAAAGTTGGTTTCTCTATTAATGTCTCTGTTTTTATCAAAGGATATGATTTGAAAAAAAAACCAAACAATATTAAAAGGCTAAATCTTCTATCGTTTATAAAACGTATGCAATTTATTGAATATTTATTCGATCCGAATATTGTAAAACAGTCTTTCATGAATGATCTATGTCTGGTTTGTTTAATTAACAATAAACGTAAATAAATAAACTTAACCGTACTGAAATAGAAAAACATTGCCAAAGTAAGAATCTATGTATATTTGAAGACAGTATTGTTCATGAAAATTTAATTTATTTCACATGAAATGTGTTCTTATCTGTGTAATGATTTGTGAAAATATTTATCAGTTAAGTGATTCTAAAAGAAAACCCCCTTTTAAATCACTTTTAATAAACAAATAGACATCAAAGGCACCCTCTTCTGTAGTTGCATAGGAGATATAAGTATAAGAGATGGCCAATTTTTTTTAGGCAGTGGGCTTTTCCCTAGTTAGCAATACTACCGTGACTACGAGATCCGTCACAAACTATGCAAGCTTACAAGTTAAAGCGGCTGCGCAGTTTTTGCTAAATTTCCCTTCATAATAATTTTCTTGCAGCTTTATGTAGTCATGACAATGCATGTGTGCTTGTATGCTGTGGTATACAATACAAATTTTCAATTTTTCAGCCCATTCTTTAACTTCAAGTAATCTCGGAACAAACGGATAACGCGATTTCAGAATGGTTGTACGTTTTCTATGCTATATGTAACATACCTTTTTATTAAACTCTTATTAACAAACTGATAACCCGTCATGTGCATGGATTTCGTGTGACATCGCGTAAAATCCATTTTCTTTATGATGGAATTTCCCCGAATCGTACATCTGTCTGATGGAACATGGAAAAAAAAAAGACTTTGTGTTTCTTATATCAAGTTATCGATGAATGTGCTGAAACCATCGACAGTTGCGACATCAATGCATACTGTATGAACACGAATGGAAGTGCCATATGCATCTGTGATCCCGGATACACTGGTAATGGAACCATTTGTGAAGGTAAGACTCTTGCTTTCATATTTGTAGTGCTATTAATTGTGTGCAAATTAGCATAACTGGGTCTTCAATTCAAACATAGCATGTGTTCTATGTAATTTTGGACATTATATATATATATATAAGAATATATTATTCAAAAGTTGCAAAAATAAAGTTCATTTTCATATATATATATATAAGAATATATTATTCAAAAGTTGCAAAAATAAAGTTCATTTTCCTCAAAAAAGTTTCAGTTTACAGAGAATGGCCCCATTTGTTTTACACACATTACAAAAAAAGGGTAGGTTCATGTGTTAAACAACCTCATGATTCTTAAATAACTGTTCTAACAGTGATAAGCTCTCCAGACTCTGTTATGAATATACCACTGAATTCTGAGTTTAATGTAAGATCAAGTAAAATCTACACACAACAAGACTAAATCCCAAGTATTTAAGTAGATACATCAAATTATTTCTACAGCTAAAAACAGAGAATGTTGCAAATTATATAAATGATACTAGCTTAGCAAGATTTTGAAATGATATAGAATGTTCTTCTTCCAAATACTTAATGATTACTATGATTCGTTGTGTGTTATTCATTACAACATATTATTAAATGATTTCTCATCTGGAAATTTCTATGATTATAAATACACAGAAAAACAACTGGAAATAACTTCCTTCCAGCAGATTCTTAAGTCTTTCTTTTTAAAGCCTCCAGATAACATAATTTCAGAATGGTTGTATGTTATCGATGCTGAAATGTAACATTCCAATTACATTCCTTAAACTGCTAGATACAAATCATTAATCCGTCATGCAACGAAAATTGTGTGACGTCGCGTAGAATCCATTTTCTTCATCTGTTCATGATGGAATGTCTCCTAATTGTTTGAAATAGTATATTCATGTACATGTAAAATAACGTCTCTCTGATGGGACATGACAAAATCTGAATTTCTTTTTCATATTTCAAGATATCGACGAGTGTGCTGGAAACTATACCAATTGTGACGCCAATGCATACTGTGTAAACACGAATGGAAGTTTCATATGCCTGTGCAATCCCGGATACACTAATAACGGAACCATTTGTGTAGGTAAGACTCTTGCTTTCATATTTTTAGTGCTTGCGACTTCTCTAAAACTTTATTGTATTACACGTGGAATTAGAGTCTTGGGGTATTATTCTAGAGCTGTCAAACGTCATCTTTAAGATGTAAATTCTTTTGAACTTGGAAAAGTCACACGGAGTTCAAGCCAATAACTTGATTGATTCATGTATCTATATATTTAGTTCTCTTTATCTTCATCAGTGGCCTAAACATATTGTTTAGCAAGAAGGCCCTGCAAGAACGACAGAGTAAATCAAGAATCACACATCACATGAAAGAACAAACATGAAATCAAACTTGATAACAAATCAGAAAAGAAAACACAATTTGAACTCAGCATGTCAAAATTAGTAGAAATTCATGCATCAACAAATTTGAAATCGAAACAATACTCATTCAGTATCTGCCTCGAGGTCCATGCACATTTTTGACATTGGGATAATAAATTTGTAAATATTTCAAAGCAGTGATCGTTTACCTCCTCAGCGTTTGTTCCTAGGCTAAGCCAAAGAGCTGGACGATTTTTGCCAACCACATGTGCCTGGTATGAGGAAAACCCAGAGAATGTCTGCTTCGGTTTACATGTTTGCCCGTTCCCGTGTAAACTATCTTACTTTAATATTCACTTAGTCTCACTATACAAATTTTCATTTTACAGTGCTCCAGTTCTGATTCTCTTTTCCCGATATCCGTATTGTGTATTTCATTTTAAAAAACCATGTTACATATTCTTCATCTCGACAAGACCATTCTTTAACTTCAAGTAAAATCTTCCATACTGGAAGTCTTTCTTTTAAAAAACCACCAGATAACACATGCTAGAATGGTTGGATGTTATTGATGCTAAAATGTAACATTTATTATATTCTTGAATCTGCTGGAAGACAAACCAATATTCCATCATGCAATGGACATAGTGCGACGTCACGTAGAATTCATTTTCTTCATGATGGATGTATCCGTCATCCCAGACATCATAAATCAATTCCTGCACGGGAATCGTTTGAAGTGGGATGCAGATATAAAATAACACCTCTCTTGGAATATGTAAACAACCTAAACTATGGTTAAAATCTGTTTCATATCTCAAGATATCGATGAATGTGCTGAAACCATCAACGACTGCGATATCAATGCATACTGTATGAACACGAATGGAGGTTTCATGTGCTTCTGCGATCCCGGATACACTGGTAATGGAACAATTTGTGAAGGTAAGACTCTTGCTTTCATATTTGTAATGCTTGTGACTTCACTAAAACTTTGCTGTATTACATGTCTTTCTTTTAAAAACCACCAGATAACACATGCTAGAATGGTTGGATGTTATTGATGCTAAAATGTAACATTACAATTATATTCTTGAATCTGCTGGAAGACAAACCAATATTCCATCATGCAATGGACATAGTGTGACGTCACGTAGAATTCATTTTCTTCATGATGGATGTATCCGTCATCCCAGACATCATAAATCAATTCCTGCACGGGAATCGTTTGAAGTGGGATGCAGATATAAAATAACACCTCTCTTGGAATATGTAAACAACCTAAACTATGGTTAAAATCTGTTTCATATTTCAAGATATCGATGAATGTGCTGAAACCATCAACGACTGCGATATCAATGCATACTGTATGAACACGAATGGAGGTTTCATGTGCTTCTGCGATCCCGGATACACTGGTAATGGAACATTTTGTGAAGGTAAGACTCTTGCTTTCATATTTGTAATGCTTGTGACTTCTCTAAAACTTTGCTGTATTACATGTGAAATTGTAGCCTTGGGGTATTGTTCTAGAGCTGTCAAACGTCATCTTGAAGATATAAATTCGGTAGTAACTCAGAAAAGGCAAATGAAACTTCAGCCAAAAACTTGACTGATTCATTCATTTATCCATTCATTTAGTCCTATTTTTCTTCATCATTGGCTTAAACATTGGTTATCAGGAAGGCTTTGCAAATACAACAAAGTAAATAAGAAATCCCACGTACACAAAGATCAACCTAAAGTTTGATCACAAGTTAATATATAAGAGAAAATGTGAACTCAGCAATCCAAATCAAGAGAAATTCATACATCAAGAAAATTTGAAATCGAACAATACTGGTACTCATTCAGTATCTGCCTTATTTTTCTCTAAATAATTTTAAAGCAATGATCATGATGAGAGTATGAGCAGCGCTCCCACACAGGTACCTTCTCAGTGTTTGTACTCATATCAGGCTAAGCCAAAGTCCTGACGATTGTTTGTCAATCACAATTTACCTTTGTATATGCCTGGTATTAGGAAAACACCCGATAATGTCTACTTTACATGGGCGTCAATCGGGGGGGGGGGGGGACTTTGTATATTTGATTTCTCCCATTTCTCTTTCTTGTATGTTCTATAGGCCAACGTGCCAAAAGTAGTCCTTTTGTTTTCTGATATGTTTCCCTCTTCCATTCTAGCATGTTCCCTCTTCTTTAAATTTGATACATAATACATGATTTTACAATACTATCGACTTTCATTTCTAAGAAATGTCATTTCCTCACTAAAAGTGCCCCCTCTAATCTGATTTGTGTCCCTTTTCACTATACTAATGAACGTCCACAGGTTCCGTTTTTATAGTGTCCCTTTTCGTAATGATTATTGCACTTTTCCTTCTCAAGAGCATGGTAAGTGCCTTTCCAAATATGATTATGTCCCTTTTGCGTCCGATTAGTGCCCCTTTCCTATACCATTCCATCTATGCTAATTATCCGTTTTTCACATCTAGTAAGAATAGCTCAAATAACAATGATAAAGAAGAACCCTGAAATAATTTTGAACATCTTTACCATCACTATCTTTGAATAATGCAAAAATGTGGTTTTCACAAAAGAAATCATCTTATTTTGCTCGCTCGCTTCGCTCGCTCGCTAATGAGTGATAAGGACAGTCTTTACAACTACAAAGTAGTTCTTGAAAGTGTGTTCCAGAGAATGAACGGTATTTTCCAGTCTGTGTTCCCTCTTTGTTAATGCCCCTCTTTTGAAGAATGCCCTTTTCGCTGGTGCCTCCCCTCATTCTGATATCGCCGCCCTTGCTCCCCCCAAATAGAAATAGAGACACCCATGGCCGTAGCAGCAGGGGGCAGGGGAGCAGTTGCCCCCCCCCACCCTCGAAATTTTGAAAACTTACACTTTTTACTGAAAATTTTCACAAAATTTACCATAGTGTGCACCAAATACTTCAATTTCACTTTGAAAAATGCAAAAGCGCCCTCATGACAAGCTCGGTCACTTTGCTCTCTTGCTTTCGAGTTTCTTCGAAAATTTTTATGCGTCTTGCTCCCCCCCCCCCCACGAAAAAATTTCTGCGTGCGGCGTTTCACTTCTCAGGAAATTTTTAGACTGTGTCCCCCCAAAAATGGAAAACGGACTGACGCCCATGCTGCTTTATAGACACTATCATTCAGAAATAAAAAACATGGACTCTCACTAACAGGCTTACCAATATGCTGGATGGGAGCTTAACAAGAATGCTTAGAATGGCTCTGAATATCAACCAGTACATAATGAGAATTAGGAATTCGGAGCTGTACGAAAATCTCCCGAAGGTGAGGTCAAAAGTGACACAGAGGAGATTAAACCTTGCAGGACATGCGCAACGGCATCCTGAGTTGCGCATGTCCTGCAAGGTTTAATCTCCTCTGTGTCACTTTTGACCTCACCTTCGGGAGATTAAACCTTGCAGGACATGCCCAACGGCATCCTGAGTTGACACTTCACTCACTTCTGTTATGGGAGCCCCTCCATGGAAAGACAAAAAGGGGGAGACCCAGGAGAAAATATGTCAACTCACTACGAATAGACACTGGTCTCCATGAAACACAAGAAATTATCAATCTAATGAAGGACGTGAATCGCTGGAGAGAACTTGTCCAAGGATCTGGGCAATACAACCCGACTTGATTGACTGATTGATTTGATTGATTGATCATTCGGTATATATGTTTTCCCGTTCCCGTGTATACTATCTCAAGTTTAACGTTCACATAATCTCACATTACAAATTTTCATTAAAACAGTGCTCCAACTGTCTTTTCTGTATTGTGTATTTCATGTTTGAAAACCTATTTATATATTCTTTATCTCTACAAAGCCCATTTTTAAACTTAAAATAAGATCTTCTATATACTGGAAGTCTTTGTTTAAAAAAAAAACAACACACCAGATAACACAAGATCAGAATGGTTGGATGTTATTGATGCTAAAATGTAATATTCCAATTACATTCCTTAATCTGCTAAAACAAACCATTAATCCGTCATGCAGTGGATATTGTGTGACGTCGCGTAGAATCCATTTGTTTCAACTGTTCATGATGGAATGCCTCCTGATCGTTTGAAATAGGACACACATGTATATGTAAAATAACGTCTCTCTGATGGAACATGACAAAAATCTGAATTTTCTTTTTCATATTTCAAGATATCGACGAGTGCGCTGGAAACTTTACCATTTGTGACGCCAATGCATACTGTGTGAACACGAATGGAAGTTTCACGTGCATCTGCAATCCCGGATACACGTATAACGGAAACATTTGTGCAGGTAAGACCCTTTCTTCCATTTTTTTAGTGCTTGTGACTTCCCAAAACTCTACTTTATCACACGTGAAATTGTAGTCTTAGCGTATAGTTCTAGAACTAGAGCTGTCAGACGTCATATTTAAGATGTAAATTCGTTAGTAACTTAGAAAAGGCAAATGATATTTAAGCCAGTAACTTGACTGATTGATTGATTCATTTATCCATTCATTTAGTCCGCTTATTCTTCATCAGTGGCTTACACATTGTTTATGAGGAAGGACCTGCAAATACAGCAGAGTAAACCATGTATCCCAGGTCACAAAAAAGAACAAACATGAAATCAAGCTTGATCACAAATCACTAAAGAAGAGAAAACTCAGTACTGAGTCCAAATTAAGAGTAATTCATACATCAACAGATTTGAAATTGAAACGATACTCCTTCAGTATATATCTCAAGAAAGGTCCATGAACATGTGTGACTTTTGCAATAATATATTTGTAAATAATTTCAATGTAATGATGGAGTATGAGCAGCCTCCCACCCCGGTGTTGTCACTCTATATTCAAAGGTGTAACCATGATCTTTCGGCAACCCAGAATTTGACCCCTATTTTGTGGTGTTTCAAGTACATTTTCAGCCATTTTTACCCCTATTTGGCACAAAACGGATACAAATTGGCCTTTAAAAAACACCCCTTTTTTCGGATTCCATGTACACTTTTTGCAAACAAGGACCAGAACCCCCCCCCCCCCCCACCCTTATTTCAATTTTGAGTAGAGTTCTACAAGCTCAAAAACACCCTTTTTTCAATTTCGAGTACAATTTCATGAAAACAACCCCCTTTTTTCGAAATCGCGAACATCTCATGTTGCGAACACACTTAAAAAAAGACCCCCTTTTACGCGAAATTTCGAACGATCATGCGTACACGAAGTCAATACAGAGTGACCACACCGGGCCTCCCACACAGTACCTCCTCAATCATTGTCAATGTTTGTATCCAGACTAACTTAAAGCCAAAGTGCCAAAATGATTGTCAACCATATTTTGGCTTTGTATCTACCTGGTAACATTAAAGACCTGATATATGTCTATATAAAGTGGGTTTATTAGACAGCATCATTCGTTACTTACACTCTGAATCTTACTTAAGTTCTAGTGATGGTATCTCACCTTATAAAATAGCAAAATGGTTTTGTCAATTATGTATTTTTATGATGGAGCTGGTCAGGAGTTTGGATAAGCAAAACGAAAAGGAACTATTTGTAACATCTCGCAATGCACTTCACCAAAATGTATATCTTCCGATGCATCTTTCTTTGCTTATTACTTAGCTATCATAATACCTCCTACCAAAACTCTTTTAAGACGTCACTTATTTTAAAAACAGAACATTTTCTTACGAGTTCATGTTGCATCTGCTGCATACCTTTTCCCTTCAATCCGAACTCTAGAATAGAAACTCCTAATTAATGAGGAAATAAAATTCATTGGAAATCCGGGAATCTAAACATAATCATTCTTCTCTTTCTATGCATCTGTAGATGTAATGCCACCCAACATCACGTGTTCGCCAAACATGACAGTCTCAACTTTACCCGGAAGGAACTATTCAACGGTCACCATCCCTCAGCCTATTGTAACGGACGAAGGAAGTACTGTTGACTTCATTAACTCTTCTGCACAAGTCGACCTGACCATAGGGCTTCATGAAATAACATTCCAGGCCACAGATGAATCCGGCAATACAGCTTACTGCAGTGTCTTTGCTTTGGTACAAGGTAAGTTTTGGGTTTTTAAAATAATTTTTTATTATAAAAACGATTAGACTAATTACCTCTCAACAGATTATTCTCTCCTCTTACCTCACATTCTCGGTAGGAAGGCCCAACTTTAAAAGATTGCATGGCGAGTATCACTATACACTCCGTAAAGGCAGTTTCCAGTTTAAAAATCATATTAATGCTCAGTCAACTGAGTTAACTGAATATGCTAGTAGGCAGAGGCATATGGGGGATGCAGTCGCATTCATCTTGTTTTTTTTTTTTTTTTTTTTTTTCATTGATATTTTCTTTATCATTTCTCTCAAATCAAATACATATTAAGTCATTCATAACAATTTTATGTTTACATATTCCTCATAACAAAACAGGATGCATTATAGATTGATATGTTGGCTTAAACATAAATTGCAATTATAAACTGAAAAAGTACATTTTCATAAACTATTTAGAAATATTTTCATACAAATGATCAAAGAATCATAGTAGCTGAGAGAAAATTGTTCTGTTAATGTGATAACAAAAGCATTTGTATTTTTGTCCATGCAGATCGGGAGCTTCCAAACATTACATGTCCAGATGACATAACTTTACCTAACCAGCCCGGAGAATATTACGCCAATGTAACTTGGGACGACCCTGCTGTGTCTGACAATTCCGGACAGTTTTACACGGTTCGAAATATCGCACCCGGCACACTGCTTGCAGCAGACAGAACCTATCAAATTTACATATCTGCTATCGACTTCAGTGGAAACAACGTCACCTGCTCATTTAACGTCACTATAGTAGGCAAGTCATTTAATCACATTTACCTGTTGATATAATCCTGTATTCTCTGATTAGTGATGTACATGCAATGTACATGTTCGTTTGGATATTTCTGAATAGCTGAATAATTTACAAAATAATGAATAAAGCCAAGAAACAAGGTGAGAAAGCAATAGTGATTTTTCGCTTATCATTCAGTACTACAACAGGAAGAAGAATATTTAATTCAACATGAATTCTTTTGTGAAACAGTGCTTGATGCGTGGTGGTGGGAGTGCAGAACCTTTCGATTTTTGTTAATGTTTATGAAAGTGACATAGCATGTTTAATGTGAGAATGAAAGGCCTGAATAAACATTTGATCTGTTCCGCGGAACTTCACAAAAATCACAAAATTGGCATTAACACCAGAAGTTTTCATGCTACAACGACACATTTGAAATCAAAGGAAGACAAAGCAACCCCTCAAATTTGATTTGTATACCAATTTGATTGAAATACGTTTGAACATTTAACAAAAAATCTCTTTTCGGGCGTTATTTGATGACAATTTTTTTTTTATTTTGGTCAAAAATCCTCAGTGGGTCTCATTACATCATTTTGGAATACAAGCATTTCAGCATCGATTTAGCGGTCAGTAAATTGAAATGACTTAAACAAAGATTGCTGATATGAATTTGGTATGAGACAGTGAATACTCTAAGGCAATGTTAAATGTGTCTATAAAGTGGACAAAGGTGTCATGTCCGTTACGCTCTTTATTCAGATCAGAACAAAATGTGAAGTCTAATTATTATACGACATGACTGTTAAGAGCATAATCTTAATATGCTTCTGTTTATACCAAGTTAGACCAAATAAATGCCAGATCATGTTTTTCGGACTGTCTAGTAAAAGAGAATCCTTGTCTATCTTGTGTCACGTCCGTTACAGAGTCAATATTGTAAAACTTGCTTTGTAGGTTCCTGATAGTTAAATGTGCCTGATTCACTGAATGAGGTATACAATCATGTATGTTTCAAGATTCTTCTTTTTTAATTAAAAATGTATGTTAAATAACCAAGAATAAGTCTGAATGTTTATACACTAGAATTGTTCATGTAATATGCTTTTAAAAACATTGCTGTTCGTATCTGTGTTTGGCATTTTTGCAATCATTGCTTACCTCACTCATTTGCTTCTCGCCATGTTATGATTTTACTTTTACATCTTATGCTTTTACTTTTAGTTTATTACTAATGCAAAGTACACCTACATGCTATAAATAAAAAACATGCATGCATATATATGAGTGAAAAAAATCCTTTCATCGCAGATTTACAAGTACTTGTTAAGCAATATACGAAGAAGTAACGCAATGCCATCACCAGGGGCGACGCTAGACTTTTTTGAATGGGGGGGGGGGGGGAGGTGTAGAGGCCAGATTGCCGACAAATATTGCCACCGATTGCCGACGACCAACGTCGATAAATTCAACCGTATAAAGCCCATTGAGGCATGTTCATTTGTGCGCCTCTATCATATTTTCCTTTTGAATTATATATTTGTTCACCTCACTTACCGAATGTGTTTGTTTTCCGAAAACATCCTGTATCTAAATATAATACGAGCAAGCGCAGCGAGCGAGGAAAAATATACACTCTCTTTCGTACTTAAGTGATAGTTCTTCATCAAACTACATGGTGGGCTTAAAGGCATCTAAATCATATATTTGGTCACCTCTCTGGCCTGATTCATTCGGTTTCAAAGACCATCCTAAACTACTATTATACGAGCGAGCGCAGCGAGCGAGGAAAAAATCTATTTTTTATGGTAGAAGTTACAATTCCTTATCCAAATACACGATGGTATTAACTATGAGATATCTAACTTATACAGGTACATTTGGTCACCTTACTTGTCGAATTTGTTTGCTTTCCTAAATTCATCTTGTATCTGAATATTCTACGAGCGAGCGTAGCGAAACAAATACATATGTACTCCTTTGCAGGATAGAAGTGAAAGTTCTTCATCAAAGATGCATGATGGGCCTTTAAGATATCTATTTTGATTGTGGTCACCTCTCTTTTCTAATTCAATGCTTTCAAAGACTATCCTGTATCTAAATATACGAGCGAGCGCAGCGAGCGAGGCAAAATATACACTTTCTTTCGTGGCACCAGTATTATTTCGTCGTCAAAATGCACAAGCAAATAAGCCGAACATGACTCTATTTTGGCACCTTACTCCTTTTTTTTCTCTCTTTTTTCCTCCTTCTTCTTCCCTCTCCTTTCTCTCTCTCTCTCTCTTCTTTTTTTTTTGCCGACAGCGATCGCGAATTTGCCGACAAGAATTTTGAATGGGGGGTGTCACACCCCCACACCCCCCCCCCCCCCCCCCCCTCTAGCGACGCCCCTGGCCATCACCTTAAAAAAAACCCAGCAAAACAACCAACCAAAGAAAGAAAGAAAGAAACAAACAAACCCTAATGCTTCTATTGCTTGCTTTAATAGACGTAGAAGCCCCGGTAATCACGTGCCCACCCGACATCATTGCTTACACCCTTCCCGGCTTCCCCTATGCACTAGTTGTAATACCTTCTGCAAACTTAACAGATAACTCCATACAAGGGGTAATATCTGGCGAAAGTACCATACAACAGTTAGGAATAGGTACTTTCGTACCAACCCTGGTTGCTACAGACCTTGCTGGAAACGAAGGTTCCTGTAATTTCACAATAAGAGTTATAGGTAAGTGTCATTCCCGTTTCATTCCACCTGTCCACCTATGAAATGCACTCCCATGTTTATCTTATACAAAATAATTCAGATAAGGGACATCAAGCCTTTAAGTGCAGGGCACTTCCTGGATGTGATATGATTTTGTTACTTTTAAATGGTAGTTTATAACAATAACAGTTCATCTATTCTGTTTCTTGTGTTACATGCCGGCTTTCACACATCGCCGGTTTAGATGACGGTTCATGGCGGTTTGAGAACCGCTGTGAACAGTGACCAAACGATGGCGGAAAAGCCTTGTGAACACGTTCCCAACACGATGTGAACACGGCGCCAACGCGATTTAACGCGGCAGTAACACAGACTTTGGTGGAAAGCCACGGAGCTTCCCCGGAAGGCGGCGGAGTCGACACGGAGCCCTCAACGCAGGTGTTACTGTCTAGGACTCGAAATATCAATCATTCTTCGTTACCTATAGCAACCAGGAGGAAGATAATTACTGGCGGATCATGGCGGTGTTATCACAGATCTTGCGGTGCCATCACGGAGGCTGGCGTTTTTTTACACAGTGAACAGCGTTGTGAAGACGGTTCATGACGTTGCAAACACGGTCCATTTCAAACCGCCAAGACCGGCATGAAAAATTGAACATGTTTAATTATTTGGGCTGTCCTCCGCGGTTTTCGGGGATCATCGCGGATTGGTGACGGATGACTAGGGTTTGTGTACGGTGTTAACACGGTCATTGGCGGAACGCGGCAGATTGCCGAACCGCTATGAACCGCCCTCTAAACCGGCGATGTGTGAAAGCCCCCTTTAGAGCTGTGAGTGCAGAGTTTACCGTATGGCACATTTTAACGAACTCATGAATGTCTAGTACATGAGCTGATGAGGCTATAGTGTTCTTGTATTACACAAGAAGAAGGAGAAAAGATTGCTGTCTATATACACATGGAAAGGGAAACACTCCCCTCGAGAGATAAGAAAGAGATCATTTGATTTTAGAGTGGAAGTCAACACTTACTTTATTGGTTAATCCATTCCTAGGCAATGGCTTTTCCCAATATGACACGGGATTTTCCCCTATTTTAAGCGACAATTTCCAGTCCAAAAGAAATGATCTCTATAAAGAGTAGATAATCCACTTCTGTATTGCTTGACAGTAGCTTTTACCCCCCAAAGGCTTGTTTCAATGTTCCTGTATATCTAGTAAATTACATTTAAAAAATAATGCATGTGCATGAAAGCTTCAACTTCCTTTGCATGTGTCTCTCATCTTTTTAATAGATAAAAATGATATCTTTGTGATGGTCATGCAGCCACCAGTGTAACGCTATTTTTGTCATAGCTTTGCTTGAACTTGCTTTTATTAATATATATGTATTCAATATATAAGGACACATTTCCTTGATATAGAGTAAGAGTGCTGCGGTCTAAGCTTTTACCTTAAACATTACAAGATAATGTGTTTCCAGATGCTGAAGCACCAGACATCACTTGCCCAGCTGATATCATTCGGAACCAGACTCTAGGGAGTTCCCTCACTAACGTGACCTGGCCACCCCCCATGATAGTGGATAATTCCAACTTCACAACACCTCCTGTAGCCATTCCCTCTCAAGGCTCAGGGTTTCCTGTTGGTATCACAGTGGTTAACATCACGACAAGTGATCAATCGGGAAACAGCGCTACCTGTGAATTCACTGTAACAATCCTAGGTAAGACTCATCAAGACTACTTCAAGGTGAAGGTGTTGTGGTTTAAATCACTGTGAATACAAAGGTCGTCTGTTCCAACCCCAACATATCACCTACGTTTTGAGCTGCTTACTTCATCTACATAGCACCTTCAGACCCAGTTGTTAAAATATTGTTTTAGTTAGTATTATTTTTATATTTTTAACTTTATTATCATAGTTGTTAACCTTTCTCTTATTTTGGGGGTATCCAGCAATATCTATCTATCTGTCTTTATTCAACCTATAATCTAAAAGGGCCTTGCAAAATCGAAAAATCGACTCAAATTATACCAGTAAGGGTAATGATGATAAATGATAAATGATAATGACGATAATGAGGATAAATAACATAATAATAACAATAATAATAATAACAATAATAATAATATTAATAATAATAATAACAATAATAATAATAATAAGAAGAATATGATAATATATAAATCCATTGTTGTTAACTAAAATTTAGCCATAATGAAGGGCACCTTTTTGTGACAGAAGATTAAACGGCAGCTGTATTGAATTATATTCATTTTAGGAGTGGCCATGGAATCCCCTCCTCATTTTTGAAAAATACGGGTGAGAAATCGCTAATCAATTTTTAAGTGCTCTTATGAAAAAAAAAATGTCGGACTCTATGCGGAGGGTTTTAAACATGTTTGAGTGAAGACAATTCCATTTTAGTTTCTCTCTTGGAATTGAAAAACCATTGTTTTAACAGATACCTATTTTTCTTTTAATTTCTGTCGTCTTGCAGATGCAGATGCACCTATCTTAACTTGCTCAAATGTCACATCTACTACGGATATAGGACTCAATTCATCTTCCATTATCGTGATCAATTCAACTGCAACTGATAATGTGGATACAAATCCAACTGTGATTTGTTCTCATACATCTGATGATACATTCCTGATTGGGGACACCACTGTGAACTGTTCTTCTACAGATAATGCAGGAAACACCGGAACCTGTCTGCTCTTCGTTACTGTTATAGGTAAAGCCATGACTGTGTTTTACGTCTCTTTTTAATCACGGTCAATGTTGTTGTCTTGTCACTTGCACTGTTTATATATGTACATATTTTGTAAAATCATTTGTATCATATAAATGCTCAGTCATCTTAGTTAACTGAATGTACTAGTAGGTGGAGGCATATGGAGGGCGGAGTCACATTCATCTTGATCATTTTTTAATGATATTTTTTAAAATTATAGTCTCTCAACTCAAATACATATTGTACAAGTCATTCATAACAAATTTTTAAAAACATATTCTTCATAACAAAAGAGGATGCATTATAGATTGACATTTTTGCTTAAACATAAATTGCAATAATAGAATGAAAAAAAGTACATTTTCATTTACTATTAAGAAACATTTTCATATACATGTTCAAAGAATTATAGTATCTAGGAGAAAATTGTTCTGTTCATGATATCGATAACATAAGCATTGTATTCTTGTCCAGATTTGGAGCTTCCAGACATAATGTGTCCAGATGACACCACTTTACCTAACCAGCCTGGGGAATATTACGCCAATGTAACTTGGGACGACGCCACTGTGTCTGACAATTCCGGACAGTTCTATACAGTTCAAAATATCGCACCAGGCACACAGCTTGCAGCAGACAGAACCTATAGAATTTACATATCTGCTATCGACTTCAGTGGAAACAACGCCACCTGCTCATTCAACGTCACGATAATAGGCAAGTCATTTACCATAATCACATTTACCTATTACATTACATCATGTATATTGATAAAATCCTATATTCTCTGATTAGTGATTTACACGCAATGTCCATGTTCGTTTGGGATATTTCTGGGTTGGAGTGTTCAGAACGTTTCTAAATGTTTATCGTTTATGAAAATCATAGTACAGTGAGAATGAAATGACCTTAATAAACATTTGATCTGTTCCGCGGAAAACGTTATCTGTACAAAAATCACAAAACTGACAGTAACACCAGAGGTGTTTGTGCTACAACGATATATTTGGAATCAGAAGACCACCAAACAAGCTGTTCAATTTGATTGGTATACTACTTTGATTGAAATATGTTTAGACATTAAAAAAAATCAAAATTTGATGACAATTTTGGTTAAAAATCCTCAGTGGGTCTCATTCATTTTTTCACATACAAGCATTTCAGCGGGCAGTAAATTGTAATGTACTAAAACAAAGATTAATGATATGAAGTTGGCATGAGCCAGTGAATACTTTAAGGCAATTTTAAAGGTGTCTTTAAAGGGGCGTTCAGATATGAGCCGATATTGTGGCACCACAAAATCCTCGAAACATTTTGGTGTACAAGTCGGTGGGGTATGAGGCGACCAAAAAAAAAAAAAAAAAAAATGTTGCCGATGCAGAACACATTTTTTTTTCTGCTGCCTGACTGAAAAAAAACAACAACAACAAAGTGCACCATTCAAATTTCTAAAAAGTTAGGGCAAAATATGTTGTTTTGAGATTGTCTGCGCGAGTTTTGACAAAGTTTTCTTTTATTTGAAAGTTGACCCGTTAGTGCGCGTTCATGGCACCGCAATGTCGTGCCATATCTGAACACTAAATATTTTGTGTCGCCACAATGTCACCTTATTTCTGAACACCCCTTAAAGTGGACAAAGGTGTCATGTCCGATATATACGCTCCTTATTCAGATCAGACCAAGACATGTGAAGTCTAATTATTATACAACATGTATTAATGTTAAGAATGTTGAGAGCATGATCATAAGCTTCTGTTAATGCCCAAGTTAGACCAATTAAAATGCCAGATCTGAAAGATTTTTTGGACAGGTTAGAAAAAAAAGATCGTTTTCTATTTTGTGTCATGTCCGTTACAGAGTCAGTATTGTAAAAATTTGTTTTGTACGTCCCTGAATCCTGATAGTTAAATGCGTTTGATTCACTAACTGACGAATACATGTAGTTTGCTTCAGGACTCTTGTTTTTTTTTATTATAACTGTGTGTTAAATAAACAAGGATAAGTCTGAATGTTTAACACTAGAATTGCTCATGTAGTATGCTTTTGCTGTTCATATCTGTGTTTGGCATTTTTGCAATCATTGCTTAACCTCACTCATTTGCTTCTAGCCATGTTATGATTTTACTTTTACATCTTATGCTTTTACTCTTAATTTATTACTAATGCAAATTACACCTACATGCTATAAATGAAAAACTGCATACACATCATTTTTATGTGTGAAAAAAATCCTTTCATTGCAGATTTACAAGTACTTGCTGGAAAGCAGTATACGACCAAGTAAAGCAATGCCATTACCTTAAAACAAAGAAACAACAAACGCTAATGCTTTTATTGCTTGCCTTAATAGACGTAGAAGCCCCGGTAATCACGTGCCCGCCCGACATCACTGCTTACACCCTTCCCGGCTTCCCCTATGCAGAAGTTGTAATACCTTCTACAAACGTAACAGATAACTCCATAGAAGGGGTCTTATCTGGCAATGATACCATAGTACTGTTAGGAATAGGTACTTTCATACCAACCCTGGTTGCTAGTGACCTTGCTGGAAACGAAGGTTCCTGTAATTTCACTATAACAGTTTTAGGTAAGTGTCATTCCCGTTTCATTCCACCTGTCCACCTATGAAATCCACTCCCATGCTCGTCTTGTAGAAAATAATTCAGATAAGAAACTTTCAAGCCGTAGTTGATAACAGTAATGCATGTACTTCATTCTGTTTCTTGTATTAGTTATTTTATTTTCTTATTAGAGCTGTTTGTGGAGAATTTACCGTTTGACTATTTTTAACGAACCCATAAATGTCTAGTGCAAGAGCTGATGAGAGTATTGTTATTGTATGAGAAAAGAAGAAGAAGGGGAAAAGATTGCTGTCTGAACATATGGAAAGGAAACTCACACCTCGAGAGATATAAGAAAGGGATCATTCAATATTAGAGTGGAAGTCAACGCTTACTTAATTAGTTAGTCCATTTCAAAGCGATGGCTTTTCCCAATATGACGTGGGATTTTTCACTGTTTTAAGCGACAATTTCCACTCCAAAGAAAGTGATCACTGATATGACTCCTATAACGAGTGGATATCCACTTCTGTATTGCTAGACAGTAGCTTTTATCCCCAAAGGCTTGTTTCAATGTTCCTGTATATGTAGTAAATCACATTTAAAATTGCGCATGTGCATGACAGCTTCCATGCACTTCCTTACATGCATGTGTACTCTCATTTTCTTTAATAGATAAAAAGGGTATCTTTGTGATGGTCTTATAGCCACCAACGTAACGCTATTATTGTCATAGCTTTGCTTGAACTTGCTTTTATTTATTATTGAAAATAACACGTCCTTGATATAGAGTAAGAGTGCTGCTGTCTAAGCTTTTACCTAAAACATTACAAGATCATGTGTTTCCAGATGCTGAAGCACCAAACATCACTTGCCCAGCTGATATGATTCGGAACCAGACTCTAGGGAGTTTCCTCACTAACGTGACCTGGCCACCCCCCATGATAGTGGATAATTCCAACTTCACAACACCTCCTATAGCCATCCCCTCTCAAGGCTCAGGGTTTCCTATTGGTACCACAGTGGTTAACATCACGACAAGTGATCAATCGGGAAACAACGCTACCTGTGAATTCACTGTAACGATCCTAGGTAAGACTCATGAAGGTGAAGGTGTTATGTGGTTAAGTAGTTAAATCACTGTGAATACAAAGGTTGTCTGTTCGAACCCCAGCATATCACCTATGTTTTGAGCTGCTTACTTCATCTACATAGCACCTTCAGACCCAGTTGTTCAAATATTATTGTTTTTGTTAGTATTATCTTTATAATTCTTAAATTTATTATCATAGTTGTTGACCTTTCTCTTATTTGGGGGTATCTAGCAATATCTATTTATCTATCTGTCTTTATTCATCCTATAATCTAAAAGGGCTTTGCAAAATTAAAATCGACGCAAATAAGATATTATACCAATAATGGTAATGATGATAAATGATGATAATGAGGATAATGAGGATAGATAATGAAATAATAATAATAATAATAATAATAATAATAATAATAATAATAATTAATAATAATAATAATAATATGATAGTACATATATCAATTGTGACAAAAGATTAAACGGTAGCTAAATCGAATTATATTCATTTTAGGAGTGGCCATGAAATCCCCTCCTCATTTTTGAAAAATACGGGTGAGAAATCGCTAATCAATTTTTATGTGCTCTTATGAAAAGAAATGTCAGACTCTATGTGGAGGGTTTTAAACATGTTTGAGTGAAGACAATTCCATTTTAGTTTCTCTCTTGGAATTTAAAAAACCATTGTTTTAACAGATACTTACGTTTCTTTTCATTTCTAACGTCTTGCAGATGCAGAGGCACCTATCTTAACTTGCCCAAATGTCACGTCTACTACAGATATAGGAGTCAATTCATCTTCCACTGTAGTCATCAATTCAACTGCATCTGATAACGTGGATACAGATTCAACTGTGATTTGTTCTCATACATCTGATGATACATTCCTAATTGGGGACACTATTGTGAACTGTTCTTCTATAGACAATGCAGGAAACATGGGAATCTGTCTGCTCTTCGTTACTGTGGAAGGTAATAACGTGTTCATGGTTTAGGAGTGAAATCCCTCAAAAATCCATACCATGAATTGATTAGATGCTAAATTTTGTTTTCATCTCCATCATCTTTCAGATGCAGAGCCACCTAGGTTAACTTGCCCAAATATCACGTCTACAACGGATATAGGACTCACTTCATCTTCCACTACAATCATCAATTCAACCGCAACTGATAATGTGGATACAGATCCAACTGTGATTTGTTCTCATACATCTGATGATACATTCCTAATTGGGGACACCACTGTGAACTGTTCTTCTACAGATAATGCAGGAAACACCGGAACCTGTCTGATCTTCGTTACTGTTATAGGTAAAGCCATGACTGTGTTTAATAATGTGTCTTGTAATCATGGTCAGTGTTGCTGTCTTGTCACTTGCAATATATGTTCATATTTTGTAAAATCATTTGTTATTCAGCCTGCTGTCCGCGCTTATAATTGGTGAATAAAGACCATTACTATTATACTATAAATATTTTTAAGAAGCTTCCGTGACATAATGATAAAGTTCCACTTTGATTTTCATGTTTTTGTCTTAAATCCGGTAAGTTTTCTCATTCGTGTCTCAAATCCTATGTATTTAAGTGTTCTTTTCATTTCCATTTTTTTATACATGCGAGGTGGTGAGAAGATTATTAGTACTGAGCACCTCTTTTCTAATATCCAGTGTATCAAAATTCTATCTACATTTTGAAAGAGGTTTCTTGGTACATTATGACTCCTTGGGAAACTGCTAAAAATGTATTGTCATTTATTCTTATTTCCTTTTCATTTTTATTGTCTTTCAGATGAAGAGGCACCTATGCTGACTTGCCCAAATATCACTTCTACTACGGATATAGGACTCAATTCATCTTCCATAATTGTGATCAATACAACTGTGTCTGATAATGTGGATACAGATCCAACTGTGATTTGTTCTCATACCTCTGATGATACATTCCTAAGTGGGGACACCACTGTGAACTGTTCGTCTACAGATAATGCAGGAAACACCGGAACCTGTCTGATCTTCGTTACTGTTACAGGTAAAGCCATGACTGTGTTTAATAATGTGTCTTGTAATCATGGTCAGTGTTGTTGTCTTGTCACTTGCAATATATGTTCATATTTTGTAAAATCATTTGTAATTCAGCCTGCTGTCCGCACTGATAATTGGTGAATAAACCATTACTATTATACTATAAATATTTTTAAGAAGCTTCCGTGACATAATGATAAAGTTCCACTTTGATTTTCATGTTTTTGTCTTAAATCCGGTAAGTTTTCTCATTCGTGTCTCAAATCCTATGTATTCAAGTGTTCTTTTAATTTCCATTTTTTTATACATGCGAGGTGGTGAGAAGATTATTAGTACTGCAAACTTCTTTTCTAATATCCAGTATATCAAAATTGTTTATACATTTTAAAAAAAGTTTCTGGGTACCTCTGACTCCTAAGTGGGAAACTGCTTCAATGTATTATTATTTATGTTTTCCTTCTTTTCATTTCTATTGCCTTTCAGATGACGAGGCACCTGTGCTGACTTGTCCAAATGTCACTTCTTCTACGGATATAGGACTCAATTCATCTTCCATTATTGTGATCAATTCAACTGCATCTGATAATGTGGATACAGATTCAACCGTGATTTGTTCTCATACATCTGATGATACATTCCTGATTGGGGACACCACTGTGAACTGTTCTTCTACAGATAATGCAGGAAATACCGGAACCTGTCTGCTCTTCGTTACTGTTATAGGTAGAGCCATGACTGTGTTTTACGTCTCTTTTAATCACGGTCAATGTTGTTGTCTTGTCACTTGCACTGTTTATATATGTACATATTTTGTAAAATCATTTGTATCATTAATGCTCAATCATCTTAGTTAGCTGAATGTACTAGTAGGTGGAAGCATATGTAGGGCGCAGTCTCATTCATCTTGATCATTTTTTAATGATATTTTCAAAATTATAGTCTCTCAACTCAAATACATATTGTACAAAGTCATAACAAATTTTTAAAAACATATTCTTCATAACAAAAGAGGATGCATTATAGATTGACATTTTGGCTTGAACATAAATTGCAATAATAGAATGAAAAAGGTACATTTTCATGAAGTATTAAGAAACATTTTCATATACATGGTCAAAGAATTATAGTATCTGAGAGAAAATTGTTCTGTTCATGATATCGATAACATAAGCATTGTATTCTTGTCCAGATTTGGAGCTTCCAAACATAACGTGTCCAGATAACACCACTTTACCTAACCAGCCTGGGGAATATTACGCCAATGTAACTTGGGACGACCCCGCTGTGTCTGACAATTCCGGACAGTTCTATACAGTTCAAAATATCGCACCAGGCACACAGCTTGCAGCAGACAGAACCTATCGAATTCACATATCTGCTATCGACTTCAGTGGAAACAACGCCACCTGCTCATTCAACGTCACAATAGCAGGCAAGTCATTTTAATCACATTTACCTGTTTATATAGTCCTATATTCTCTGATGAGTGATTTACATGCAATTGTCCATGTTCGTTTTGGATATTTGTGGGTGGGGGTGTGCAGAACGTTTCCAAATGTTTAATCATTTATGAAAATCATAGTACATTGAGAATGCAATGACCTTAATAAAAATTTGATCTATTCTGCGGAAAACGTTATCCTATATTCTCTGATTAGTGATTTATATGCAGTTGTCCATCCTAAATTCTCTGATTAGTGATTTACATGCAATTGTCCATGTTCGTTTTGGATATTTCTGGGTGGGGGTGTGCAGAACGTTTCCAAATGTTTAATCGTTTATGAAAATCATAGTAGATTGAGAATGCAGTGACCTTAATAAAGATTTGATCTATTCTGCGGAAAACGTTAACTTCTATACAAAAATCACAAAATTGACAGTAACACCAGAGGTGTTTGTCCTACAACGACACAGTTGGAATCAGAAGAAGACAAAACAAGCTCTTCAATTTGATTGCCACTTTGACTGAAATACGTTTAGACATTAAAAAAAAAACTTTTCTAAATTTGATGACAATTATGGTCAAAAATCCTCAGTGGGTCTCATAACATTTTTTTTTTGCGTACAAGCATTTCAGCGGCAGTAAATTGTAATGTACTAAAACAAAGATTACTGATATGAAGTTGGCATGAGCCAGTGAATACTTTAAGGCAATGTTAAAGGTGTCTTAAAAGGGGCGTTCAGATATGAGGCGATATTGTGGCGCCACAAAATCCCCGAAACATTTTGGTGTACAAGTCAACGGGGTATGACATGTATGAGGCGACAAAAAAACATGTTGCCGATGCAGAAGACATTTTTTTCCTGCTGCCTGGTTGCAAAAAAAGCCCACCCCCCCCCCCCCACCAAAACCCCCCCCCCCAAAAAAAACAAAAGCACAAAAAAACCCGCTCCAATCAAATTCCTATAAAGTTAGCGCAAGATGTATTGTCATGAGATTGTCTGCGCGAGTTCTGACAAAGTTCTCTTTCATTTGAGAGTTGACACCTTAATGCGCGTTAATTGACATAAGTGGCGCCCAATGTCATATCTGGACACCCCTTAAAGCGGACAAAGGTGTCATGTCCGTTACGCTCCTTATTCAGATCAGACCAAGGAAAGGGATGTCTAACTATTATACAACAACAAAAAAAATCCTTTTCTATTTCGTGTCATGTCCGTTACAGAATCGATATTATCTTAATTTGCTTTGTACGTTCCTGATGGTTAAATGTGTTTGATTCACTGACTGAAGAATACATGTAGTATATGCTTCAGCACTCTTGTTTTTGATTATGTGCGTTACATAACCAAGGATAAATCTGAATGCTTAACATTAGAATTGCTCATGTAGTATGCTTTTGCTGTTCATATCTGTGTTTGGCATTTTTGCAATCATTGCTTAACCTCACTCATTTGCTTCTAGCCATGTTATGATTTTACTTTTACATCTTATGCTTTTACTCTTAGTTTATTACTAATGCAAAGTACACCTACATGCTATAAATGAAAAACTGCGTACACATATCATTTTTATGTGTGAAAAAAATCCTTTCACTGCAGATTTACAAGTACTTGCTGGAAAGCAGTATACGACCAAGTAAAGCAATGCCATTACCTTAAAACAAAGAAACAACAAACGCTAATGCTTTTATTGCTTGCCTTAATAGACGTAGAAGCCCCGGTAATCACGTGCCCGCCCGACATCACTGCTTACACCCTTCCCGGCTTCCCCTATGCAGAAGTTGTAATACCTTCTACAAACGTAACAGATAACTCCATAGAAGGGGTCTTATCTGGCAATGATACCATAGTACTGTTAGGAATAGGTACTTTCATACCAACCCTGGTTGCTAGTGACCTTGCTGGAAACGAAGGTTCCTGTAATTTCACTATAACAGTTTTAGGTAAGTGTCATTCCCGTTTCATTCCACCTGTCTACCTATGAAATCCACTCCCGTGCTCGTCTTGTAGAAAATAATTCAGATAAGAAACTTCAAGATTTTAAGTGCAGGGTACTTCCTTGATGTGATTTGATTTTGCTACTTTAAAGCGCTAGTTTATGACATAGTAATGTAGTTTATTCTGTTTCTTGTATTAGTTATTTTATTGTCTTATTAGAGCTGTTTGTGGAGAATTTACCGTTTGACTATTTTTAATGAACCCATAAATGTCTAGTGCACGAGCTGATGAGAGTATTGTTATTGTATGAGAAAAGAAGAAGAAGGGAAAAGATTGCTGTCTGAACATATGGAAAGGGAAACTCACACCTCGAGAGATATAAGAAAGGGATCTCATTCAATATTAGAGTGGAAGTCAACGCTTACTTAATTGGTTAGTCCATTTCAAAGCGATGGCTTTTCCCAATATGACGTGGGATTTTTCACTGTTGTAAGCGATAATTTCCACTCCAAAGAAAGTGATCACTGATATGACTCCTATAACGAGTGGATATCCACTTCTGTATTGCTAGACAGTAGCTTTTATCCCCAAAGGCTTGTTTCAATGTTCCTGTATATGCGCATGTGCATGACAGCTTCCATGCACTTCCTTACATGCATGTGTACTCTCATTTTCTTTAATAGATAAAAAGGGTATCTTTGTGATGGTCTTATAGCCACCAATGTAACGCTATTATTGTCATAGCTTTGCTTGAACTTGCTTTTATTTATTATTGAAAATAACACGTCCTTGATATAGAGTAAGAGTGCTGCTGTCTAAGCTTTTACCTAAAACATTACAAGATAATGTGTTTCCAGATGCTGAAGCACCAAACATCACTTGCCCAGCTGATATCATTCGGAACCAGACTCTAGGGAGTTCCCTCACCAACGTGACCTGGCCACCCCCCATGATAGTGGATAATTCCAACTTCACAACACCTCCTATAGCCATCCCCTCTCAAGGCTCCGGGTTTCCTATTGGAACCACAGTGGTTAACATCACGACAAGTGACCAATCGGGAAACAACGCTACCTGTGAATTCACTGTAACGATCCTAGGTAAGACTCATGAAGGTGAAGGTGTTATGTGGTTAAGTAGTTAAAATACTGTGAATACAAAGGTTGCCTGTTCGAACCCCAGCATATCACCTATGTTTTGAGCTGCTTACTTCATCTACATAGCACCTTCAGACCCAGTTGTTAAAATATTATTGTTTTTGTTAGTATTATCTTGATAATTCTTCAATTTATTGTCATAGTTGTTGACCTTTCTCTTATTTGGGGGTATCTAGCAATATCTATTTATCTATCTGTCTTTATTCAACCTATAATCTAAAAGGGCCTTGCAAAATTAAAATCGACGCAAATAAGATATTATACCAATAATGGTAATGATGATAAATGATGATAATGAGGATAATGAGGATAGATAATGAAATAATGATAATAATAATAATAATAATAATAATAATAATAATAATAATAATAATAATATGATAATACATAAATCAATTGTGACAAAAGATTAAACGGTAGCTAAATCGAATTATATTCATTTTAGGAGTGGCATTGAAATCCCCTTCTCATTTTTGAAAAATACGGGTGAGAAATCGCTAATCAATTTTTATGTGCTCTTATGAAAAGAAATGTCAGACTCTATGTGGAGGGTTTTAAACATGTTTGAGTGAAGACAATTCCATTTCAGTTTCTCTCTTGGAATTAAAAAACCATTGTTTTAATAGATACTTACGTTTCTTTTCATTTCTAACGTCTTGCAGATGCAGAGGCACCTATCTTAACTTGCCCAAATGTCACGACTACTACAGATATAGGACTAAATTCATCTTCCACTGTAGTCATCAATTCAACTGCATCTGATAACGTGGATACAGATTCAACTGTGATTTGTTCTCATACATCTGATGATACATTCCTAATTGGGGACACTATTGTGAACTGTTCTTCTATAGACTATGCAGGAAACATGGGAATCTGTCTGCTCTTCGTTACTGTGGAAGGTAATAACGTGTTCATGGTTTAGGAGTGAAATCCCTAAAAAATCCATACCATGAATTGATTAGATGCTAAATTTTGTTTTCATCTCCATCATCTTTCAGATGCAGAGCCACCTATGTTAACTTGCCCAAATATCACGTCTACAACGGATATAGGACTCACTTCATCTTCCACTGCAATCATCAATGCAACCGCAACTGATAATGTGGATACAGATCCAACTGTGATTTGTTCTCATACATCTGATGATACATTCCTAATTGGGGACACCACTGTGAACTGTTCTTCTACAGATAATGCAGGAAACACCGGAACCTGTCTGATCTTCGTTACTGTTATAGGTAAAGCCATGACTGTGTTTAATAATGTGTCTTGTAATCATGGTCAGTGTTGCTGTCTTGTCACTTGCAATATATGTTCATATTTTGTAAAATCATTTGTTATTCAGCCTGCTGTCCGCGCTTATAATTGGTGAATAAAGACCATTACTATTATACTGTAAATATTTTTAAGAAGCTTCCGTGACATAATGATAAAGTTCCACTTTGATTTTCATGTTTTTGTCTTAAATCCGGTAGGTTTTCTCATTCGTGTCTCAAATCCTATGTTTTTAAGTGTTCTTTTCATTTCCATTTTTTTTATACATGCGAGGTGGAGAGAAGATTATTAGTACTGAGCACCTCTTTTCTCATATCCAGTGTATCAAAATTCTATCTACATTTTGAAAAAAGTTTTTGGGTACATTATGACTCCTTGGGAAACTGCTAAAAATGTATTGTTATTTATTCTTATTTCCTTTTCATTTTTATTGTCTTTCAGATGAAGAGGCACCTATGCTGACTTGCCCAAATATCACTTCTACTACGGATATAGGACTCAATTCATCTTCCATAATTGTGATCAATACAACTGCGTCTGATAATGTGGATACAGATTCAGCTGTGATTTGTTCTCATACATCTGATGATACATTCCTAAGTGGGGACACCACTGTGAACTGTTCTTCTACAGATAATGCAGGAAACACCGGAACCTGTCTGATCTTCATTACTGTTATAGGTAAAGCCATGACTGTGTTTAATAATGTGTCTTGTAATCATGGTCAGTGTTGCTGTCTTGTCACTTGCAATATATGTTCATATTTTGTAAAATCATTTGTTATTCAGCCTGCTGTCCGCGCTTATAATTGGTGAATAAAGACCATTACTATTATACTATAAATATTTTTAAGAAGCTTCCGTGACATAATGATAAAGTTCCACTTTCTCATTCTCTCATTCGTGTCTCAAATTCTATGTATTCAAGTGTTCTTTTAATTTCCATTTTTTATACATGCGAGGTGGTAAGAAGATTATTAGTACTGCAAACTTCTTTTCTGATATCCAGTATATCAAAATTGTTTATACATTTTAAAAAAAGTTTCTGGGTACCTCTGACTCCTAAGTGGGAAACTGCTTCAATGTATTATTATTTATGTTTTCCTTCTTTTCATTTCTATTGCCTTTCAGATGACGAGGCACCTGTGCTGACTTGTCCAAATGTCACTTCTACTACGGATATAGGACTCAATTCATCTTCCATTATTGTGATCAATTCAACTGCATCTGATAATGTGGATACAGATTCAACCGTGATTTGTTCTCATACATCTGATGATACATTCCTGATTGGGGACACCACTGTGAACTGTTCTTCTACAGATAATGCAGGAAATACCGGAACCTGTCTGCTCTTCGTTACTGTTATAGGTAGAGCCATGACTGTGTTTTACGTCTCTTTTAATCACGGTCAATGTTGTTGTCTTGTCACTTGCACTGTTTATATGTGTACATATTTTGTAAAATCATTTGTATCATATTAATGCTCAATCATCTTAGTTAGCTGAATGTACTAGTAGGTGGAAGCATATGTAGGGCGCAGTCTCATTCATCTTGATCATTTTTTAATGATATTTTCAAAATTATAGTCTCTAAACTCAAATACATATTGTACAAAGTCATAACAAATTTTTAAAAACATATTCTTCATAACAAAAGAGGATGCATTATAGATTGACATTTTGGCTTGAACATAAATTGCAATAATAGAATGAAAAAAGTACATTTTCATGAAGTATTAAGAAACATTTTCATATACATGGTCAAAGAATTATAGTATCTGAGAGAAAATTGTTCTGTTCATGATATCGATAACATAAGCATTGTATTCTTGTCCAGATTTGGAGCTTCCAAACATAACGTGTCCAGATAACACCACTTTACCTAACCAGCCTGGGGAATATTACGCCAATGTAACTTGGGACGACCCCGCTGTGTCTGACAATTCCGGACAGTTCTATACAGTTCAAAATATCGCAACAGGCACACAGCTTGCAGCAGACAGAACCTATCGAATTCACATATCTGCTATCGACTTCAGTGGAAACAACGCCACCTGCTCATTCAACGTCACAATAGCAGGCAAGTCATTTTAATCACATTTACCTGTTGATATAGTCCTATATTCTCTGATGAGTGATTTACATGCAATTGTCCATGTTCGTTTTGGATATTTCTTCGTGGGGGTGTGCAGAACGTTTCCAAATGTTTAATCGTTTATGAAAATCATAGTACATTGAGAATGCAATGACCTTAATAAAAATTTGATCTATTCTGCAGAAAACGTTATCCTATATTCTCTGATTAGTGATTTACATGCAGTTGTCCATCCTAAATTCTCTGATTAGTGATTTACATGCAATTGTCCATGCTCGTTTTGGATATTTCTTCGTGGGGGTGTGCAGAACGTTTCCAAATGTTTAATCGTTTATGAAAATCATAGTAGATTGAGAATGCAATGACCTTAATAAAGATTTGATCTATTCTGCGGAAAACGTTAACTTTTATACAAAAATCACAAAATTGACAGTAACACCAGAGGTGTTTGTCCTACAACGACACAGTTGGAATCAGAAGAAGACAAAACAAGCTCTTCAATTTGATTGCCACTTTGATTGAAATACGTTTAGACATAAAAAAAAAAAAACTTTTCTAAATTTGATGACAATTATGGTCAAAAATCCTCAGTGGGTCTCATAACGTTTTTTTTTTGCGTACAAGCATTTCAGCGGCAGTAAATTGTAATGTACTAAAACAAAGATTACTGATATGAAGTTGGCATGAGCCAGTGAATACTTTAAGGCAATGTTAAAGGTGTCTTAAAAGGGGCGTTCAGATATGAGGCGATATTGTGGCGCCACAAAGTCCCCGAAACATTTTGGTGTACAAGTCAATGGGGTATGACATGTATGAGGCGACGAAAAAAAAAAAGGTTGTTGCCGATGCAGAAGACATTTTTTTTTTCCTGCTGCCTGGCTGCAAAAAAAGCCCACCCCCCACCAAACACCCCCCCCAAAAAAAACAAAAGCACAAAAAACCCCGCTCCAATCAAATTCCTATAAAGTTAGCGCAAGATATATTGTCATGAGATTGTCTGCGCGAGTTTTGACAAAGTTCTCTTTCATTTGAGAGTTGACACCTTAATGCGCGTTAATTGACATAAGTGGCGCCCAATGTCATAATTGGACACCCCTTAAAGCGGACAAAGGTGTCATGTCCGTTACGCTCCTTATTCAGATCAGACCAAGGAAAGGGAAGTCTAACTATTATACAACAAAAAAAATCCTTTTCTATTTCGTGTCATGTCCGTTACAGAATCGATATTATCTTAATTTGCTTTGTACGTTCCTGATGGTTAAATGTGTTTGATTCACTAACTGAAGAATACATGTAGTATATGCTTCAGGACTCTTGCTTTTGATTATGTGTGTTACATAACCAAGGATAAATCTGAATGTTTAACATTAGAATTGCTCATGTAGTATGATTTTGCTGTTCATATCTGTGTTTGGCATTTTTGAAATCATTGCTTAACCTCACTCATTTGCTTCTAGCCATGTTATGATTTTACTTTTACATCTTATGCTTTTACTCTTAGTTTATTACTAATGCAAAGTACACCTACATGCTATAAATGAAAAGCTGCACACATATTATTTTTATTTGTGAAAAAATCCTTTCATTGCAGATTTACAAATACTTCTTGGAAAGGAATATACGACCAAGTAAAACAATGCCATTACCTTAAAACAAAAAAAACAAACAAACAAAACAAAACAAACAAACGCTAATGCTTTTATTGCTTGCCTTAATAGACGTAGAAGCCCCGGTAATCACGTGCCCGCCCGACATCACTGCTTACACCCTTCCCGGCTTCCCCTATGCAGAAGTTGTAATACCTTCTACAAACGTAACAGATAACTCCATAGAAGGGGTCTTATCTGGCAATGATACCATAGTACTGTTAGGAATAGGTACTTTCATACCAACCCTGGTTGCTAGTGACCTTGCTGGAAACGAAGGTTCCTGTAATTTCACTATAACAGTTTTAGGTAAGTGTCATTCCCGTTTCATTCCACCTGTCCACCTATGAAATCCACTCCCATGCTCGTCTTGTAGAAAATAATTCAGATAAGAAACTTCAAGATTTTGAGTGCAGGGTACTTCTTTGATGTGATTTGATTTTCTATTTTCAAGCCGTAGTTGATAACAGTAATGCATGTACTTCATTCTGTTTCTTGTATTACATGTAGTTTTTAAAAAGTTATTTCATTGGCTTATTAAAGCTGTTTGTGAAGAATTTACTGTTTAGCTATTTTTAACGTATGACGTTTTTGCTTGAGAAAAGAAGAAGAAGGGGAAAAGATTACTGTCTGAACATACGGAAATGGGAAACTCACACCTCGAGAGATATAAGAAAGGGATCATTCAATATTAGAGGGGATCAGTCAACGCTTACTTAATTGGTTAGTCCATTTCAAAGTGATGTCTTTTCCCAATATGACGTGGGATTTTTCACTATTTTAAGCGACATTTTCCACTCCAAAGGAAGTGATCTCTGATATGATCCCTATAACAAGTAGATATATCCACTTCTGTTTGCTAGACAGTGGTTGTTTGTATTTTTGGCTCGTTTCAATGTTCCTGTATATTTAATAAATCACATTAAAAAAACAAAAACGCATGAGCATGACAGCTTCCACTTCCTTACATGCATGTATACTCTCATTTTCTTTAATAGATAAAAAGGATATCTTTGTGATATGATCATGCAGCCACCAATGTAACGCTATTATTGTCATAGCTTTGCTTGAACTTGCTTTGATTTATTATTGAAAATAACACATGTCCTTGATATAGAGTAAGAGTGCTGCGATCTAAGCTTTTACCTAAAACGTAACATAACAAGATAATGTGTTTCCAGATGCTGAAGCACCAAACATCACTTGCCCAGCTGATATCATTCAGAACCAGACTCTAGGGGGTTCCCTCACCAATGTGACCTGGCCACCCCCCATGATAGTGGATAATTCCAACTTCACAACACCTCCTGTAGCCATCCCCTCTCAAGGCGCAGGGTTTCCTATTGGTACCACAGTGGTTAACATCACGACAAGTGATCAATCGGGAAACAACGCTACCTGTGAATTCACTATAACGATCCTAGGTAAGACTCATAAAGGTGAAGGTGTTGTGGTTAAGTGGTTAAATCACTGTGATGAATACAAAGGTCGTCTCTTTGAACCCTAGCATGTTATCTCTGTTTTGAATTTTATCTACAATAGCACCTTCAGACCCAGTTGTAAATTTTTTTTTTTTTGTTAGCATTATCTTTACAATTCTTATCTTTATTATCATAATTGTTAACCTTTCTCTTCTTTGGGGGTACGTATCCAGCAATATCTATCAAACTATATATCTGTCTGTATTCCTCCTTTAATCTTAAAGGGCCTTGCAAAATTAAAATTGACTCAAATAATACCAATAATAGTAAAAATAAAAAAAATGATGATGATGATTATAATGATGATGATAAAAAATAATGTATAAATCCATTGTCATTACCTCAAATTTAACCAAAATGAAAGTGCACTTTTTGTGAAAGATGAAATGCTATAGTTACATTGAATATTATATTCATTTTAGGATTGGCCCCGAAATCCCCTCCTTCTAATTTTGGAAAATCCAGGCGAGAAATCGCTAATCAATTTTTATGTGCTCTTATGAAACGAAATGTCATTCTATGTGAAGGTATTTAAACATGTTTGAGTGAAGACCATTCCATTTTAGTTTTTCTTTTGGAATAACATACCATAGAAATTGTTTTAACGGATACTTACTTTTCTTTTCATTATCATCTTGCAGATGCAGAGGCACCTATCTTAACTTGCCCAAATGTCTCATCTACTACGGATATTGCACTTAATTCATCTTCCACTGTTGTGATTAATTCAACTGCAACTGATAATGTGGATACAGATCCAACTGTGATTTGTTCTCATACATCTGATGACACATTCCTGATTGGGAGCACCACTGTGAACTGTTCCTCTACAGATAATGCAGGAAATACCGGAACCTGTCTGCTCATTGTTACTGTGGAAGGTAATAACGTGTCCTTGGTTTAGAAGTAAAATCCCTCAAAAATCCTCTCTTTAAAGCCAGAGTGAACTGGCACCCTTGTAAATGAGATTTCGAAATAGCGCCATCTCAGTCCTGAGCTACTGATTCTGTCCCGTTTTTTTCTCCCAGCATGCATCATTCTGATCAATGCAAGCTTTATTTTTTGATCCACATCCGTCAAAATGTATATATGTATTCAGACTAAGACAGTTCATTAGATGCCAAGAAGGGCGTAATGTTTCTAAGATAGTCTCTGGTTGTGAGTAGCCGCAAGTTGGCACTGTTGTTCATAATTTCAGAGCTATGTACGCACCAGTTTACTGTGGCTTTATAAGGATATTACATGAATTCAGTAGATACTAAATTTCATTTTCATTTTGTTGTCTTTCAGATGAAGAGGCACCTATGTTGACTTGCCAAAATGTCACGTCAACTACGGATATAGGACTCAATTCATCTTCCACTGTTGTGCTTAATTCATCTGCAACTGATAATGTGGATACCGATCCAATTGTGATTTGTTCTCATACATCTGATGACACATTCCTGATTGGGAGGACCACTGTGAACTGTTCTTCTGCAGATAAGGCAGGAAACACTGGAACCTGTCTGCTCATTGTTTCTGTGGAAGGTAATAACGTGTCCATGGCTTAGGAGTTAAAGGTCTTTTATGAAATTTTTATCCATTTTTCAGAGTCCTCTGTTTTTTTTCTTGAACATGAGGTAGAGGGGATGATCCAAATCCCTCGAAAATTCTCTCTCTTTAAATGATTTACTAAGTACGATGGATTTATTAGATAGTTATTTTCTTTTTATTTCTATCTTTCAGATGAAGAGGCACCTGTGTTGACTTGCCCAAATGTCACGTCTACTACGGATATAGGACTCAATTCATCTTCCACTGTTGTGATTAATTCATCTGCAACTGATAATGTAGATACCAATCCAACTCTGATTTGTTCTCATGCATTTGATGATATATTCCCAGTTGGGGACACCACTGTAACCTGTTCTTCTACAGATCTGGCTGGAAACACGGGCTCTTGTATTTTCATTGCCACAATAACTGGTAATAAACATGACTTCGTCTCCGTGTCAGTGTGATATAAATCAGATATGCAATGTATATATGTATATAAACGATTTTTCCATTCAGTTTTCTTACAAAGTTTATACTGGCAGATAAAATGTGCATATTTTCCAATAAGGCTTAGCAGCTTTTTTATAGATTTCATATTAAAACAATACATTCTTGATGCTAACGTGGAAGCGTCTTTTTATTTTTCTTTGAGAAATCTGAATATCTTTTCAATGAATAACAAGAAGGTGTATGTTATTTTAATTCATTATTATTATTAACTGAGGTATGGATTTGTTTTTAAACTTAAATAACCACTTAGATATTGTATCATTGTTATGAAATAACTGTCTCCTGTAAAAAAGAAAGAAAGTTATAAAACAAATTTCCTCTTGAACTGCAGGGGCGATAAGGACATGTTTGGTCGATTAGAAAAATCCATTGCATATGCCCTGTAATAAATTTCCAGCCATCTTGTGAAAATTGATGGTCGTTGTAGTACTGACTATCTATATGCAGCAAGATGTATATATTTTACGCATGACATGCCTTGGATTAACACTATGATGATTAAACAGTTCAAGAAATTATATGTAGTAGTAGCATGATCTAGAGGATGCGTCATCGGACTCTTTGAACTCATGGTCCAAAATCGAGTACCGCTGCTGCACTTATGTCTCTATACAAGATGATTATCATCTTCACCCACATGTGAATAGGTAAAGCGGGGAGGTTTTTTCTTGAATGTTGTGAGCGCCCAAACTATCTGAGCCAGGGTAATATTGTAGCGCCTATTATCCCACAAGACAAGGTGGGACTTGTGACATTCGCTCTGAGGCTTTCCTAGGCCGACATTATCTTGCGGGCAGTTAGTCTGGTGGTCTCTTCCGGTAAATGATGATTATAACAGTCCCACTTTCATTTTCTTCCAGACGATGAACCACCCAATGCTACTTGCCCTGACGACATTATCCAAGAACAAGACATCAGCAGTTCATTTGCTGCAGTGTCATGGGAACAACCGACAGTGACGGATAACGTAGATGGAATCCTTGTTATGATGGTTTCTACTCATTCACCTGGCTCTAACTTTAGTCTGGGTAATACTACTGTCAACATAACAGCAATGGATGCAAGTGGCAATACCGGATACTGTACCTTTACAATTTTAGTGGTCGGTAAGTTAGACTGCATATTTCTGTTCTTACATTATTTCATTAGAAATGTTTTTTTTTTACGCACGGAAATGTGAAATAGTTGACACGAGTATATGCACGCAACAAAAATTACTTGCAGTTGAAAGCAAAATTCATTTGCGTTAACTTTCATACAGTTATGCAAAATTTACTCTGATAACAGCATTAGGTTATTAACAAAAAATATATACTTTTCTTTCACTCTGTAGCTCGTCTATATTGTCCTGAGAATATCACTACAATAGTGGACCCCTTTTCCGAGACAGCTACAGTATTCTGGCCGTCAGTCGGGGATGGAGTGATGACAACGCCTCCAAACGGTTCATTATTTCAGCAGGGTGTCTCAACCGTATCAGTCAATGGGAGAGAAGAAGAGTGTGTCTTTTATGTATTTGTGGAACGTGAGTGAACATGTATAGACACTTGCCTTTTCATAAACATAAAATGTATATCTGAATATATATTAGACCAATTCATTACCATGTTAAGAGTGTACAGTCACACTGTGGTCATTCAGCGGTGAAAGTGACGGTATATAATTCTTACTAGGACAAAACCCCCCAGGCTTAATAAACAGGGTGCGTTTGTGGTTACAGAAACCAGCTCAAGCCCATTATGTAGCAACACAATTGTATCTGTAACACTCCTGGATGTTGCCTGGAGTTTATTAGAATATGAAATGTAAGGTAGAATCAGAGTTTCTATTTTACCAGTTAAAAGGTATTTTACTCTACATTGCAAGAAATTGGCTTATCTGGGTTGCGTTTCACAAAACCGTCATAAATAAGTCTAACTTCTCGGACATCCCATTGAAACGTGTGTTGTAGAATTAACACGCGTTTCAATGGGATGTCCATGAACTTAGACTTATGACGGTTTCATTAAACGCAGCACTGTATAAAATTAAACTTCAGTTAAATTTATCATTGAGGTAAACACCAAAGAACTTCGTGCATGTCCTTATTTCTGATAAGACATTATCAGGTTTTGCACTGAGATTTGAGTGGTCAAGTGACTTCCTGCTTTAGTTTTGTTTTCAACGCTTTGATAGAGAGCATATCTCTTCGAAACCAGTAAGCAACTAGTTTTCGTAGTTCCCTATTAATGGTGTTGTCGAGGATGTTAACATCACGATCAGACAAGAAAACACCTGTATCAGATCAGCAAATCATAATGTAATTCAACATGGTTCATACATTACAGATATCATTAATATCAATAATTAATAATTAATAATAAATAAGAAACAATAGTGGGCATAATATGGAACCTTGTAGTGGCATGCTAAGAGTTTGAAAAAATTATAGCTTGTGTATTGCCTCCTCCTAAAAAGATAAATGGTACATTAGTAGAATTGGTAAACCAATCTAAGGCAATGCCTGTCACTCCATAACAATCTAGTATATATATATATATATATATATATATATATTGCAGCATTGAATGGTCCAGCGTGTAAAAAACCCTTGCTGAGATTCATGAACACAGCAATAACATGCTTACTTTGTAAAAAGCAGTTTTACACGTGTATGTATTTTTTGTTTCTCCCCTTCTCTGTAGCTTTGGCAGATCCGCAGTGTGAAGATACTGTTCTATACTCTCCGACTTCCGTACTGACCGTAATTTTGGTTCTTCCACCACAACCATTCACACTCTATACCCTGGATGTCACAGTAGGAGATCTGGAGGGAGGAGTTATATCTATGCTAGACCTCAACTTTCTATTTGTAAATGTGAATGTTCCATCCACCTCGAGTGCCATATTTTCCATCACATATCACCCAGATTACAACTGCAGCTCCACTCTTTCAGTTTTTCGTAAGTACGGTATTTAGTAGTTAATCAGTCCTTTGATATTATCTGTTCTTTGATCAATCCAACTATTAAAGCGCTATCACTTGACATATCTCGACATTCGATAGGTCCTACATATCTACAGTGTAATGATCACACAGACCTATATAACATGAATGATATTGCAACATAATTATCGTAGAATATTTGCATGGTATTGTTTTGTGTTTTTTATGCCTCAACCCACAGAAGGTGGTACTGGAGGCATAGTGTTTTCTGGTTGTCCGTCCGTTCTTCCTGCTTTTTTATTAATGCAATATCTAAAAAAAAAAAAAAAAAAAAAAGGTATGATCGAGCTTCAAACTTGGAGTGATACCATACAAACCATAGAAAGATGATCTAATCAGATATTGGAATAGGCTACATAAGTAGTAGTTCAGAGGTCATAGGGGTCAATTCTGAGCTTTCGGGCCTCATTAGCCTCATTAATGCGATGTAGCAAGGAGTATTTGAGGTATGAACTTTAAACATCATGCAAGTACATATCACACAGAAAAAGGATCTAATTATAATTTGAGGTACATATAGGTCAAACAGGGTTAAGAGGTCAATTCCAAAGTTGCAGGTTTTAGCCTTGTTAACGCGAGATCCCAAGAACCATTTCAGGTATTAGCTTCAAACTTGCAGGGAGCTACTGTGTATCACATTGTGAAGGCGGTCTAATTACCCATAGCCTTCAGGCTTGTAAGTAAAAGGCAACTGGGCATAAAGGTCAGTATACGTGAATACATCTTTAACAGGTTTTGTATATATCATTGCGTCTGAAGATCTGTTTTACCTTTGAACTTTGAAGCTTGGTAATCGTATGCATCACCATAGCGAAACAAAATTAATAAGATTTTTGGTTTAGAAGTTCAAACATCAAAGGTCGTAGAAGTAATTAGCCTTATGCATGATTTTTTTAGCTTGGTTATCCCCATCATATTTCAACATTTCATAGGCAAAGTGATCAGACTTTTTTGTTGTTGGGTTGAAGGTCAAGATCCAGTTCAGATTTGATAACAATTTCTCTTTTTTTAAAAATCTAGCTGTCAATAATTCAAGAACAGTTTCAGCCATCAAGTAAATAAGCAAAGGCATATAGGAGACGCATTGATTTTTTTTTTTTTGGGGGGGGGGATTTTTGTTTTGTATATTTCTTTCAACTCATTTTTTGAAAAGTTGGTTTATCTATGATCTCTTCACCTTTTAGCAGCAATTTATCGCTAGTCAGTGTTAACCATAGAAAGACTGGAGGGGGGGGGGGGGTATCATGGCCCCCTTGACAATTTTTGCCGTGAAATTCAAACCGCCAAAATTCACGCCACACCACTTCCTGACTTTTTTCTTTCAAATCTTGCACATCTTTTGGCACAAAGTTTACGAAAATTGGTCATACCGTTACCAAGTCACGTGACCTTTCGTGACCTCATGTCAGCCCAAAAACCTAGAATTTCAGAGTTTTGTGTACAAAACGAATGGGAAGAAGCATTTCCTCATTTTCCTTCATTATCATCTATAATTCCTTCTTTAAGCTGTTATTATCATCTGTTCTAACTGAATAGTGGTTCAGATCACACCCCGAAACAGCAAACTTGAAAAAAAAGTGAAAGTTGAAGTTGAAAAATAACGAAATACATGCAAAATTTGTAGAACACTAGAATACTTAAGAATTGAAATCATTTTCAGAATTTTTTCTTTTTAGTCTTTTTAGGGTTTAAAGTAAAAATTCAATCATGATAAACAGTCATCATGGGTTCTCTCTTAACATGGTAATGGTCAACGACAATGACAGTTAAGAAGTTGACATGCATTTTCCAATAGCCGACTCTCTATTTTAATGGTGCCTGTATTTCTGAAATGTTACAGTCCACACAGACTTTTTTGTTCGTTTGTTTAAAATGTACTCCCGAAATGAAACAAGGTAATAACAGACTCAAGGGTCAAGTAACACTTCTCATTCTTTTCTTTTCAGCAATTACTTGTAATCTGACATCATTTCCATCTCAGCATCTCATGTCGCTTTCAGCATCAAATGAAGAATTTGATATTTCTCCTGAAGAGCAGTGCTTTGAAGGAACTAATATTACTGTCAACACGACCTGTCAATTTGGATGCGATCTCGGTTATAACCTACTAGGAAATGAGAATATCTCCTGCCTCCCTGAAGGACTGTCCGATAGTTTACCAACTTGTGAACGTAAGAGCTTGAACTGTAATTTGCAGATAGATCATGATAAATTCCTCTATTATGTGATATGTGAAAAAAGTATATGTCGAACAAAATCATAAATTGTGCATGAAGAATAGCGCCTGTCACATACTCTATGTTGTTTACCCGTTTATGAGCAATAAAAAAAATACAAAAAAAACCCGAAAACTGATTTTTTCAATAAAGAGTTTCGCTTAACGTTTAAAGAAGTGTTCGATCCTAGTAGGTGACAAAGTGAGGGTAAAAACCGTCGTTTGTTCTCCTTTGTAGATTACTTCCTCTGCAGGCAATTAACTTAAGTATAAATTCATTACAGTTGTGACGTGTCCTTTGCCTATGATGTTTCCGTCCTTTCTGTACTCTACAACCGATAACTGCTCGGAAGGGGGACTGATAACATATAATACCTCATGTTCATATGAATGTCAAGTTGGATACAACTTAACTGGTATAAGCACAATCACATGTCAAGAAGATGGTGAGATCTCAAGTGAACTTCCGAGATGTGGAAGTAAGTGATGTAATTTCTTTTGTTTAAATTAATGATTTTATAAAAAGCAAACTGATATTGGGTTTTGTGATGGATATTGAAAATAGAATAGAATTTGAAAGAGAGAGAGAGAGAGTGCGATATAGATACGGCATCATCTGAGTTCAAGCATGTCGGTGAAGTTTTAGTACTCAGTAAAATAAAAATTCTATTTCTGTAATATCCATTATATTAATTGCTTAATTATTCATATCTTATTTCTTTAAGTGTCAAAAATGAATGATGAAAGTTACATTGCACTAAGATATACTAGATAATGTTTTTAAAAGTAATTTTGACAACTTCAAATCATGAAAGGTTTTTTAAGCGATGTCTATTTTATTTATAATGGTGGTCCTACATTTTAGTTGTCCAGTGCTACGTACCATTCTTCTCTGATGGTCTTGTCTCTCTGGAGAGCACATGTGATGGAGGAATGTACATCAACTACACAGAAAGCTGTCTTTTCGGATGTGATGTAGGCTATAACCTGACTGGCAATGCAGTGGTTAGTTGTGGAGAAGATGCAGTTCTCTCCTCCAACCTACCTACATGTGAAGGTACATTTTAGATTGTAATTCTTTTTTAAAACCTTACTTGGGTTTTTGCATCATTACAGCGCAATCATATATGGATGTTGCAAAATCCTCTTTCGGAAATCAAAATTTCATTTTCATTTTGTTGTCTTTCAGATGTAGAGGCACCTATGTTGACTTGCCAAAATGTCACGTCAACTACGGATATAGGACTCAATTCATCTTCCATTATTGTGGTCAATACAACCGCAACTGATAATGTGGATACAGATCTAATTGTGATTTGTTCTCATACATTTAATGATACATTCCTAATTGGGGACACCACTATGAACTGTTCTTCTACAGATAATGCAGGAAACAATGAAACCTGTCTGCTCATTGTTTCTGTGGAAAGTAATAACGTGTCTATGGCTTAGGAGTTAAAGTCCTTTTACGAAAGTTGTATCCATTTTTGAGAGAGCTCTGTCTTTTTTTCTTGAACATGAGGTAGAGGGGATGATCCAAATCTCTCGAAAATTCTCTCTCTTTAAATGATTTACTAAGTACGATGGATTTATTAAATAGTTATTTTCTTTTTATTTCTACCTTTCAGATGAAGAGGCACCTATGTTGACTTGCCCAAATGTCACGTCTACTACGGATATAGGACTCAATTCATCTTCCACTGTTGTGATTAATTCAACTGCAACTGATAATGTAGATACCGATCCAACTGTGATTTGTTCTCATGCATTTGATGATATATTCCCAATTGGGGACACCACTGTAACCTGTTCTTCTACAGATCTGGCTGGAAACACGGGCTCTTGTATTTTCATTGCCACAATAACTGGTAATAAAGATGACTTCGTCTCGGTGTCAGTGTGATATAAATCAGATATACAATGTATATATGTATATAAACGATTTTTCCATTCAGTTTTCTTACAAAGTTTATACTGGCAGATAAAATGTGCATATTTTCCAATAAGGCTTTGCAGCCTTTTTATAGAAGTCATATTAAAACAATACATTCTAACAATACATGCTAACGTGGAAGCGTCTTTTTATTTTTCTTTGAGAAATCCGAATATCTTTTCATTGAATAACAAGTAGGTGTATTTTATTTTAATTCATTATGATTAACTGAGGTAGGATTTGTTTTTAAACCTAAATGACCACTTAGATATTGTATCATTGTTATGAAATAACTCTCCTGTAAAAAAAGAAAGAAAGTTATAAAACAAATTTCCTCTTGAACTGCAGGGGCGATAAGGACATTTTTGGTCGATTAGACAAATCCATTGCATTTGCCATGTAACAAATTTCCAGCCATCTTGTGAAAATTGATGGTTGTTGTAGTACTGACTATCTGTATGCAGCAAGATGTATATATTTTACGAATGACATGCCTTGCATTAACACTATGATGATCAAACAGTTCAAGAAATTATATGTAGTAGTGGCGTGATCTAGAGGATATGTCACCGGACTCTTTGAACTCGTGGTCCAAAATCGAGTACCGCTGCTGCACTTCTGTCTCTTTGCAAGATGATTATCATCTTCACCCACATGTGAATAGGTACCGGCAGGGAGGTTTTTTCTTGAATGTTGTAAGCGCCGACACTAGCTGAGCCAGGGTAATATTGTAGCGCCTATTATCCCACGAGACATGGTGGGACGTGACATTCGTTCTGAGGCTTTCCTAGGCCGACATTGTCTTGCGGGCGGTTAGTCTGGTGGTCTCTTCCGGTAAATGATGGTTATAACAGTCCCACTTTCATTTTCTTCCAGACGATGAACGACCCAATGTTACTTGCCCTGACGACATTATCCAAGAGCAAGACATTGGCAGTTCATTTGCTGCAGTGTCATGGGGACAACCGACAGTGACGGATAACGTAGATGGAATCTTTGTTATGATTGTTTCTACTCATTCACCTGGCTCTAACTTTAGTCTGGGTAATACTACTGTCAATATAACAGCAACGGATACAAGTGGCAATACGGGATACTGTACCTTTACAATTTTAGTGATCGGTAAGTTAGACTGCATATTTCTGTTCTTACATTATTTCATTAGATATGTTGTTTTACGCATGGAAATGTGAAATAGTTGACACGAGTATATGCACGCAACGAAAATTACTTGCAGTTGAAAGCAAAATTCATTTGCGTTTACTTTCATACAGTTATGCAAAATTTACTCTGATAACAGCATTAGGGTATTAACAAAAAATATATACTTTTCTTTCACTCTGTAGCTCGTCTATATTGTCCTGAGAATATCACTACAATAGTGGACCCCTTTTCCGAGACAGCAACAGTATTCTGGCCGTCAGTTGGGGATGGAGTGATGACAACGCCTCCAAACGGTTCATTATTTCAGCAGGGTGTCTCAACCGTATCAGTCAATGGGAGAGAAGAAGAGTGTGTCTTTTATGTATTTGTGGAACGTGAGTGAATATATACATGTATAGACACTTGCCTTTTCATAATCATAAAATGTATATCTGAATATATATTAGACCAATTCATTACCATGTTAAGAGTGTACAGTCACACTGTGGTCATTCAGCGGTGAAAGTGACAGTATATAATTCTTACCAGGACAAAACCCCCCAGGCTTAATAAACAGGGTGCATTTGTGGTTACGGAAACCAGCTCAAGCCCATTATGTAGCAACAGAATTGTATCTGTAACACTCCTGGATGTTGCCTGGAGTATATTACAATATGAAATGTAAGGTAGAATCAGAGTTTCTAGTTTACCAGTTAAAAGGTATTTTACTCTACGTAATATGCCAATATTGCAAGAAATTGGCTTATCTGGGTTGCGTTTCACGAAACCGTCATAAGTCTAACTTCTCGGACATCCCATTGAAATGTGTGTTGTAGAATTAACACGCGTTTCAATGGGATGTCCATGAACTTAGACTTATGTTGGTTTCGTGAAACGCAGCCCTGTATAACATTAGATTTCAGTTAAATTTATCATTGAGGTAAACACCAAAGAACTTCGTGCATGTCCTTATTTCTGATAAGACATTATCCAGTTTTGCACTGAGATTTGAGTGGTCAAGTGACTTCCTGCTTTAGTTTTGTTTTCAACGCTTTGATAGAGAGCATATTTCTTCGAAACCACTAAGCAACTAGTTTTCGTAGTTCCCTATTAATGGTGTTATCGAGGATGTTAGCATCACGATCAGATAAGAAAACACCTGAATCATCAGCAAATCATATGTAATTCAACAAGGTTCATACATTACAGATATCATTAATATCAATAATTAATAATTAATAATAAATAAGAAACAGTACTGGGCATAATATGGAACCTTGTAGTGGCATGCTAAGAGTTTGAAAAAATTATAGCATGTGTATTGCCTCCTCCTAAAAAGATAATTGGTACATTAGTAAAATTAGTACACCAATCTAAGGCAATGCCTGTCACTCCATAAAAATCTAGTATATATATATATATATATATATATATATTGCAGCATTGAATGGTCCAGCGTGTAAAAAACCCTTGCTGAGATTCATGAACACAGCAATAACATGCTTACTTTGTAAAAAGCAGTTTTACACGTGTATGTATTTTTTGTTTCTCCCCTTCTCTGTAGCTTTGGCAGATCCGCAGTGTGAAGATACTGTTCTATACTCGCCGACTTCCGTACTGACCGTAATTTTGGTTCTTCCACCACAACCATTCACACTCTATACCCTGGATGTTACAGTAGGAGATCTGGAGGGAGGAGTTATATCTATGCTAGACCTCAACTTTCTATTTGTAAATGTGAATGTTCCATCCACCTCGAGTGCCATATTTTCCATCACATATCACCCAGATTACAACTGCAGCTCCACTCTTTCAGTTTTTCGTAAGTACGGTATTTAGTAGTTAATCAGTCCTTTGATATTATCTGTTCTTTGATCAATCCAACTATTAAAGCGCTATCACTTGACATATCTCGACATTCGATAGGTCCTACATATCTACCGTGTAATGATCACACAGACCTATATAATATGAATGATATTGCAACATAATTATTGTAGAATATTTGCATGGTACTGTTTTGTGTTTTTTATGCCTCAACCCACAGAAGGGTACTGGAGGCATTGTGTTTTCTGGTTGTCCTCATGTCAGCCCGAAAACCTTGAATTTCAGAGTTTTGTGTACAAAACGAATGGGAAGAAGCATTTCCTCATTTTCCTCCATTATCATCTATAATTCCTTCTTTAAGCTGTTATTATCATCTGTTCTAACTGAATAGTGGTTCATATAACACCCTGAAACAGCAAACTTGGAAAAAAAGTGAAAGTTGAAGTTGAAAAATAAAGAAATACATGCAAAATTTGTAGAACACTAGAATACTTAAGAATTGAAATCATTTTCAGAATTTTTTCTTTTTAGTCTTTTAAGGGTTTAAAGTAAACATTCAGTCATGATAAACAGTCATAATGGGTTCTCTCTTAACATGGTAATGGTCAACGGCAATGACAGTTAAGAAGTTGACATGCATTTTCCAATAGCCGACTCTCTATTTTAATGGTGCCTGTATTTCTGAAATGTTACAGTCCACACAGACTTTTTTGTTCGTTTGGTTAAAATGTACTCCCGAAATGAAACAAGGTAATAACAGACTCAAGGGTCAAGTAACACTTCTCATTCTTTTCTTTTCAGCAATTACTTGTAATCTGACATCATTTCCATCTCAGCATCTCATGTCGCTTTCAGCATCAAATGAAGAATTTGATATTTCTCCTGAAGAGCAGTGCTTTGAAGGAACTAATATTACTGTCAACACGACCTGTCAATTTGGATGCGATCTCGGTTATAACCTACTAGGAAATGAGAATATCTCCTGCCTCCCTGAAGGACTGTCCGATAGTTTACCAACTTGTGAACGTAAGAGCTTGAACTGTAATTTGCAGATAGATCATGATAAATTCCTCTATTATGTGATATGTGAAAAAAGTATATGTCAAACAAAATCATAAATTGTGCATGAAGAATAGCGCCTGTCACATACTCTATGTTGTTTACCCGTTTATGAGCAATAAAAAAAATACAAAAAAACCTGAAAAACTGATTTTTTTCAATAAAGAGTTTCGCTTAACGTTTAAAGAAGTGTTCGATCCTAGTAGGTGACAAAGTGAGGGTAAAAACCGTCGTTTGTTCTCCTTTGTAGATTACTTCCTCTGCAGGCAATTAACTTAAGTATAAATTCATTACAGTTGTGACGTGTCCTTTGCCTATGATGTTTCCGTCCTTTCTGTACTCTACAACCGATAACTGCTCGGAAGGGGGACTGATAACATATAATACCTCATGTTCGTATGAATGTCAAGTGGGATACAACTTAACTGGTATAAGCACAATCACATGTCAAGAAGATGGTGAGATCTCAAGTGAACTTCCGAGATGTGGAAGTAAGTAATGTAATTTCTTTTGTTTAAATGAATGATTTTATAAAAAGCAAACTGATATTGGGTTTTGTGATGGATATTGAAAATAGAATAGAATTTCAAAGAGAGAGAGAGAGAGAGAGAGAGAGTGCGATATAGATACGGCATCATCTGACTTCAAGCATGTCGGTGAAATTTTAGTACACAGTAAAATAAAAATTCTATTTCTGTAATGTCCATTATATTGATTCCTTAATTATTCATATCTTTTTTCTTTAAGTGTCAAAAATGAATGATGAAAGTTACATTGCACTAAGATATACTAGATAATGTTTTTAAAAGTAATTTTGACAACTTCAAATCATGAAAGGTTTTTTAAGCGATGTCTATTTATAATGGTGGTCCTACATTTTAGTTGTCCAGTGCTACGTACCATTCTTCTCTGATGGTCTTGTCTCTCTGGAGAGCACATGTGATGGAGGAATGTACATCAACTACACAGAAAGCTGTCTTTTTGGATGTGATGTAGGCTATAACCTAACTGGCAATGCAGTGGTTAGTTGTGGAGAAGATGCAGTTCTCTCCTCCAACCTACCTACATGTGAAGGTACATTTTAGATTGTAATTCTTTTTTAAAACCTTACTTGGGTTTTTGCATCATTACAGCACAATCATATATGGATGTTGCAAAATCCTCTTTGAGAAATCAAAAGGGGCTCCTGATATGTGAATTTCTATTTGCTCCAGGGGCATGCAGGCCTAATGATTATTTTGTACAGACGAACAGATTTAAAATTTAAGACCTACTTAAGATTGATAATGAAAATGCAAGGCTTCATCATGGTAGTAATTAATGTTTAAATGTTTCATGGCAGTGGTTGGTATTGTGATATGTCACATTTGTAAGACCTTTATGCTTCTTCTTGCAGTTGTTACCTGTGAGATACCTCAATTTCCACCCAACCTCTTGACGCTTGAAATGGCCTGTCTCTCTGCTTATGTGCCATACAACACAACCTGTCGTTTCGATTGTGATGTTGGATACAATCTTACTGGAGATTCGTCAGTAACTTGTTTAGAGGATGGTAGTTTATCAGCTTCTTTACCTGCTTGTGAAAGTGAGTTTGTGAACTCAATAATCAATACCACTACAGAGGTGGTATCTCTGTGATTATAGACGTCAATGGCTCTATATTCCACTTGGTTCTGTATGCTGCCTGTCCTTTGTTCATATATATTTATGTACACGTATAATATGTCTCATTTCCAAATGGTCTGTCAGAGTTTAGGTAATGTGTTCATCGGACGAATGTGATGTATTGGTTGCCGAAGTATGACTAAAGGAAATTCTAATCTTGAAATTTTAATTACAAAAAAATCAACCGGTCTTACATCTCTTTTTACCCTTAGTCACATAGAATTTCGGAAAAATGTTAATGGTTCTGATGAGAAACCGTTGATTACTCAGCACCAAGCTTTTTGTACGAGGATTCTCTTTAATATTAAGAAAATTGACATCGCTTTCGGAACAATTGAAAGGTACAATAACCATATGCTGATTAGAGGTATCAAATTGATTCCTAAACAGTAATTGCTTAGATTTTGAATAGGTACATATTTTATATTTTTTCAGTTGTCTCTTGCTCCATACCTGACCTGCCACTACGTCTATTTCCTGTGACATCACAATGCGATGGAGGATTATCCATCAATTACACAGCAAGCTGTTCATATTCATGTGATGTGGGATATAACCTTGTTGGATCACCATTAGTAAGATGTCTGGCAAATACATCCCTTTCTGATAATCTTCCTACATGTGAAGGTAATGGTTTCTAGAATGATGAATTTTTATTCTTCTTTTTGTTAGCAAGTTTGCATCCTAATTTTAGACAATTTTTCCAGTATCTTCGCAGGGTCTGATTTCATGAGAAGTAAGAAGAAATTAATCATTGCAAAAAATTGATTAATGTGGTACCACCAATTTGTTTTGATCATTTCTCATAATTTAAAATCGGTTCTAAAGCTTGATATCAATTATATCATTGATGTAAACTTTTCTTGACAGTTGAGACTTGCAGTATACCACAGTTACCCCCCAATCTATCATCATCATGCCCCGAAGGACAGAATGTGGACTACAATACAACATGTGACTTTTCATGTGACATTGGTTACAACCTTATCGGTATATCATCACTGGACTGCTTAGCCAATGGAACATTCTCCGACAAAATACCAACTTGTGAAAGTAAGAACTGAATCGAGAGTAATTTAACGTTTATTCCAGGGGAATCTTGAATTATCATTCTCTCCTTTCCTGTTTAACTTCAGCCTTCGAATCTCTACTTGATTAATTATTGTCATCTTTACTTATCAGTTTATTTAAAGAATGACGTGTTTTAAACTTCCACCAGTCAATTCTGTATTCTGTATGAGAGGATCAAATCCTCGTGTATATAATGTTCTACCGCTCCTTGCTGGTTATGTATTTAAGAGAAGTACTTGTGGGTTTGGTCACCATTGGGGAACATTCCGTCCGAAGAAATAAACGCATACTGGGTACCAGTGAGGTTTGAAGATGACAGCAAATAGTTACAATATGAATAACTTGCATATTTGCCGTGCTTTTATGCATTCATATATGTACCTTTTTTTAGAAGCGTACTTGTGATTTTGCTTTTTTTATACTTCTATTTTCAGTTGTCATGTGTCAGCTACCGGAAGTCTTCTTTCCAGAATTGTCGTCTGTATTTGGAAACTGCAGTGCAGGGAGTTCCATTAACTTCGACACCACATGCACTTTTCAGTGTTCTGAGGGATATGATTTGATTGGCAGTGATACTGTCATTTGCCAAAGTAATGGAACTCTATCTACATCTCTGCCTACTTGTAATGGTGAGAATGATTAAAGATTTATCATTTATATCATATTTGAAAACTGAACAAACATATCTTTGTATCATGATTTTAAACTGTCTAATTCTTTGCAACAATTTATTTCATGTTGATCTAAAAAATTTCTGCTTACAATGAAAACTTCTGCTGATAAAACAAGATATGTTTGCTCTTTCTTTGACTATTTAACAGTGGTATCTTGCTCCATACCTGACTTGCCGTCACGTCTATTTCCTGTGACGTCAGAATGTGATGGAGGATTATCCATCAATTACACAGCAAGCTGTTCATATTCATGTGATGTGGGATATAACCTTGTTGGATCACCATTAGTAAGATGTCTGGCAAATACATCCCTTTCTGATAATCTTCCTACATGTGAAGGTAATGGTTTCTAGAATTTTTGAATTTTTTTGAATTTTTAAAAAATGATGCAATCGTCTATATGTTCTATCTGCAAGTACATTAATTTTGTTTCCACATCCACTATGCCAAAGTAAGTAATACATCCGCATTGTAGAGACACATTCTATAACCCTACATCTGCATTCTAGATCCACATCCTTGAAGATCTGATTCTATGATAAATAAGGAGGAATTAATCAACGAAAAAGTTGATTCATGTAGTACCACCAATTAGTTTTATTTCTCCCAAATTAAAAATCGGTTCTAAAGCTTGATAGCACACAATTATATCATTGATGTTAACTTTTCTTCACAGTTGAGACCTGCAGTGTACCACAGTTACCACCCAATCTGTCAACATTATGCCCAGAAGGACAGAATGTGGACTACAATACAACGTGTGACTTTGCTTGTGATATTGGGTACAACCTTATCGGGATGTCATCGCTGGACTGCTTAGCCAATGGAACATTCTCTGATGATACACCCACGTGCCAAAGTAAGTTAGAACTTTAGAGAATACATCAGTAGTATTTTTGAATTTTAAAAAGGTCATATTTGTGGTAAAGTGAATGCGTGTCCTTGTTTCATGAGAATTAAAGCGATGGAGCAGTATGGAAATCAACTTTTGTAGTTGGGATGTTCTGTCATGAGACGAACAAGTGAATGAATGAATTTTTTAAATGAATGAAGATTAAGAAATCAATATACTTCATTCTTCAAGCAGTGAGGAAATAGGCATATCTAGTTCTACACACAACGTACCCTAACACAATATCTGCGGCTGCAGATGAAAACAAGGAGAAAATGTAATTGCAGTTGAATTTTTTGTGACTTTTATGATTGGCAACAGTTAATCTATATACGCCATTGTCACTATATCCAATTTAAGATCTTTTGGTCAGTGTATACTCTGATCTGGATACTCAGAAGAAAAAGATACTCGCCACTCAAATTGGAATGACCTAAGCCATTATTCAGTCAGCCATGGGCTGCTAAAGGAAATCACCCCCCTTTTTTTTACCCATATGCCCTGCATGTCACGAAATCGGTTGAGTGAAGTAACCACAGTGGAATTCATGCGTTGAAGACACTATTTGTGTACACCTTGTCTGTATCCATACGTTTATCAAATTCACATTTCCCTAATAACAGGCTCACAGGCCTACATATCGTGATGTAATTTGATGATGTGAAATTTTTAGATATGGAAACGCCTCAATGTTCTCCTTTGCAGTCGTAATTTGTCTGCTCCCAGAAGTCTTTTCGCCAGAATTATCTTCCTCATTTGGCAACTGCAGTGCTGGGAGTGCCATTGACTTCAACACAAGCTGTACATTTGAGTGCTCCCTCGGGTATTCTTTGATTGGTAGTGAGACAATAACCTGTCAGAATTACGGAAATTTTTCGGGAAACCTCCCCACTTGTGATGGTAAGGGAAAACTTTTATTTCATAGGCACTGAGGAAGAACGATACACAAATGATCACATGAAATTTTTAAATGGAAAAATGCAAGCTATCTTATTCAGGTAGTATATCTGTTTATGATATAGTTTTTAATCAAAGTTTGCATGTATTATACTATAATATGCTGTACACTGTACTTCTATAAATTCCAAATTAGGACGGTATGTCTTGACACGATATTTCTGTTCGATCTTTTCCTTTAGTTGCTGAGCTATTACTTACTTTTTTTTTATCGGAAAAGAGACTTTCCTTAAGAGAAAATCAGAGAAGTAAAATTGTAATTAAGTATACAATTAGGAGTTAAAGGTGAAAGCCAATTACCTCAAATATTCTCTTCTGTATATTTCACAGCTATATAATTTCATGTAGCTTATGGGTAGGCTTATACGTATGTTTTGGAGGAAGAGGGAAGAAGACCCACATGACTGAAAGCTTACAACATTTGTTTTTAAAAGGGTCCACAAGACAACAACTTCCAATGCCATGAACCTTTCGAAGTTTTTGATCAGCTGGAAAATCAAAAGGAAAACATGTCCGAGAAATAGTTTTTCACGAAGAAAATTTTCTTCCGATACCAGTCACCAGGATGGTTGTCATGTTGGATACTTGGTACAGAATATCTTCACCACTGCACTGAAGGGACATTTGCCTGGATCTGTTTTTCTGTATACATTCACAGCCTTTAATTTTTTTAATTGGTCATTACAGAGGTGACGTGTTTGCTGCCTTCTATGTTCCCATCCTTTTTATTCTCTACATCCAATACTAACAACTGCACTGAAGGAGGTATGATCACGTACAATACCTCGTGTTCATATGAATGTCAAGTCGGATACAACTTAACTGGTACCCATATGGTGGCTTGCCAAGAAGATGGAGAAATCTCAAGTGAACTACCGAGATGTGGAAGTGAGTAATTTACCATTATGCACCAAGCATTTACTGGTCGAGTCACAAGAATACTTCCTTTTCCTGTTGCCTATGAAATTCGGTGAAAATTTATTTTGCAAGTTTGATGTGATTTACACGCTGAAAAAGTGTGGAAGATAATGCAAAAAGCAAAATGTCTTGTGAATAGAGAATAGTGTTTTTTCGACCTGCTGGAGCAGAAGGAAGTTACACCCTAATACCTATTTTGTGGTTTTCATACTCTTTTCAGTTGTTCAGTGCTACGTGCCATCCTTCCCCAATGGTCTTGTCTCTCTGGAGAACACATGCAAGGAGAGAACGTACATCAACTACACAGATAGCTGTCTCTTTGGATGTGATGTTGGTTATAACCTGACTGGCAGTGCAATGGTAACATGTGGAGAAGATGCTGTATTTTCATCTCCTATACCGACATGCCAAGGTAGGATTGCAGGATTGCACACTTGAAACTTAATCATGCTAATTACTATTCTGAACTATTTTAGAGCAAGAATGTACTTAGTACAAGACTAAGCTCATTCTTCTGAATCTAAAGGAATTTCTCACACTTGTATGACGACTTTCCAGAATAAAAAAAAAATCCTGATAGTTGTAAAAGAAGAAAGGTGCATTTATTTTCAGGGAAGTGGGATGATTTGGTGGAGATGTAGTTTAATTTCCGGTTCAGTAATATCCTTGTGTGTGTTTCTACTTCCTTTAATTTTGAATTCCTGCAGTTGTTACCTGTGAGATACCTCAGTTTCCACCCAACCTCTTGAACCCCGAAATGGCCTGTCTACCTGGTAATGTACCATACAACACAACCTGTCGTTTTGATTGTGATGATGGATACAATCTTACTGGAGATTCGTTGGTGATTTGTTTGGATGATGGTAGTTTATCAGCCCCCTTTCCTTCTTGTGAAGGTAAGTTTATGAACTCAGTAATGTAGTATACCACTGCAGAGCTTAGTCTCTGTGATCCTCTACTTTGATGGTTCTGTATTCCACTTTGTTCTCTATTCTGCCCGTGCGTACTCGGGTGTGTGAGTGTGGGGGGGGGGGGGGGGAAGGGGGTTGTAACTCACATGAATAGCTATGGTAGATTTCAGTGATCCCACTATTGATCGCAGTGCTCAACTGATGTACATTACACTTTATTATACCATTATATGTCACATAAGTTCAGTGTGTTAAGGCTAGGCATCTGTCAGACCCATGCAAGGGTACCAGAGTAGACGGAAAGGATTTAAAAAAAAATGATTTCAATCAAGCCCTTATGTCATGTTTTCCTTCTTCACAATTTGGTTTCAGTAATGAAAGACAGTGAAATGTCAAAATTTTTTGTTGGGATGGGTAAGCGGGTGTGTGCGCACGCACATGTGTGATGTGGTGCGTAAGGGATATACAGACATACAGGTGAGAAAAGATGGAATTTAGGAGGATGCGTTTGAGGATACAGGGGATTTGGAACATTTTTTGGAGTGGGGGTGGGGGCTGAAACCCAAACAGGTGGGCCCCCTGAAGCCCTTTGGTTTAATGATTCTGCTAGCCTACGAGCAATTTGTATATTAAGGTTTACAATTGATAGTGTTTTATATATTAAACCATTTTCAGCCAAAATGGGGGAGGGGGCTGCAGCCCCCGGGATGTGCACTTGTTTGAAGGTGCTGTGCAGTTTTCGTAGGAACAATGTAGACAGGAGCATGTCAGAAAAGTTGTTGTATATGCGGATTGTGAGCATTTCTGTGGGATACGTCACATTATCCGGGCTATTGTTTTATATTAAGCTGTTCATAGGCATTCCATTTGAGCACCAAACATAAACCTGTCGAAACCAGGTTCCATTGAATTAAAAGATATTTTGGAAAACATATCAATCCCATTGCATTGTCAGCACATGGCCGTCAATCCGTTTTATTATGGGGGGGGGGGGCACTGTCCAAAAATCACTGGCAAGCAGATAAAAGAAAAGAGCAAACAAAAAAGGGTCCTCAACTTAATTTTTTGGGGGATATAAAATTCTGGGGGACATACCAATAAATTTTCTGTCAAATTCTTTTCAGGTGTCTTTTTCCAAACATTTTTTTTTTTTTGGGGGGGGGGGGGACAGGGAAGGGAATGTGCCTCAAATATAAAAGTGACCATTAAAAGGACATTTCTGATGCGTTTATTCATAATATCATAGGTTATCTTTGGAACATTGCAAAATTTCATTGTAATTAAAGAAGTGCATATTAAATATCTTTGCCAGCTGTCTCCTGCTCTATACCGGAGCTTCCGCCTCGTCTGTCTCCTTTGACTTCAGGGTGTAGTGCAGGATCATCCATCAATTATACAGAAAGCTGTTCATACTCATGTGATGTGGGATATAATCTTGTTGGATCGCTGTCGGTAGCATGTCTGGCAAATACATCTCTATCTGATACTTTGCCCACATGTGAAGGTAAAATGTTGTGACCCATTTTTAGAATGATATCATTTTTTGTTCCCCTGTAATATGGCAGTGCATTGATGCTCTTTTTTAATATAAATCCATGGCCCATTTTGCAAACGCCCATTAACCACCGATTACAGTATCATTGTAAGCTCTTTTTCTACAAGAGGTAAGACGTAACTTGTCTAAACAGGTATCAGATAATGCAGTATCGTAATCCCATTTCAAGTAGTGCTCATAACATATGACTCAATTATCACTTGATAGTTTACATTTGCATGAATTGCTTTACAGTTGAGACTTGTAGTGTACCGCAGCTACCCCCAAACCTGTCATCATCATGCCCTGATGAGGGAGAGGATGTAGAATACAACACATCATGTAGCTTCTCATGTGACACAGGTTACAACCTTATTGGGATGTCATTGCTGGACTGCCTGGCGAATGGAACATTTTCTGATGATATTCCAACATGTCAAAGTAAAAAGATGGATATTCATCCCTTTCCATGTATTTGTAGTGGATATTTAACTTACTTAATTGAAGGTAGTGATCTGTGATATAAATGAAACGAATTACTGTTTTCCCTTTATATTACATGTGTAAGTAATTGATATGCCTTCTGCTTAAAAAGAGCTTTATTTGGATATCTAGCTCTTTTGAATGTCTTAATGTCAGGCACTAATGTGGCAACCTAGTATTTCTAAAAGTGCGACACTGTGCATTTGCTTTCACTACGATTGCTTTAATGTGCTGATGTAACTCTGAAATATTTCAGAGCTCTACTGAAATGAACAATTATCAAACCTTTTTTCTTTCAGTTGTGGTTTGTTCTCTTCCGGCGGCCTTCCCTTCGGAACTGTCGTCTGGAAACTGCAATGCTGGGAACTCCATCGACTTTGGTACAGTCTGTACTATGGAATGCTCCACGGGGTATATCCTGATGGGTAGTCAGAATATTACTTGTCAAAGTAATGGAAGCCTTTCAGCATCTCTACCAATGTGCAATGGTAAAATAGTTATGCTATACAATGCCATTGAATTGTTCATTCTTTCTTAAATTTTGTATATGTTGAAAGAAATGTTTTTGTTTAAGAGACAACTCCATATATTCCTATGTTATCAAGTAAGATGTAACACATTCAATTTGGTCACACATCCAGGCAGTTTCTTAAAATTCAGATTTAGAGAGAACATTGTTTTTGGTCTCTTCCTTAAATAGTTGTATCCTGTTCTATTCCTGAGCTGCCACCACGTCTATCTCCTGTGACGCCAGAATGTAATGGAGGATCATCCATCAATTACACTGAAAGCTGTTCTTATTCATGTGATGTGGGATATAATCTTGTTGGATCATCATCAGTATCATGCCAAGCAAATGCATCTCTGTCCAATGATTTACCTTCATGTGAAGGTAAGTTTACATTTACTCATTCCTGATATGGAATATATATACCTCGTAAATTGTCTCGTTTTAAAACTTATTTGACAATTTACTTAAGCCCTACATTAAATTGTATATCATCCTATGTCAAACAATATGAATTGGAATTTAGTGCTGTAATAAGTTAGGTCTCCATAATTCCTACAAATCATATCTAAGTTTTATATTATTGTGAAATACTATGGACTTCTGTCCACAGTTATTTGTCATCGTTACAAAAATTGTTATGGTGAAAAGCTTTTTCATTGAGAGTGTTTTCAAAATTGTTGCTTAACTAAAATGTTTGCAATATTCCTGACATGAAGGTACAGCTCATATGAAATCACTTTGCATGCATGTATATCTCATTGTGTTCTCACATCACTATCCCATGAGCAAACAATCAGAAATATCTTCACTAAATTCCAGCCACGTATTCATAAATTCATCTTCTGTTCACAGTTGAGACTTGCAGTGTGCCACAGCTCCCGCCCAATCTTTTATCATCATCATGCACGGTGGGACAAAACGTTGCATACAATACATCATGTGACTTCTCATGTGAGATTGGTTACAATCTTAGTGGAATTTCATCTTTAGCTTGCCTGGCCGATGGGAGCTTTTCTCATGAGATACCAACATGCCAAAGTAAGAAAGCACACAAGGTAGCTTATTATTTTTATAATCATATCCTTCATCATAATGTTCATTGGCAGCCAATAGTTTGTTAACCTTATGTTAATACATAGAGCATTTTTAGATGTATTTCATTTAAAGTCGTCCAAGATTTTCGGAGCTCATGATTTAGGATAACGTTTTATGACTGAAAATGTCACTCCTGGAAACGCCAAATGTTGATGCATACATGTTCAAGTTGGGACTTGAATGGAAATAGGCGTGTTTTGCTTTCTTCATATTTCTTCCAGGATTACCCGGGACTCAGAAGTGGATGTAATCTAATGAAAGTCATCACCAGTATGTACACATATAGTGTAATCTGTGATGAAATTTTTTTCACTCACTTTCATTCTTAAGCCCAAAGTTGTGTGTTACAGTATTTATTATTCTTTTCTGCTTATTTTGCTTTCAGTTGTGGTTTGTGCTCTTCCTGAGGTATTCTCCCCAGAACTCTCTTCTTCATATGGAAACTGCACTGCAGAGAGTATCATTGACTATGATACTACCTGTAGTTTTGGATGCTCTGTCGGGTATAATTTGATCGGCAGTGAGACTGTCACTTGTCAAAGTACCGGAGACCTGTCACCACCCATTCCAACTTGTTCTGGTAAGGCTGGTGATCTGTCTATCTTTAATTATCATTTTCGAAATGTCTTGTCTTGCTGAAGAAATGACTAAATTCAAAAGATTTCTGTCATTTTCTTGCCTCTCAAATATATTACTTTATAAACTTTAAAGTAACCAACACATATCTATGATTTCCTGAAGTTTTGGAATAAACTGTCGATTTCTGCATAAATCGTATTTTAGTCTGAATGAACTTATTTTTATAAACACATTATACTGGTATTCGTCTATCAACAGTTGTATCTTGCTCTATACCTGCGCTTCCACCTCGTCTATCTCCTGTGACGTCAGAGTGCCGTGGAGAATCGTCCATCAATTACAATGAAAGCTGTTCATATTCATGTGATGTGGGATATAATCTTGTTGGATCACCACTGGTATTATGTCTGGCAAATGCATCCCTTTCTGATAATCTTCCGAAATGTGAAGGTAAATTCAACCAATTAATGTTTTCATGCCTCCGCCCACTGAATGTGATTCCGGATCGAGGCATTATGTTTTCGAGATGTTCTTCTGTCCATCCCGCTTTTTTGTTAGCGCGATATCTCAAGAATTGTTTGAGGTATGAACTGCGAACTTGGTGGTAGTATGTATTACCATAGGAAGACGAGGCAATCTAATTAGATGTTGGAGGTCCATAGGTCAAAGTGCAAAGATTATAGAGGTCATTTATGAAATTTCAGGTATAGCCTTGTTAACACGATATCTCATGATTTGGGGTATGAAGATCAAAGATCACAAAAGTCACAGTTAGTATGCATGACTTTGAGGAGACTAAGTGATTAGACTTTTGGGTAGCTAGGTCAAAGGTCAGAGGTCAAGTTACCTGTAATTATAGGTTATCACAATAATTCAAGAACAGTTTAATCCATGAAGTCTACTAAATGTAGGCAAAAGCATATAGAAGATGCAGTCGCTTTCATGAACCATACTGCAGGTGTGTCACTTATTGTTAACTTCCATGAAAAAACGTAATATCTTAAGTTACACAATTGTTTTTTTTTTGTTTTATGATATAGTTGAAACTTGTACTGTACCGCAACTGACACAATTTCTATCATCAACATGTACAACGGGAGAGAATGTTGCTTACCAGACAAGATGTAATTTCTCATGTGACACTGGCTACAACCTGAATGGGATGTCATCTTTAGATTGCCTAGCTAGTGGGGTCTTCTCGGCTGCAATTCCGACATGCGAAAGTAAGGCAATAAAATTATTCAGGCCTATCAGTGTAGTATGATCTTGTCTTTCGATAAGTGTATATATGTATTCAATGTAAATAAAACATTTATGTAAAGTTAATGTGACAAATCACTTTCCCTATTGTCAGTATCTACCACCTCTTCCAGCCTATCCGGGCATTTATTCATGGGTCTTGCTCCGGTGTTCCTCCTCAGACTGGTCCTTGGTTTGTGATGCGATATTGCTTTTTTCATGTCTTAATTTTCTCCTGTACGTATTTTTATTTCATTCCTGTAAATTAAATAGATTAAAAAAAATATATTTGCCTAGAGTTAAACTTTAAAATACCCGTGTTTTCATCCCATTCTCCGCAGTTGTTGTCTGTTCGCTGCAGAGTGATTATCCTCCAGAATTATCATCTGTAAACTGCGTTGCTGGTAGTTCTATTGAATATGAAAACAACTGTACTTTTAGGTGCCCAACAGGATATAATTTAATTGGCAGTGAAAACATCACCTGTCAGAGTGATGGAAGTCTATCTGCTTCATTGCCTATTTGTGATGGTGAGTTATCTCTCTCTTTTTTATGATTTGGTAGACATATGTCATTATCTTTTTTTCCGCTGTTAAGCACTTGTAAGATATACAGTGCGTCCCAGAAAAAAGGAAACCCGTTTTTGGAGATAGATATTATAATAATGAGATATGATATGTTTGGTACATTGACACTAGTAGTAAGAGTAAAGTCTCTTCTTTTATATGATATCATTTACACTGTGAATCGTTCACGCATGACGGATAACGAACAATTACAACTGCTGCATGCCAGAAACAAATTGCACAGAATAATGAAGAATGTTTTCAAGCAGATCATGCTAGGAGTTTGTTTTTATTCGTCTCATCTTTTCATTCATGTTTTGTTTTCTCTCTTGTGTATGCTGTGTTTTGGTCTTTAGTCCATTGTTGTAAGTTTTACTTTATTCGTTCATTTTGGTTTATTTCATTTCCACTTTGACTTCGCATGCTTGTTTATCTGATTAATTTCTAGCTATCTTAATTCCTGTTCTTTCATCGCAGTTTATTTTTTGATCTCGCGTGACCGTATGGAGGGGGGGGGGAGGCAGTCGCGCCTCCCACCCCCCTCCCCCCGAAATTTTCAAAACTGCATTTTTGACTGATAATTTTCAAATTCAACTAAGAGTTGGAGCCAGAACCTTTAATTTTAATTTCAAAAACTCTAAAAGCGCAATCATGACCGCCTTTGTCTCTTCACCAGCAGGTTTTTTCGAACAATTTACGTATTCTTACACCTCTCCCACAAAAAAAAGTCCTGCTACGGCTCCAGATTTTTGGACTTGACGAAACATGTCGATCAGGAAACTGACGCTGGCAAGTCTAGGCAACTTGCTGCGTGCAGGCTTCCAGTGTGGTTCCATTCCGTGAAAAAATCCTCTTTGCTTGGTTCAGGAACGCAAGTGAAAAACACATGTTTAAATCTGCATCCTCTCTAATTGAGAGATTTGATGAAAGAAACATAAGAAAGAACATAAACGAAATGATAATGTATCATGCCGATCTTAGGCAAGGTTGGTGCATCCTTACAAATTGTGAACACTTATTCTGCGCAACTCGATTTTGTCATTCGAATTTTCATTTCTTCTTGCTTATCAATGCGTTAACCTTTTGTTTTGTATCAGGTATCAGCAAAAGGAGGAAGAACTAAACTTTATAAAGATGCATATGCTATTCCATGAATGATTTCATTCAATCTGAAAAATAGCTGAACATCCCGGTTTCCTTTTTCTGGGACGCACTGTATACTTGAATGACTTCGTTGAGACATTTTGTCAAGTTATATCAAATGTACATCAGGCAATATGCATCCCTCAGGCAGTCATATGGTATTTTCCTTGGTTCTCCGACATGTTACATTTGTGTAATTATTGCTCAGGGGTCCCTTGTATATTGACAATGTAAGAGTTCGTGTATTGACACTTTCACAGTATGGAGATAGCATGTGTGGGTCTCACCATGACACCTAATTGGACCTAACCTCCACTGTAGTAAACATATTTCTATAAATTTTTTATCAACACTATTAGGGATAAAGATTAATATAATCCTAAAACCATAACCAAAGCCCTATCCAGAAAGCTAACCGTGAACATGAACTTTGATTATATACCTAACAGGACCAATGTGATGTTACACAGTCTTTATTCATATTTCTTTCTTAACAGTTGTCATGTGTAGCATCCCGGCATTCCCTGCCAATCTTACCACAGCAAATACACAATGTAGTGCTGAAATGATGATCGATTACAACACAACATGTGTATATGAATGTCAACCTGGATATGATCTTATTGGTAACTCTTCGACCACATGTCAAGCTAGTGGATCCCTGTCTGCCGAGCTGCCAACTTGTGAAGGTATGCCAGTCTGACTGGTGGTGTTGAAATTTTATGTGAATAATTCTCGGTATTTCTGTTTCATAGTCAAATCAAGGGCTGTCTGATGATTATCGCTTTTCTCCGAATGTATGACTCTGACTCTTTGTTAGCAAGGCCATGTTCGTAAGATGCAAAAGAACGAAAAAAAAATCCAAAAGAACTAAAAGAGATACACGCTAAAGCTTTCAGGAAATCAGCATACAGACAATTTTAATATCCTGGGGATTGTATATATGACAGTTTTTACTCAATATTATGTGATTACGAAATTTTTTGATCATTTTATAGTTAGATAATGCATAAATGTATACTGACTTAAACTTGTCAATGGCATATTTGACACTTCAGGGTAAAACTCTGTTGTTATAATGTGTTTGAGAAGTCTTGGAATCCCGATTACAAAGAACAGTTCACAAATATTCATAGTCCTTGATATGTGAGATTGTAGTGTAACAGCGTAAGGATTAGAAATAGGTGTAACTGATTCTATTAAATACACATTTATTTACACAAACTAGTAGAATCTTCCATCCTAACATAATCTGCAAACTTTATTGAAACTACTTTTCCATATTTCTTTTTCAATCACGTGCACTCATATTCCTAGTCATTGACATCTGTCAAAGGTACACTCCTTGTCCAAGGGTGTCTACCTGTACTGGTGCTATCAACAACTATACGTGTGAGTGTAACTCTGGATACACTACGCATGTTACCATAACTGAAGATACTACCACGTATAGGTGTGAAGACATCAACGAATGTGCTGCCTCTCCACCTGTATGTGATAGTGACGCACAGTGTAACAACATTGGCGGCAGCTACTTGTGCACTTGTAGAGAAGGATTCAACGGCAATGGGACATATTGTGAAGGTAAAAATACATTTAAGCAAGACTGAAGATTGATATTTATTGACCGTTGCATCTATGTATATAATAAAGATCAGAATTTGTATATATATAGAGAGAGAGAGGTACCAGTATTCACATTTAAACATCGGTGCTTGTTCTTTACTTTTAATGCACAGTAAGATCACCTCTTATTTGAAATATGGAATCAAGATCAAGATATGGAATCTTGTTCTATTCTACCAGGATTCTTCTTTTTCATACTGTAGTTCTGGATGTTAATGGAGCCCCACATTGCTCTGTAAATGATGAATAACTGCAATTCATTTTGATGTTATGGAAGCATGTTGAAGGAAATTAAAATTCCCAGTTGACCTCCTCGAATGTGGATAATTTGAGAGTGAATTTTCACCCAAAATGCATTGATCCCTAATTTTCAATCCAGTGAGTGAGAGAGTATAATATCTTACTAGATTACTTCTGCTAGTTTTTCGGTATACTCTTATGAGTTCGAGTAGAAAAGTCTCTCTATTTATGCTTTCAGTATTATTTGGGGATACTGCAGTTCACAAAAAATTTATCTCATTATTGTAATACTATCATGGTTCACTTTCATCCACAGCAATTGAGCCTTGTGACCTAATACCCTGTCAGAATGGAGGGACTTGCACAACGAGCAGTGATGGTGCATCCTATGTCTGCACATGCCCAGTGTCATATATGGATGTCAACTGCAACACTCTCATAGTGGAGCAAGGTAGGTACATATATATTTTTTTAAAACTCGTGCACACGTTGGTATCAATAATGCCTATAGCATTTTCATTTATTTGATGTACAATAAAAAAGCAATGTAGATAATGCCTCGCTCAAGAGCATAAGTGCCGTACCGCGGGGATCGAACCCCCGACTTTCGCGTCTTCAGTCAAGCGCCTTAGACCACTTGACCATGGCACCTCCACATAAACCACACACACACACACACACACACCCACACACCCATATATATATATATATATATATATATATATATATATATATATATGTGTATATATATATATATATATACAAATGTAGCTTACAAATGGAAATACTGATGATTTTTTATTTTATCTAATTTTTTCTTACTATTTCCGTGCGGAATAGAACCCCATTACTCAATCACTTTCTTACAAGTTTGATACCTGTGTAAGAGTCTGACGCAAAACCACTCTTTTTCAAATTTTAAGCTTTCCAAAAATGCATTCTTCATTTAGACGTATACATCTGATATTAGCGAAATTTATTATGTGGCTTCCCCTCAAATACTAACCATTGATTCCTTTACCAGTGCTTCCCTTCGCCTCGAGATAAAGGGGCAAATCCTTTAGTCTAACCATTTCAACCTTTCACAATTTCTTTAACTGAATATGCAGTAATTGTGATATCTCAATGTACTCAACATTACAGAAAATCTAGGATGTAAACAATAATGATTATACATGTATAGAACCCCTGGCAGTGGTAACTCATCCGTCGTCTCAGATGGTTGATGCACGGGATCGAGTCACCTTCACCTGCTCCTTCCAGAATGCAGAGAGCTTCCGCTGGTACAAGGACAAAGTTCCCATTTCAGGCAGTGAGAACCGATCACCTTTAGTCATCAACCCAGCTCTGGCCGAGGATCAGGGGTTTTATTATTGCACTGCGCTTGGGGAAGATGGCACAGAAGAATTAACAGATCAAGCTCTTCTTACTGTCAATGGTTAGCAAATCTCTTTTATTTAAGAGTTTCAGGAATGATACATATTTACATCTTAAGTATTAGCTATGAATTAGGATTTAGGGGAGGGGGTATTAAAATGTACATCATTGACTAAGTGAAGATGGTCATAGACTGGTTCAATCTAGTACCTTCAATCTGATTCATCATGGAATTTTCCAATAATTGTACAGGGCTACCCAAATTAGAGTTACATTCTGAAGTCTTGTCATTTGATTGAAGTAATACAGTTTTTTTCTTTATGAGGTGTACATTAACATTATGTTAATCATGCAAAAGTATTTCTAAGGCTGCCATTTTTTAATACTTTGATACCATCATTAAGTGAATCGTGCTCAGTTTCACTGTGTTGCCTAATCTTTGCGATAATACAGTGATCTAGCTTTGTGTATTATTTACCTGTTTACACTATTTATCTTTTTCAGGTGTTGATAATTACGTTGTAATGGCCACATTTCTTTCAAGTACTTTCAACAATAGTCTTTTGGATAGAAAATCCTCATATTTCCAGCAGCTCTCGGAAGAATTGATTAACTATGTGAGTATAATAGTGGAACGATCTTATCTGCTTTTTTTTTAGTAACTTTGAAGTATTATTTTGTACCATATCCATATGCACTGCGAAAAAAGATGGCTTTTTCTTGGGTTGCATTACCCTTATATTGAAAATTAATCTCACATGAAATAACTAAATCAATTGAAGTTTAAATCCACAATATCCGCATGAAGCTCATCCTCGTACTTGCAGGGGGTATCCAGTGGAATCATACGAGGGTAATTGTAAAATCGGTATTTATGGAATGCAGTGGAATGTCTTATTTCCTTTTTTTGCACAGAGCATAGATAATTTGCACTCAAACATATTTCATGTTTACTTTCAGATCCTTACACCTCTCCAGAATAACTTTCAAGAGACCGTCGCAGTTGCAGTCAATGCATTCTCATCGGGCAGCGTGGTGGCAGAATTTGGTATATATGTTTATAATGGTTCAGTCCCTGATGGAGAGCAATTGTCTATCATACATAAGACAATGGCAGAACGTGCTGAACAGGACCCTGCTTTCATGGACCCGGGTTCTGTTGAAGCATTTAGTTCAGGTGAGATCTTTTATTGCAGGCATATTTTCTGATATAGATGTGGAATGATATTTTCCTCTGTCAAGTGAACCCATTGACTAATGAATTCCATTACTCCTATAGGCAGCAGATTGGTCAACTTATTTTTGATCAAGTTCATGCAGCGCCCTGCGATGGAATTAATGTAATAATTTTGTTTAAGTGATTTTTCAAAGAAAGAAATGTGACATTCTAAACTAACGTTAAGTTTTGAGCTAGACCCATATCTGTGGTTTTACCGGTTTTTTACAAGACAAACAATGAGACACTCATCTTTGTTTCATATATCATTTCACTGGGCAAAGTTGGAGCAATTTAGATTCTTCCATTGCATCAATATATTTCTAGACCTCCATTTTAAGTAAGCTATTTGATAACTTTCATGGGTTGTCATGACAATCTTGCTCTTTTGGTGATTGAAGCTGTATAAAGAATTTATTAGAAAATTGATCAGTACCAATAAAATCATTGTGTTATAGCCTAATTCAAATGTGTATGATTTTGACGGTGTTGAGTACCGCAGGGTTTTATCTCATCAAGGGGGTATGATAGAAAATTTCTGAATTCCACATAAACACAATCACCCTCCTCTTTATTCCCACAGTGACTTGTCCAGCGGGAACCGTCATGACAGACTACGGCTATGCGGCTATGTTTGATAGTGGTGCTATTAACAGCAAGGCTAACTCAACGGATAAATACTGTCCCGAATATACAGTAAACAGTGAGTTAAGCTAATACTGCAATATATCCAGTAATGATTGATGATGTTTTTATAAGTTTTTATTTTTTCTCACACAGTTTATATTTTTCATATTTTTTTTTCATTTTCTTTAGAGAGAAAATCCATGAAGAAGAGCAAGAAAAAAGAGAAGAAAAAAAGAGAAGAAAAAAAGAGAAGAAAAAAAGAGAAGAGAAAAGGAAAATTAGAAGTCATAAATCTAATCAAAATGAAAATGTGGTTCAGTAAGTATCCTGTTTTATGGTACTTTCACATATTTCATTATGGTTTTTTTTTCTCAGACAATTTCTTCAGAATTGCTGAATTAAGCCTCTCAGCATATTTTTCCACACTTCCTCTGTTTCATAGCATTCGGAGGATAAGTTTATATAAAAATGTTTTGCAGTTTGAGCACATCTGACTTTCATGAAACTTAAATTAAATTGTATTTGAATAATGGTTTTTATGAAATCTCTTGGAACAGTTTGAACTGAAATGTTATTTCATTAAAAAAAAACAAATTATAATTCAATATTTTCAAATGAATGTTGATTGTTTCTTCCAAACCAGTTAAGAATGATCTTACTTGCTGTCTGTAATAACATTCAAGTCACCTCCAAGGGCTACTACATTCTCTTCCGAATTGCTCCTATGATAACATCATATCGAGCAATCACTTGTGCACCTGTATTGGTTTGCCAGTGTCGGAATGTCCAAGATTACACATTAGCTGGCCTAGATTATCAACATTCCTTGAATGATTTTTATGCCTCCGCCCACTGAAGGTGGGTGCCGGAGGCATTATGTTTTCGGGTTGTCCGTCCGTCCGTCCATCCGTCCCGTTTTCGTTCTCACAATAACTTAAGAACCATTTGAGGGATCAACTTCAAACTTGGCTCTTGCATGTACATGGGAGGGACAATGATCAAATTAGATTTTGGGGTCACTGAGGTGCAAGGTCAAAGGTCATAGAGGTCATTATATACATGAAAAAGGCTCGTTCTTGCGATAAGTTAAGAAACATTTGATGAATCAACTTCAAACTTGGCTCATGTATGCAAATGACAGGGACAATGACCTGAGTAAATTTTGGGGTCACGAGGTTAAAATTTTTAAGTCATAGAGGTCATTATATATATATGAAAATGGCTCGTTCTCACAATAACTTTATAACCATTTGACGGATCAACTTCCAACACGAGCTATGAATGCATATGGAAGGGACAATGATCTGATTAGATTTGAGGGTCACGAGGTCATAGGTCAAAGGTCATAGAGGACATTATATACATGTACATGAAAATGACTCGTTCTGTTTCCTTTTTCTTTTTTTCTCTTTTATATTTCCTCTTTTCCTCATATCTTCTCTTCACTTTCTTTCCTACTTTTTGGCACGCCAAAGGAAATATGAAAAATACAAACATTGTGAAAATTTATTTGCAAGTTGGTTAATGAGAAAATCTTTGTTTCCACAGGAGAACATCGTATAGAAGCCATCTGTGTCGGTGACACTGTCCGTCCATGTTTTTGGGAACCACAGATGAACTGTGGAAAAAATCTGACTGCTGATCAGCTTCTTGAAATAGTTCAAGAGGTTAGTTAAATTCTCTATATCTTCAGGAATGAGCTTTGATAAATTGATACAAGAGATGTGTTTTTGTCTCGCCCACCGGAGGTGAAGGCGAGACTAAGGGATCCAAATGACGTCCGTCCGTCGCAAATGTTAAAGTTTACCTGCAAGACTCTCTTATGATGCATAACTTGGCAACTGCTGGTCCAGTGGTAACCAAACTTGGGTGGTAGATGCACTAGGGGTACCATCATGTTGCGGTGCTGTCGGAGGTCACATGGTGAGGTCAAAGGTCATTTGAGGTCACATTGTTATAGAGTACCTGCAAGACTCTTTTTACATAATTTAAAGTTTACCTGCAAGACTCTCTTATGACACATAACTTGGCAACTGTTGGTCCAATGGCAACCAAACTTAGGTGATAGATGCACAAGGGGTAACATCATGTTGTGGTGCTGTCAGAGGTCACAATCACATGGTGAGGTCAAAGGTCATTTGAGGTCAAATGTTTGAGTTTACCTGCAAGACTCTCTTATGACAAATAACTTGGCAACCGTTGCTCCCTTTTCAACTCGGGTCATAGATGCACTTGATGGCATCGGATGTCACATGGTAAGGTCAAAGGTCATTTTATTTCAAACATTAAAGTTTACCTGCAAGACTCTCTTATGACACTTAACTTGGCACATGTTGCTGCAATAGCAACCAAGTTTGGGTGATAGATGCACTAGGGGTACATTCATGCTATTGTGCCATCAGGTCACATGGTAAGGTTGAAGGTCATTTGAGGTCAAACATTAAAGTTTACCTGCAAGACTTTCTTGTGACATCAAATTTGGTAAGGGATGTACTTGGGGAAACCTTCGTGTTATTTAGTCACGGGTGGGCGAGACACAATCTTGCTATTTCTTTCATGCAGTGATAGAACATGCGAATGATAACAATGCGAGTGAGTGGTAGATTGCTTTTTTGTGTGGATGGCATCCTCACTTCTGTTATTGATGCAGCAACTGACTCACCCATGCTAATTGCCTCATGAATAATGCACCTGCAAGACTTTCTACATCACATTCACGAGTTATTTCCTTTGTTTTAGCAAAAAAAAAATTGTCACCCCGTTAAGCTTTGCTTATATTTGATTTACTTTAATTCTATTTTGTATGTTATCGTTTGATAATGTTCCATTTATTTTGTAAAGTAAAAATTTGAAAAAGACCCTTAAAAGCAATAAATGAAATAATAAGATGACATTTGAGGTCTATGGTGAGATTAAGAGAATAGAGCCATTTTATTACATCTCTCTCTGAAACATTGCCTGATCTTATCGTTAGGGCTTGTCATAAACCTGACTGGGGCAATGAGAAAGCCATGTATAAGCTTAGTTCTTGAAAAATCACAGAAAGAAAAAAAAATCTTTTCCATTGTATTATTTTTTGTTGAGTGTTAGATGTGTTCCATAAACTTGATTCCTCTTATTTGCCAGATGGAAGTGACTGCAGAAAATGCAGAAGTGATTGCAGAACAAGTGGCAGAAATCACAACCATGACTGAGACCATCACTGTAGAAGGTGTGGATATAGTGGCAGATATCCTCGAAGACATCATGCAAATAGATTCTAAAGATGTTGAAGTGAGTAGAAGATCTCTCAGATCGTATGCATGAAGGTGAAATCAGTTCATGACTTGGATTGATTTAGGCCTGCCAAGTTTTGTAGGAGTATAGGGTTCTGTCAATTTACGATATTGATACATGTTGCAAGGTGCTCTTGAACAGTGGTACAATAATCCTGTGAAGCTTCAGGAAAACACTGAAATGGGAATAACAAGGACAGTGACATTACAGCTACACTTACTGCAAAAAAAAAAATCATAGAATTATTAGGATTATGGCAATATCATTTCCATATAAACAGCCATACTTAACTAGGTCACTCTTTGGAAAAATGTTAATCACATTCTTTTCAACTGTATACAGGGTATTGTGTTCCATAAAATGCACCAATGATGTCAGAAACCTCTTCAAGTCCATCAGTACTCACTTGAAACCCTATTTGTTGTTCATATCATTGACAACAAATCTGGGAGTATGTTATAATACTGGAGTACCCCATACCTGAATAGCTTTGCATATAAATATAGCAAATGCTTGAAAGTGTTCATATTCATGATATTTTATAATAATTTACTATACAAATATTTCCTAATTTGTTTAACCCTATATAGCCCAGGCTATTTTGAAATTGCATAGCCCGGGGAGGAGGGGGGGGGGGGTTTATTTGGCCCCCCCGATCTCGGCTGTTGATCACGCGATCATGACGAAAATCAGCATGCACGTCACCCACACCGTAATCTCCAAAATTGTTTAGTTAACTGTTCAAATTTATTTTGATTAATTAATTAATTATGCTAATTTATGTATAAAATTAGAATTCAGCTGTAAATCTGTAAATACAGCTCCAAAACTGCTAAATTTTGGTCTAGACACTGTTTAATAGGATTTTTATCAAATGTACATCAAAAAATGGCAGTATCAAATTTTTTTCCTTATGTATTTTATTGTTTTTAGAATTTCTTATGTATTTCTTTGTTTTCGACTTTTTGTTTTTAATTGTTTTTTTGAAGGAAATCATCGACGACACTGTTCCGATCATAAACAACATGAAATTAATTGTTTTTAATCAGTAAAAGTAAAATTAATGATACATTTATGAATTTTGGCTTGAAACAGAATTTGCATTGGATTTTTACACAAAATCACGTTTTTGAGCAATTTTGGGTCTGACATACAATTACAAAATGTTGCGTAACTTCGGAATCACATACCCAGGCGTCGCGAATTTGGTCTCAAGAGTTACGCGAGACATGAAAGAAAAAGGTCATGAAACGTCGCGGCGTGAGCTTTTTACATTACGGATCTCTCGCGAAAAATGTTGGGGAGGGGCTTTTTTAGCCCCCCCCCCCCCCGGGCTAGATAGGGTTAATATTTGATTTCATAATTCATAGTGCTAATATATTATTTTGCACTTTCTGCTAGTAGTCGCCAATGCTTTTTAAATATCATGTTTCCACTCTTTAGAAATTTTAAATGTCAATCTTTGTAATTTTATTGTAAAATATAAATTGTCAACCATGTTTTTACTATGTACACAATCCAACCTAAATGAATGATTGCAATAAATGAAAATTGATATATATGATATTAACTTTCGAAAATAAACAAAATATCATGACAGGCCAAACTGCTAATGATATTCCCTCCTCCACCAGGTTACAGAATCTGTGCTGGACATTGCAAACAACATTGCAGAGTTACCTGAAAAAGAGTTGGAGATGGCTGAGGAGGAAAGTGCTGCACCAAGTCGTGTAGTTATTTCCCTTGAAGCCCAACTAGCTATTGTAGAGGTGCAAAATGAAACTCTTCGTATAGTAGAACCAAATATTGCTGCAGAGGTAAGATAACATGAAGTCGCGTTAATTGTTTCAGGGAAAGAAAGAAAGCGATGTTCTACACGTTGCTTGTGATTTCATTTCACCTATCTTGTTACTTTTATACACAGCTTTCTACACAAAACATAACCTCTTGGCATTCCCTTGGCTTTATGTAGTACTTTCTCAGTTGCAGTCAGCAGTACTCCTGAAAGACCGTAATGTCGTTTTTTAGCTCATCCGGCATGAATGGGCCAGATGAGCTTATGCCATGGTGTGGCGTCTGTCGTCCATCATCCGTAGTCTGGCGTCCGGCGTCCGGCGTCTGGTGTCTATCGTCCGTCCACAATTTCAAAATGCTTCTTCTTCGTCATTTCTTGTCCTACTTCAATTCCGTTTGCTTTATATGATAGCACTAGGTGGGGGATTCAAAACTTCTGCGCAGAATTTTGAAACTCCTAAAATATGCTAAGTTATGCGCATTTATCGAAAATCACAAAACATGCTTCTTCTCCTTCATTTGTCAACCAAATTTGATTTTTTTTTGTTCCATCTGGTAGAACTATATGAGGTACACCGAAATTCTACACAGAAGTTTGAAATTTCGTCTAAAAAATTATTCATGCTAATTTATGCGAAATTTATTTGAAAATCACAAAAAATGCTTCTTCTCCTTCATTTGTCAACCGATTTTGATTTTTTTTTGTTTCAAATGGTAGAGCTGCGTCACGTATACCGAACCTCTCCACAGAATTTTGAAATTTCTTCTAAAAAATTACTTATGCTAATTTATGTTCAATTTATTTGAAAAATCACAAAAAGTTAATGCTTCTTCTCCTTCATTTGTCGACCGATTTTGATTTTTTTTTGTTTCAAATGGTAGAGCTACATGAGGTATACCGAACTTCCACACGGAATTTTGAAATTTTGTCCAAAAAATTACTTATGCTAATTTATGTTCAATTTATTCGAAAATCACAAAAAAATGCTTCTCCTCCTTCATTTGTGAAATGATTTTGATTTTTTTGTTTTATATGGTAGAGCTTGTGTGAGGTACATGGAAGTTCTACACGGAATTTTGAAATTTTGTCTCAAAAATTACTTATGCTAATTTATGCAAAATTTATTCGAAAATCACAAAAAATGATTCTTCTCCCTTTATTTGTCGACCGATTTTGATTTTTTGTTTCAAATGGTAGAGCTGCGTCACGTATACCGAACCTCTCCACGGAATTTTGAAATTTCGTCTAAAAAAATTATTTATGCTAATTTATGCAAAATTTATTTGAAAAATCACACAAATTAATGCTTCTTCTCCTTTATTTGTCGACCGATTTTGATTTTTTTTTTTTGTGAGGTACACCTAACTTCTACATGGAATTTGGAAATTCTGTTTTAAAAAAAGTCTATGCTAATTTATGCAAAATTTATTTGAAAATCACAAAGAAATGCCTCTTCTCTGAAATTTTGTCTAGAAAATTAGTTATACTAATTATTCATTACATTGTCAACTTGGTGAAAATTATAGATTGCGTGAATTTCTTTGCCGGATGCCAGATGAGCACCATATCATCGATGTGCTCAGTTCTGTCCTTTCTTTCATTCTTTTGTTCTCTTTTACACTTCTTTCCTTTCTCAATCATCCTTGTCTTTAGTTTTGTTTATGCTATTACAAAGCAAATTGTTTGTGAAAATTATGCTGAGCAGCTCTAAAACACATTCGTAGATTTGAAAGTGTTGTTTTTTGTGTTAGGTACTTGATGTGACTGCAGATAGAATCAGCCAAGGCGTAACTGCCTTCGTGTCTGCTACTGCTGATGGAGGAAGCATTTCAGATGAAGGCTTCCAGGTGGCAGAGGGCGACCTCACAGAACAGCCTCGGGTGACGCAAGCTCAGGCTTCCCTCTTCATTCCATCAGTCATAGCAGATAGGTTCTCTGAGGGCACAAGTCGCTTAGTTATTACTACCCATCTTGACACTGCTCTCTTCAGGGACAGGACGCTCAGCGAGTTCAACGACAACCAGACTGAGTTCAAGCCGACAGTTGAATTCAAGGATCATAGCAGGCAGCTATCAATAACCAAGAAATCGAAAACCTAGAGCAACCTGTGGTGCTTGCATTTACTGCAGTCAATCCAGTGAGTGCAACTTCAAGATTATTCAAGAGGAAGAAATAGCTTAGTGTTTCAACTAGAATGAAGCGGTTGATTTGAAGGATACTTTTAGTATTAATTGGATATTCAGAACAGAAGGATAAGAAAATAAAGACAGTTGAAAGGGGGTTTAAAAGAAGAACATTTTTAACAACACACATGGTATTGCTTGAAGGCAAACTGTCCTTTCAAGTCTGTAATTTAAAGTGTAGGAAGAGGGAGGGTTACAACTGAGAATAAGAGGATGGATATAAACAGAGAGAGAGAGAGAGAGAGAGAGGCTGTATAATATTAGCTTCTTGTTTGGCATGTTCGACATTGTAAGCTTTAAAAGGATAGAAGTGTCCTGTGATGTTTTAAATTTAGAAGAAAGAAGTACTTTCTTAATTGAATTTATTCAATCTTTTGTCTTTTTTGTCTTCTACTTTTTTCTTTTGATTTCAAGAATGGCACGGATCCAACATGTGTATCTTATGACTTTAAGATACGTGAATGGTCCACACGAGGATGTGTAAAAACAAGTAATGACACCGAAGAAAGAATTACTTGTGAGTGTGATCACCTCACCAATTTCGGCATTCTCATGGTTTGTACTCAAAATGTTAAGGCTTTTATTTCACTCAATCCACATTATTTGTGATTTTCAAAAAATTTGGGATTTCATTTCAAATTATGTAGCCTGAATTGTTAATCGCAAGTATTGAGAACAGCGCGCCATATAGAGATGTCCCAGAAATGGCAGGTACAAATTATTTAGAGTGAAATATTTCAAAGTATCGCCTCTCCCGCCACCTTCCCCTTCCATTTCCGCATACCCCAAATGACAGAGATGTAGCTGTAAATGCGTTGTACTAAAGAAGCCTTCTAATACTAAGCATGACTATGACGTCTGTAGCACAGGTTTATACATGTTACATTAACTTCCAGGGTAGTTATTCCTATATGCAAGAGGGGGAAATAACACCCAAAATGAAATAGAGTTCATAATCCAAAGGGTTCATAACTCTGAAAATGCAATAGAAACCTGCGTCATTTTTCAGAATAACGAACCTTCGAAATCATGAACCCTCTTTATTGAATTATGGACCTTTGGAATTAAGAACCTTCAGAAAAAGGAGTACTCCCGTAGTACCGCTACCCGAGGTTTATTCCACTGCCATCTCTCTTCATCAATTTCTGGCTACCCCACCTGTCTGGACGTTGATCTTTAATTTTTTTTTTTTTTTACAAATGTCAAAAGGGGATGTTAAACACTGGTCACCTCCCACCTCCCATTTTTTTTTCTTCTCCTTACTTTTCCTTAATTTCTTGTTCTTTTCTCCTCTTTTTCCCCTTACGTTTCCTGTCTTGTTTGTTTTGTCTTTTCTTGTCTTGTCTTGTCCTTTTCCCAGGGGGTGCCAGGGTATTTTGATGGGGGGGGGGGGGGCAAGATGACCCATAGGTGAATTTATTGACGTTTAAAATGAACAAATAGGGGTATAATTATAGTTGCAAGCCCCAGGCCTCTCTTTTCTCACCCTCTTTCTTCTTCTTCCTCCTCTTTTTTTCTTCTTTTTTCCCCTTTTTTTTAATCACTTAAAAAATCAAGGTGGGGGGGGCATTCCCCCATGCCCCCCCCCGTAGCGCTTCCCCTGCCTTTTCCTATTGTCTTTTCCCTTCTCATCTTGTCTTTAATGCACAACACATCCTTCATCTGGCAGAGTCCTCGCTTTGTGACTGAACTTGCAACTGTAATACAGTATATATTGCTATTTCACTTAGCTATGTATCATTTTAATATCTTGTTCTGTTTTCTTTTCTTTACTTTCCTTTTCCCTTCTTGAGAAATCCATGTAATTACAAGCATTGCTTTTTTGTGAATTTCTCTTTTCCAATATAAATTTTCTTGTCTAAATATATTGTGTCAAGCAGACATTCATTTTGTTTTGTATTGATGCCAAAAAGAGAAAATAATGTATATTAATTTATGAATTACTGTAAAAAAAAAAATTATGTTTCATATTATTTTGGAAATAAAAACTTGAACTTGAAAGGTATTAGAAATGGTTAATTGTGTAGTGCATAGAAAACTCTGTCATGAAAGCTTGGCCTGGAATCGTCATATTACGAGCTGCCTAATTCTTGCTGAACTTAAAAACAATGAAGAGTTCTCAGAGTTCACATTCATTACTACAGGAGATTATAAAAAAATATGTGGCATGTATATTTTGTCCACAGTACACTGAGCTACACTCATTAAATCATGGGCAATCGGCTGCTTGATATTCTCTTACTCTGGCTGAACACAAAATCACCTCACAATTGAGAGTTTTTTAATCTCTCACCAAAGTAAACCCTCCCTGTTGGCTCAATTAACCCATTCTTGACAGAGGTCCTCATTTTGTGGTTTGGCCTAATATCTTTTGATGCAAAGCCCTAAAAATCATACCAAATACATGAGTAGAAAGAGCAAAAAATTCTACACAAACTGTGCCCATTTTGGTTGCATCAATATTTGTTGTTTGATGCTGAAAATTTTTAAAGGAAAATAAGCATTAAAATCCTTAAATTGGCAATGTGATAGAAAGTTTAAAATCACCGTTTTCCCCTGCAAATTGGCAACATTTGACTTCTCATCATAATTCCTGTCAATGTATAAATTCATTACAGATACATGACCTTTATAAGAAAAATGAAGCAATAAATAAAAATGTTGGTGTTGCCAATTTGAAGAATAAAAGCTGATCAAATTAGGCTTTAAATGATTCCTGTCACGAATGGGTTAAGAGCATATGATCTCTGGTTACTTTTCATTATTTTTATTTCTCATTTTACAGGATATCTATGGAGGACAGACATTGTCAGACAATGCAGATTTCATCTTGGAAAATTATAAGCTATATCGGGTGCTCTATGTCAATATGGGTCTTGTTATTACCATCCTGACTTACGCTACAAATAAGTGAGTATCATCAGATCACTCTAGTAAGTATGTTGATCATTAGAATTTCCCAATTTTGTTTATTCCAAAGAGCAGCAGTTAATGGTTACTCAAAATCTTGAGTTGCTTGTATCTACTAGACCAAGTAACTCATTATGATGGGAGAGCGAACCTCCAGTTCAATTTTTTTTTTGCCATTCCCCTTCTAACTTTCAGTACCGGAACACAAGTAATACTGACAGACGTTTGAATGCTGTGCAACTAAAAAACATTCCTTCAAACTACAGATGTGTCAAGGTTAAAAAAAATTGGCAAAGTAGCTGCAGTGATGCATATCATGTTTATAGGAGTTGACAACCAAAACATGATGGGCCCAAGAAAAAAAGTTGAATATGATGTCTGTATTTTGCCTGATTGGTTGAGAGTTGCATTTTTGCCTGTGATTCTGATTTAAGTAGGCAACAGACACAGAGGCAACCCACTTTCATCAAATTTCAGCTATTTCAGTGATGTCCTTATTCATAAATAATTTCTGTCCAGTTTTTGTTCTCGAATTTGCTTTTACACCACAATATATATCCTTCCTTGTTTTGCTTTTGTTATATTATAATTGAATTTGAGTGTACAATTGATATGAACATGAAAAGGAAATTTAAAAGCATCTGAAATTAAATTTCACAGGCACAAAAGATTTTTCCAACTCTCCTTTTGATTAAAGTTGTAAGTAATGAACCTGTTTTTTTTTCTTTTCAGAAAACTTCGTGATCGCAAAACCCAATCAGATCCTGTATTCCCCTCTCCTCTTCCCTCCTGAGTCTCTACAGTTATCTTTCTAGTTATGATATCTTTAGATACAGATCGAGGCTGTGGAAGAAATTCCCCCTCTAGCCTTGCTGCATCCTTGCAGGATTCCTCCATTATTTCACCTTGACTCACTCTTTTGGATGGGCGTCGAGGGCTACAACATGCATATTCTCTTTGTGCGAGTTCTTAATACGTATTTGCCGCGCTTTATGAGGAAGGCTTCATTGTTCGCATGGGGTGAAGAGTCCCAGTAATATTGTAATAATATGTTCGATACGACCAACATATTAAAAAAAACTACTTTCCTAGCCTTTCGGGCTGACCATGATTTTATGTTAGTCAAGGAAACAATTTCAGGTCATTAACATCAGAAGATTTTGAAGTTGCAACTTAAAATGTGGTGATTGATCCTAAATCATCTTGGGACAACATCTATATCATTGGCTGCATTTCTTTGTTTTTCTTTGATTAACTTCATGTGAAACATCTTTCGTTTGTTCTTGCGGAAAGGTGTTCTATGGTGATAGTTGCAGTCACAGGAGGTGCGGCGAGACAGTACTATGCCCAGACAGATTGTAAGTTTTATCTGTCATCTATTATGTTGTATTTTATGGAACTCTATTGAAGCACATAATTATGTTAGAACAATCCTCGCTTATTGGGAAGATGAAGAGTTTCAAAGTGCACTTTTCAAGAACAGCTGTAATACATCCTGTTCCTGTTTTGTTTCAGAACGCATTCTACAATTGTGTGACAACCACATAATGGTTTGCCGATGAATGATTTATATATTTAATTTATTTCGAAAAGCATTTCAATTTCATGTGAAAAATTGATTCATTTGCATCTCCCTGATTTCATCTCAAAATGTATGCTTAAGGACCAATGTTGTTTTAAACAATTCAATCTATAGAATTTCATATGAAAACATTACTTATTCAAATATAATTTCCTAATGTTCCCTACTCCATAATTTTAGAGCAAACAAATGTAACTGTCCCTGCTTTGTTTTGAATGATTATTAGAGGATTGTGGTATAAATTTGCCTACAAGATATACATCAAAGTGTCCAGGTAAGACTGCAGAGTTATCACCATGCCTGTATCATTGATCACTTCTTTCTTCTAAAGGAATAAGAAAATATATCACTTACAAATTTTCTTTTTTCTTTGTAGTTGCTTCCTCTCTTTTCTGCCTCTCATCGGGTGGTCTAACTAATACCAATTGGATTGATAATGATCTTCAATGTTGTTATCTTTGTTCGAGGTCATTCTCCGAACTGAACAAAACCATCAAAGGGAGACAGCTTGACAAGACTGAGAAGCGGCAACGCCTCCGACGTTTCCAAAACGCTGTTTGTATACTGGTTCTGATGGGACTGACATGGTCCCTTGGTTACCTGAGCATTATCCAGCCGGCCAGTGAAGTCTTTCAGGGTGTCTTCACCATCCTGAACTCTCTTCAAGGGTATTTCATCTTCATGCTGTACTGCGTTCGACAGCCACAGGTCCGGAGGGCATGGCGGTCTCAGTTCAGCTGCTGCCTACCAAAGTCGTTTGGTGCGTCCACTGGCTTCACGTCGAGTTCTGGTCAACGAATTCAACTTCTAAGAACAGTTCAGCCAGACTCATGGCACAGGGTGGGAGGAGAAATGGAAGGCCACTGTCTGGTACCGAATCCAATGGTTTCCGACCTGAGACGATAATGCCTTCGCCACCTGAGAGGGTCCCTAGAGCTGCCTATGACAATGAAGGTGCTGAGTGGTGATGTGAAGACTTTAATGAATCTTGATCAAAATGAATGTTTTATTCATCACGTACATATAGATAATAGTCCCCCTGCTTTTTTATTCAGTTGCTTTCCAGATATCGATTATAAGTAAAAGTGCTTTTGAGTGTATTATCACACCAGTAACTGGATCCATTTAAGATTCTGGACACATTCGATCCTTGCGCAAAGCTTAATAGACTAAGATAAACTAAACAGTTTTGCATTGATAATGTTTTTAAAGCAATCAAGCTATGCAGTCTTTCAGCCACCATGTACCACACTTGATTAGATTTGAATGAATTTGTACATTTGTTCATGTGAGCTGAAATATTTTAAATGCTGATATTCACCACCAAAATTAAGTTATAGCAAGCATTTTACTATTGAGGTGCTGATGAGTGTGTTTTAACCATAAAAAGGCTATTTAGGAGGTAGTGGGACATGGGGGCCCCATGCGCCCCCCCCCCCTGGCAATATCTCGGCCACGACATGACCGATTGCGGCGAAATTTTGCATGGACCTCGAAATTATGAAAAGAACACAAATCCATCGTTATTTTTATGTGTGTAGATCTTTATATTTTTGTCATTAATATAATAATTTATGCAAATCATATGCATAGATACAGGAGATAATCAGGCAATGAAACGGCCTGGAGTTGAAATGTCTATGCAAAAAGTTCTTTCTAAACATTACAAACATTATTATAAAAGAAAAATAATCGAGCATGATTTCATTCAAATGTATTCTATTGTTTACAAACATGTTTCTTTATGTTTCTTTTTTTCAATTTCAACTATTTCATAGTTTTTCTTTTGCAAGTTTGCTGGCCTAGGGTGTTATCTGGACCACTATTCAGTTACAACAGATGATAATAACAGCTTAAAGAAGAAATTATAAGTGATAATCAAGAAATATGAGGAAATGCAGTTTCCCATTCATTTTGTACACAAAACTAAAAAATCTAGTTTTTGGGAGGCTGATATGAGGTATGACCCTATTTTTCGTAAACTGAATGTCAAAGGATGTGTAAGACTTGAAAAAAAAATCAGAAAGTGGCGTGGCATGAAATTTGGTTTCAAATGGTGGAAAAATGTCTGGAAGGGGGCCTTATGGCACCCAGTATTTTTAGGATTATGAGGTTAGATATATTACTCAGTGCAAGATGAATAACTTATTAAAGAGTAGACTTTAGGTGGTGAAATTGCAATTGAATTCATGTTATTTGTAACTTTGAGATTTTTTCAGATTATTGTGCAATATGTGAACGAGTGCTTTGCTAATAATGTAATATGAAAAAAGTCTTTTCAAAGGAATGTGTTATTAAAGTTGTTAATATACATTTAAATTTTTAAGATCATATGAATTATTTTAATGAAGGTCCGATTGCATCAATATCAACTGAAATAGCAGAAACTAAAAATAGAATTTTAACACAGGAATATGACTTGTCGGGCAAAAGCTTTCTTTGGTAATGTATAAAGAAGTGGTTTTGGTACAGGCAAAATGAAGAGTAGGTGACATTTCAATTTGTATCTAGCTTTTGTTTTTACATCTTTTTTCAAGATGTTGCTGTATTCAAAGCAGTTGAATATGTTTACGCCTATGTGAATACCTTTTTAATAGCTGTATTCGAATCCCTGCCGCGGCACCAATGTCCTTTGGCAAGATATGAATCTACATTTGCCATGCCTTTTTGATAGCTGTATTATGTTGTGCAGTTAACGATTGAAATGCATCAGAATATTAAATTCGATGGAGCACCACCAGGGCTGTACGAGGGATTTTTCCTGGGGAGTAAGAATACGTAAAATGTTTGAAGAAACGCGTGAGCAAAGAAGAAAAGCAACTGATGAGCTGGTCACGAGGGTGCTTTTGCATTTTTAAAATTGAAATTGAAGGATCTGGTGCACACTTTTGTTGGAATTTTGGAAAAATTTTAGGAAAATTGTAAGTTTTTGGAATTATATCTGTCCAAACAAAACGTCGAGCACCCCATTCACATGAAATCAGATATAATTAGAATGGTATATAGCCTACGACAGAGTATTTGGCTTCACAGTATATAACTAAACTCCAAGATTATTTACATTACGCTTATAAAAAGAACTTTAAAAATTGAATTTTTTCTTCTTCTAATGATCTGCATGTCTATTTTGAATGATAATGCCGTCTATAGGCATGAACAATATACGTATGCCATGCATGTAACCGTAAATGGTGCCCAAACATATGCTCCGGCTGCAATTTCTTAATTATCCGTTGGAGTTGATTGATCCGTTGATTTTGATATAACACACATATTTTATAGACCCCTAGCATGAGTTATCTTGGGCTTGGGAGTCAATGGGTTAAGGCTAGTTCGTCAGATTATACTGGTTTAATGTTGATTTCACGATTACGACTGGTTTTCAGGTCAGTTTTGGGGTTAAGGTGAGGGTGATATACAGTTTCAGGTCCAGGGTTGAAGCTAAAAAAAAAAATGCCGTGATCTACACTACAAAATAGTTGGCATTTCTTTTTGTATATCGTGTTGGGCAAACTGATTTATTAATTTGTTGGTCAAGTTTAGCTCAATAATTGGGCAAGTCTCGAT
>CM057157.1:11931769-11992811 GCA_029962745.1 Echinometra lucunter
AAAGTAAAGAACAAGCACCGATGTTTAAATGTGAATACTGGTACCTCTCTCTCTCTATATATATACAAATTCTGATCTTTATTATATACATAGATGCAAGGGTCAATAAATATCAATCTTCAGTCTTGCTTAAATGTATTTTTACCTTCACAATATGTCCCATTGCCGTTGAATCCTTCCCTACAAGTGCACAAGTAGCTGCCGCCAATGTTGTTACACTGTGCGTCACTATCACATACAGGTGGAGAGGCAGCACATTCGTTGATGTCTTCACACCTATACGTGGTAGTATCTTCAGTTATGGTAACATGCGTAGTGTATCCAGAGTTACACTCACACGTATAGTTGTTGATAGCACCAGTACAGGTAGACACCCTTGGACAAGGAGTGTACCTTTGACAGATGTCAATGACTAGGAATATAAGTGCACGTGATTGAAAAAGAAATATGGAAAAGTTGTTTCAATAAAGTTTGCAGATTATGTTAGGATGGAAGATTCTACTAGTTTGTGTAAGTAAATGTGTATTTAATAGAATCAGTTAAACCTATTTCTAATCCTTACGCTGTTACAGTACAATCTCACATATCAAGGACTATGAATATTTGTGAACTGTTCTTTGCAATCGGGATTCCATGACTTCTCAAACACATTATAACAACAGAGTTTTACCCTGAAGTGTCAAATATGCCATCGACAAGTTTAAGTCAGTATACATTTATGCATTATCTAACTATAAAATGATCAAAAAATTTCGTAATCACGTAATATTGAGTAAAAACTGTCATATATACAATCCCCAGGATATTAAAATTGTCTGTATGCTGATTTCCTGAAAGCTTTAGCGTGTGTCTCTTTTAATTCTTTTGGATTTTTTTTTTCATTCTTTTGTATCTTACGAACACGGCCTTGCTAACAAAGAGTCAGTCATACATTCGGAGAAAAGGGATAATCATCAGAACAGTCCTTGATTTGACTATGAAACAGAAATATCGAGAATTATTCACATAAAATTTCAACACCACCAGTCAGATTGGCATACCTTCACAAGTTGGCAGCTCGGCAGACAGGGATCCACTAGCTTGACATGTGGTCGAAGAGTTACCAATAAGATCATATCCAGGTTGACATTCATATACACATGTTGCGTTGTAATCGATCATCATTTCAGCACTACATTGTGTATTTGCTGTGGTAAGATTGGCAGGAAATGCTGGGATGCTACACATGACAACTGTTAAGAAAGAAATATGAATAAAGACTGTGTAACATCACATTGGTCCTGTTAGGTATATAATCAAAGTTCATGTTCACGGTTAGCTTTCTGGATAGGGCTTTGGTTATGGTTTTAGGATCATATTAATCTTTATCCCTAATAGTGTTGATAAAAAAATTTTATTAAAATATGTTTACTACAGTGGAGGTTAGGTCCAATTAGGTGTCATGGTGAGACCCACACATGCTATCTCCATACTGTGAAAGTGTCAATACACGAACTCTTACATTGTCAATATACAAGGGAACCCTGAGCAATAATTACACAAATGTAACATGTCGGAGAACCAAGGAAAATGCCATATGACTGCCTGAGGGATGCATATTGCCTGATGTGCATTTGATACAATAACTTGATAAAATGTCTCAACGGAGTCATTCAAGTATACAGTGCGTCCCAGAAAAAAGGAAACCGGGATGTTCAGCTATTTTTCAGACTGAATAAAATAATTCATGGAATATTATATTCATCTTTATAAAGTTTAGTTCTTCCTCTTTTTGCCGATACCTGATACAAAACAAAAGGTTCACGCATTGATGAGCAAGAAGAGTTGAAAATTCAAATGACAAAATCGAGTTGCGCAGAATAAGTGTTCACAATTTGTAAGGATGCACCAACCTTGCCTAAGATTGGCATGATACATTATCATTTCGTTTATGTTCTTTGTTATGTTTCTTTCATCAAATCTCTCAATTAGAGAGGATGCAGATTTAAACATGTGTTTTTCACTTGCGTTCCTGAACCAAGCAAAGAGGATTTCTGATCTTTTCACGGAATGGAACCACATTGGAAGCCTGCACGCAGCAAGTTGCCTAGACTTGCCAGCGTCAGTTTCCTGATTGACATGTTTCGTCAAGTCCAAAAATCTGGAGCCGTAGCAGGACTTTTTTTGTGGGAGAGATGTAAGAATACATAAATTGTTCGAAAAAACGTGCAGGCGAAGAGACAAAGGCAGTCATGATTGTGCTTTTAGCATTTTTGAAATTAAAATTCAAGGTTCTGGCTCCAACTCTTAGTTGAATTTGAAAATTATCAGTCAAAAATGCAGTTTTGAAAATTTCGGGGGGGGGGGGGGTGGGAGGCGTGACTCCCCCCCCCCCCTGCATACGGTCACGCGAGATGAAAAAAATAAACTGCGATGAAAGAACAGAAATTAAGATAGCTAGAAATTAATCAGATAAACAAGCATGCGAAGTCAAAGTGGAAATGAAATAAACCAAAATGAACGAATAAAGTAAAACTTACAACAATGGACTAAAGACCGAAACACAGCATACACAAGAGAGAGAACAAAACATGAATGAAAAGATGAGGAGAATAAAAACAAACTCGTAGCATGATCTGCTTGAAAACATTCTTCATTATTCTGTGCAATTCGTTTCTGGCATGCAGCAGTTGTAATTGTTCGTTATCCGTCATGCGTGAACGATTCACAGTGTAAATGATATCATATAAAAGAAGAGACTTTACTCTTACCACTAGTGTCAATGTATCAAACATATCATATCTCATTATTATAATATCTATCTCCAAAAAAGGTTTCCTTTTTTCTGGGACGCACTGTATATCACACAAGTGCTTAACTGCGGAAAAAAAGATAATGACATATGTCTACCAAATCATTAAAAAGAGAGAGATAACTCACCATCACAAGTAGGCAATGAAGCAGATAGACTTCCATCACTCTGACAGGTGATGTTTTCACTGCCAATTAAATTATACCCTGTTGGGCACCTAAAAGTACAGTTGTTTTCATATTCAATAGAACTACCAGCAACGCAGTTCACAGATGATAATTCTGGAGGATAATCACTCTGCAGCGAACAGACAACAACTGCGGAGAATGGGATGAAAACACGGGTATGTTAAAGTTTAACTCTAGGCAAATATTTTTTTTTAAATCTATTTAATTTACAGGAATGAAATAAAAAATACGTACAGGAGAAAATTAAGACATGAAAAAAGCAATATCGCATCACAAACCAAGAAACAGTCTGAGAAGGAACACCGGAGCAAGACCCATGAATTAATGCCCGGATAGACTGGAAGGGGTGGTAGATACCGACAATAGGGAAAGTGATTTGTCACATTAACTTTACACAAGTGTTTTATTTACATTGAATACATATATACACTTATCGAAAGACAAGATCATACTACACTGATAGGCCTGAATAATCTTATAGCCTTACTTTCGCATGTCGGAATTGCAGCCGAGAAGACCCCACTAGCTAGGCAATCTAAAGATGACATCCCATTCAGGTTGTAGCCAGTGTCACATGAGAAATTACATCTTGTCTGGTAAGCAACATTCTCTCCCGTTGTACATGTTGATGATAGAAATTGTGTCAGTTGCGGTACAGTACAAGTTTCAACTATATCATAAAACAAAAAAAACAACAATTGTGTAACTTAAGATATTACGTTTTTTCATGGAAGTTAACAATAAGTGACACACCTGCAGTTCATTGAGGAAAAACAATCTTACTGCATTAACAATAGGGTGATATCAAACAGAATTAAATCAATGAATTTCCTATCAAAAATAAAAGCGTGTCCCTAGCAATGCCTAGTAATACAAGTCATATTTTTAAAGCCAAATTTTGGAGAAGGGGTCGAAAATTACATTGACAATCTACAGCTCAGTAAGAATCTAATGAGTATTAATGAATGAATTCATCTCATATACCAAGAATGTAGTATTTGCTATGCAATTTGCTAAAGAGTTGTTAGGGCAGAAAGGTATGGTTGATGAAAGAGACTGCATCTTCTATATGCTTTTGCCTACATTTAGTAAACTTCATGGATTAAACTGTTCTTGAATTATTGTGATAACCTATAATAACAGGTAACTTGACCTCTGACCTTTGACCTAGCTACCCAAAAGTCTAATCACTTAGTCTCCTCAAAGTCATGCATACTAACTGTGACTTTGGTGATCTTTGATCTTCATACCCCAAATCATGAGATATCGTGTTAACAAGGCTATACCTGAAATTTCATAAATGACCTCTATAATCTTTGCACTTTGACCTACAGACCTCCAACATCTAATTAGATTGCCTCGTCTTCCTATGGTGATACATACTACCACCAAGTTTGCAGTTCATACCTCAAACAATTCTTGAGATATCGCGCTAACGAAAAAGCGGGATGGACAGAAGAACATCTCGAAAACATAATGCCTCGATCCGGAACCACCTTCAGTGGGCGGAGGCATGAAAACATTAATTGGTTGAATTTACCTTCACATGTCGGAAGATTATCAGAAAGGGATGCATTTGCCAGACATAATAGCAGTGGTGATCCAACAAGATTATATCCCACATCACATGAATATGAACAGCTTTCATTGTAATTGATGGACGATTCTCCACGGCACTCTGACGTCACAGGAGATAGACGAGATGGAAGCGCAGGTATAGAGCAAGATACAACTGTTGATAGATGAATACCAGTATAATGCGTTTATAAAAATAAGTTCATTCAGACTAAAATAAGATTTATGCAGAAATCGACAGTTTATTCCAAAACTTCGGGAAATCATAGATATGAGTTGGTTACTTTAAAGTTTATAAAGTAATATATTTGAGAGGCAAGAAAATGACAGAAATCTTTTGAATTTAGTCATTTCTTCAGCAGAACAACACATTTCAAAAATGATAATTAAAGATAGACAGATCACCAGCCTTACCAGAACAAGTTGGAATGGGTGGTGACAGGTCTCCGGTACTTTGACAAGTGACAGTCTCACTGCCGATCAAATTATACCCGACAGAGCATCCAAAACTACAGGTAGTATCATAGTCAATGATACTCTCTGCAGTGCAGTTTCCATACGAAGAAGAGAGTTCTGGGGAGAATACCTCAGGAAGAGCACAAACCACAACTAAAACCAAAACAAGCAGAAAAGAATAATAAATACTGTAACACACAACTTTGGGCTTAAGAATGAAAGTGAGTGAAAAAAATTTCATCACAGATTACACTATATGTGTACATACTGGTGATGACTTTCATTAGATTACATCCACTTCTGAGTCCCGGGCAATCCTGGAAGAAATATGGAGAAAGCAAAATACGCCTATTTCCATTCAATTCCCAACTTGAACATGTATGCATCAAAATTTGGCGTTTCCAGGAGTGACATTTTCAGTCATAAAAAGTTATCCTAAATCATGAGCTCCAAAAATCTTGGACGACTTTAAATGAAATACATCTAAAAAATGCGCTATGTATTAACATACGGTTAACAAAAGTGTTGGCTGCCAATGGACATTATGATGAAGGATATGATTATAAATATAATAAGCTACCTTGTGTGCTTTCTTACTTTGGCATGTTGGTATCTCATGAGAAAAGGTCCCATCGGCCAGGCAAGCTAAAGATGAAATCCCACTAAGATTGTAACCAATCTCACATGAGAAGTCACATGATGTATTGTATGCAACGTTTTGTCCCACCGTGCATGATGATGATAAAAGATTGGGCGGGAGCTGTGGCACACTGCAAGTCTCAACTGTGAACAGAAGATGAATTTATGAATACATGGCTGGAATTTAGTGAAGATATTTCTAATTGTTTGCTTACGGGATAGTGATGTGAAAACACAATGAGATATACATGCATGCAAAGTGATTTCATATGAGCTGTACCTTCATGTCAGGAATATTGCAAACATTTTACTTAAGCAATAATTTTGAAAACACTCTCAATAAAAAAAGCTTTTCACCATAACAATTTTTGTAACGATGACAAACAACTGTGGAGAGAAGTCCATAGTATTTCACAATAATATAAAACTGAGATACGATTTGTAGGAATTATGGAGACCTAACTTATTACAGCACTAAACTCAATTCATATTGTTTGACATAGGATGTGTACAATTTAATGTAGGGCTCAAGTAAATTGTCAAATAAGTTTTAAAACGAGACAATTTACGAGGTATATATATTCCATATCAGGAATGAGTAAATGTAAACTTACCTTCACATGAAGGTAAACCATTGGACAGAGATGCATTTGCTTGGCATGATACTGATGATGATCCAACAAGATTATATCCCAAATCACATGAATAAGAACAGCTTTCAGTGTAATTGATGGATGATCCTCCATTACATTCTGGCGTCACAGGAGATAGACGTGGTGGCAGCTCAGGAATAGAACAGGATACAACTATTTAAGGAAGAGACCAAAAACAATGTTCTCTCTAAATCTGAATTTTAAGAACCTGCCTGGATGTGTGACCAAATTGAATGTGTTACATCTTACTTGATAACATAGGAATATATGGAGTTGTCTCTTAACCCATAGCAGTACAGAGCTTTCTTGAGGTATAAATTAATCATCTTCAATCCTCAAATTGGCAATACAAATTATTTTTTTCCACATTTACATAGCTTGAAAAAATAAATATGGATATAGCATAAACCAAAATGAAATATAATTGTAAAATTGAATCAGAAATTGCCAATTTGAACACAGAAATAGTGATTATATATTATTCACTGCATTGCCAATTTAAAGAGTTTAATGATTAGTCACACTTAAACTGCTCTAATTCGAGAACGCCACACCATACAGCGACGGGAATGGGCTCAAATTTGTCAGTGCATTTTTCTCTTTCTGCTCATGTATGATATGTACTGCCCAACATTCTGTACCAACAGATACTGCAAAAACGTCTCCTAAAGGTGACACTGTACCTCTATGGGTTAACAAAAACATTTCTTTCAACATATACAAAATTTAAGAAAGAATGAACAATTCAATGGCATTGTATAGCATAACTATTTTACCATTGCACATTGGTAGAGATGCTGAAAGGCTTCCATTACTTTGACAAGTAATATTCTGACTACCCATCAGGATATACCCCGTGGAGCATTCCATAGTACAGACTGTACCAAAGTCGATGGAGTTCCCAGCATTGCAGTTTCCAGACGACAGTTCCGAAGGGAAGGCCGCCGGAAGAGAACAAACCACAACTGAAAGAAAAAAGGTTTGATAATTGTTCATTTCAGTAGAGCTCTGACTTGAATATTTCAGAGTTACATCAGCACATTAAAGCAATCGTAGTGAAAGCAAATGCACAGTGTCGCACTTTTAGAAATACTAGGTTGCCACATTAGTGCCTGACATTAAGACATTCAAAAGAGCTAGATATCCAAATAAAGCTCTTTTTAAGCAGAAGGCATATCAATTACTTACACATGTAATATAAAGGGAAAACAGGAATTCGTTTCATTTATATCACAGATCACTACCTTCAATTAAGTAAGGTAAATATCCACTACAAATACATGGAAAGGGATGAATATCCATCTTTTTACTTTGACATGTTGGAATATCATCAGAAAATGTTCCATTCGCCAGGCAGTCCAGCAATGACATCCCAATAAGGTTGTAACCTGTGTCGCATGAGAAGCTACATGATGTGTTGTATTCTACATCCTCTCCCTCATCAGGGCATGATGATGACAGGTTTGGGGGTAGCTGCGGTACACTACAAGTCTCAACTGTAAAGCAATTCATGTAAATGTAAACTATCAAGTGATAATTGAGTCATATGTTATGAGCACTACTTGAAATGGGATTACGATACTGCATTATCTGATACCTGTTTAGACAAGTTACGTCTTACCTCTTGTAGAAAAAGAGCTTACAATGATACTGTAATCGGTGGTTAATGGGCGTTTGCAAAATGGGCCATGGATTTATATTAAAAAAGAGCATCAATGCACTGCCATATTACAGGGGAACAAAAAATGATATCATTCTAAAAATGAGTCACAACATTTTACCTTCACATGTGGGCAAAGTATCAGATAGAGATGTATTTGCCAGACATGCTACCGACAGCGATCCAACAAGATTATATCCCACATCACATGAGTATGAACAGCTTTCTGTATAACTGATGGATGATCCTGCACTACACCCTGAAGTCAAAGGAGACAGACGAGGCGGAAGCTCCGGTATACAGCAGGAGACAGCTGGCAAAGATATTTAATATGCACTTCTTTAATTACAATGAAATTTTGCAATGTTCCAAAGATAACCTATGATAGTATGAATAAACGCATCAGAAATGTCCTTTTAATGGTCACTTTTATATTTGAGGCACATTCCCTTCCCTGTCCCCCCCCCCCAAAAAAAAATGTTTGGAAAAAGACACCTGAAAAGAATTTGACAGAAAATTTATTGGTATGTCCCCCAGAATTTTATATCCCCCAAAAAATTAAGTTGAGGACCCTTTTTTGTTTGCTCTTTTCTTTTATCTGCTTGCCAGTGATTTTTGGACGGTGCCCCCCCCCATAATAAAACGGATTGACGGCCATGTGCTGACAATGCAATGGGATTGATATGTTTTCCAAAATATCTTTTAATTCAATGGAACCTGGTTTCGACAGGTTTATGTTTGGTGCTCAAATGGAATGCCTATGAACAGCTTAATATAAAACAATAGCCCGGATAATGTGACGTATCCCACAGAAATGCTCACAATCCGCATATACAACAACTTTTCTGACATGCTCCTGTCTACATTGTTCCTACGAAAACTGCACAGCACCTTCAAACAAGTGCACATCCCGGGGGCTGCAGCCCCCTCCCCCATTTTGGCTGAAAATGGTTTAATATATAAAACACTATCAATTGTAAACCTTAATATACAAATTGCTCGTAGGCTAGCAGAATCATTAAACCAAAGGGCTTCAGGGGGCCCACCTGTTTGGGTTTCAGCCCCCACCCCCACTCCAAAAAATGTTCCAAATCCCCTGTATCCTCAAATGCATCCTCCTAAATTCCATCTTTTCTCACCTGTATGTCTGTATATCCCTTACGCACCACATCACACATGTGCGTGCGCACACACCCGCTTACCCATCCCAACAAAAATTTTTGACATTTCACTGTCTTTCATTACTGAAACCAAATTGTGAAGAAGGAAAACATGACATAAGGCCTTGATTGAAATCATTTTTTTTAAAATCCTTTCCGTCTACTCTGGTACCCTTGCATGGGTCTGACAGATGCCTAGCCTTAACACACTGAACTTATGTGACATATAATGGTATAATAAAGTGTAATGTACATCAGTTGAGCACTGCGATCAATAGTGGGATCACTGAAATCTACCATAGCTATTCATGTGAGTTACAACCCCCTTCCCCCCCCCCCCCCCCCCCACACTCACACACCCGAGTACGCACGGGTAGAATAGAGAACAAAGTGGAATACAGAACCATCAACGTAGAGGATCACAGAGACTAAGCTCTGCAGTGGTATACTACATTACTGAGTTCATAAACTTACCTTCACAAGAAGGAAAGGGGGCTGATAAACTACCATCATCCAAACAAATCACCAACGAATCTCCAGTAAGATTGTATCCATCATCACAATCAAAACGACAGGTTGTGTTGTATGGTACATTACCAGGTAGACAGGCCATTTCGGGGTTCAAGAGGTTGGGTGGAAACTGAGGTATCTCACAGGTAACAACTGCAGGAATTCAAAATTAAAGGAAGTAGAAACACACACAAGGATATTACTGAACCGGAAATTAAACTACATCTCCACCAAATCATCCCACTTCCCTGAAAATAAATGCACCTTTCTTCTTTTACAACTATCAGGATTTTTTTTTTATTCTGGAAAGTCATCATACAAGTGTCAGAAATTCCTTTAGATTCAGAAGAATGAGCTTAGTCTTGTACTAAGTACATTCTTGCTCTAAAATAGTTCAGAATAGTAATTGGCATGATTAAGTTTCAAGTGTGCAATCCTGCAATCCTACCTTGGCATGTTGGTATAGGAGATGAAAATACAGCATCTTCTCCACATGTTACCATTGCACTGCCAGTCAGGTTATAACCAACATCACATCCAAAGAGACAGCTATCTGTGTAGTTGATGTACGTTCTCTCCTTGCATGTGTTCTCCAGAGAGACAAGACCATTGGGGAAGGATGGCACGTAGCACTGAACAACTGAAAAGAGTATGAAAACCACAAAATAGGTATTAGGGTGTAACTTCCTTCTGCTCCAGCAGGTCGAAAAAACACTATTCTCTATTCACAAGACATTTTGCTTTTTGCATTATCTTCCACACTTTTTCAGCGTGTAAATCACATCAAACTTGCAAAATATTAAGTCTTTATAACCAAGTAACCTGGCATGCTTGGGTAATAACTCATCAATAATAAGATGTTTTGATTTAAATTTTCACCGAATTTCATAGGCAACAGGAAAAGGAAGTATTCTTGTGACTCGACCTGTAAATGCTTGGTGCATAATGGTAAATTACTCACTTCCACATCTCGGTAGTTCACTTGAGATTTCTCCATCTTCTTGGCAAGCCACCATATGGGTACCAGTTAAGTTGTATCCGACTTGACATTCATATGAACACGAGGTATTGTACGTGATCATACCTCCTTCAGTGCAGTTGTTAGTATTGGATGTAGATAATAAAAAGGATGGGAACATAGAAGGCAGCAAACACGTCACCTCTGTAATGACCAATTAAAAAAATTAAAGGCTGTGAATGTATACAGAAAAACAGATCCAGGCAAATGTCCCTTCAGTGCAGTGGTGAAGATATTCTGTACCAAGTATCCAACATGACAACCATCCTGGTGACTGGTATCGGAAGAAAATTTTCTTCGTGAAAAACTATTTCTCGGACATGTTTTCCTTTTGATTTTCCAGCTGATCAAAAACTTCGAAAGGTTCATGGCATTGGAAGTTGTTGTCTTGTGGACCCTTTTAAAAACAAATGTTGTAAGCTTTCAGTCATGTGGGTCTTCTTCCCTCTCCCTCCAAAACATACGTATAAGCCTACCCATAAGCTACATGAAATGATATAGCTGTGAAATATACAGAAGAGAATATTTGAGGTAATTGGCTTTCACCTTTAACTCCTAATTGTATACTTAATTACAATTTTACTTCTCTGATTTTCTCTTAAGGAAAGTCTCTTTTCCGATAAAAAAAGTAAGTAATAGCTCAGCAACTAAAGGAAAAGATCGAACAGAAATATCGTGTCAAGACATACCGTCCTAATTTGGAATTTATAGAAGTACAGTGTACAGCATATTATAGTATAATACATGCAAACTTTGATTAAAAACTATATCATAAACAGATATACTACCTGAATAAGATAGCTTGCATTTTTCCATTTAAAAATTTCATGTGATCATTTGTGTATCGTTCTTCCTCAGTGCCTATGAAATAAAAGTTTTCCCTTACCATCACAAGTGGGGAGGTTTCCCGAAAAATTTCCGTAATTCTGACAGGTTATTGTCTCACTACCAATCAAAGAATACCCGAGGGAGCACTCAAATGTACAGCTTGTGTTGAAGTCAATGGCACTCCCAGCACTGCAGTTGCCAAATGAGGAAGATAATTCTGGCGAAAAGACTTCTGGGAGCAGACAAATTACGACTGCAAAGGAGAACATTGAGGCGTTTCCATATCTAAAAATTTCACATCATCAAATTACATCACGATATGTAGGCCTATGAGCCTGTTATTAGGGAAATGTGAATTTGATAAAAGGTTTAACGTATGGATACAGACAAGGTGTACACAAATAGTGTCTTCAACGCATGAATTCCACTGTGGTTACTTCACTCAACCGATTTCGTGACATGCAGGGCATGTGGGTAAAAAAAAGGGGGGTGATTTCCTTTAGCAGCCCATGGCTGACTGAATAATGGCTTAGGTCATTCCAATTTGAATGGCGAGTATCTTTTTCTTCTGAGTATCCAGATCAGATCACTGACCAAAAGATCTTAAATTGGATATAGTGACAATGGCGTATATAGATTAACTGTTGCCAATCATAAAAGTCACAAAAAATTCAACGGCAATTACATTTTCTCCTTGTTTTCATCTGCAGCCGCAGATAATGTGTTAGGGTTATTGTGCGTAGAACTAGATATGCCTATTTCCTCACTGCTTGAAGAATGAAGTACATTGATTTCTTAATCTTCATTCATTTAAAAAATTCATTCATTCACTTGTTTGTCTCATGACAGAACATCGCAACTTCAAAAGTTGATTTCCATACTGCTCCATCGCTTTAATTCTCATGAAACAAGGACACGCATTCACTTTACCACAAATATGACCTTTTTAAAATTCAAAAAATACTACTGATGTATTCTCTAAAGTTCTAACTTACTTTGGCACGTGGGTGTATCATCAGAGAATGTTCCATTGGCTAAGCAGTCCAGCGATGACATCCCGATAAGGTTGTAACCAATATCACAATAAAAGTCGCATGTTATATCGTAGTCCACATTCTGTCCTTCTGGGCATAATGTTGACAGATTGGGTGGTAACTGTGGTACACTGCAGGTCTCAACTGTGAAGAAAAGTTTACATCAATGATATAATTGTGTTCTATCAAGCTTTAGAACCGATTTTTAATTTATGAGAAATAAAACGAATTGGCGGTACTACGTCAATCAACTTTTTCGTTTATTAATTCCTCCTTATTCATCATAGAATCACATCTTAAAGGAAGTGGATCTAGAATGCAGATGTAGGGTTAAAGAATGTGTGTCTCTACAATGCGGATGTATTACTTACTTTGGCATAGTGGATGTGGAAACAAAATTAATGTACTAGCAGATAGAACATATAGACGATTGCATAATTTTACAAACCATTCAACAAAATTTTACCTTCACATGAAGGAAGATTATCAGAAAGGGATGTATTTGCCAGACATGTTACTAATGGTGATCCAACAAGGTTATATCCCACATCACATGAATATGAACAGCTTTCTGTGTTATTGATTGACAGTCCTCCATCACATTCTGATGTCACAGGAAATAGACGTGGTGGCAAGGCAGGTATGGAGCAAGATACAACTGTTAAATAGTCAAAGAAAGAGCAAACATATCTTGTTTTATCAGCAGAAGTTCTCATTGTAAGCAGAAATTTTTTTAGATCAACATGAAATACACTGTTGCAAAGGATTAGACAGTTTAAAATCATATATAAAAGGATATATTTGTTCAGATTTCAAATATGATATAAGTGATGAATCTTTCATCATTCTCACCATTACAAGTGGGCAGAGATGTAGATAGAGTTCCATTACTTTGGCAAATGACAGTATCACTGCCAATCAAATCATATCCCTCAGAACACTGAAAAGTGCATGTGGTGTCGAAGTTAATGGAACTCCCTGCACTGCAGTTTCGAAATACAGACGACAATTCTGGAAAGAAGACTTCCGGTAGCTGACATATGACAACTGAAAATAGAAGTATAAAAAAAGGAAAATCGCACGTATGCTTCTAAAAAAGGTACATATATGAATGCATAAAAGCACGGAAAATATGCAAGTTATTCATATTGTAACTATTTGCTGTCATCTTTAAACCTCACTGGTACCCGGTATGCGTTTATTTCTTTGGACGGAATGTTCCCCAATGGTGACCAAACCCACAAGTACTTCTCTTCAATACACAACCAACAAGGAGCGGTCGAACATTACATACACAAGGATTTGATCCTCTCATACAGAATACATACTGGTGGAAGTTTAAAACATGTCATTCTTTAAATGAACTGATAAATAAAGATGGCAATAATTAATCAAGTAGAGATTCAAAGGCTGAATTTTAACAGGAAAGGAGAGAATAATAATTCAAGATTCCCCTGGAATAAACATTAGATTTCTCTTGATTCAGTTCTTACTTTCACAAGTTGGTATTTTGTCGGAGAATGTTCCACTTGCTAAGCAGTCCAGTGATGACATCCCGATAAGGTTGTAACCAATGTCACACGAAAAGTCACACGTTGTATTGTAGTCCACATTCTGTCCTTTTGGGCATGATGATGATAGATTGGGTGGTAATTGTGGTACACTGCAGGTCACAACTGTGAAGAAAATTTTACATCAATGATTAACTGATATCAAGCTTTAGATTTGATTGTTAAATTAGGAGAAACGATCAAAACAAATTGGTGGTGATGAAAAGTTTCCATCAATGCTGTAACTGTGTTTTATCAAGCTAGTGGACTTATTGTTAAATAGGATAAATGATCAAAACAAAATGGTTGTATTACGCCAACCAACTTTTTGCATCGATTAAGTTTTTCGAATTTCTCATGGAATAAGACCTCACCATGATACTGGAAATATCGTCTAAAATGAGGATGAAAAATTGCTAACCAAAAAAGAAAAATTCCAACAGCGTCATACTAGAAGCCATTCAAAAAACTTTTACCTTCACATGTCGGAAGATTATCAGAAAGGGATGTATTTGCCAGACATGTTACTAATGGTGATCCAACAAGATTATATCCCACATCACATGAATATGAACAGCTTTCTGTGTAATTGATTGACAGTCCTCCACTGCATTCTGACGTCACAGCAGATAGACGTGGTGGCAAGGCAGGTATGGAGCAAGATACAACTGTCGAAAAGTCAAAGAAAGAACAAACATATTATGTTTTATCAGAAGACGTGTTTGTTGTTAACAAAGCCTCGCTTTTTTAGACCAACATGAAATATCAATTTGTTACCAATCAAAGTTTAAAATCATGGTACAAGGGTATTTCTGTTCAGTTTTCAAATATGAAATAAATGATAAATCTTTAATCATTCTCACCATTACAAGTAGGCAGAGAAGTAGACAGAGTTCCATTACTTTGGCAAACAACAGTATCACTGCTGATCAAATCATATCCCTCAGAACATTGAAAGGTACATGTGGTATCAAAGTTAATGAAACTCCCTGCACTGCAGTTTCCAAATACAGACGACAATTCTGGAAAGAAGACTTCTGGTAGTTGGCAAATGACGACTGAAAATAGAAGTATAAAAAAGGAAAATCACAAGTATGCTTCTTAAAAAGAAGGTATGAATGCAAAAAGAACATGGCAAATATGCAAGTTACATATATAATGAATGAGCAGTTTCCGGCGAAGGCCTATTTGCTGTCATCTTCAAACCTCACTGGTACCCGGTATACATTTATTTCTTTGGATGCAATGTTCCACCAATGATGACCGAACCTACAAATACTTCTCTCAAATACATAACCAGCAAGGAGTGGTCGAACACTACATACATGAGGATTTGATCTCCTCTTACAGAATATAAATTCCCTGCTGATAGTATGAAACATAAACATGTCATCCTTTAAATAAATATAATAAGTAAACATCAATATCAATCAAGGAAACATTTGAAGGCTCCACTTAAACATGAAAGGAGAGAACAATGATTCAAGATCCCCCTCAATTAAACGTTAAATTTCTCTTGATTCTGGTCTTACTTTGACAAGATGGTATTTCGTCGGACAATGTTCCATTGGCCAAGCAGTCCAGTGATGACATACCGATAAGGTTGTAACCATTATCACAATAAAAGTCACATGTTGTATTGTAGTCCACATTCTGTCCTTCGGGACATGATGATGATAGATTGGGTGGTAACTGTGGTATACTGCAAGTCTCAACTGTCAAGAAAAGTTTACATCAACGATATAATTGATATCAAGCTTTAGAATCGATTGTTAAATTAGGAGAAATGATCAAAACAAATTGGTGGTACCACATCAATCATTTTTTGCAATGATTAATTTCTTCTTACTTCTCATGAAATCAAACCCTATGAAGATACTGGAAAAATTGTCTAAAATTAGGATGCAAACTTGCTAACAAAAAGAAGAATAACGAGATTTAATTCGTCATTCGATCAGACGAATTAGGTGGTCTGTCGTCTTTTTGATATGGATATGATATCTATGATTATAAAAGGTATATGACAGTTGGCCTTTTATTCATCATTTTCATCATCAGGGTTTGTATCACCGTCAACAACATTACTGTCTCATTATCATGGTCATCAAGAGGATTATAGTCATTCCCAATTAAAATCCCCATTCAGAGAAAATTTACGAAGAGGAAGCAGCCCTGATAAAAAAAAAACGTTCTGAAAAATGTTCTGAAAACGTTTTGTGAACGTTTATTGAAGACATAGACGTAGCGGACCTAATAAAAATGTTTTGTAAACTATTTATGAACCTTCTGAAAATGTTTTACGAACGTTTTTTAAAGACGAAGACGTAGCGGACATAAAAAGAAAAATGTGAACGTTCTGAAAACGTTTTGTGAACTTTTACTAAGGACTAAAACGTAGCGGACCTAATAATGACGTTTTGTAAACTTTTTATGAACTTCTGAAAATGTTTTGCGAAAGTTGATTAAAGACAAAGACATAGCGAACATTCATTAAAGATGAAGACATAGCCGACCTAGTAAAAACGTTTTGTAAATGCTTTTTGAAGGTTTCTGAAAATATTTTGTGAACGTTTATTAAAGACGAAGACGTAGCAGACCTAATAAAAAACGTTTTGTAAACATTTTGTGAACGTTCTGAAAATATTTTGTGAACGTTTATTCAAGACGAAGACGTAGCGGACCTAATAAAAAACGTTTCGGAAACGTTTTGGGAACGTTCTGACAAGGTTTTGGAAACGTTCTGACAACGTTTTGTGAACGTTTATTAAAGACGAAGACGCAGCAGCCCTAATAAAAACGTTTTGTAAACATTTTGTGAACGTTCTGAAAATATTTTGTGAACGTTTATTCAAGACGAAGACGTAGCGGACCTAATGAAAAATATAATAAAATAATAAAAATGTTTTGTAAACATTTTGTGAACGTTCTGAAAATATTTTGTGAACGTTTATTCAAGACAAAGACGTAGCGGACCTAATAAAAAACGTTTTGTAAACGTTTTGGAAACGTTCTGACAAGGTTTTGGAAACGTTCTGACAACGTTTTGTGAACGTTTATTAAAGACGAAGACGCAGCAGACCTAATAAAAACGCTTTGTAAACATTTTGTGAACGTTCTGAAAATATTTTGTGAACGTTTATTCAAGACGAAGACGTAGCGGACCTAATAAAAAACGTTTCGTAAACGTTTTGGAAACGTTCTGAAAACGTTTGTTGAACTTTTATTAAAGACGAAGACGTAGCGGACCTAATAAAAATGTTTTGTGAACGTTCTCAAAATGTTTTGTGAACGTTCATTAAAGACAAAGATGCAGCAGACCTAATAAAAACGTTTTATGAACGTTTATTAAAGTCGAAGACGAAACGGATTTAATAAAAATGTTTTGTAACTATTATTAAAGACAAAGATGTAGCAGACCTAATAAATGTGTTCTAAGAACGTTCTAAGACGTTTTGTGTTGGGTAATCTATTTGCTGTCTAATCACCAGTTTATCTAATGTTCGATGACCTGATGAACTCAAAAAATATTCAGGTCTGAGAAGGAGACTAGCATCACGGACACAGGACGATTTGATTTTTAGTATTATGCAAAGTTAACCCTAAAGGTTCAGTACACGCTCAAAAATCATATTTGCAATAGGGTTGTACATAAACTAATGTACACTGCATTGCAATAGACATAACAGGCAAAATAACGCAGTTATGGCATTGTTTGTAATTGTATGTATAAACGTAGTCGATGAAGATGGAAATATGAAAGGACAAAAAATGTAAAAAATGTTTAAAAAAAAAAAAAATTTACACCGTCGTCGCCGGGAGTCGAACCAGGGACCATGAGGATGTGAGACCAGTGCTTTACCGATGGACCAGAATATAGTCCATAGAGATAACACATAGATGGAAAATGGGATTCCTAAATCATATCTTCCAGTTCAAATTTCGATATGTTCCTGACATCTGATTAAAAAATAAATGGCACACTTACGATAGAGAATTTTCTCAGCTACAACATACTCGAAGCTGGGCGAAAATCAAGCAGAAATAAAGGAGCTGTTGCTCAAAAAAGACGGGAATGTAGAATCAAGAATTAGAAAAAGGTCATATCCCATAGACAATACACGCAAAATGTGAAAAAATGACATGCCTCCGTTTATCGTAAGATTTAACCATGATGCAGTTCTCTAAATGAAAAATGAAGGCAATTGGTATATAAGAGCATTGTCTCAGCTACAACATACTGAAATCCCGGTGAAAATCGACCAACAATAAGCGAGATAGTCTTCATTAAAGGTAAAAAATATGACGTCATAATTGAAAAAATGAAATTTTGAGTTCACATAAGAATATGACGACGTTCCGACTGTTCGACCCCCAATTTTTTTTCATGAATTCAAATCTTCAACTCATAGGCTTTCAGAAAATGTAAAAAAAATGGGGGGTCACCATGCTTTTAAACGAGCTACAGCGGATTTTAAAGGGGCATGTTTTTGCATGTTTTTACGTTATTTGCCCTATAGACGCGCGCACAGATTTCAAACTTCGACGCGCGCTTACGGCCTTATGGTTAGTTGAAATCGATTCTAAATTGATGGAAATGGTCAAGAAATGTCTCAGAATAGCAAATCAAGTGAAAAAACGGCGTTTTTACGTTATTTAGGAGTTGCGCACGCGCAATACGCGCGCGCGGGCGGTTACGCGCGGAAATTTTTGAAATGCTTAAAATGATCTGAAATGGATTTTGGTTTGATCCATGAGTGATTTTGAGCATTTTTAAATTTTGCGCGCGCACTGACGCGCGGACGTACGCGTACGCGCGCGTTTAAAAAGTTGGAATTGTTCAGATTGATATGAATATTCATCATGCCAAATATGAATGAAAAATGACATTCCCTTATGAAGATATGATCATGAGTTGATTTTTACAAAATGGCGCCTGGATGACGTCACGATGACCCGATCAACTTGAAAATGACTAAAAATCCGAGATCTCGTTATGACTGATAACTCCTGAAAATTTGACGAAAAATGATTCAGCCAGTTCTGAGATCTCGACTACACAAAAAAGTGGGTACCAATAAAAAGAATAATAATTAATTAATGAAGAATAAAGAAAATTCTGACGAAATTAAAAGGTGATCTGTCATAATATGACAGACCACCTAAAAATGCATCATTCTGGAAACCATTACCTTCACAAGTGGGAAGATTATCAGAAAGGGATGTATTTGCCAGACATGTTACTAATGGTGATCCAACAAGGTAATATCCCACATCACATGAATATGAACAGCTTTCTGTGTAATTGATGGATAATCCTCCATCGCATTGTGATGTCACAGGAAATAGACGCAGCGGCAGGTCAGGTATGGAGCAAGAGACAACTGAAAAAAAATACAAAATATGTATCTATTCAAATTCTAAGCAATTACTGTTTGGGAATCAATTCGATACCTCTAATCAGCATATTATTATTGTACATTTCATTTGTTCCGAGAGCGATGTCAATTTTCTTAACATTAAAGAGAATCCTCGTACAAAAGCTTGGTGCTGAGTAATCAACGGCTTCTCATCAGAACCATTAACATTTTTCTGAAATTCTATGTGACTAAAGGTAAAAAGAGATGTAAGACCAGTTGATTTTTTGGTAATTAAAATTTCAAGATTCGAATTTCCTTTAGTCATACTTCGGCAACCAATACATCACATTCGTCCGATGAACACATTACCTAAACTCTGACAGACCATTCGGAAATGAGACATATTATACGTGTACATAAATATATATGAACAAAGGACAGGCAGCATACAGAACCAAGTGGAATATAGAGCCATTGACGTCTATAATCACAGAGACAACACCTCTGTGGTGGTATTGATTATTGAGTTCACAAACTCACTTTCACAAGCAGGTAAAGAAGCTGATAAACTACCATCCTCTAAACAAGTTACTGACGAATCTCCAGTAAGATTGTATCCAACATCACAATCGAAACGACAGGTTGTGTTGTATGGCACATAACCAGGGAGACAGGCCATTTCAAGCGTCAAGAGGTTTGGTGGAAATTGAGGTATCCCACAGGTAACAACTGCGAGAAGAAGCATAAAGGTCTTACAAAAGTGACATATCACAATACCAACCACTGCCATGAAACATTTAAACATTAATTACTACCATGATGAAGCCTTGCATTTTCATTATCAATCTTAAGTCAGTCTTAAATTTTAAATCTGTTCGTCTGTACAAAATAATCATTAGGCCTGCATGCCCCTGGAGCAAATAGATATTCACATATCAGGAGCCCCTTTTGATTTCTCAAAGAGGATTTTGCAACATCCATATATGATTGCGCTGTAATGATGCAAAAACCCAAGTAAGGTTTTTAAAAAGAATTACAATCTAAAATGTACCTTCACATGTAGGTAGGTTGGAGGAGAGAACTGCATCTTCTCCACAACTAACCACTGCATTGCCAGTCAGGTTATAGCCTACATCACATCCAAAAAGACAGCTTTCTGTGTAGTTGATGTACATTCCTCCATCACATGTGCTCTCCAGAGAGACAAGACCATCAGAGAAGAATGGTACGTAGCACTGGACAACTAAAATGTAGGACCACCATTATAAATAAAATAGACATCACTTAAAAACCCTTCCTGATTTGAAGTTGTCAAAATTACTTTTAAAAACATTATCTGTATATCTTAGTGTGATGTAACTTTCATCATTCATTTGACACTTCAAGAAATAAGATATGAATAATTAAGCAATTGATAAAATGGTCACTACAGAAATAGAATTTTTATTTTACTGATAAAACTTCACCGACATGCTTGAACTCAGATGATGCCATATCTATATTGCACTCTCTCTCTCTCTCTTTGAAATTCTATTCTATTTTCAATATCAATCACAAAACCCAATATCAGTTTGCTTTTTATAAAATCATTCATTTAAACAAAAGAAATTACATTACTTACTTCCACATCTCGGAAGTTCACTTGAGATCTCACCATCTTCTTGACATGTGATTGTGCTTATACCAGTTAAGTTGTATCCCACTTGACATTCATACGAACATGAGGTATTGTATGTTATCAGTCCCCCTTCCGAGCAGTTATCGGTTGTAGAGTACAGAAAGGACGGAAACATCATAGGCAAAGGACACGTCACAACTGCAATGAATTTATACTTAATTTAATTGCCTGCAGAGGAAGTAATCTACAAAGGAGAACAAACGACGGTTTTTACCCTCACTTTGTCACCTACTAGGATCGAACACTTCTTTAAACGTTAAGTGAAACTCTTTATTGAAAAAAAACAGTTTTTCTGTTTTTTGTATTTTTATTTTTTTTTGCTAATAAACGGGTAAACCACATAGGGTATGTGACAGGCGCTATTCTTCATGCACAAGTTATGATTTTGTTTGACATATACTTTTTTCACATATCACATAATAGAGGAATCATGATCTATCTGCAAATTACAGTTCAAGCTCTTACGTTCACAAGTTGGTAAACTATCGGACAGTCCTTCAGGGAGGCAGGAGATATTCTCATTTCCTAGTAGGTTATAACCGAGATCGCATCCAAATTGACAGGTCGTGTTGACAGTAATATTAGTTCCTTCAAAGCACTGCTCTTCAGGAGAAATATCAAATTCTTCATTTGATGCTGAAAGCGACATGAGATGCTGAGATGGAAATGATGTCAGATTACAAGTAATTGCTGAAAAGAAAAGAATGAGAAGTGTTACTTGACCCTTGAGTCGGTTATTACCTTGTTTCATTTTGGGAGTACATTTTAAACAAACGAACAAAAAAGTCTGTGTGGACTGCAACATTTCAGAAATACCGGCGCCTTTAAAATAGAGAGTCGGCTATTGGAAAATGCATGTCAACTTCTTAACTGTCATTGCCGTTGACCATTACCATGTTAAGAGAGAACCCATTATGACTGTTTATCATGATTGAATGTTTACTTTAAACCCTAAAAAGACTGGGTCATTTCGGATATCTCGGCTGCGATATGACCGATCGATGCAAGTCGAGATAGAGGGCGCCATGAGGAACGACGGCATCACGCAATTTGGAAGTGCTGAATAATTCGCTAAAATCCTACGAAATCCACGGAATGAACTGCAAATAATAACTGATTTTGACATGAAATGAGTGGAAACAAGGAAAAGAACAAAAGAGGACCATATTTGTTACGATCTAACAAGTTTACGAGAGATTTGAACATGTCTAATAATCAAGACACCACGGAAGAGGACCATGCATTAGAAGCTGGGAAGACATCAGACATGATAACACGTGCAGATTTTCAAAAACTGTCTAACCAGATTCTACAACGTTTGGATACATTGGGCTCTCAGATGACTGCTATCAAGAAGGATATTTCAGGAATGCATAAAACACTTGCTGATCTACAGGTTGCAGAAAAAGAAAAGGAGAAAGATGAAAATATTGAAAGGAAAGCAAGAAGCAGCATACAGAAGTTAGGTTTTACCCAGGAGGAAACGAGTAAAATGAAGTTCGTAAACGCCCACAGGCTTCCAAGACGTCAGATTCAGGGGGAGCAACGCAGAGGTCCGGATCCAATTATCTCTCTCTCTCTGTTTTGTTTTGTCCCTCCGCTTTTCGAAGATTAGCGAATTCCTCGCGATTGGTTGCAGTGGATGATATGTATGTAGGCTTCAATTGGAGGGCATGGAGTACAAGCGATAGGCATGTATTTTATAGAGATAATGCAGAATCATCTTTAAGATTGAGTCATTGACGGCATAAGGAAGTGATGGATCATATGGCAAGAGTATGGCACAAGTCAGTTGGAAGGGGTCCTGGGTTTTAACGAGTGGTGTATCTGGTGTAGAGTTGATGGCATCATGCAGGAATCTGCTGACTCTATGTATTAATTCGTCCCGAAGCTGGACAGTCGTGACACAGCCAGCCACGACATGTACGACGGTGTCCTCCTCAAGATTGCAGAGGGGGCATTTGGTATCAGTTGCTTTCTTGATTTTAGTGAGGCGGGTTCGAGTGAGATAGGTAGATGTGAGAAGCTGTGCTCTAATGGTCAGAGCTTGCCTAATGATAGTTGATGGTGGGTCCTTAGGGTAGAGATTCTGTGGGTTAATGTATTTCCCATGCCAGTATCTGAGGGATGTCTTGGTGGCTGCTCCTTCTTGTGTAGTTTTCTCGACTGCAGCAGAGATTGAGCTCTTTACTCTACGCTTCCAGGAGATGCAGGGGATGGGATGAGTAACAAGCTCTTCAATAGTTGGGAGCTTGTTCGATTTATGAGTATGTTCGATCGCGATGCAGTATTGAAAAAATATCAGCAAAGTCAGCTAAAGAAAAATCACCATGCTCAACCAAGTTCTGATAGTCCACGGCTTCGAGTTGTCACGGATCTTCCATTACAATTGAAAAAGCGACGGTTTGAGTTGGAAAATCACGCCTATCAATTGAGGAAAAATGAAAATAAATCAACAAGGATCCGTCTAAATGGAATCAAGCTAACCCTAGAGTGTCGAGTAAAGGGATCAACATCACCTTGGACAGCACTTGTAAACGCTTGAAAAGAAGTTGGTGAGCAAACCTCTGTACAATCACATATTTATTATGTTCATTGATTCAATGTAAAACATTCAACAAAATATTGTAAAAATGTGAGCACCTTTGAAAGAAAATACTTTATCATGAATATGTAATTTCACTGTGAAAGTGTTTTTTTTCACAGTGAGTATGGATAAAAATTCCATTGGCTTGTTCTGATATTCTAAAAATACAGAATATATGGAATAACAATACTATGATTGTCCGAATCCAGGATAGTTTCTCAAAGAAAATACAGAACTAATTCAAAACAGTATATAAAGTAAAGAAAAATAAATAAAACATATTTATCATGTTCATTGATTCAATGTAAAACATTCAACAAAATATTGTAAAAATGTGAGCACCTTTGAAAGAAAATATTGTATCATGAATATGTAATTTCACTGTAAAAGATTTTTTTTCACAGTGAGTATGGATAAAAATTCCATTGGATTGTTCTGATATTCTGAAAATACTGAATATATGGAATAACAATACTATGATTGTCCGAATCCAGGATAGTTTCTCAAAGAAAATACAGAATTAATTCAAAACAGTATAAAGTAAAGAAAAATAAATAAAACAATTAAGTATTAATAACCTATAAAAATTGCTATCACAGATGGGAAACAACTATGATAAATAATTTCCACTTTATGTTTGAAGTAGCAGATATATAGATTCATTAAATAACAAAATGCCAATAGAAGGTATAGACTAAGATGAATAGTATTTGCTATAAATGTATATTGGTTATATGCTATTATTTTTTTTTAATATATAAATATATTAAGTTGAAGTGTGGAACAACCAGTATTCATCTATGTATGCATACTATCTCATGTAAAAAGAAGAAGAAAGGTGACTTTTATGTCAGTACATTGATGTATTTATTGTATCATTCACTCAAACAGCACAGACCACAGATTATTTGCCATAGATATACGCATGGCTTGTGGTGATACAATTCTTAAGACATGAAATTTTAATTGACAGATTCTACAATGAATAATACTCAAACATTAAAAACATCCAATATATAGATAGTGAAGTAGACATAAGCTTGTGAAACTAGAAAAAGTGGAATATATAATGACTTCATAGCTTGTATAGAGAGAGTAGTCATTTTCAAGTTTAACAATTTTGAAATAGAATGATGATATAATTATATTAATACGAGAAAAAAAAAGTTGTGACATTAAAAATGTCCTAATTAAACGTAACGAATATTTTTTTGAATTATATTCAGAACGAAATGGAAATAAAATACATGATTCCATTCATTCACTTTATACAATTCTTGCAGTCATTAATGCATAGTTTTAAGTGCTTGAGCGAGTATGTCCGCATACACTCTAAAAACAGGGGATGTTGACTTAGCATTTGGGGGGTTGGGGGGGTGGCGACATTTTCTAAGTGTTGCATTTACCACTTTAAGTGGTTCTACCCAACACTTAAAATGTTGGATTCAGCTTTATACAAGTTTGGATTTGGCATTTGGGAGGGGTTGTCGCTCCTCCGGCCTTTCAGGTGTTGATTTGGCATTCGATTTTTTTTTTTTTTTAGAGTGTAACCATGATAATTAGACGAGCAATCGAGTTGATCAATTATACCGTGTGTCTCAAAAAAACGTAACACTTTTGAAATGGTTGCTAAATTGAGCATATATTATTTCATGAAAAAATGTCAATATGTATGGAAAGCTAAAGGACCAACCTTTCATATGAAATGAAAAAATTGAAAAAAAAAAATCATGCTTCGATGAACAGGGTTCACTTAAGTTAGAGGTATGAAAATGGGCCTGCGCAGGATTTTTCCTTCCAATTTTGGACAGGTATAGCATACAAAATAAATTTGATATGAGATATTCATGATCGATGGATTAAGAGTTAAAAGGATGTTTTGAATACCAGTCCTTTCTCTCTGTCATTTATCAATCCCCAAACACCACCCATGCCACACACACACACACACACACACCAACTTCCACTCCCATCTTAATGTATCATTGATCTGGTAGATGTGAACAGGATGAAGGAAGAATTGGAAAATGTTTAATTGAAATATTCAAAATCATAATCGACATGCAACCCACTCTCCTCCCCCACAACCTTTTCCCATCCCATCACCTACCCCATGCCTTTTCTTTATCTGTTTTCTTCCGTAAATTTGGTGGATCATCAACCACATTTTATTCAGGTTTTATGAATGACCCAAACATGTAATAGCTAAGTACATCATTCATTATGCATTGAAAATACCAGACCCCTTCTCTTTCCCCACATTTGTTTGTCGATCATTAATGTGAAAGACTTTTATCTTTACCGGTACCCTTACTCAATTGGTACTTTGAAAGCCGTGATATTCAGTTAAGAAGAAAAGATAGCCATGTGGACTATGAACTGATTACTTTTGTCAGATCTTTCATTTTAAGATGAACAAAGCAGTTGTAAATAAGAAAAAAAATAAAAGAAACATGAACATCTTTTAAAAAAAAGATTTAACTTGTTTTTGTCATGTCTGCCCTAATGTGTGTGTGTGTGTGTGTGTGTGCGCGCGCGCGTGGGTGTATGTGTACGTGCGTGTGTGTGTGTGGTTTGTGTGCGTGTGATAATTGGTTTGAGCAATTGCTTGATGGAATTAATGTTTCAGTGATTTATCGATTGATTTCATTGATCAAAATGAGTGACTGGTTAATAATTTGATTATTAGTGGAAAAAAAAGGATCCACCAAACTTTCAGAAGAAAAGTGATAAAAAAGGAAGGAGTAGGTGAGAGGATAGGAAGAAGGTTGTATGTGTGTGTGTGTGTGTGTGTGTGTGGAAGGGGGAGGACAGTGGGTTGCGTAATGTTAATCATGATTTGGAATATTTCAATTTAGCCAATTCTCATTCATCCTTAATCCCGTTCACATCTACCAGATCAATGATACAATAAGATGGGAGTGGAAGTGTGTGTGCGTGTGTGTGTGGGGGGGGGGGTGGGCGGTGGTGTTTCGGGATTGATAAATAACAGAGAAAAAGGAATGGTATTCAAGGTATTCAAAATATCCTGTTGATCCATCGATCATGAATATCTCATATCGACCTTATTTTGTAAGCTACAAGTAACTTACCTGTCCAAAATTGGAAGGAAAAATCCTGCGCAGGCACATTTTCATACCTCTAACTTAAGTGAACACTGTTCATCGAAGCATGATTTTTTTTCCAATTTTTCATATCATATGAAAGGTTGGTCCTTCAGCTTTCTATACATATCGACATTTCTTCATAAAATTACATATGCTCAATTTGGCAACCATTTCAAAAGTGTTACGTTTTTTTTGAGACACACGGTAGTTTTTACAGAGAGTCAAGATATTTTCTATTTTTCAAAAGGAAGATTTGTTTTTGTTGTTTTTTTTCTTCCTTGAATATTTACTTGATAAATACTGTAAACATTTTTCGGAATATTGATATGAAAAGAGCATTCATATGACTGTCAAATGAGAAGAGATCAATATTATTGTGTGTATTAAGCGAGAACATAAGAAATAGGCATGTTTATAAGTCAATTTACATTAAGTATTTTCAAGATGTATTTTGACCTCGGTTATGTTTCTTTGAAAAACTAATACGAGGAGATCTGTAACTCAATTGATGAAAGTAGCATCACTATGAGCAATTTTCTTCAGCCTGATTTTCTTGGGAATTTTTAAAAGCTGATGGAAGAATGATCAGGAAGTAAACTGAAGAAACTTTGATTTATGTTTAAGTCATTTTAGATAATTTGGTTGAACACAGACATAAAAAAATTGAGAACTCAATAGGCCAAAGGTGCTGTAAATAGCAAATATATATATATATTATTATCACTTTCATTATTTTTTTTTTCATTATTTACAATTGCATCTACTATAAAAACAAAATATTTTAGGGTTTCGAAGCTTTTACCCTTTTCATTTGGATAATTATAAACACATTCTACAGCACCGGAATCGCTGTTCGCCTATTCTCATTTCAATGACCTGTGTTCATCTTAATTTATTCCTACATTGCATTTACCTTTGTTATGTTAAACGGTTGTACATACCCGGTCACACACTAGATATCTTTTTTTAGGAACGAATGACGGGAAAGAATGCTCTTTCATAAAATAAGGGCAAGGTTCAAGCTCTTTACAGATATTACGCTCTTATGTAAGAAATGGATTTCGTAGGAGACCCCATGGGAAAGTCCTACTCTCCCTTGTTATGTGTGGTATTTATGTAGGGAAACGCAGTGCGAGTCTCTTGTCTTGTTCAGGTGTTGTTTTGGAGTCGTCTTTTATGTTTAGAGTGCTTGTTAGATTACTCTTATTTTTATTTTATTTTTTCCTTCTTTCATTGTCGGAGGAGAGGGTTTCACCTATGGTGGTCATGGACGTTCCCACCTTGCCTCTTGCTCATAGCATGAAGCTTACTCTTCGGAGTTACCCTGGGTTTTTTGGGGGGTCTGGGATGGGGGGGGGGGGGGGGGGGACGGGGGCTTCAATTTTTGGGATCCCGTTGGTGGGGGATTGGCTCCGGTTTTCGGCTTTTTGTTTTATATCTTTTTTTTATGAGTCTCCAGATTAGTTGTAAATTGATCTCCCTCAATGTGAAAGGAATTAGAGATAGTGATAAAAGAGACCGTATCTTTTTTTGGTGTAAAGATAAAGGGGCCGATATTGTCTTTTTGCAAGAAACCTTTAGTACTAGGGAATGTGAGGATAGATGGGATTCATCGTGGGACGGCACCAGTTATTTTAGTCATGGCTCAGCTCATAGCAAGGGTGTATTAGTTTTAATTGCGCCAACGGTAGATATAGAGATATTACAAGTCTTAAGAGACAATGAGGGTAGATTTATATTCATAAATTGTAAGTTTCAAGGGGTTAGGTTGATTTTAGGAAATGTATATTTTCCTACAAGAAATTTTGAAAATGAACAATTGCAATTTCTAAAAAAAAATACGGAATACCCTTGCTAAGTTGAATAAAGATAGATACCCTGTTATAATAGGTGGTGATTTTAACATGATTAGGGACAATAATTTAGATTATAACGGACAATCTCTAAATAGGATTTCAAATAGATTTAATCGAGACTTTGGACAATTTATGGAAGACTTTCAATTTTTTGATGTTTGGAGAGTTAGACATCCCCTGAAAAGACAATTTACATATATGCAAAAGAACCCCTTCATGCAAAGCAGACTTGATTACTGGATAATTTCAGAATGTTTAGAGGAAATGGTTATAAAGTGCGATATAATTCCATCTGTGGCCCCTGATCATCATCATTCAATTTTTGTACACTTATTCGACAAAACAAAAAATAAAGTTATTGGTAGGAAGAGGTCATATTGGAAGTTTAATAACAGTTTATGTGAAAATGAAGATTATGTTAAAGAATTAAAGAAAGAAATTTGTGAATTGAGAAATGAATTGCAATCTGAAATAAAAGATAAAAGGTTGTTATGGGATTTTCTAAAAATGAAAATTCGAAGGTTTACACAAAAATTCGCGAAAAAATTGGCTGATAAAAGAAGGATAATGAAAACGGATTTAGAAAGAGAAATACAGTTTTTAGAAGAACAATTGAAAGATCGTACTGATGCAAATACTTTAGAAAAACTAGAAAATACAAAAGAGAAATTAAGGGAAATCTATAGTTATGTTAATGAAGGTCTTAAGGTTCGATCTCGTGCCTCCTGGTATGAATGTGGTGAAAGAGACTCGCGTTATTTCAACCAGTTGATGCAAAGTAATAAAAGAAAAACCACAATTAAAAAAATAAAAACCACAGATGGAAACATCTGCTGTGATGAAAAAAGAATGAGTGAAGAAATCAGGACATTTTACAGTAGGTTGTATGATAAAGTAGTGAGCGTGTGTTCGGATAACCTCTTTGATGAATTTTTTCAAGGATTACCTAAATTGGCGGAGACATCTCGAGAACTTTGTGAAGGAGTAATAACTAACAAAGAATGTCTAGAAATTTTAAAAGAATTGAAACATAACAAATCACCTGGAAATGACGGTCTTTCTTCGGAGTTCTACTATACTTTTTGGCCGGATATTGGAGAATTAGTTAAAGATGCTTTAAATGAGGCATATTGGTCCGGGGAACTGGCTTCGTCGCAAAAACAAGCAGTTATTACGTTAATCGCTAAAGATGGGAAAGATCCTCTTTTATTGAAAGATTATAGACCCATATCCCTTCTTAACGTAGATTATAAAATTGTAACAAAAATTTTGGCTAAGCGAATCAAGAAAATACTTAATGAAATCGTTGGGGGGGATCAGGTGGGTTACATACAAGGTAGAAATATTGGTGAAGCCATTCGTACTATAGATGATGTTATTTTTCATACATCCCATTTTAATCTACCTGGTTTTTTGTTAGCTATAGATTTTGAGAAGGCTTTTGACTCGTTATCACATCATTTTCTTCAAAAGGCTCTGACGGCTTTTGGTTTTGGTCCATCCTTTCAGAGATGGGTCAAAGTTTTGTATACTGACACTTTAAGTTGCGTTTTAAATGAAGGAAATTCCACCGGCTATTTTGAAATAAAAAGGGGGTAAAGGCAAGGGGATCCTCTTAGTCCTTACCTCTTTATTTTGTGTATTGAAGTAATGGCTCATAAATTACGAAAAGATAATCTGATTGAAGGAATTAAATTTGGAGATGAAGAAATTAAATTAGCTCTTTATGCAGATGACATGACAATTTTTGCTCGTAATGTAAAATCAGTTGATAGACTAAAAGTTCTATTTGCAGATTTTGAAAAACTTTCCGGATTAAAAATCAATAATGACAAAACTAAAGTATTAAAATTAGGTTCAAGTCAACATTTGAATTATGACTTCTCCTTCGGCGAGATCGTGGATTTTCTTAAAGTTTTAGGAGTATTTTTCACCTTAGATGAACATAAGAAAGAAGATCTAAATTACAAAGAAATCTTAAGCAAAATTAAAACACTCTTGAACTTTTGGAAGCTAAGGGATATAACGCTTATGGAGAAAATTCAACTATTGAAGGTGCATATCTATTCTAAAATCCTCTTCCGAGCGTCTCTTACTCCTGTTCCTAAGTGGGTTTATGAATCATTGGATGAATTATCTTTTGATTTTTTATGGAAAGGTAAGAAAGACAAAATTAATAGGAATACAATGTCTTTAGACTATAAGCAAGGAGGATTAAAGATGTTAAACTTCCCTGTACAGGTAAAGGCACAGCGAATAATGTGGATTAAAAAACTTTTAAATAAAGATGAAGATATGAAATGGAAACAGTACTTTAATTTTGCCACTAAACATTTGGGTAGAGATTTGTTATTTTCATGTTACTATATACCAGGTTTATTAAAAGTAACAGCTTCCAAATTTTACATGAACTTATTAGAAGAGTGGGTAAATATAAGACATATTAGAAGTACAGAGTTTGGGAAAGTGGTGATTTTTAATAATAAGCTTATTCGATATAAAGGGAGTTGTATATTTGATAAGATTCTATACGATGAAGAGGTTTATAGATTGCATCATATTTTGGATGATAGCGGTAAACTAAAATGTGATACACATTTTCTTAATTTGAATTTAGATGCAAATGATGTTGAAAAGATTAAGCATATTTATGCCTGTTTACCCGTTAGTTGGAAGAACAATATTGAAATAAATGCAAAGCATAACTCTGGAATCGATTTCAATTTGGGTAAGAAAACGACTAATTTAATGTTTTTAAAATCAAAAGAAATATACGAACAGCTGTTGTATAAAAATGAAATTAAACCTTCTATTTCTGACAGAATTAGAACGAATTATGATCTTACCAATAAGGAAATAGAAAGTATATTTTTAAGACTAAGATATTGCACACTGAATAGTCGATTAAGGGAGTTCCAGTATAAACTCTTGCATAATATTATATACACTAACCACCACCTTTTCCGTTTTGGTCTTATTTCGACCAATTTATGCTCATTTTGTGAAAAGGAAGAAGAAACGTATGAACATCTATTTTATACTTGTGAATTTTCAAAATCACTTTGGGATCTGTGTGCAAGAAGTTTAAATTTTGAAATAAATAAATTTGGTTGGCAGGAAATTCTTTTCGGGAAGCAGGAGAAAAGTAAAGGTAAATATCAATTAATTAATCATGTCTTGATTTTAGTTAAATATCTTATTTACAAAAACCGAGAATTAAAAAAACCTCCTTCATTGATTGAAATAAAAAAATAGTATTAAGGGGGATCAAAGAGAAGAAAAGAAATTAGCAACAAAGAGGGGGACTCTTACAATCCATTTCTCTAAATGGGAAAACTTAAATATTAGACCATGTGTTGGAGCCCAGAGCCAGTTCTCCACCGGATAGGGGATGGGGGTACCTAAGGGAGGGTCGGGGGGGGGGGGTAGGGACCAGGGCTGAGTTTTGTAGTTGAGTTTGAATTTATTTGGGTGAAGAGGCCGAGGTGATGGGTTTTTTTAAAAAATATATATATATATATATATATATATATGCTGATGGCTTCAATTCGTTTAGGGTTCATTAATGATTTATTTATTATTTTATGTTTTTTTATTTTTGACACTGAAAAGAAAATTCAATATGTTGAATTTACTGTAGAAGTTTCTTCTTGATGCATATAATTATCATCAATGTTATTTATAATTATGTATTGGAAGATGTCTGACATTGTGTTTTATTGTAACATTCGTGAAAAAAAATGATGTTAAATTTATGAGTTGTCTAGGTATTTGTAAAGACATCAAGTTCTATTTGTTATATATATTTTATTTTGTATATGAATTGAATAAATTTTAAAGAGTTCAGAAACGCTTTCAAAAAGATTTATACACGCCTGATAACCCGTGCCATTTGGTTTGTTTTGGTTTGCCGTTCATTGTGATGCAACAAGAAGTTTGTCTAACGTTGGTTTACCGTTCATTGTGACGCAACAATAAGCCTGATTAGTTTTGGTTTGCGGTTTATTGTGACGTAACAAAGTTGCTTGGCAACAACATGCGCGCTTCTGGATGCGCGCCCCTGTTGCACACGGACATCACATGCACATCATGTGATCCCGGCGGCGCGGAATATCGCGTCATTCTTTCGTGGCTTTTGTCGAGAAAGGATGTGTATGTCTAGTGTGGAACAATTTAAAATATATTTAGTGCAATTTTTGTTAAGTTACAGTTAATTGTAACAAGTTACAGTCATAGAACACCTTTTTGTTTTTGGAAGTGATACCTCAGGCTTCGTCGGAACCAGCAGCGATTAGGACATTCATTGTTTTTTCGCTACGAGACTCCTGTTTGTTTGGATCTCTTTCTGGGATTTGATACGTTCGATTTCTTCAATTCTTGAGCTTCGGATTGTTAACATTTTCTGTTTTAGAAACACCCGGACTGCGTCGGTTTTTAATTTGAACAGTTAGACAGGAAATCCCGTAGTTGGCTCTTCGTGGAATTTAAGCTCGTGGAACTTAGCTGGAATCTATTTGGTCAAATAGATCTAGACTCTAGAGTATGCCGAAAGCAAAGAAGAAGACCATGAAGACGCGCAAGGAGTCGGGGCGAGGTCGACCCCGTAGGAGTCGAGAGCTTCACGTTGCTGCTGGTAGTGTCCCTGCAGGTCAAGATGCAGCAGGAGGCCGAGATATGTCGCAGTCCTCAGGCTCAGCGGGTCCTGATACGGCGGACCGAGGCGTGGGCCTACAATCCCAGCAAGTATCCGGTGAGTACGGCAATATAAATCTAGGCCTAAGTGATGATAATGTTAGGGCTAGACCTAGATCTAGATCTAGGTCTAACGTTAGATCTAACGTTGCTGGTAGTGTCGAACCTAGACCTAGTCGAATTGGTACGGATGGCTGTAGGCCTGGGGCTATGTGGCCTGTTGTGGTGCAAGGGCAGGGGGAGGACCTTCGCACTGAGGTTAGGTCTTCCAGTGCGGTAAACCTTAACGCGGTTCGGGAGAGCATAGCCTCAGGGGACGGTGGGGCCATTGCCGGATCCTTGGCTGAGGGCATAGATCTATCGACCTCTAGCCCTCGACCCAACACAAGCATAATAAGTGAGAGTACCTTTAACGTTAGGCCTAGCGTTAGATCGGATGTTGGATCTGATATGCGTGAGTCACAACAGGTCCCGGGTTGTGGTCCCCTCCCACAGCCACTGGTAAGCGTTTGCGACCCTCTAGGGGCGGATATTAGTTTAGGGTTGAAGGAAAAGATCTGGCAGGGTGATTATGTCGATCTTGTTTTGTTGCAAAAGCAAACCAGGAGCAGCTTTACCAATAATATCGGGCCTGGCACCACATTTCAGTTGATGCCCTCAACGAGCGGCTTTCAGCTGCAACCTCAGACTAACGTTAGGCAGCAAAGGATTACTAGCATTGAACAGTGGACTTCTGTTTTCCTCGTTTACATATCGATCTACCTGGAGAGACATCCAGGGAGGGCTTTGGAGTTGTTGAAGTACATGGATATGGTGCGGGGGGCTGCTCGTAACAATGGGGGTTACGGGTGGAGGGACTATGACGTCCAGTTTCGTCTCCGTCAGGCACGGAGCCCGGCCCGATCTTGGGCGAGTATCGACGCAGAGCTTTGGTTGTTGTTAGTTTCTGGCTGTGGGCGAAGGAGCTCTTCTTTTCTCCCATTTCAAGGAAACATGCAGCGCCCGCGGTCGGGGTTCGGGGAGCTCAGAAATACCTCCCGTGGACGGAGCAGTCCACCAACTGACTCCCTCGGTGCGAACGGGGGTAGATCTAGGCGCGGGGTGTGCTTTGCGTTCAACAGGGGAAACTGCTCCCGAGGACGAGGCTGCATCTTCGTCCACCGATGTTCCCGTTGTCGGGCCGCTGGGCACGGGGTTAAGTCATGTTCAATTACCCCCTCCACTGGAGCCCCCACCAGCAGGAATTAGATCCCGGGTTCAGTATGGTTTAGCCCCCACTCCAGTGAAATTGCAGGCTATGATTCCTATGTTGGCTACATATCCAAATCATGCACACGCACGTCGGTTACTAAACGGTTTTCAATTCGGTTTTTCACTACATTTCGCAGGGGCTCGGGTTCCGGTTCGTGCGAGGAATCTCAGGTCGGCTCGTGACAATAAATCAGCCTTATTGAAGAAATTGCAAGTTGAAATAGAGTTAGGAAGGATAGTGGGCCCATTTGCATCTCCTCCGTTCGCCAACTTCAGGTGTTCGCCAATTGGTCTCGTGCCAAAGAAGGCCCCGGGGGAATTTCGGTTGATTCAACATTTGTCGTCTCCAAGAGGGGGGTCTGTGAACGAGGGCATTCCTCAGTCAGAATGTTCAGTTGTTTATTCATCTTTTGACTCGGCTGTCGAAATGGTGTCGCGGTTAGGCGTTGGCACTCTCATGGGGAAGGCGGATATCAAGTCTGCCTTCCGTCTGCTGCCGGTTAGACCGGAGGACTTCGAATTGCTGGGAATGTGTGTGGATGATCAGTTCTATTTTGACCGTTGTATGCCCATGGGTTGCTCTATAGCTTGTTCGGCTTTTGAGTGTTTTAGTACATTTTTGGAGTATTGTTCGCGCCGTGTGGCAGATTTGGAGTTTATACAGCATTATCTCGATGATTTTTTCTTTGCGGGTATCCGCGGTTCGCGCCAGTGCGAACATGCCATGACCAGCTTCATGGCGGTGTGCGAGCGCTTCGGGGTGCCTATTGCCGCGGAGAAGACGGTGGGTCCAGTATCTGTTATAACTTATTTAGGTCTCGAGATTGATTCCATGGCATTTGAGGTCCGTGTTCCACAAGATAAAGTTGTACAGTTGGTTTTTAGGTTGCGCGAGGTCTCGAAGTTGAACAAAATTTCGCTAAGGAAATTGCAGTCTATAATTGGGAGCTTAAACTTTATGTGTAGGGCGATCGCCCCCGGACGGGCGTTTATGCGGAGACTGATAGATTTGACTCGGGGAGTAAAGCGTCCCTTTCACATGATTAGGCTAGGAAAGGGGGCTAAGGCAGACATGGCGGTTTGGCTGGAGTTCTTAACTCACTTCAATGGTAGAGTCATGATGGGTAACGAGGCATGGCACAGTAGCCCACAGCTCCAGTTTTATACTGATGCGGCGGCCAGCTGTGGGTTTGGAATATACTTTGGTGGGAAGTGGGCCCAAGCAAAGTGGCCTGTACAGTTTAATGCGGCTGGTCGGTCGATTGCCTTTCTTGAGCTGTTTCCTATTGTGGTAGGCCTTCAATTGTGGGGGGAGGCGTTGAGCAACAAGCGAGTGTTATTCTGGTCGGATAATCAGACAGTAGTGTCGGTGATTAACAGACAGTCTGCGTCCTGTAGTGAGTTAATGAAGTTAGTTCGCGAGTTAGTTGTTATTTGCTTGGTTAAGAATATTAGATTCAAGGCTCGGTATGTGCCTGGGATTGATAATGGTATTGCGGATGCATTATCTCGATTTCAGGTGGACAGATTCCGCAAGTTGGCACCAGGTGCCGCCGAGAGGGGGGAGGAGGTACCTACCCGACTCTGGAACAGCTGGACATAGAGCGGTTGAGGCTTTTGCGGGATTCAAGGGCCAGCAGTACTCATTCTACTTACTTTACAGCGATAAATGCTTTTGGCGAATTTTGTTCGGAGTACCAGTACGATAACCGGGTACCACCGAATGTAGAGCGTATTGCCCAATTTATATCGTACTTGTCTTTGCGCGGATATGCAGCATCAACGGTTCAAACTTATATTTCAGGGCTCTCCTTTTATTTACAGGTGGCGGGGCTGGAAGATGTAACAAAGGGTTTTGTTGTTTCGTGCCTGCTTGAAGGTTGCAAGAGAGGGAATGTAAGTCGCGACACAAGATGTCCTATTACACTTCCGTTGTTGGGGCAGATGTTGCGGGCCTTGAAGTTTGTGTGTAAGAGCGACTACGAAGTGCACATGTACTCCGCTGCCTTTCTCGTGGCATTTTATGGTTTTTTGCGGGTCGGCGAATTCACTGTAAATTCTCGTCAACACGACGGCCACCAATTGGGCGGTTCTGACGTCAGTGTCATAGGAGAAGTTCCGAACCGCAAAGTAGTGTTGCGACTTCGATCTTCTAAAACCGATCAGAGGGGTAAGGGATGCTTGATATACATTCCGGAGGTCCATTCGGAATTTTGCCCAGTCAAAGCGGTGATCGCTTACATGTCATGTCGCCCCTCTGTTGGGCATGCATTTTTTCAGTCATTTGGTGCCCTTCCCCTCACTCGCTATGAGTTCACTAATATGATTAAGAGTTGCATGAAATTTTGGTCCCTGCCTACCGAACGTTTTTCTTCACATTCGTTTCGAATCGGGGCGGCTACGTTTGCTGCTATGTCAGGATGCACTGACGGGCAGATTCAGAGTATGGGGCGTTGGGCTTCTAACACATTCAGACGTTACATCCGAATTGACATGGTCGTATGAAGTGGCCCCAGGGAAGCGGGTCAAATTGGTTTTTGTCACTGAATCCTCGTTAGGTGCATTCATTCATTTACAAGTATACTCGAGGTTCGATAAAGTAGGCCGTACTCGAAATTAGAACTAATTTCTTGATTCCAGGCGCAATATTGTTATTGCCGTGTACACATACTCATTGTATTTGTGATATGGTAAGGCTGGCGAGTTCTGGCCTTGATATATTTTTCTTTGAAGAATAATTCAAAAGATCATAAGTAAGTAAATAAGGGCAGGAATGAATAAAATTAACCCATTCGTGACAGGAATTATTTAAAGCCTAATTTGATCAGCTTTTATTCTTCAAATTGGCAACACCAACATTTTTCTTTTATTGCTACATTTTTCTTATATAACATCATGTATCTGAAATAAATATAAATTGACAGAATGTATGAGAAATCATAAAGTTGCCAATTTGCAGGGGAAACAGTGATTTTAACATTGTCATTGCATTGTCAATTCAGGGATTTTAATGATTATATTCCTTTAAGGAACAAATGTTGGTGCAGCCAGGGTGGGCACGGTGAGTGTGGAATTTTTTGCTCCTTCTGCTTATGTATTTGGCGCGATTTTTGGGGCTTTGCATCAAAGGTTATTAAACCAGGCCACATAATGTGGACCCTCTGTTCCGCATGGATTAAAAATCAAGCAGGAGGGAGAGAAAGGGGGAGGGGGCAGAAGGATATATATAAAGGAGACAGGGCTGGGACAGTCGATGATGCCCCCATGTTGCACTTTAAAACATACCATAGTTAGTGAGCTCACTTATGGGCCATACAGGTATCCCACTTAGACCTCTTCCCCCCTTTGATCCCCCCCTTCTCTTTTTTCTTCCCAAAGTATTGTTATTATTTTGTTATCAGGGTGAGTTTCAATTTTGTTATGTGAAGTTGAACAGTGGGTTATCGTACTGGCCACATACAAGCAGATAGAAAATTTAATTCTAGATCCACTATCGACGCCAATAATGCGTTTCTTACAGTTTCAGGTTAATTACAACCCAATCCATCAATAGAAATAAGTTTAATATAGCTAGAATTTTAGCGAGCTCCTATGAATGTTAGGCACCTAGGGGCATCATTATGCTTGGAGGTGATTATGTTTTCTATGTTCCTATGTTGGACACAAGATACTCCCAAAAGCTTCTTATTATTTGCAGCACCCACAGTCTGGATCGTGGGGGATTCTATAGTCCATTGGGCGGCCCATCGAGGTCAGCAGGCATGTGAGGAACTCGACGGTGGGGTGATGGTTACCTGGCATGGCAAAAGGGGCCTACATCTGGGAGAGACAACAGCCTTTCTGTCTTCATTGTTCCGCCGTGCGGGCTCGACGCCGTCTCATATCTTGCTTCATGTGGGGACAAACGATATTGAATCAATGGGAAAGAAAGATATCGCGAAGGACCTGAAGGATGTGTTCGAATTCGTGAGGGGCCGTGGGTGCAACATCATTTGGTCAGACATTTTACCACGGCTGCACTATAGGGGGTTTCCCGACGGACAGCAGGGCCTCGTCGACCGGAAGCGTCGCTCTCTGAACAGGTATGGCAGATCATTAAGTAAGAGGTTGAACGGATTTTACATAGGGCATCCGGATATAACATATACCGCTCGAGAGCTGTTTCGCCCTGATGGAGTTCATTTGTCAAATGCTGGCACAGACCTTTTCTTACGGGACATCGCTAAGGGGTTCAGGGGAGCATTCAAGTAATATTCACGCCCACCCCATATAGAGCGGCACATGCAGGCAACGCCCCTTTTCTTGTTAGGGCTTTTGAAGGCCCGTCATTTTCTTTATTTGTTCAACGGATTTTGAAACTTCATGAATATTACGAAGTTTGGATAAGTAGTGACCCATATGTGACGGGACTCATTTGAAACCTTAAGCAGTAGATGAGGATAGAATTCGGCATGTCAGTACAAGTCTTATTATATGTACGCATGGAGTTTATAGGCGTTTTGGCGGGGTTACACCCCTCCCCCTACAATGTGTGGATTTAGTGTACATTTACCCCTTTTGGGGTGGTTGTTGTTGGCATAGTAAAACGAAAAGATTCAAGCATGGCAAATATGTGAGAATATAGCAAGATATCCTTTCAAAATGTGTTGGAAAAACATTAGTGTTCAAATCCTTTCCATGCGCCTAAAAAAAAAAAAAAAAAAAAAAAAAAAAAAAAAAAAAAAAACGTTGTTTGGGTGAATTAGTCTGTTCTCAAGAATTTTCCTTTGAGACAAACTACCCTGCGTAAGTGTTCTTTGGCGGCGAGCTTTGCGCTCGTTGGCGGAATTTATCAATATGGGCCTTCATCACACTTGCATATAACTAGAAATGATATTAGCAGTCGTAATACTTGTAATTTCGACCAGGAGCCTCGCTCGATTTTACATGCGGGGAGGTATACCTGAAGGGAAGTGATGGGGGCCCGGTTGGAAAAACTTTTGCTGGAATCGTTGATGAAAGCTGGGAATGGGCGGTGCACCCTGGATACATAAAAAACTTCCCCGTCTGATCGGGCATTCCTGACGGCTAGCAAGGGGGGGGCTCGTGGCAATGCAGAGGGGACATTCGTTTGTGAGGGGGGTTCTAGCCGTGGGTTAACCCTTCTCTGGCTACTTACTTGGTTTTTCACATATTTTGATTCAAGGTTTATGTATGGGGTGCAGATTGCATTTATTCACATAATTCCTCATTTTTCAGCATAGATTTCAGCACTAGTTCTGTATTTGTGTTACCCTGACTTTACAATTACAATATTCATGATATGATATGAATTCATGTGGGTTTTACAATTACAAGATTCATGATATTGATGTGTATTCATGTATTACCATGGAAAATGAGGCATGTAAAACTGACAGTAAATAATGTTGAATAAAAGCCACGAAAAAACGCACGATTCGAATAGCTTAACGATTCTCATTTATCAGGCGTGAATAAGTTGTCAATAAAAATTACTCATTAAAAAAAAAGGGCATAAAGAACTCAAATCGATTCACATTTTTTATGTGAATATTTATCTTTTCATCTAATATTATAATTCATGTAAACTTTATACATAAATACACATTTTGAGTAATAATCAAGATATGAAATGTCCTCGAGATGGAATTTCTATGCAAGAAGTTCTTTACAAACATGAAAAACATTAGGAAAGAAAAAATTCTGAAAATGATTTCAATTCTTAAGTATTCTAGTGTTCTACAAATTTTTCATGTATTTCTTTATTTTTCAACTTTAACTTTCACTTTTTTTTTCAAGTTTGCTGTTTCAGGGTGTTATCTGAACCACTATTCAGTTAGAACAGATGATAATAACAGCTTAAAGAAGGAATTATAGATGATAATGAAGGAAAATGAGGAAATGCTTCTTCCCATTCGTTTTGTACACAAAACGCTGAAATTCAAGGTTTTCGGGCTGACATGAGGTCACCAAAGGTCACGTGACTTGGTAACGGTATGACCAATTTTTGTAAACTTTGTGCCAAAAGATGTGCAAGATTTGAAAGAAAAAAGTCAGGAAGTGGTGTGGCGTGAATTTTGGCGGTTTGAATTTCACGGAAAAATTGTCAAGGGGGCCATGATGCCCCCCCCCCCCCAGTCTTTCTATGGTTAACACTGACTAGCGATAAATTGCTGCTAAAAGGTGAAGAGATCATAGATAAACCAATTTTTTAAAAATGAGTTGAAAGAAATATACAAAACAAAAATCCCCCCCCCCCAAAAAAAAAAACAAAAAAACAATGCGTCTCCTATATGCCTTTGCTTATTTACTTCATGGCTTATTCTTGAATTATTGACAGCTAGATTCTTTAAAAAAAGAGAAATTGTTATTGAATCTTAACTGGATCTTGACCTTCAACCCAACAACAAAAAAGTCTGATCACTTTGCCTATGAAATGTTGAAATATGATGGGGATAACCAAGCTAAAAAAATCATGCATAAGGCTAATTACTTCTACGACCTTTGATGTTTAAACATCTAAACCGAAAATCTTATTAATTTTGTTTCACTATGATGATGCATACGATTACCAAGCTTCAAAGTTCACAGGTAAAATAGATCTTCAGACGCAATGATATATACAAAACCTGTTAAAGATGTATTCACGTATACTGACCTTTATGCCCGGTTGCCTTTTACTTACAACCCTGAAGGCTAGGAGTAATAAGAACGCCTTCACAATGTGATACACAGTAGCTCCTTGCAGGTTTGAAGCTACAGTAATACCTGAAATGGTTCTTGGGATCTCGTGTTAACAAGGCTAAAACCTGCAACTTTGGAATTGACCTCTTAACCCTGTTTGACCTATGTACCTCAAATTATAATCAGATCCTTTTTCTGTGTGATACGTACTTGCATGACGTTTAAAGTTCATACCTCAAATACTCCTTGCTACATCGCATTAATGAGGCTAATGAGGCCCGAAAGCTCAGAAATGACCCCTATGACCTCTGAACTACTACTTATGTAGCCTATTCCAATATCTGATTAGATCGTCTTTCTATGGTATGTATGGTATCACTCCAAGTTTGAAGTTCGATCATACCTTCTTCTTTTTTTTAAAGATATTGCATTAATAAAAAAGCAGGAATAACGGACGGACAACCAGAAAACACAATGCCTCCAGTACCACCTTCTGTGGGTTGAGGCATAAAAACACAAAACAATACCATGCAAATATTCTACGATAATTATGTTGCAATATCACTCATATTATACAGAGTGAGTTAGAAAAAAATTCCCATCATTTTGAAGTTGTCTTGTTTAAAGTATGAACATTCAATGATGGGTTTCATGATATACGTCTTGGTAGAGTTATCCTCCCAGCATTTATTGGTACCCTTTTCATTTGGAATTTTGCATGCATGAATGAACAACAGACAATCTTTAGAAGACTGCAAAATATCACTTGCGCCAAGTGGATGGGTGAAGAATAAAACTGAGGACGAACCATAATACTTGTGCTACTTACAGAAGGCTGAACATAAGTAACTGCTGCCAAATCAGGCAAGACCTTTTGTAGGCAAGTACAACAAAGACACAGATTTCCATTGTCGTCATTGTTAACCAACAAACAAAAGTCATAACCAACGAGATACATTTCAGATAGCACATTATTAGATTCATGTGCTCTTAGGGATAATGATGATGACGACGATGATGATGATGATGATGATGATGATAATGATGCTGCTGATGATAATGACGATGATGATGATGGTCGTGCTGGTGGTGGTTAAAAATGTTAGGGAATCACCACTTAAACGTTCAGCGATGCTTGGTAAAAAAATCAGTGCTTAATCTGAAAAGGAAAATGTGTGTGTGTGTGTGTGTGGGGAGGGGGGGTGGGTGTGCATGGGTGTGTGTGTGTGTGCATGTATTTGTGTGTGTGTGTGTGGAAGGGGGGGTTGTGTGAGGGTGGGTGTGGTGTTGTGTGTGGGTGGTGCACATAAGTTATAACTTCTTTGAAAAATTGTTTTGATATTCATCCAGCCACTTGGCTCAAGTGATATTTTGCAGTCTTCTAAAGATTGTCTGTTATTCAGTCATGCATGCAAAGATCCGAATGAAAAGGGTACCAATAAATGCTGGACATATCACGAATCCCATGATTAAATGTTCATACTTCGAACAAGACAACTTCAAAATGATGGGACATTTTTTCTGAATCACTCTGTATAGGTCTGTGTGATCATTACACTGTAGATATGTAGGACCTATCGAATGTCGAGATATGTCAGGAAACAGAAAATATCAAAGGACTGATTAACTACTGAATACCGTACTTACGAAAAACTGAAAGAGTGGAGCTGCAGTTGTAATCTGGGTGATCTGTGATGGAAAATATGGCACTCGAGGTGGATGGAACATTCACATTTACAAATAGAAAGTTGAGGTCTAGCATAGATATAACTCCTCCCTCTGGATCTCCTAATGTAACATCCAGGGTATAGAGTGTGAATGGTTGTGGTGGAAGAACCAAAAGTACGGTCAGTATGGAAGTCGGCAAGTATAGAACAGTATCTTCACACTGCGGATCTGCCAAAGCTACAGAGAAGGGGAGAAACAAAAAATACATACACGTGTAAAACTGCTTTTTACAAAGTAAGCATGTTATTGGTGTGTTCATGAATCTCAGCAAGGCTTTTTTACACGCTGGACCATTCAATGCTGCATTATATATATATATATATATATACTAGATTGTTATGGAGTGACAGGCATTGCCTTAGATTAGTTTACCAATTTTACTAATGTACCATTTATCTTTTTAGGAGGAGGCAATACACAAGCTATAATTTTTTCAAGCTCTTAGCATGCCACTACAAGGTTCCATATTATGCCCACTATTGTTTCTTATTTATTATTAATTATTAATTATTGATATTAATGATATCTGTAATGTATGAACCGTGTTGAATTACATATGATTTGCTGATCTGATACAGGTGTTTTCTTGTCTGATCGTGATGTTAACATCCTCGACAACACCATTAATAGGGAACTACGAAAACTAGTTGCTTACTGGTTTCGAAGAGATATGCGCTCTATCAAAGCGTTGAAAACAAAACTAAAGCAGGAAGTCACTTGACCACTCAAATCTCAGTGCAAAACCTGATAATGTCTTAACAGAAATAAGGACATGCACGAAGTTCTTTGGTGTTTACCTCAATGATAAATTTAACTGAAGTTTAATGTTATACAGGGCTGCGTTTCACGAAACCGTCATAAGTCTAAGTTCATGGACATCCCATTGAAACGCGTGTTAATTCTACAACACGCGTTTCAATGGGATGTCCGAGAAGTTGACTGACGGTTTCGTGAAACGCAACCCAGATAAGCCAATTTCTTGCAATATTGGCATATTACGTAGAGTAAAATACCTTTTAACTGGTAAAATAGGAACTCTGATTCTACCTTACATTTCATATTCTAATATACTCCAGGCAACATCCAGGAGTGTCACAGATACAATTCTGTTGCTACATAATGGGCTTGAGCTGGTTTCCGTAACCACAAACGCACCCTGTTTATTAAGCCTGGGGGGTTTTGTCCTAGTAAGAATTATATACCGTCACTTTCACCGCTGAATGACCACAGTGTGACTGTACACTCTTAACATGGTAATGAATTGGTCTAATATATGTTCAGATTTACATTTAATGATTATGAAAAGGCAAGTGTCTATACATGTATATATTCACTCACGTTCCACAAATACATAAAAGACACACTCTTCTTCTCTCCCACTGACTGATACGGTTGAGACACCCTGCTGAAATAATGAACCGTTTGGAGGCGTTGTCATCACTCCATCCCCGACTGATGGCCAGAATACTGTAGCTGTCTCGGAAAAGGGGTCCACTATTGTAGTGATATTCTCAGGACAATATAGACGAGCTACAGAGTGAAAGAAAAGTATATATTTTTTGTTAATAACCTAATGCTGTTATCAGAGTAAATTTTGCATAACTGTATGAAAGTAAACGCAAATGAATTTTGCTTTCAACTGCAAGTAATTTTCGTTGCGTGCATATACTCGTGTCAACTATTTCACATTTCCGTGCGTAAAAAAAAAAACATTTCTAATGAAATAATGTAAGAACAGAAATATGCAGTCTAACTTACCGACCACTAAAATTGTAAAGGTACAGTATCCGGTATTGCCACTTGCATCCATTGCTGTTATGTTGACAGTAGTATTACCCAGACTAAAGTTAGAGCCAGGTGAATGAGTAGAAACCATCATAACAAAGATTCCATCTACGTTATCCGTCACTGTCGGTTGTTCCCATGACACTGCAGCAAATAAACTGCCGATGTCTTGTTCTTGGATAATGTTGTCAGGGCAAGTAGCATTGGGTGGTTCATTGTCTGGAAGAAAATGAAAGTGGGACTGTTATAGTCATCATTTACCGGAAGAGACCACCAGACTAACCGCCCGCAAGACAATGTCGGCCTAGGAAAGCCTCAGAGCGAATGTCACAAGTCCCACCTTGTCTAATAATAGGCACTACAATATTACCCTGGCTCAGATAGTGTGGGCGCTCACAACATTCAAGAAAAAACCTCCCCGCTTTACCTATTCACATGTGGGTGAAGATGATAATCATCTTGCATAGAGACATAAGTGCAGCAGCGGTACTCGATTTTGGACCACGAGTTCAAAGAGTCCGATGACGCATCCTCTAGATCATGCTACTACTACATATAATTTCTTGAACTGTTTAATCACCATAGTGTTAATGCAAGGCATGTCATTCGTAAAATATATACATCTTGCTGCATATAGATAGTCATTACTACAACGACCATCAATTTTCACAAGATGGCAGGAAATTTATTACAGGGCAAATGCAATGGATTTTGCTAATCGACCAAACATGTCCTTATCGCCCCTGCAGTTCAAGAGGAAATTTGTTTTATAACTTTCTTTCTTTTTTACAGGAGACAGTTATTTCATAACAATGATACAATATCTAAGTGGTCATTTAAGTTTAAAAACAAATCCATACCTCAGTTAATCATAATGAATTAAAATAACATACACCTACTTGTTATTCATTGAAAAGATATTCGGATTTCTCAAAGAAAAATAAAAAGACGCTTCCACGTTAGCATCAAGAATGTATTGTTTTAATATGAAATCTATAAAAAAGGCTGCTAAGCCTTACTGGAAAATATGCACATTTTATCTGCCAGTATAAACTTTGTAAGAAAACTGAATGGAAAAATCGTTTATATACATGTATACATTGCATATCTGATTTATATCACACTGACACGGAGACGAAGTCATCTTTATTACCAGTTATTGTGGCAATGAAAATACAAGAGCCCGTGTTTCCAGCCAGATCTGTAGAAGAACAGTTTACAGTGGTGTCCCCAACTGGGAATATATCATCAAATGCATGAGAACAAATCACAGTTGGATCGGTATCTACATTATCAGTTGCAGGTGAATAAATTGGAACAGTGGAAGATGAATTGAGTCCTATATCCGTAGGAGACGCGACATTTGGGCAAGTCAACACAGGTGCCTCTTCATCTGAAAGATAGAAATAAAAAGAAAATAACTATTTAATAAATCCATCATACTTAGTAAATCATTTAAGAGAGAGAATTTTCGAGGGATTTGGATCATCCCCTCTACCTCATGTTCAAGAAAAAAAAACAGAGGACTCTGAAAAATGGATAAAAATTTCATAAAAGACCTTTAACTCCTAAGCCATGGACACGTTATTACCTTCCACAGAAACAATGAGCAGACAGGTTCCAGTGTTTCCTACATTATCTGTAGAAGAACAGTTCACAGTGGTGTCCCCAATTAGGAATGTATCATTAGATGTATGAGAACAGATCACAATTGGATCGGTATCCACATTATCAGTTGCAGATGAATTAATCACAACAGTGGAAGATGAATTGAGTCCTATATCCGTAGTTGACGTGACATTTTGGCAAGTCAACATAGGTGCCTCTTCATCTGAAAGACAACAAAATAAAAATGAAATTTAGTATCTACTGAATTCATGTAATATCCTTATAAAGCCACAGTAAACTGGTGCGTACATAGCTCTGAAATTATGAACAACAGTGCCAACTTAGAAACATTACGCCCTTCTTGGCATCTAATGAACTGTCTTAGTCTGAATACATATACATTTTGACGGATGTGTATCAAAAAATAAAGCTTGCACTGATCAGAATGATGCATGCTTGGAGAAAAAAACGGGACAGAATCAGTAGCTCAGGACTGAGATGGCGCTATTTCGAAATCTCATTTACAAGGGTGCCAGTTCACTCTGGCTTTAAAGAGAGGATTTTCGAGGGATTTTACTTCTAAACCAAGGACACGTTATTACCTTCCACAGTAACAATAAGCAGACAGGTTCCGGTATTTCCTGCATTATCTGTAGAGGAACAGTTCACAGTGGTGCTCCCAATCAGGAATGTGTCATCAGATGTATGAGAACAAATCACAGTTGGATCTGTATCCACATTATCAGTTGCAGTTGAATTAATCACAACAGTGGAAGATGAATTGAGTGCAATATCCGTAGTAGATGAGACATTTGGGCAAGTTAAGATAGGTGCCTCTGCATCTGCAAGATGAAAATGAAAAGAAAAGTAAGTATCTGTTAAAACAATTTCTATGGTATGTTATTCCAAGAGAGAAACTAAAATGGAATGGTCTTCACTCAAACATGTTTAAATACTTCCACATAGAATGACATTTCTTTTCATAAGAGCACATAAAAATTGATTAGCGATTTCTGGCCTGGATTTTCAAAAATTAGATGGAGGGGATTTTGGGGCCACTCCTAAAATGAATATAATATTCAATGTAACTATAGCATTTCATCTTTCACAAAAAGGTGCACTTTCATTTTGGTTAAATTTGAGGTAATGACAATGGATTTATACATTATTTCTTATCATCATCATTATCATCATCATCATTTTTTTATATTTTTACTATTATTGGTATTATTTGAGTCAATTTTAATTTTGCAAGGCCCTTTAAGATTAAAGGAGGAATACAGACAGATATAAAGTTTGATAGATATTGCTGGATACGTACCCCCAAAGGAGAGAAAGGTTAACAATTATGATAATAAAGATAAGAATTGTAAAGATAATGCTAACAAAACAAAATATTTTTACAACTGGGTCTGAAGGTGCTATATAGATAAAACTAAAAACAGAGATAACATGCTGGGGTTCAAAGAGACGACCTTTGTATTCATCACAGTGATTTAACCACTTAACCACAACACCTTCACCTTTATGAGTCTTACCTAGGATCGTTACAGTGAATTCACAGGTAGCTTTGTTTCCAGATTGATCCCTTGTCGTGATGTTAACCACTGAGGTACCAATAGGAAACCCTGAACCTTGAGAGGGAATGGCTACCGGAGGTGTTGTGAAGTTGGAATTATCCACTATCATGGGGGATGGCCAGGTCACATTGGTGAGGGAACTCCCTAGAGTCTGGTTCTGAATGATATCAGCTGGGCAAGTGATGTTTGGTGCTTCAGCATCTGGAAACACATTATCTTGTTATGTTACGTTTTAGGTAAAAGCTTAGACCGCAGCACTCTTACTCTATATCAAGGACATGTGTTATTTTCAATAATAAATCAAAGCAAGTTCAAGCAAAGCTATGACAATAATAGCGTTACATTGGTGGCTGCATGACCAAATCACAAAGATTTATCTATTAAAGAAAATGAGATATACATGCATGTAAGGAAGTGGAAGCTGTCATGCTCATGCGTTTTTTATTTTTTTTAATGTGATTTATTAAATATACAGGAACACTAAAACGAGTAAAAAAAAAAAACAAAAAAACAACAACCACTGTCTAGCAAACAGAAGTGGATATATCTACTTGTTATAGGGATCATATCAGAGATCACTTCCTTTGGAGTGGAAAATGTCGCTTAAAATAGTGAAAAATCCCACTTCATATTGGGAAAAGACATCGCTTTGAAATGGACTAACCAATTAAGTAAGCGTTGACTTCCACTCTAATATTGAATGATCCCTTTCTTATATCTCTCGAGGTGTGAGTTTCCCATTTCCGTATGTTCAGACAGTAATCTTTTCCCCTTCTTCTTCTTTTCTCATACAAAAACGTCATACCTTAAAAATAGCTAAACAGTAAATTCTCCACAAACAGCTTTAATAAGCCAATGAAATAACTTTTAAAAAACTACATGTAATACAAGAAACAGAATGAACTACATGTATTACTGTTATCAACTACGGCTTGAAAATAGAAAATCAAATCACATCAAAGAAGTACCCTGCACTCAAAATCTTGAAGTTTCTTATCTGAATTATTTTCTACAAGGCGAGCATGGGAGTGGATTTCATAGGTGGACAGGTGGAATGAAACGGGAATGACACTTACCTAAAACTGTTATAGTGAAATTACAGGAACCTTCGTTTCCAGCAAGGTCACTAGCAACCAGGGTTGGTATGAAAGTACCTATTCCTAACAGTACTATGGTATCATTGCCAGATAAGACCCCTTCTATGGAGTTATCTGTTACGTTTGTAGAAGGTATTACAACTTCTGCATAGGGGAAGCCGGGAAGGGTGTAAGCAGTGATGTCGGGCGGGCACGTGATTACCGGGGCTTCTACGTCTATTAAGGCAAGCAATAAAAGCATTAGCGTTTGTTGTTTCTTTGTTTTAAGGTAATGGCATTGCTTTAATTGGTCGTATATTCCTTTCCAAGAAGTATTTGTAAATCTGCAATGAAAGGATTTTTTCACACATAAAAATGTGTATGCAGTTTTTCATTTATAGCATGTAGGTGTACTTTGCATTAGTAATAAACTAAGAGTAAAAGCATAAGATGTAAAAGTAAAATCATAACATGGCTAGAAGCAAATGAGTGAGGTCAAGCAATGATTGCAAAAATGCCAAACACATATACAAACAGCAAAAGCATACTACATGAGCAATTCTAGTGTTAAACATTTAGATTTATCCTTGGTTATGTAACGCACATAATCAAAAGCAAGAGTCCTGAAGCATATACTACATGTATTCTTCAGTTAGTGAATCAAACACATTTAACCATCAGGAACGTACAAAGCAAATTAAGATAATATTGATTCTGTAACGGACATGACACGAAATAGAAAAGGATTTTTTTTTTCTAACCTGTCCAAAAAATCTTTTAGATCTGGCATTTTAATCAGTCTGACTTGGGCATTAACAGAAGCTTATGATCATGCTCTTAACATTCTTAACATTAATACATGTTGTATAATAATTAGACTTCACATTTCTTGGTCTGATCGGAATAAGGAGCGTAACGAACATGACACCTTTGTCCACTTTAAGGGGTGTTCAGAAATGAGGTGACATTGTGGCGACACAAAATTGTTAGTGTTCAGATATGGCACGACATTGCGGTGCCATGAACGCGCACTAACAGGTCAACTTTCAAATAAAAGAGAACTTTGTCAAAACTGGCGCAGACAATCTCATAACAACATATTTTGCGCTAGCTTTTTAGAAATTTGATTGGTGCGCTTTGTTGTTGTTGTTTTTTCAGCCAGGCAGCAGAAAAAAATGCGTTCTGCATCGGTGACATTTTTTTTTTTTTTTTTTGTCGCCTCATACCCCACCGACTTGTACACCAAAATGTTTCGAGGATTTTGTGGTGCCACAATATCTGCTCATATCTGAACGCCCCTTTAAAGACACCTTTAAAATTGCCTTAAAGTATTCACTGGCTCATGCCAACTTCATATCAGTAATCTTTGTTTAGTACATTACAATTTACTGCCCGCTGAAATGCTTGTATGTGACAAAATGAATGAGACCCACTGAGGATTTTTAACAAAAATTGTCATCAAAGTTGGATCTTTTTTTTTAATGTCTCAACGTATTTCAATCAAAGTAGTATACCAATAAAATTGAACAGCTTGTTTGGTCGTCTTCTGATTCCAAATGTATCGTTGTAGCACAAACACCTCTGGTGTTACTGTCAGTTTTATGATTTTTGTAAAGATAACGTTTTCCGCGGAACAGATCAAATGTTTATTAAAGGTCATTTCATTCTCACTGTACTATGATTTTCATAAACGATAAACATTTAGAAACGTTCTGAATACTCCAACCCAGAAATATCCCAAATTAACATGGACAATTGCGTGTAAATCACTAATCAGAGAATATAGGATTTTATCAATAGGTAAATGTGATTATGGTAAAATGACTTGCCTATTATCGTGACGTTGAATGAGCAGGTGACGTTGTTTCCACTGAAGTCGATAGCAGATATGTAAATTTGATAGGTTCTGTCTGCTGCAAGCAGTGTGCCGGGTGCGATATTTTGAACCGTGTAAAACTGTCCGAAATTGTCAGACACAGCAGGGTCGTCCCAAGTTACATTGGCGTAATATTCTCCAGGCTGGTTAGGTAAAGTTATGTCATCTGGACACGTAATGTTTGGAAGCTCCCGATCTGCATGGACAAAAATACAAATGCTTTTGTTTCACATTAACAGAACAATTTTCTCTCAGCTACTATGATTCTTTGATCATTTGTATGAAAATATTTCTAAATAGTTTATGAAAATGTACTTTTTTTCAGTTTATAATTGCAATTTATGTTTAAGCCAAAATATCAATCTATAATGCATCCTGTTTTGTTATGAGGAATATGTAAACATAAAATTGTTATGAATGACTTAATATGTATTTGATTTGAGAGAAATGATAAAGCAAATATCAATGAAAAAAAAAAAAAAAAAAAAACAAGATGAATGCGACTGCATCCCCCATATGTCTCTGCCTACTAGCATATTCAGTTAACTCAGTTGACTAAGCATTAATATGATTTTTAAACTGGAAACTGCATGCCTTTACGGAGTGTATAGTGATACTCGCCATGCAATCTTTTAAAGTTGGGCCTTCCTACCGAGAATGTGAGGTAAGAGGAGAGAATAATCTGTTGAGAGGTAATTAGTCTAATCGTTTTTATAATAAGAATTATTTTAAAAAAACCAAAACTTACCTTGTACCAAAGCAAAGACACTGCAGTAAGCTGTATTGCCGGATTCATCTGTGGCCTGGAAAGTTATTTCATGAAGCCCTATGGTCAGGTCGACTTGTGCAGAAGAGTTAATGAAGTCAACAGTACTTCCTTCGTCCGTTACAATAGGCTGAGGGATGGTGACCGTTGAATAGTTCCTTCCGGGTAAAGTTGAAACTGTCATGTTTGGCGAACACGTAATGTTGGGTGGCATTACATCTACATATGCATCGAAAGAGAAGAATGATTATGTTTAGATTCCCGGATTTCCAATGAATTTTATTTCCTCATTAATTAGGAGTTTGTATTCTAGAGTTCGGATTGAAGGAAAAAGGTATTCAGCAGATGCAACATGAACTCGTAACAAAATGTTCTGTTTCTAAAATAAGTGACGTCTTAAAAGAGTTTTGGTAGGAGGTATTATGATAGCTAAGTAATAAGCAAAGAAAGATGCATCGGAAGATATACATTTTGGTGAAGTGCATTGCGAGATGTTACAAACAGTTCATTTTCGTTTTGCTTATCCAAACTCCTGACCAGCTCCATCAAAAAAAATACATAATTGACAAAACCATTTTGCTATTTTATAAGGTGAGATACCATCACTAGAACTTAAGTAAGATTCAGAGTGTAAGTAACGAATGATGCTGTCTAATAAACCCACTTTATATAGACATATATCAGGTCTTTATGGTTACCAGGTAGATACAAAGCCATAATATGGTTGACAATCATTTTGGCACTTTGGCTTTAAGTTAGTCTGGATACAAACATTGACAATGATTGAGGAGGTACTGTGTGGGAGGCCCGGTGTGGTCACTCTGTATTGACTTCGTGTACGCATGATCGTTCGAAAGTTCGCGTAAAAGAGGGTCTTTTTTTAAGTGTGTTCGCGAACATGAGATGTTCGCGATTTCGAAAAAAGGGGTTGTTTTCATGAAATTGTACTCGAAATTGAAAAAAGGGTGTTTTGGGGCTTGTAGAACTCTACTCAAAATTGAAATAAGGGTGGGGGGGGGGGGGGGTTCTGGTCCTTGTTTGCAAAAAGTGTACATGGAATCCGAAAAAGGGGTGTTTTTTAAAGGCCAATTTGTATCCGTTTTGCGCCAATAGGGGTAAAAATGGCTGAAAATGTTCTTGAAACACCACAAAATAGGGGTCAAATTCTGGGTTGCCGAAAGATCATGGTTACACCTTTGAATATACCGGGGTGGGAGGCTGCTCATACTCCATCATTACATTGAAATTATTTACAAATATATTATTGCAAAAGTCACACATGTTCATGGCCCTTTCTTGAGATATATACTGAAGGAGTATCGTTTCAATTTCAAATCTGTTGATGTATGAATTACTCTTAATTTGGACTCAGTACTGAGTTTTCTCTTCTTAAGTGATTTGTGATCAAGCTTGATTTCATGTTTGTTCTTTTTTGTGACCTGGGATACATGGTTTACTCTGCTGTATTTGCAGGTCCTTCCTCATAAACAATGTGTAAGCCACTGATGAAGAATAAGCGGACTAAATGAATGGATAAATGAATCAATCAATCAGTCAAGTTACTGGCTTAAATATCATTTGCCTTTTCTAAGTTACTAACGAATTTACATCTTAAATATGACGTCTGACAGCTCTAGTTCTAGAACAATACGCTAAGACTACAATTTCACGTGTGATAAAGTAGAGTTTTGGGAAGTCACAAGCACTACAAAAATGGAAGAAAGGGTCTTACCTGCACAAATGTTTCCGTTATACGTGTATCCGGGATTGCAGATGCACGTGAAACTTCCTTTCGTGTTCACACAGTATGCATTGGCGTCACAAATGGTAAAGTTTCCAGCGCACTCGTCGATATCTTGAAATATGAAAAAGAAAATTCAGATTTGTGTCATGTTCCATCAGAGAGACGTTATTTTACATATACATGTGTGTCCTATTTCAAACGATTAGGAGGCATTCCATCATGAACAGATGAAGAAAATGGATTCTACGCGACGTCACACAATTTTCGTTGCATGACGGATTAATGGTTTGTATCTAGCAGTTTAAGGAATGTAATTGGAATGTTACATTTCAGCATCGATAACATACAACCATTCTGAAATTATGTTATCTGGAGGCTTTAAAAAGAAAGACTTAAGAATCTGCTGGAAGGAAGTTATTTCCATTTGTTTTTCTGTGTATTTATAATCATAGAAATTTCCAGAAGAGAAATCATTTAATAATATGTTGTAATGAATAACACACAACGAATCATAGCAATCATTCAGTATTTGGAAGAAGAACATTCTATATCATTTCAAAATCTTGCTAAGCTAGTATCATTTATATAATTTGCAACAGTCTCTGTTTTTAGATGTAGAAATAATTTGATGTATCTACTTAAATACTTGGGATTTAGTCTTGTTGTGTGTAGATTTTACTTGATCTTACATTAAACTCAGAATTCAGTGGTATATTCATAACAGAGTCTGGAGAGCTTATCAATGTTAGAACAGTTATTTAAGAATCATGAGGTTGTTTAACACATGAACCTACCCTTTTTTTTGTAATGTGTGTAAAACAAATGGGGCCATTCTCTGTAAACTGAAACTTTTTTTGAGGAAAATTAAGTTTATTTTTGAATAATATATTCTAAAAGAGTAATGTCCAAAATTACATAGAACACATGCTATGTTTGAATTGAAGACCCAGTTATGCTAATTTGCACACAATTTAATTACATAGCACTACAAATATAACAGCAAGAGTCTTACCTTCACAAATGGTTCCATTACCAGTGTATCCGGGATCACAGATGCATATGGCACTTCCATTCGTGTTCATACAGTATGCATTGATGTCGCAACTGTCGATGGTTTCAGCACATTCATCGATAACTTGATATAAGAAACACAAAGTCTTTTTTTTTTCCATGTTCCATCAGACAGATGTACGATTCGGGGAAATTCCATCATAAAGAAAATGGATTTTACGCGATGTCACACGATATCCATGCACATGACGGGTTATCAGTTTGTTAATAAGAGTTTAATAAAAAGGTATGTTACATATAGCATAGAAAACGTACAACCATTCTGAAATTGCGTTATCCGTTTGTTCCGAGATTACTTGAAGTTAAAGAATGGGCTGAAAAATTGAAAATTTGTATTGTATACCACAGCATACAAGCACACATGCATTGTCATGACTACATAAAGCTGCAAGAAAATTATTATGAAGGGAAATTTAGCAAAAACTGCACAGCCGCTTTAACTTGTAAGCTTGCATAGTTTGTGACGGATCTCGTAGTATTGCTAACTAGCATGACTAGGGAAAAGCCCACTGCCTTAAAAAAAATCGGCCATCTCTTATACTTATATCTCCTATGCAGGGTGCCTTTGATGTCTATTTGTTTATCAAAAGTGATTTAAAAGGGGGTTTTCTTTTAGAATCACTTAACTGATAAATATTTTCACAAATCATTACACAGATAAGAACACATTTCATGTGAAATAAATTAAATTTTCATGAACAATACTGTCTTCAAATATACATAGATTCTTACTTTGGCAGTGTTTTTCTATTTCAGTACGGTTACGTTTATTTATTTACGTTTATTGCTTATTAAACAAACCAGACATAGATCATTCATGTGTTTTATAATATTCGGATCGAATAAATTTTCAATAAATTGCATACGTTTGATAAATGATAGAAGATTTAGCCTTTTAATATTGTTTGGGTTTTTTTCAAATCATATCCTTTGATAAAAACAGAGACATTAATAGAGAAACCAACTTTATAAAGCTTTTGTAATATATTACTGAATCTTAACCAAAATAATTGTGTTTTTCTGCAATTTACAAACAAATGTACACTGTATTGTACCATATTAAATGAACAGATTGGGTTTATTGGTTAACCTCCATTTGTATAACTTATACCTGTGTGGTATGAAGTTGCATAATAAATTGTAAATGAATTCTTTTATTTTACTTTCTTTTGTTGCTTGTAAGTTGAATACCTATACTGATTTCCAATTAATATTTCTTGTTTCTTTCAACAGTTCTTCCCATTACTCTTCAGGTTTAGGTTTAACAACTTAAGTGCTTGAAATCATATTATATATTTTGAAAAAAGGTCGATTTTCGCTTGTTATTCAAATTCAATAAAACAACTTTCATGATTTCTCCCTTATCTGATTGCTTCTCCTGTCTTTACTGGCTTAAACATATTGCTCTTCCACATTTTTGGAATAGCGTTCATGACAATATTGCATTCTTGAAACAGAGAGGCATGTCTATTCCAAATAGATATTCAATTTCATGCAATGACATCAATTTTGAGTGTGAAGTAATATCGTTTATTTCAAAAATTCCTGCATCAAACCACTTTTTAAAAAACAATATATCACCATTGTAATCTGTGATGTTTGAATAATTCTTACTTTTAACGGTTTCTGTAAAATCAAACCAAGCATAAATCATCTCTTTATAATATTGAGGCTCTTTAATTTTCTCGACGTGACTGTGTCGCTATTTCCTTTTCAGTACAGCTACTATTCAGGGAATAAATAATTACACTTGAAAATTATGAAGAATTCAGATGAATTTACCTGGAGTTGTACTTGGTTCCGTTGTATCTAATTTACAGAAAGCGATGTAAAGGGGACGGAAAGAAAGACAATGAAAAACAGTTTAGAATGAAGAGTTCGAATACAAAAACCTATATATCCTTTTTGTAAAATTGAGATATTTGCAATTAAAGATCAAGTAAAATTTTGAAAAAAAAAAGAAAATAACGATGTACTACTTTTTACCATAATTTCAACAATGTACCTTAATATGTAATGAGCAATATATCATTTTAAAAGTATTATCTTATACCTTCTGAAGGTGACCTTACTTTAAAATTTTCGAAAATGGCGTTTACCTATTTTTACGCATAACCTCTTCAAATGATTATTAAATGACTCTATATCAGGCAATCCTCATACATCCAATTCATGTAGCAAACTTGAAGCTATTCTTTGAGATATCAGGAAACAGGTCTCAACTAAAACCTAAATGCTGTTGTTACGCAACTTAAAGTTATCGCTTTAACCATCAACACAAGCACTTTCAGCTTGTACATGATGAAAATGCGGCAAAATAATCAATTTCCTAATGAGCCATTAAGAAAATGAATATTTTTTTTTTTCGTTTTGAAAAAAAAATGTAAATCCTTCTAAATAACAGATATCTAATTGCAAACATTTTAAACCGTCTTTTGCAATTCGATGTATTCCTTAAAAAACAACAATAAAAATTTATTTTTTATAGTTCTTAGCAAGAAAGGAAAGAGAGCCATATATTTAGGAAATCATCGCGTTTGTGGTGAAACTCGTAGCATTCTTGCTTACTAGGAAATAGCCCACTGCTTAGAATAATCCGCCATCTCTTTTACAACTGCAGCTAGAGGGTGACTTTGGTGTCTAATTTCTTTATTAAAAGTGATAGGTAAGGGAGACTTAATTGCACTTCAAAATTATGAGGAATCCAGATGAATTTATCTGGAGTTGTACTTGGTCCCGATTTAGCTAATTCACAGAAAGCGATGTAAAGGAGAGACAAGAAAAGACAATGATAAGCAGTTTGAAATAATTACTAATTGATACTACATCAGCCAAGCTTCAGGCATTCAACTCATTTAGCAAACTTGAAGCTATTCTTTGAAATGTCAGAAAACAGATCTCAACTGAAATAAATGCTGTTGTTACACAACTCAAAGTTATCGCTTTAACCATTAACACCAACACTTTTCACCTTGTACATGATGAAGTAGCGACAAAATAATCGATTTAGAGGTGTTGTGGCCCAGTGGATAAGTCTCCGGACTTTGAACCACAAGGTCCGGGGTTCAAATCCCTGCCGCGGCACTAATGTCCTTTGGCAAGACATGAATCTACATTTGCCACGTCTTTCGGATGGTGACGTTAAAGGTCGGTCCCAGACGTAAATAATCATATTTGATTGATACACGTCTGTCAAAACCCAATTCGAGAGAGATTTCCTAATGAGCCATTCAAAAATGAATAAGTTTTTCTTTTTATAAAATATTGAAAATCCTTCCAAATAACAGATATCTAATCGCAAACATTTTAAACTATTTCTTTTAATAACATGTAGGCCTGGATCCATTCCTTAAAAACACAAAAACGAAAAAAAAATCTTTTAATAATTCTTGGCACAAAGGTAAAGGAGAGCCATACATCAAGGAATTCATAACGTTACGAAACTTGTATGTTGAGGCTCATAAGAATTGCATATTATCGACATATATACACCCCATATGTAACCAAACACAATATGCTTTTAGCAATAATCATTTCTTTTCTAGCGCTACTAAAATTGATCAGAGGGCTTGACAGAATAAATTAATCAATATCTGAAAACAATTTTTTTTTGAAAGACAAATTCAACACGACATCAAAATCTACAAAAAAATGTGTGCTGCGGAGATCATATACACTAATCATTTTTATCATTTATGCAAGTACACACATTATACATACTTACTTTGTCCATTAACACTGTAGATTGAAAAGGTGATAATAATTAGAACAAGCATGGTCCAGTGCCCAGTCATGTTGATATGTTTCCAGTAGCACGTCAGATGTCGATGGCCAGCTTAGACGTAGTTTAAAGTCTGCTGCATTAAGAAATGATAAATACATGCTTTAACACCAAAAATGAAAGCATTTAGTAACTATTCTGCATAAAACAGTGAGTGTATCCGTCAGAAAGGGATAGAATTCTCAATAAACCTTATTGTGCATGATTGAAAATTTCGTTGGCTATTTAGTAAATTTAATTTCTAAAAATGACAAACAATTATTCTCCAGATTAAAGAAAAATAACATCAACAGATCTGGATAAAAAATAAAAAGTATTTGTGAAACTATTGGGGATAGAAATTATGTGTATTTACGAATATAATTTATTCACACGGTTCGTTAAAGATTTCCATTTTCATGTTTCAGAAGGGACTATTTATCTAATACGGCATACTTTCAAAATACGTTGTCATCACAGCAGTTTTATTAAAAGTATGGGATCAACCATTTCTTGAATGGTGAAAACGGGAAAATTGTAACAGCAAAATATTTTGGATAAATAGCGTGTAAAAGAGAAGGACATCATGACAGTCATAGTCGGATTGTCAATTCGTCTCCAATATAATAAAAAACATGTTTAAACTTTAATTAGTAGTTTGATTTTATGACATTTTTCCAGGTAATCTGCATTCCTGATCTCTCTGCTCTTATTCGTAATCAAATCATTTTATTTATTTTATAGTGGAGCGGCATAGTGACAAAATATACCCGAATTGTGCACTGTGGGCTAATGGAACCAATTTTGGCAAAAATGTAGATATATGTAATTAATATAAATAAATTAAGAGGAAGGGAGATCTCAAATTCTGCCCATGGGGGCCGTGGGGCCATCTTTAAAAATGGTCACATAGGGGTACTTTTTCTTTATACACAGTCAAAATCAACTGTAAAAAGTTAATTTTAGGTAATGTGACATCAGTATTCCATATTCGGATGTTTCAGGGCATAAATATTTCTGAAAACATAATTTAGGGGCTCAATTTGATAAAAGGGGCTATTATTTTTTAAATCGAAAATAACCCTCTGTTTACATCTAAAAAGCATCAGATTTTTAGATTAGGTAGATTAATACATTATAACAAGATTTAGATGTGGAGACATCTCAGATTTTACCCTTGGGGGCTGTGGGGCCATTTTTTAAAAATTGTCTCAATGGGGGCATTGTTTTCTATGAACTCAGTCCAAATGAAATGTGACAAGTGAAGTTTAGGTAATAAAGCATCAATAATCCATATTCTGATGCTTCAGGGCTGAATATTTTATAAATGTGATCTAGGGGCTAAGATTGATAAAATGGGGGCTATTTTTAAAAAAATCGAAAATAACCTCCAGTTTACATCTGTCTTGGAATAAAAGTACCAAAAATAGCATATAGGTAGATTAATACACTATCACAAGACTTAGGTGTGGAAACATCTCAGATTCTGCCTTTGAGGGCCGTGGGGCCATCTTTAAAAATGGTCACCATAGGGTTTTTTTTTTTCTATAATTATTCCCAGTCAAAAATCTAACGGGAAAATTGAAAACAGGTAACATCACTTATTTATAATTTTTTTTAACCCCATATAGTTTAAGGGTCCATTTTGATAAAATGAGGGCTATTTAAAATTTATTTTCGTGTGTGAGTGCGTGTGCGGGTGCGTACGGATATAGACTTGTGTGCGTACGTGCGTGTGTGAGTGTGTGTCGTGTGCTGTGTATCGAATTGGGGCTATCATAAGATTTTAATTGGAATTTCAGTTGTTCATTTATAAAAATCTTTTACATGACAATATCCTTTATTATATTCATTCAATGAAAGATTGATTTCTGATTCATGTATCATTGAAGCAAAATAAAAATCAATGAAAAAATAAGAGGATTCTGAAGCTGAATCGTCAAAGGGGGTGCTTTTGTTCTTCAGGGACGAATGTGAATTAGTAAACCGCATATTTTATCATATTCAATCTGAAATTACATATCGACAAAGACTGAACATCTTGCTGATCTTAAAGTGTATTTAACTGCCTTGTAATCGCATGTATTCCTTGAACCAGGGGAATATTATGCAACTTGGTGTTCACAGATAGATAGATGAATTTATTTCAACACGGTTAAAAAAAAAAAAACAAAGAGATCAGCGTCTGTTCATGCAACAATTAAAAAGATAAATACCGATACCTATCATATAAGTTTGCAAATCATCACCACAACAACATTAATTGAAACGGTTGGCTTACCTATTCCCGAAACCTATACCGTAAACTTTAATTATTTCACAAGTAAAAGCTACATGTTGGCAGTATCATGTTGTTGTGAGAATGAATAATGAGCTTACGTCGCAATATTAAGGCATTAATCATGTTAATAGGGTAGAATAAGCAAACATCAACTTCGGTAGGCCTACGGACTTTTTTCAAATTTCCTCATACCTCATGGAAAATTGGGAGTAAATTTGGTCAGTTTCAATTTGGGTGTGACCCCAATACAAAAAAAAAAATCAAATCTATTATTGAAACAAGTTAACTGGGTGGGAACGGATGTGCTTATGCATAGCTTTTACTTCTTGTTATCATAATCGGTGTAGTTTGTAGCCATGAGCCTTATCATTGGAAGAATAACAAATGGATGTATGCTAATGCTATTTTCTTATTCACCATGGTTACGCTGCGCAAATAATATTTGTGAAAACATCCACTCATATATTGACATGAGCATTCCAGGCATCGTTTT
>CM057157.1:11993311-12026311 GCA_029962745.1 Echinometra lucunter
TGTTTTCAACGCTTTGATAGAGAGCATATCTCTTCGAAACCACTAAGCAACTAGTTTTCGTAGTTCCCTATTAATGGTGTTGTCGAGGATGTTTACATCACGATCAGACAAGAAAACACCTGTATCAGATCAGCAAATCATATGTAATTGAACATGGTTCATATATTACAGATATCATTAATATCAATAATTAATAATTAATAATAAATAAGAAACAATAGTGGGCATAATATGGAACCTTGTAGTGGCATGCTAAGAGTTTGAAAAAATTATAGCTTGTGTATTGCCTCCTCCTAAAAAGATAAGTGGTTCATTAGTAAAATTGGTAAACCAATCTAAGGCAATGCCTGTCACTCCATAACAATCTAGTATATATATAGATATATTGCAGCAGTGAATGGTCCAGCGTGTAAAAAAGCCTTGCTGAGATTCATGAACACACCAATAACATGCTTACTTTGTAAAAAGCAGTTTTACACGTGTATGTATTTTTTGTTTCTCCCCTTCGCTGTAGCTTTGGCAGATCCGCAGTGTGAAGATACTGTTCTATACTCGCCGACTTCCGTACTGACCGTAATTTTGGTTCTTCCACCACAACCATTCACACTCTATACCCTGGATGTTACAGTAGGAGATCTGGAGGGAGGAGTTATATCTATGCTAGACCTCAACTTTCTATTTGTAAATGTGAATGTTCCATCCACCTCGAGTGCCATATTTTCCATCACATATCACCCAGATTACAACTGCAGCTCCACTCTTTCAGTTTTTCGTAAGTACGGTATTTAGTAGTTAATCAGTCCTTTGATATTATCTGTTCTTTGATCAATCCAACTATTAAAGCGCTATCACTTGACATATCTCGACATTCGATAGGTCCTACATATCTACAGTGTAATGATCACACAGACCTATATAACATGAATGATATTGCAACATAATTATCGTATAATATTTGCATGGTATTGTTTTGTGTTTTTTATGCCTCAACCCACAGAAGGTGGTATTGGAGGCATTGTGTTTTCTGGTTGTCCGTCCGTTCTTCCTGCTTTTTTATTAATGCAATATCTATAAAAAAAAAAAAAGTATGATCTAACTTCAAACTTGGAGTGATACTATACATACCATAGAAAGATGATCTAATCAGATATTGGAATAGGCTACATAAGTAGTAGTTCAGAGGTCATAGGGGTCAATTCTGAGCTTTCGGGCCTCATTAGCTTCATTAACCCATAGCAGTACAGAGCTTTCTTGAGGTCTAAATTAATCATCTTCAATCCTCAAATTGGCAATAGAATTTTTTTTTCCACGTTTACATAGCTTGAAAAAAATAAATATGGATATAACATAAACCAAAATGAAATATAATTGTAAAATTGAATCAGAAATTGCCAATTTGAACACAGAAATAGTGATTATATATTATTCACTGCGTTGCCAATTTAAAGAGTTTAATGATTAGTTACACTTAAACTGCTCTAATTCGCGAATGCCACATCATACAGCGATGGGAATGGGCTCAAATTTGTCAGTGCATTTTTCTCTTTCTGCTCATGTATGATATGTACTGCCCAACATTCTGGACCAAGAGATACTGCAAAAACGTCTCCTAAAGGTGACACTGTACCTCTATGGGTTAATGCGATGTAGCAAGGAGTATTTGAGGTATGAACTTTAAACATCATGCAAGTACATATCACACAGAAAAAGGATCTAATTATAATTTGAGGTACATAGGTCAAACAGGGTTAAGAGGTCAATTCCAAAGTTGCAGGTTTTAGCCTTGTTAACGCGAGATCCCAAGAACCATTTCAGGTATTAGCTTCAAACTTGCAGGGAGCTACTGTGTATCACATTGTGAAGGCGTTCTAATTACCCATAGCCTTCAGGGTTGTAAGTAAAAGGCAACTGGGCATAAAGGTCAGTATACGTGAATACATCTTTAACAGGTTTTGTATCATTGCGTCTGAAGATCTATTTTACCTTTGAACTTTGAAGCTTGGTAATCGTATGCATCACTATAGTGAAACGAAATTAATAAGATTTTCGGTTTAGAAGTTCAAACATCAAAGGTCGTAGAAGTAATTAGCCTTATGCATGATTTTTTTTAGCTTGGTTATCCTCATCATATTTCAACATTTCATAGGCAAAGTGATCAGACTTTTTTGTTGTTGGGTTGAAGGTCAAGATCCAGTTCAGATTTAATAACAATTTCTTTTTTTTTAAAGAATCTAGCTGTCAATAATTCAAGAACAGTTTCAGCCATGAAGTAAATAAGCAAAGGCATATAGGAGAGGCATTGATTTTTTTTTTTTTTTTTTTTTTTGGGGGGGGATTTTTGTTTTGTATATTTCTTTCAACTCATTTTTTAAAATGTTGGTTTATCTATGATCTCTTCACCTTTTAGCAGCAATTTATCGCTAGTCAGTGTTAACCGTAGAAAGACTGGAGGGGGGGGGGGTATTATGGCCCCCTTGACAATTTTTGCCGTGAAATTCAAACCGCCAAAATTCACGCCACACCACTTCCTGACTTTTTTATTTCAAATCTTGCACATCTTTTGGCACAAAGTTTACGAAAATTGGTCATACCGTTACCAAGTCACGTGACCTTTCGTGACCTCATGTCAGCCCCAAAACCTAGAATTTCAGAGTTTTGTGTACAAAACGAATGGGAAGAAGCATTTCCTCATTTTCCTTCATTATCATCTATAATTCCTTCTTTAAGCTGTTATTATCATCTGTTCTAACTGAATAGTGGTTCAGATAACACCCCGAAACAGCAAACTTGAAAAAAAAAGTGAAAGTTGAAGTTGAAAAATAAAGAAATACGTGCAAAATTTGTAGAACACTAGAATACTTAAGGATTGAAATCATTTTCAGAATTTTTTCTTTTTAGTCTTTTTAGGGTTTAAAGTAAACATTCAATCATGATAAACAGTCATAATGGGTTCTCTCTTAACATGGTAATGGTCAACGGCAATGACAGTTAAGAAGTTGACATGCATTTTCCAATAGCCGACTCTCTATTTTAATGGTGCCTGTATTTCTGAAATGTTACAGTCCACACAGACTTTTTTGTTCGTTTGTTTAAAATGTACTCCCGAAATGAAACAAGGTAATAACAGACTCAAGGGTCAAGTAACACTTCTCATTCTTTTCTTTTCAGCAATTACTTGTAATCTGACATCATTTCCATCTCAGCATCTCATGTCGCTTTCAGCATCAAATGAAGAATTTGATATTTCTCCTGAAGAGCAGTGCTTTGAAGGAACTAATATTACTGTCAACACGACCTGTCAGTTTGGATGCGATCTCGGTTATAACCTACTAGGAAATGAGAATATCTCCTGCCTCCCTGAAGGACTGTCCGATAGTTTACCAACTTGTGAACGTAAGAGCTTGAACTGTAATTTGCAGATAGATCATGATAAATTCCTCTATTATGTGATATGTGAAAAAAGTATATGTCAAACAAAATCATAAATTGTGCATGAAGAATAGCGCCTGTCACATACTCTATGTTGTTTACCCGTTTATGAGCAATAAAAAAAATACAAAAAAAAAAAAAAAACGAAAAACTGATTTTTTTCAATAAAGAGTTTCGCTTAACGTTTAAAGAAGTGTTCGATCCTAGTAGGTGACAAAGTGAGGGTAAAAACCGTCGTTTGTTCTTCTTTGTAGATAACTTCCTCTGCAGGCAATTAACTTAAGTATAAATTCATTACAGTTGTGACGTGTCCTTTGCCTATGATGTTTCCGTCCTTTCTGTACTCTACAACCGATAACTGCTCGGAAGGGGGACTGATAACATATAATACCTCATGTTCGTATGAATGTCAAGTGGGATACAACTTAACTGGTATAAGCACAATCACATGTCAAGAAGATGGTGAGATCTCAAGTGAACTTCCGAGATGTGGAAGTAAGTAATGTAATTTCTTTTGTTTAAATGAATGATTTTATAAAAAGCAAACTGATATTGGGTTTTGTGATGGATATTGAAAATAGAATAGAATTTCAAAGAGAGAGAGAGAGAGAGAGAGTGCGATATAGATACGGCATTATCTGAGTTCAAGCATGTCGGTGAAGTTTTAGTACACAGTAAAATAAAAATTCTATTTCTGTAATGTCCATTATATTAATTCCTTAATTATTCATATCTTATTTCTTTAAGTGTCAAAAATGAATGATGAAAGTTACATTGCACTAAGATATACTAGATAATGTTTTTAAAAGTAATTTTGACAACTTCAAATCATGAAAGGTTTTTAAGCGATGTCTCTTTTATTTATAATGGTGGTCCTACATTTTAGTTGTCCAGTGCTACGTACCATTCTTCTCTGATGGTCTTGTCTCTCTGGAGAGCACATGTGATGGAGGAATGTACATCAACTACACCGAAAGATGTCTTTTCGGATGTGATGTAGGCTATAACCTGACTGGCAATGCAGTGGTTAGTTGTGGAGAAGATGCAGTTCTCTCCTCCAACCTACCTACATGTGAAGGTACATTTTAGATTGTAATTCTTTTTTAAAACCTTACTTGGGGTTTTGCATCATTACAGCGCAATCATATATGGATGTTGCAAAATCCTCTTTCGGAAATCAAAATTTCGTTTTCATTTTGTTGTCTTTCAGATGAAGAGGCACCTATGTTGACTTGCCAAAATGTCACGTCAACTACGGATATAGGACTCAATTCATCTTCCATTATTGTGGTTAATACAACTGCAACTGATAATGTGGATACAAATCCAACTGTGATTTGTTCTCATACATCTAATGACACGTTTCTGATTGGGGACACCACTGTGAACTGTTCTTCAACAGATAGTGCAGGAAACACCGGAACCTGTCGGCTCTTCGTTACTGTTATAGGTAAAATCACGACTGTTTCTTTTTTTTTTTTACAAAGATAATAATTGCCAGAGTCTTGCATGGCAATAATTAAGAAGTTTCAGTTTGATTTTAATGTTTTTGTTTCTCTTGAATCTGGTTAGTTTTCCTATTTGTGTCTCAATTCGAGAAATGAAAGTATTCTTTCATTTTCCATGTTTTTACACTTGCGTGGTAGTAAGGAGATACTGTGCACCTTTTTCCTAATATCCAGTATTTAAAAATCTTATTTACTTAAAAAAATTCTCCGTACATATGAATCTTGGGGAAACTTATAAATGTGTTGTTATTCACATTTATTTTACTGTACATTTGAGATGACGAGGCACCTGTGTTGCCTTGTCCAAATGTCACTTCTACTACGGATATAGGACTCAATTCATCTTCCACTGTTCCGATTTATTCACCTGCAACTGATAATGTGGATACAGATCTAATTGTGATTTGTTCTCATACATCTAATGATACATTCCTAATTGGGGACACCACTGTGAACTGTTCTTCTACAGATAATGCAGGAAACAATGAAACCTGTCTGCTCATTGTTTCTGTGGAAAGTAATAACGTGTCTATCGCTTAGGAGTTAAAGTTCTTTTACGAAAGTTGTATCCATTTTTCAGAGAGCTCTGTCTTTTTTTCTTGAACATGAGGTAGAGGGGATGATCCAAATCTCTCGAAAATTCTCTCTCTTTAAATGATTTACTAAGTACGATGGATTTATTAAATAGTTATTTTCTTTTTATTTCTACCTTTCAGATGAAGAGGCACCTATGTTGACTTGCCCAAATGTCACGTCTACTACGGATATAGGACTCAGTTCATCTTCCACTGTTGTGATTAATTCAACTGCAACTGATAATGTAGATACCGATCCAACTGTGATTTGTTCTCATGCATTTGATGATATATTCCCAATTGGGGACACCACTGTAACCTGTTCTTCTACAGATCTGGCTGGAAACACGGGCTCTTGTATTTTCATTGCCACAATAACTGGTAATAAAGATGACTTTGTCTCCGTGTCAGTGTGATATAAATCAGATATACAATGTATATATGTATATAAACAATTTTTCCATTCAGTTTTCTTACAAAGTTTATACTGGCCGATAAAATGTGCATATTTTCCAATAAGGCTTAGCAGCCTTTTTATAGAATTCATATTAAAACAATACATTCTAACAATACATGCTAACGTGGAAGCGTCTTTTTATTTTTCTTTGAGAAATCCGAATATCTTTTCATTGAATAACAAGTAGGTATATTTTATTTTAATTCATTATGATTAACTGAGGTAGGATTTGTTTTTAAACTTAAATGACCACTTAGATATTGTATCATTGTTATGAAATAACTCTCCTGTAAAAAAAGAAAGAAAGTTATAAAACAAATTTCCTCTTGAACTGCAGGGCGATAAGGACATGTTTGGTCGATTAGACAAATCCATTGCATTTGCCATGTAACAAATTTCCAGCCATCTTGTGAAAATTGATGGTTGTTGTAGTACTGACTATCTGTATGCAGCAAGATGTATATATTTTACGAATGACATGCCTTGCATTAACACTATGATGATCAAACAGTTCAAGAAATTATATGTAGTAGTGGCGTGATCTAGAGGATACGTCACCGGACTCTTTGAACTCGTGGTCCAAAATCGAGTACCGCTGCTGCACTTCTGTCTCTTTGCAAGATGATTATCATCTTCACCCACATGTGAATAGGTACCGGCGGGGAGGTTTTTTCTTGAATGTTGTAAGCGCCGACACTAGCTGAGCTAGGGTAATATTGTAGCGCCTATTATCCCACGAGACATGGTGGGACGTGACATTCGTTCTGAGGCTTTCCTAGGCCGACATTGTCTTGCGGGCGGTTAGTCTGGTGGTCTCTTCCGGTAAATGATGGTTATAACAGTCCCACTTTCATTTTCTTCCAGACGATGAACGACCCAATGTTACTTGCCCTGACGACATTATCCAAGAGCAAGACATTGGCAGTTCATTTGCTGCAGTGTCATGGGGACAACCGACAGTGACAGATAACGTAGATGGAATCTTTGTTATGATTGTTTCTACTCATTCACCTGGCTCTAACTTTAGTCTGGGTAATACTACTGTCAATATAACAGCAACGGATACAAGTGGCAATACGGGATACTGTACCTTTACAATTTTAGTGATCGGTAAGTTAGACTGCATATTTCTGTTCTTACATTATTTCATTAGAAATGTTGTTTTACGCATGGAAATGTGAAATAGTTGACACGAGTATATGCACGCAACGAAAATTACTTGCAGTTGAAAGCAAAATTCATTTGCGTTTACTTTCATACAGTTATGCAAAATTTACTCTGATAACAGCATTAGGGTATTAACAAAATATATATACTTTTCTTGCACTCTGTAGCTCGTCTATATTGTCCTGAGAATATCACTACAATAGTGGACCCCTTTTCCGAGACAGCTACAGTATTCTGGCCGTCAGTCGGGGATGGAGTGATGACAACGCCTCCAAACGGTTCATTATTTCAGCAGGGTGTCTCAAACGTATCAGTCAATGGGAGAGAAGAAGAGTGTGTCTTTTATGTATTTGTGGAACGTGAGTGAATATAAATACATGTATAGACACTTGCCTTTTCATAATCATAAAATGTATATCTGAATATATATTAGACCAATTCATTACCATGTTAAGAGTGTACAGTCACACTGTGGTCATTCAGCGGTGAAAGTGACAGTATATAATTCTTACCAGGACAAAACCCCCTAGGCTTAATAAACAGGGTGCATTTGTGGTTACGGAAACCAGCTCAAGCCCATTATGTAGCAACAGAATTGTATCTGTAACACTCCTGGATGTTGCCAGGAGTATATTAGAATATGAAATGTAAGGTAGAATCAGAGTTTCTGTTTTACCAGTTAAAAGGTATTTTACTCTACGTAATATGCCAATATTGCAAGAAATTGGCTTATCTGGGTTGCGTTTCACGAAACCGTCATAAGTCTAACTTCTCGGACATCCCATTGAAACGCGTGTTGTAGAATTAACACACGTTTCAATGGGATGTCCATGAACTTAGACTTATGACGGTTTCGTGAAACGGAGCCCTGTATAACATTAGATTTCAGTTAAATTTATCATTGAGGTAAACACCAAAGAACTTCGTGCATGTCCTTATTTCTGATAAGACATTATCCGGTTTTGCACTGAGATTTGAGTGGTCAAGTGACTTCCTGCTTTAGTTTTGTTTTCAACGCTTTGATAGAGAGCATATTTCTTCGAAACCACTAAGCAACTAGTTTTCATAGTTCCCTATTCATGGTGTTGTCGAGGATGTTAACATGGCGATTAGACAAGAAAACACCTGAATCATCAGCAAATCATATTTAATTCAACACGGTTCATACATTACAGATATAATTAATATAAATAATTAATAATTAATAATAAATAAGAAACAGTAGGAGGCATAATATGGAACCTTGTAGTGGCATGCTAAGAGTTTGAAACAATTATAGCATGTGTATTGCCTCCTCCTAAAAAGATAACTGGCACATTAGTAAATTTGGTACACCAATCTAAGGCAATGCCTGTCACTCCATAACAATCTAGTATACACACACACACACACACACACACACACACATATATATATATATATATATATATATATATATATATATATATATATAATGCAACATTGAATGGTCCAGCGTGTAAAAAACCCTTGCTGAGATTCATGAACACACCAATAACATGCTTACTTTGTAAAAAGCAGTTTTACACGTGTATGCATTGTTTGTTTCTCCCCTTTTCTGTAGCTTTGGCAGAGCCGCAGTGTGAAGATACTGTTCTATACTCGCCGACTTCCGTACTGACCGTAATTTTGGTTCTTCCACCACAACCATTCACACTCTATACCCTGGATGTTACAGTAGGAGATCTGGAGGGAGGAGTTATATCTATGCTAGACCTCAACTTTCTATTTGTAAATGTGAATGTTCCATCCACCTCGAGTGCCATATTTTCCATCACATATCACCCAGATTACAACTGCAGCTCCACTCTTTCAGTTTTTCGTAAGTACGGTATTTAGTATTTAATCAGTCCTTTGATATTATCTGTTCTTTGATCAATCCAACTATTAAAGCGCTATCACTTGACATATCTCGACATTCGATAGGTCCTACATATCTACCGTGTAATGATCACACAGACCTATATAATAGGAATGATATTACAACATAATTATCGTAGAATATTTGCATGGTATTGTTTTGTGTTTTTTATGCCTCAACCCACAGAAGGTGGTACTTGAGTCATTGTGTTTTCTGGTTGTCCGTCCGTTCTTCCTGCTTTTTTATTAAAAAAGGTATGATCGAAATTCAAACTTGGAGTGATACCATACATACCATAGAAAGACGATCTAATCAGATATTGGAATAGGCTACATAATAGTTCAGAGGTCATAGGGGTCAATTCTGAGCTTTCGGGCCTCATTAGCCTCATTAATGCGATGTAGCATGGAGTATTTGAGGTATGAACTTTAAACATCATGCAAGTACATATCACACAGAAAAAGGATCTGATTATAATTTGAGGTACATAGGTCAAACAGGGTTAAGAGGTCAATTTCAAAGTTGGAGGTTTTAGCCTTGTTAACGCGAGATCCCAAGAACCATTTCAGGTATTAGCTTCAAACCTGCAGGGAGCTACTGTGTATCACATTGTGAAGGCGTTCTAATTACCCATAGCCTTCAGGGTTGTAAGTAAAAGGCAACTGGGCATAAAGGTCAGTATACGTGAATACATCTTTAACAGGTTTTGTATATATCATTGCGTCTGAAGATCTATTTTCCCTTTGAACTTTGAAGCTTGGTAATCGTATGCATCATCATAGTGAAACAAAATTAATAAGATTTTTGGTTTAGAAGTTCAAACATCAAAGGTCGTAGAAGTAATTAGCCTTATGCATGATTTTTTTAGCTTGGCTATCCCCATCATATTTCAGCATTTCATAGGCAAAGTGATCAGACTTTTTTGTTGTTGGGTTGAAGGTCAAGATCCAGATAAGATTTAATGACACTTTCTCTATTTTAAAGAATTTAGCTGTCAATAATTCAAGAACAGTTTCAGCCATGAAGTAAATAAGCAAAGGCATATAGGAGACGCATTGATTTTTTTTTTTTTTTTTTTTTTTGGGGGGGGGGGGGGGGGTAGGATTTCTGTTTTGTATATTTCTTTCAACTCATTTTTTAAAAAGTTGGTGTATCTATGATCTCTGCACCTTTTAGCAGCAATTTATTGCTAGTCAGTGTTAACCATAGAAAGACTGGAGGGGGGGGGGGCATCATGGCCCCCTTGACAATTTTGCCGTGAAATTCAAACCGCCAAAATTCACGCCACACCACTTCCTGACTTTCTTCTTTCAAATCTTGCACATCGTTCGGCACAAAGTTTACGAAAATTGGTCATACCGTTACCAAGTCACGTGACCTTTCGTGACCTCATGTCAGCCCGAAAACCTTGAATTTCAGAGTTTTGTGTACAAAACGAATGGGAAGAAGCATTTCCTCATTTTCCTTTATTATCATCTATAATTCCTTCTTTAAGCTGTTATTATCATCTGTTCTAACTGAACAGTGGTTCAGATAACACCCCGAAACAGCAAACTTGAAAAAAAAGTGAAAGTTGAAGTTGAAAAATAAAGAAATACAAATACAAAATTTGTAGAACACTAGAATACTTAAGAATTGAAATCATTTTCAGAATTTTTTCTTTCCTAATGTTTTTCATGTTTGTAAAGAACTTCTTGCATAGAAATATCTTGATTATTACTCAAAATGTGTATTTATGTATAAAGTTTATATGAACTTTAATATTAGATGAAAAGATAAATATTCACATAAAAAATATGGATTGATTTGTGTTCTTTATGCCCTTCTCGACTTGCGTCGATCGGTCATATCGCAGCCGAGATATCCGAAATGACCCAGTCTTTTTAGGGTTTAAAGTAAACATTCAATCATGATAAACAGTCATAATGGGTTCTCTCTTAACATGGTAATGGTCAACGGCAATGACAGTTAAGAAGTTGACATGCATTTTCCAATAGCCGACTCTCTATTTTAATGGTGCCTGTATTTCTGAAATGCTACAGTCCACACAGACTTTTTTGTTCGTTTGTTTAAAATGTACTCCCAAAATGAAACAAGGTAATAACCGACTCAAGGGTCAAGTAACACTTCTTTTTCTTTTCTTTTCAGCAATTACTTGTAATCTGACATCATTTCCATCTCAGCATCTCATGTCGCTTTCAGCATCAAATGAAGAATTTGATATTTCTCCTGAAGAGCAGTGCTTTGAAGGAACTAATATTACTGTCAACACGACCTGTCAATTTGGATGCGATCTCGGTTATAACCTACTAGGAAATGAGAATATCTCCTGCCTCCCTGAAGGACTGTCCGATAGTTTACCAACTTGTGAACGTAAGAGCTTGAACTGTAATTTGCAGATAAATCATGATAAATTCCTCTATTATGTGATATGTGAAATAAGTATATGTCAAACAAAATCATAAATTGTGCATGAAGAATAGCGCCTGACACATACTCTATGTTGTTTGCCCGTTTATGAGCAACAAAAAAATACAAAAAAAACAGAAAAACTGATTTTTTCAATAAAGAGTTTCGCTTAACGTTTAAAAAAGTGTTCGATCCTAGTAGGTGACAAAGTGAGGGTAAAAACCGTCGTTTGTTCTCCTTTGTAGATTGCTTCCTCTGCAGGCAATTAACTTAAGTATAAATTCATTACAGTTGTGACGTGTCCTTTGCCTATGATGTTTCCGTCCTTTCTGTACTCTACAACTGATAACTGCTCGGAAGGGGGACTGAACATACAATACCTCATGTTCGTATGAATGTTAAAACCCTGCTCCCTTACTGTACATATTGTCAATGGGGGAGGAAACAAAACGTGAAATGTGGCCTATTTTCATTAATGATTATTGTTCATTCTAATGTGAGTTTTTTCATGAAAGTTGGCATATATCTTCCTGAGGTCACTAACAAACAGGATCTTACGCCAAATTAAGTATCCGGTGCAGCACGGAGCAGGGACAAAGTGCTAAATTTTCTTCTCATTTTCATGATTTTCTCGTCTCTTTTGCTCACTGAAGCGTAAGAGATCGGGATTTTGACGAAAATCAAATCAGATGAACTCCCCATAAAGACTTATGATGGTTACCCAAATTAAGCAATTGAGTTTTGGTCCATAAGTGAAAAATGAACTTTTCCAGTCCCACGTGCTCACTGAAGCGTGAACTTTCCATGAAAATGCCACGGAATCATTGATACATCTACACCGGTCATATAAACATGCTAAAAATGTTATCAGTATGATTTTTAGTGCACAAAAATAAAGCAATAATTACTTGAAAATTTTAATACGGTGATATTTTGTTTTTATTACGTGTTCATTCAACCGTGAATTAATAGGTATCAATTGCAAAAGTTGCAAACACCAGTCCAAAACACGAATTGCTTTGCTTTAGATAAAATTTACTGCGCGAAAGATGTCAAAATTGCAGTTTTTGCAATTTTCACCTTGTGCTCACTCAAGCGTGAAATTTGGCCCTCAGGTCATTTGCTATGTTGAGAAGCACATGAAATACATGGTGCATGCCTTCAAACGCTGAAAATTTGAAATGTGTTCCGATATCCTTGACTCAAAGTCATGATATGATGCTTGTGAATTTTAAAAAATGACATTTTTCCTTTAGTGCCTGCTCACTCACGCATGACTTGACGGATCAATCTCATTTTCTCAGAGAAGTTGGTAAATTAGTGTAGAAACATTCATGCCAATTCATTTTGCTCGAAACCTCTTCGTTGAAAAGTTACAGCATTTTGTTTAGGGGTGAAGTTACTTTTTTTGGTGTGTTTAGATAATGTTTTTAAAAGTAATTTTGACAACTTCAAATCATGAAAGGTTTTTAAGCGATGTCTATTTTATTTATAATGGTGGTCCTACATTTTAGTTGTCCAGTGCTACGTACCATTCTTCTCTGATGGTCTTGTCTCTCTGGAGAGCACATGTGATGGAGGAATGTACATCAACTACACAGAAAGCTGTCTTTTCGGATGTGATGTAGGCTATAACCTGACTGGCAATGCAGTGGTTAGTTGTGGAGAAGATGCAGTTCTCTCCTCTAACCTACCTACATGTGAAGGTACATTTTAGATTGTAATTCTTTTTTAAAACCTTACTTGGGTTTTTGCATCATTACAGCGCAATCATAAATGAATGTTGCAAAATCCTCTTTCGGAAATCAAAATTTCGTTTTCATTTTGTTGTCTTTCAGATGAAGAGGCACCTATGTTGACTTGCCCAAATGTCATGTCAACTACGGATATAGGACTCAATTCATCTTCCATTATTGTGGTCAATACAACTGCAACTGATAATGTGGATACAGATCTAATTGTGATTTGTTCTCATACATCTAATGATACATTCCTAATTGGGGACACCACTGTGAACTGTTCTTCTACAGATAATGCAGGAAACAATGAAACCTGTCTGCTCATTGTTTCTATGGAAAGTAATAACGTGTCTATGGCCTAGGGTTAAAGTTCTTTTACGAAAGTTGTATCCATTTTTCAGAGAGCTCTGTCTTTTTTTCTTGAACATGAGATAGAGGGGATGATCCAAATCTCTGGAAAATTCTCTCTCTTTAAATGATTTACTAAGTACGATGGATTTATTAAATAGTTATTTTCTTTTTATTTCTACCTTTCAGATGAAGAGGCACCTATGTTGACTTGCCCAAATGTCATGTCAACTACGGATATAGGACTCAATTCATCTTCCTTTATTGTGGTCAATACAACTGCAACTGATAATGTGGATACAGATCCAACTGTGATTTGTTCTCATACATCTAATGACACATTCCTGATTGGGGACACCACTGTGAACTGTTCCTCTACAGATAATGCAGGAAACACCGGAACCTGTCAGCTCTTCGTTACTGTTATAGGTAAAATCACGACTGTTTTTTTTTTTTTTTTTTTTTTTTTACAAAGATAATGATTGCCAGAGTCTTGCATGGCAATAATTAAGAAGTTTCAGTTTGATTTTAATGTTTTTGTTTCTCTTGAATCTGGTTAGTTTTCCTATTTGTGTCTCAATTCGAGAAATGAAAGTATCCATGGGTTTGTACACGTGTGTGGTAGTAAGGAGATACTGTGCACCTTTTTCCTAATATCCAGTATTTAAAAATCTTATTTACTTAAAAATAAATTCTCTGTACATATAAATCTTGGGGAAACTTATAAATGTGTTGTTATTCATATTTATTTTACTGTACATTTCAGATGACGAGGCACCTGTGTTGACTTGTCCAAATGTCACTTCTACTACGGATATAGGACTCAATTCATCTTCCACTGTTCCGATTTATTCACCTGCAACTGATAATGTGGATACAGATCTAATTGTGATTTGCTCTCATACATCTAATGATACATTCCTAATTGGGGACACCACTGTGAACTGTTCTTCTACAGATAATGCAGGAAACAATGAAACCTGTCTGCTCATTGTTTCTGTGGAAAGTAATAACGTGTCTATGGCTTAGGGTTAAAGTTCTTTTACGAAAGTTGTATCCATTTTTCAGAGAGCTCTGTCTTTTTTTCTTGAACATGAGATAGAGGGAATGATCCAAATCTCTGGAAAATTCTCTCTCTTTAAATGATTTATTAAGTACGATGGATTTATTAAATAGTTATTTTCTTTTTATTTCTACCTTTCAGATGAAGAGGCACCTATGTTGACTTGCCCAAATGTCACGTCAGCTACGGATATAGGACTCAATTCATCTTCCATTATTGTGGTCAATACAACTGCAACTGATAATGTGGATACAGATCCAACTGTGATTTGTTCTCATACATCTAATGACACGTTCCTGATTGGGGACACCACTGTGAACTGTTCCTCTACAGATAATGCAGGAAACACCGGAACCTGTCGGCTCTTCGTTACTGTTAAAGGTAAAATCACGACTGTTTTTTTTTTTACAAAGATAATGATTGCCAGAATCTTGCATGGCAATAATTAAGAAGTTTCAGTTTGATTTTAATGTTTTTGTTTCTCTTGAATCTGGTTAGTTTTCCTATTTGCGTCTCAATTCGAGAAATGAAAGTATTCTTTCATTTTCCATGTTTGTACACGTGTGTGGTAGTAAGGAGATACTGTGCACCTTTTTCCTAATATCCAGTATTTAAAAATCTTATTTACTTAAAAATAAATTCTCCGTACATATAAATCTTGGGGAAACTTATAAATGTGTTGTTATTCATATTTATTTTACTGTACATTTCAGATGACGAGGCACCTGTGTTGACTTGTCCAAATGTCACTTCTACTACGGATATAGGACTCAATTTATCTTCCACTGTTCCGATTTATTCACCTGCAACTGATAATGTGGATACAGATCTAATTGTGATTTGTTCTCATACATCTAATGATACATTCCTAATTGGGGACACCACTGTGAACTGTTCTTCTACAGATAATGCAGGAAACAATGAAACCTGTCTGCTCATTGTTTCTGTGGAAAGTAATAACGTGTCTATGGCCTAGGGTTAAAGTTCTTTTACGAAAGTTGTATCCATTTTTCAGAGAGCTCTGTCTTTTTTTCTTGAACATGAGATAGAGGGGATGATCCAAATCTCTGGAAAATTCTCTCTCTTTAAATGATTTACTAAGTACGATGGATTTATTAAATAGTTATTTTCTTTTTATTTCTACCTTTCAGATGAAGAGGCACCTATGTTGACTTGCCCAAATGTCACGTCAGCTACGGATATAGGACTCAATTCATCTTCCATTATTGTGGTCAATACAACTGCAACTGATAATGTGGATACAGATCCAATTGTGATTTGTTCTCATACATCTAATGACACGTTCCTGATTGGTGACACCACTGTGAACTGTTCCTCTACAGATAATGCAGGAAACACCGGAACCTGTCGGCTCTTCGTTACTGTTATAGGTAAATCAGGACTGTTTTTTTTTTTTACAAAGATAATGATTGCCAGAGTCTTGCATGGCAATAATTAAGAAGTTTCAGTTTGATTTTAATGTTTTTGTTTCTCTTGAATCTGGTTAGTTATCCTATTTGTGTCTCAATTCGAGAAATGAAAGTATTCTTTCATTTTCCATGTTTGTACACGTGTGTGGTAGTAAGGAGATACTTTGCACCTTTTTCCTAATATCCAGTATTTGAAAATCTTATTTACTTAAAATGTAAATTCTCTGCACATATAAATCTTGGGGAAACTTATAAATGTGTTGTTATTCATATTTATTTTACTGTACATTTCAGATGACGAGGCACCTGTGTTGACTTGTCCAAATGTCACTTCTACTACGGATATAGGACTCAATTCATCTTCCACTGTTCCGATTTATTCACCTGCAACTGATAATGTGGATACAGATCTAATTGTGATTTGCTCTCATACATCTAATGATACATTCCTAATTGGGGACACCACTGTGAACTGTTCTTCTACAGATAATGCAGGAAACAATGAAACCTGTCTGCTCATTGTTTCTGTGGAAAGTAATAACGTGTCTATGGCTTAGGGTTAAAGTTCTTTTATGAAAGTTGTATCCATTTTTCAGAGAGCTCTGTCTTTTTTTCTTGAACATGAGATAGAGGGAATGATCCAAATCTCTGGAAAATTCTCTCTCTTTAAATGATTTATTAAGTACGATGGATTTATTAAATAGTTATTTTCTTTTTATTTCTACCTTTCAGATGAAGAGGCACCTATGTTGACTTGCCCAAATGTCACGTCAGCTACGGATATAGGACTCAATTCATCTTCCATTATTGTGGTCAATACAACTGCAACTGATAATGTGGATACAGATCCAACTGTGATTTGTTCTCATACATCTAATGACACGTTCCTGATTGGGGACACCACTGTGAACTGTTCCTCTACAGATAATGCAGGAAACACCGGAACCTGTCGGCTCTTCGTTACTGTTAAAGGTAAAATCACGACTGTTTTTTTTTTACAAAGATAATGATTGCCAGAGTCTTGCATGGCAATAATTAAGAAGTTTCAGTTTGATTTTAATGTTTTTGTTTCTCTTGAATCTGGTTAGTTTTCCTATTTGCGTCTCAATTCGAGAAATGAAAGTATTCTTTCATTTTCCATGTTTGTACACGTGTGTGGTAGTAAGGAGATACTGTGCACCTTTTTCCTAATATCCAGTATTTAAAAATCTTATTTACTTAAAAATAAATTCTCCGTACATATAAATCTTGGGGAAACTTATAAATGTGTTGTTATTCATATTTATTTTACTGTACATTTCAGATGACGAGGCACCTGTGTTGACTTGTCCAAATGTCACTTCTACTACGGATATAGGACTCAATTTATCTTCCACTGTTCCGATTTATTCACCTGCAACTGATAATGTGGATACAGATCTAATTGTGATTTGTTCTCATACATCTAATGATACATTCCTAATTGGGGACACCACTGTGAACTGTTCTTCTACAGATAATGCAGGAAACAATGAAACCTGTCTGCTCATTGTTTCTGTGGAAAGTAATAACGTGTCTATGGCCTAGGGTTAAAGTTCTTTTACGAAAGTTGTATCCATTTTTCAGAGAGCTCTGTCTTTTTTTCTTGAACATGAGATAGAGGGGATGATCCAAATCTCTGGAAAATTCTCTCTCTTTAAATGATTTACTAAGTACGATGGATTTATTAAATAGTTATTTTCTTTTTATTTCTACCTTTCAGATGAAGAGGCACCTATGTTGACTTGCCCAAATGTCACGTCAGCTACGGATATAGGACTCAATTCATCTTCCATTATTGTGGTCAATACAACTGCAACTGATAATGTGGATACAGATCCAATTGTGATTTGTTCTCATACATCTAATGACACGTTCCTGATTGGTGACACCACTGTGAACTGTTCCTCTACAGATAATGCAGGAAACACCGGAACCTGTCGGCTCTTCGTTACTGTTATAGGTAAATCAGGACTGTTTTTTTTTTTACAAAGATAATGATTGCCAGAGTCTTGCATGGCAATAATTAAGAAGTTTCAGTTTGATTTTAATGTTTTTGTTTCTCTTGAATCTGGTTAGTTATCCTATTTGTGTCTCAATTCGAGAAATGAAAGTATTCTTTCATTTTCCATGTTTGTACACGTGTGTGGTAGTAAGGAGATACTTTGCACCTTTTTCCTAATATCCAGTATTTGAAAATCTTATTTACTTAAAATGTAAATTCTCTGCACATATAAATCTTGGGGAAACTTATAAATGTGTTGTTATTCATATTTATTTTACTGTACATTTCAGATGACGAGGCACCTGTGTTGACTTGTCCAAATGTCACTTCTACTACGGATATAGGACTCAATTCATCTTCCACTGTTCCGATTTATTCACCTGCAACTGATAATGTGGATACAGATCTAATTGTGATATGTTCTCATACATCTAATGATACATTCCTAATTGGGGACACTACTGTGAACTGTTCTTCTACAGATAATGCAGGAAACAATGAAACCTGTCTGCTCATTGTTTCTGTGGAAAGTAATAACGTGTCTGTGGCTTAGGGTTAAAGTTCTTTTACGAAAGTTGTATCCATTTTTCAGAGAGCTCTGTCTTTTTTTCTTGAACATGAGATAGAGGGGATGATCCAAATCTCTGGAAAATTCTCTCTCTCTTTAAATGATTTACTAAGTACGATGGATTTATTAAATAGTTATTTTCTTTTTATTTCTACCTTTCAGATGAAGAGGCACCTATGTTGACTTGCCCAAATGTCACGTCAGCTACGGATATAGGACTCAATTCATCTTCCATTATTGTGGTCAATACAACTGCAACTGATAATGTGGATACAGATCCAATTGTGATTTGTTCTCATACATCTAATGACACGTTCCTGATTGGGGACACCACTGTGAACTGTTCCTCTACAGATAATGCAGGAAACACCGGAACCTGTCGGCTCTTCGTTACTGTTATAGGTAAATCACGACTGTTTTTTTTTTTTTTTTTTACAAAGATAATGATTGCCAGAGTCTTGCATGGCAATAATTAAGAAGTTTCAGTTTGATTTTAATGTTTTTGTTTCTCTTGAATCTGGTTAGTTTTCCTATTTGTGTCTCAATTCGAGAAATGAAAGTATTCTTTCATTTTCCATGTTTGTACACGTGTGTGGTAGTAAGGAGATACTGTGCACCTTTTTCCTAATATCCAGTATTTAAAAATCTTATTTACTTAAAAAGTAAATTCTCTGTACATATAAATCTTGGGGAAACTTATAAATGTGTTGTTATTCATATTTATTTTACTGTACATTTCAGATGACGAGGCACCTGTGTTGACTTGTCCAAATGTCACTTTTACTACGGATATAGGACTCAATTTATCTTCCACTGTTCCGATTTATTCACCTGCAACTGATAATGTGGATACAGATCTAACTGAGATTTGTTCTCATACATCTAATGATACATTCCTAATTGGGGACACCACTGTGAACTGTTCTTCTACAGATAATGCAGGAAACAATGAAACCTGTCTGCTCATTGTTTCTGTGGAAAGTAATAACGTGTCTATGGCTTAGGGTTAAAGTTCTTTTACGAAAGTTGTATCCATTTTTCAGAGAGCTCTGTCTTTTTTTCTTGAACATGAGATAGAGGGGATGATCCAAATCTCTGGAAAATTCTCTCTCTTTAAATGATTTACTAAGTACGATGGATTTATTAAATAGTTATTTTCTTTTTATTTCTACCTTTCAGATGAAGAGGCACCTATGTTGGCTTGCCCAAATGTCACGTCAACTATGGATATAGGACTCAATTCATCTTCCATTATTGTGGTCAATACAACTGCAACTGATAATGTGGATACAGATCCAACTGTGATTTGTTCTCATACATCTAATGACACGTTCCTGATTGGGGACACCACTGTGAACTGTTCCTCTACAGATAATGCAGGAAACACCGGAACCTGTCGGCTCTTCGTTACTGTTATAGGTAAATCAGGACTGTTTTTTTTTTTTACAAAGATAATGATTGCTAGAGTCTTGCATGGCAATAATTAAGAAGTTTCAGTTTGATTTTAATGTTTTTGTTTCTCTTGAATCTGGTTAGTTTTCCTATTTGTGTCTCAATTCGAGAAATGAAAGTATTCTCTCATTTTCCATGTTTGTACACGTGTGTGGTAGTAAGGAGTTACTGTGCACCTTTTTCCTAATATCCAGTATTTAAAAATCTTATTTACTTAAAAATAATTTCTCCGTACATATAAATCTTGGGGAAACTTATAAATGTGTTGTTATTCATATTTATTTTACTGTACATTTCAGATGACGCGGCACCTGTGTTGACTTGTCCAAATGTCACTTCTACTACGGATATAGGACTCAATTTATCTTCCACTGTTCCGATTTATTCACCTGCAACTGATAATGTGGATACAGATCTAATTGTGATTTGTTCTCATACATCCAATGATACATTCCTAATTGGGGACACCACTGTGAACTGTTCTTCTACAGATAATGCAGGAAACAATGAAACCTGTCTGCTCATTGTTTCTGTGGAAAGTAATAACGTGTCTATGGCTTAGGGTTAAAGTTCTTTTACGAAAGTTGTATCCATTTTTCAGAGAGCTCTGTCTTTTTTTTCTTGTACATGAGATAGAGGGGATGATCCAAATCTCTGGAAAATTCTCTCTCTTTAAATGATTTACTAAGTACGATGGATTTATTAAATAGTTATTTTCTTTTTATTTCTACCTTTCAGATGAAGAGGCACCTATGTTGACTTGCCCAAATGTCACGTCAGCTACGGATATAGGACTCAATTCATCTTCCTTTATTGTGGTCAATACAACTGCAACTGATAATGTGGATACAGATCCAATTGTGATTTGTTCTCATACATCTAATGACACGTTCCTGATTGGGGACACCACTGTGAACTGTTCCTCTACAGATAATGCAGGAAACACCGGAACCTGTCGGCTCTTCGTTACTGTTATAGGTAAATCAGGACTGTTTTTTTTTTTTTTTACAAAGATAATGATTGCCAGAGTCTTGCATGGCAATAATTAAGAAGTTTCAGTTTGATTTTAATGTTTTTGTTTCTCTTGAATCTGGTTAGTTTTCCTATTTGTGTCTCAATTCGAGAAATGAAAGTATCCATGTTTGTACACGTGTGTGGTAGTAAGGAGATACTGTGCACCTTTTTCCTGATATCCAGTATTTAAAAATCTTATTTACTTAAAAATAAATTGATGATCCAAATCTCTGGAAAATTCTCTCTCTTTAAATGATTTACTAAGTACGATGGATTTATTAAATAGTTATTTTCTTTTTATTTCTACCTTTCAGATGAAGAGGCACCTATGTTGGCTTGCCCAAATGTCACGTCAACTACGGATATAGGACTCAATTCATCTTCCATTATTGTGGTCAATACAACTGCAACTGATAATGTGGATACAGATCCAACTGTGATTTGTTCTCATACATCTAATGACACGTTCCTGATTGGGGACACCACTGTGAACTGTTCCTCTACAGATAATGCAGGAAACACCGGAACCTGTCGGCTCTTCGTTACTGTTGAAGGTAAAATCACGACTGTTTTTTTTTTTTTACAAAGATAATGATTGCTAGAGTCTTGCATGGCAATAATTAAGAAGTTTCAGTTTGATTTTAATGTTTTTGTTTCTCTTGAATCTGGTTAGTTTTCCTATTTGTGTCTCAATTCGAGAAATGAAAGTATTCTTTCATTTTCCATGTTTGTACACGTGTGTGGTAGTAAGGAGATACTGTGCACCTTTTTCCTAATATCCAGTATTTAAAAATCTTATTTACTTAAAAATAAATTCTCCGTACATATAAATCTTGGGGAAACTTATAAATGTGTTGTTATTCATATTTATTTTACTGTACATTTCAGATGACGAGGCACCTGTGTTGACTTGTCCAAATGTCACTTTTACTACGGATATAGGACTCAATTTATCTTCCACTGTTCCGATTTATTCACCTGCAACTGATAATGTGGATACAGATCTAATTGTGATTTGTTCTCATACATCTAATGATACATTCCTAATTGGGGACACCACTGTGAACTGTTCTTCTACAGATAATGCAGGAAACAATGAAACCTGTCTGCTCATTGTTTCTGTGGAAAGTAATAACGTGTCTATGGCTTAGGGTTAAAGTTCTTTTACGAAAGTTGTATCCATTTTTCAGAGAGCTGTGTATTTTTTTTCTTGTACATGAGATAGAGGGGATGATCCAAATCTCTGGAAAATTCTCTCTCTTTAAATGATTTACTAAGTACGATGGATTTATTAAATAGTTATTTTCTTTTTATTTCTACCTTTCAGATGAAGAGGCACCTATGTTGACTTGCCCAAATGTCACGTCAGCTACGGATATAGGACTCAATTCATCTTCCATTATTGTGGTCAATACAACTGCAACTGATAATGTGGATACAGATCCAATTGTGATTTGTTCTCATACATCTAATGACACGTTCCTGATTGGGGACACCACTGTGAACTGTTCCTCTACAGATAATGCAGGAAACAACGGAACCTGTCGGCTCTTCGTTACTGTTATAGGTAAATCAGGACTGTTTTTTTTTTTTTACAAAGATAATGATTGCCAGAGTCTTGCATGGCAATAATTAAGAAGTTTCAGTTTGATTTTAATGTTTTTGTTTCTCTTGAATCTGGTTAGTTTTCCTATTTGTGTCTCAATTCGAGAAATGAAAGTATTCTTTCATTTTCCATGTTTGTACACGTGTGTGGTAGTAAGGAGATACTGTGCACCTTTTTCCTAATATCCAGTATTTAAACATCTTATTTACTTAAAAATAAATTCTCCGTACATATAAATCTTGGGGAAACTTATAAATGTGTTGTTATTCATATTTATTTTACTGTACATTTCAGATGACGAGGCACCTGTGTTGACTTGTCCAAATGTCACTTCTACTACGGATATAGGACTCAATTTATCTTCCACTGTTCCGATTTATTCACCTGCAACTGATAATGTGGATACAGATCTAATTGTGATTTGTTCTCATACATCTAATGATACATTCCTAATTGGGGACACCACTGTGAACTGTTCTTCTACAGATAATGCAGGAAACAATGAAACCTGTCTGCTCATTGTTTCTGTGGAAAGTAATAACGTGTCTATGGCTTAGGGTTAAAGTTCTTTTACGAAAGTTGTATCCATTTTTCAGAGAGCTCTGTCTTTTTTTCTTGTACATGAGATAGAGGGGATGATCCAAATCTCTGGAAAATTCTCTCTCTTTAAATGATTTACTAAGTACGATGGATTTATTAAATAGTTATTTTCTTTTTATTTCTACCTTTCAGATGAAGAGGCACCTATGTTGACTTGCCCAAATGTCACGTCAGCTACGGATATAGGACTCAATTCATCTTCCTTTATTGTGGTCAATACAACTGCAACTGATAATGTGGATACAGATCCAATTGTGATTTGTTCTCATACATCTAATGACACGTTCCTGATTGGGGACACCACTGTGAACTGTTCCTCTACAGATAATGCAGGAAACACCGGAACCTGTCGGCTCTTCGTTACTGTTATAGGTAAATCAGGACTGTTTTTTTTTTTTTTTACAAAGATAATGATTGCCAGAGTCTTGCATGGCAATAATTAAGAAGTTTCAGTTTGATTTTAATGTTTTTGTTTCTCTTGAATCTGGTTAGTTTTCCTATTTGCGTCTCAATTCGAGAAATGAAAGTATCCATGTTTGTACACGTGTGTGGTAGTAAGGAGATACTGTGCACCTTTTTCCTGATATCCAGTATTTAAAAATCTTATTTACTTAAAAATAAATTGATGATCCAAATCTCTGGAAAATTCTCTCTCTTTAAATGATTTACTAAGTACGATGGATTTATTAAATAGTTATTTTCTTTTTATTTCTACCTTTCAGATGAAGAGGCACCTATGTTGGCTTGCCCAAATGTCACGTCAGCTACGGATATAGGACTCAATTCATCTTCCATTATTGTGGTCAATACAACTGCAACTGATAATGTGGATACAGATCCAATTGTGATTTGTTCTCATACATCTAATGACACGTTCCTGATTGGGGACACCACTGTGAACTGTTCCTCTACAGATAATGCAGGAAACACCGGAACCTGTCGGCTCTTCGTTACTGTTGAAGGTAAAATCACGACTGTTTTTTTTTTTTTTTACAAAGATAATGATTGCCAGAGTCTTGCATGGCAATAATTAAGAAGTTTCAGTTTGATTTTAATGTTTTTGTTTCTCTTGAATCTGGTTAGTTTTCCTATTTGTGTCTCAATTCGAGAAATGAAAGTATCCATGTTTGTACACGTGTGTGGTAGTAAGGAGATACTGTGCACCTTTTTCCTGATATCCAGTATTTAAAAATCTTATTTACTTAAAAATAAATTGATGATCCAAATCTCTGGAAAATTCTCTCTCTTTAAATGATTTACTAAGTACGATGGATTTATTAAATAGTTATTTTCTTTTTATTTCTACCTTTCAGATGAAGAGGCACCTATGTTGACTTGCCCAAATGTCACGTCTACTACGGATATAGGACTCAATTCATCTTCCACTGTTGTGATTAATTCAACTGCAATTGATAATGTAGATATCGATCCAACTGTGATTTGTTCTCATGCTTTTGATGATATATTCCCAATTGGGGACACCTCTGTAACCTGTTCTACTACAGATCTGGCTGGAAACACGGGCTCTTGTATTTTCATTGCCACAATAACTGGTAATAAAGATGACTTCGTCTCCGTGTCAGTGTGATATAAATCAGATATACAATGTATATATGTATATAAACGATTTTTCCATTCAGTTTTCTTACAAAGTTTATACTGGCAGATAAAATGTGCATATTTTTCAATAAGGCTTAGCAGCCTTTTTATAGAATTCATATTAAAACAATACATTCTAACAATACATGCTAACGTGGAAGCGTCTTTTTATTTTTCTTTGAGAAATCCGAATATCTTTTCATTGAATAACAAGTAGGTGTATTTTATTTTAATGCATTATGATTAACTGAGGTAGGATTTGTTTTTAAAGTTAAATGACCACTTAGATATTGTATCATTGTTATGAAATAACTCTCCTGTAAAAAAAGAAAGAAAGTTATAAAACAAATTTCCTCTTGAACTGCAGGGGCGATAAGGACATGTTTGGTCGATTAGACAAATCCATTGTATTTGCCATGTAACAAATTTTTTAGCCATCTTGTGAAAATTGATGGTTGTTTTTACGAATGACATGCCTTGCATTAACACTATGATGATCAAACAGTTCAAGAAATTATATGTAGTAGTGGCGTGATCTAGAGGATACGTCACCGGACTCTTTGAACTCGTGGTCCAAAATCGAGTACTGCTGCTGCACTTCTGTCTCTTTGCAAGATGATTATCATCTTCACCCACATGTGAATAGGTACCGGCGGGGAGGTTTTTTCTTGAATGTTGTAAGCGCCAACACTAGCTGAGCCAGGGTAATATTGTAGCGCCTATTATCCCACGAGACATGGTGGGACGTGACATTCGTTCTGAGGCTTTCCTAGGCCGACATTGTCTTGCGGGCGGTTAGTCTGGTGGTCTCTTCCGGTAAATGATGGTTATAACAGTCCCACTTTCATTTTCTTCCAGACGATGAACGACCCAATGTTACTTGCCCTGACGACATTATCCAAGAGCAAGACATTGGCAGTTCATTTGCTGCAGTGTCATGGGGACAACCGACAGTGACGGATAACGTAGATAGAATCTTTGTTATGATTGTTTCTACTCATTCACCTGGCTCTAACTTTAGTCTGGGTAATACTACTGTCAATATAACAGCAACGGATACAAGTGGCAATACGGGATACTGTACCTTTACAATTTTAGTGATCGGTAAGTTAGGCAGCATATTTCTGTTCTTACATTATTTCATTAGAAATGTTGTTTTACGCATGGAAATGTGAAATAGTTGACACGAGTATATGCACGCAACAAAAATTACTTGCAGTTGAAAGCAAAATTAATTTGCGTTTACTTTCATACAGTTATGCAGAATTTACTCTGATAACAGCATTAGGGTATTAACAAAAAATATATACTTTTCTTTCACTCTGTAGCTCGTCTATATTGTCCTGAGAATATCACTACAATAGTGGACCCCTTTTCCGAGACAGCTACAGTATTCTGGCCGTCAGTCGGGGATGGAGTGATGACAACGCCTCCAAACGGTTCATTATTTCAGCAGGGTGTCTCAACCGTATCAGTCAATGGGAGAGAAGAAGAGTGTGTCTTTTATGTATTTGTGGAACGTGAGTGAATATATACATGTATAGACACTTGCCTTTTCATAATCATAAAATGTATATCTGAATATATATTAGACCAATTCATTACCATGTTAAGAGTGTACAGTCACACTGTGGTCATTCCGCGGTGAAAGTGACAATATATAATTCTTACCAGGACAAAACCCCCCAGGCTTAATAAACAGGGTGCATTTGTGGTTACGGAAACCAGCTCAAGCCCATTATGTAGCAACAGAATTGTATCTGTAACACTCCTGGATGTTGCCTGGAGTATATTAGAATATGAAATGTAAGGTAGAATCAGAGTTTCTAGTTTACCAGTTAAAAGGTATTTTACTCTACGTAATATGCCAATATTGCTAAAAAATTGGCTTATCTGGGTTGTGTTTCACGAAACCGTCATAAGTCTAACTTCTCGGACATCCCATTGAAACGCGTGTTGTAGAATTAACACACGTTTCAATGGGATGTCCATGAACTTAGACTTATGACGGTTTCGTGAAACGGAGCCCTGTATAACATTAGATTTCAGTTAAATTTATCATTGAGGTAAACACCAAAGAACTTCGTGCATGTCCTTATTTCTGATAAGACATTATCCGGTTTTGCACTGAGATTTGAGTGGTCAAGTGACTTCCTGCTTTAGTTTTGTTTTCAACGCTTTGATAGAGAGCATATTTCTTCGAAACCACTAAGCAACTAGTTTTCATAGTTCCCTATTCATGGTGTTGTCGAGGATGTTAACATGGCGATTAGACAAGAAAACACCTGAATCATCAGCAAATCATATGTAATTCAACACGGTTCATACATTACAGATATAATTAATATAAATAATTAATAATTAATACTAAATAAGAAACAGTAGGAGGCATAATATGGAACCTTGTAGTGGCATGCTAAGAGTTTGAAACAATTATAGCATGTGTATTGCCTCCTCCTAAAAAGATAACTGGCACATTAGTAAATTTGGTACACCAATCTAAGGCAATGCCTGTCACTCCATAACAATCTAGTATACACACACACACACACACACACACACATATATATATATATATATATATATATAATGCAACATTGAATGGTCCAGCGTGTAAAAAACCCTTGCTGAGATTCATGAACACACCAATAACATGCTTACTTTGTAAAAAGCAGTTTTACACGTGTATGTATTGTTTGTTTCTCCCCTTTTCTGTAGCTTTGGCAGAGCCGCAGTGTGAAGATACTGTTCTATACTCGCCGACTTCCGTACTGACCGTAATTTTGGTTCTTCCACCACAACCATTCACACTCTATACCCTGGATGTTACAGTAGGAGATCTGGAGGGAGGAGTTATATCTATGCTAGACCTCAACTTTCTATTTGTAAATGTGAATGTTCCATCCACCTCGAGTGCCATATTTTCCATCACATATCACCCAGATTACAACTGCAGCTCCACTCTTTCAGTTTTTCGTAAGTACGGTATTTAGTAGTTAATCAAACCTTTGATATTATCTGTTCTTTGATCAATCCAACTATTAAAGCGCTATCACTTGACATATCTCGACATTCGATAGGTCCTACATATCTACCGTGTAATGATCACACAGACCTATATAATAGGAATGATATTACAACATAATTATCGTAGAATATTTGCATGGTATTGTTTTGTGTTTTTTATGCCTCAACCCACAGAAGGTGGTACTGGAGGCATTGTGTTTTCTGGTTGTCCGTCCGTTCTTCCTGCTTTTTTATTAAAAATGGTATGATCAAACTTCAAACTTGGAGTGATACCATACATACGATAGAAAGACGATCTAATCAGATATTGGAATAGGCTACATAATAGTTCAGAGGTCATAGGGGTCAATTCTGAGCTTTCGGGCCTCATTAGCCTCATTAATGCGATGTAGCAAGGAGTATTTGAGGTATGAACTTTAAACATAATGCAAGTACATATCACACAGAAAAAGGATCTGATTATAATTTGAGGTACATAGGTCAAACAGGGTTAAGAGGTCAGTTCCAAAGTTGCAGGTTTTAGCCTTGTTAACACGAGATCCCAAGAACCATTTCAGGTATTAGCTTCAAACCTGCAGGGAGCTACTGTGTATCACACTGTGAAGGCATTCTAATTACCCATAGCCTTCAGGGTTGTAAGTAAAAGGCAACTGGGCATAAAGGTCAGTATACGTGAATACATCTTTAACAGGTTTTGTATATATCATTGCGTCTGAAGGTCTATTTTACCTTTGAACTTTGAAGCTTGGTAATCGTATGCATCACCATAGTGAAACGAAATTAATAAGATTTTTGGTTTAGAAGTTCAGACATCAAAGGTCGTAGAAGTAATTAGCCTTATGCATGATTTTTTTAGCTTGGTTATCCCCATCATATTTCAACATTTCATAGGCAAAGTGATCAGACTTTTTTGTTATTGGGTTGAAGGTCAAGATCCAGTTCAGATTTAACAACAATTTCTCTTTTTTTAAAAATCTAGCTGTCAATAATTCAAGAACAGTTTCAGCCATCAAATAAATAAGCAAAGGCATATAGGAGAGGCATTGATTTTTTTTTTTTTTTTTAGGGGGGATTTTTGTTTTGTATATTTCTTTCAACTCATTTTTTAAAAAGTTGGTTCATCTATGATCTCTTCACCTTTTAGCAGCAATTTATCGCTAGTCAGTGTTAACCATAGAAAGACTGGAGGGGGGGGGGGGGGGTATCATGGCCCCCTTGACAATTTTTGTCGTGAAATTCAAACCGCCAAAATTCACGCCACACCACTTCCTGACTTTTTCTTTCAAATCTTGCACATCTTTTGGCACAAAGTTTACGAAAATTGGTCATACCGTTGCCAAGTCACGTGACCTTTCGTGACCTCATGTCAGCCCAAAAACCTAGAATTTCAGAGTTTTGTGTACAAAACGAATGGGAAGAAGCATTTCCTCATTTTCCTTCATTATCATCTATAATTCCTTCTTTAAGCTGTTATTATCATCTGTTCTAACTGAATAGTGGTTCAGATAACACCCCGAAACAGCAAACTTGAAAAAAAGTGAAAGTTGAAGTTGAAAAATAAAGAAATACATGCAAAATTTGTAGAACACTAGAATACTTAAGAATTGAAATCATTTTCAGAATTTTTTCTTTTTAGTCTTTTTAGGGTTTAAAGTAAACATTCAATCATGATAAACAGTCATAATGGGTTCTCTCTTAACATGGTAATGGTCAACGGCAATGACAGTTAAGAAGTTGACATGCATTTTCCAATAGCCGACTCTCTATTTTAATGGTGCCTGTATTTCTGAAATGTTACAGTCCACACAGACTTTTTTGTTCGTTTGTTTAAAATGTACTCCCGAAATGAAACAAGGTAATAACAGACTCAAGGGTCAAGTAACACTTCTCATTCTTTTCTTTTCAGCAATTACTTGTAATCTGACATCATTTCCATCTCAGCATCTCATGTCGCTTTCAGCATCAAATGAAGAATTTGATATTTCTCCTGAAGAGCAGTGCTTTGAAGGAACAAATATTACTGTCAACACGACCTGTCAATTTGGATGCGATCTCGGTTATAACCTACTAGGAAATGAGAATATCTCCTGCCTCCCTGAAGGACTGTCCGATAGTTTACCAACTTGTGAACGTAAGAGCTTGAACTGTCATAGCTTGAACTGTCATTTGCAGATAGATCATGATAAATTCCTCAATTATGTGATATGTGAAAAAAGTATATGTCAAACAAAATCATAAATTGTGCATGAAGAATAGCGCCTGTCACATACTCTATGTTGTTTACCCGTTTATGAGCAATAAAAAAAATACAAAAAAACCCCGAAAAACTGATTTTTTTCAATAAAGAGTTTCGCTTAACGTTTAAAGAAGTGTTCGATCCTATTAGGTGACAAAGTGAGGGTAAAAACCGTTGTTTCTTCTCCTTTGTAGATTACTTCCTCTGCAGGCAATTAACTTAAGTATAAATTCATTACAGTTGTGACGTGTCCTTTGCCTATGATGTTTCCGTCCTTTCTGTACTCTACAACCGATAACTGCTCGGAAGGGGGACTGATAACATATAATACCTCATGTTCGTATGAATGTCAAGTGGGATACAACTTAACTGGTATAAGCACAATCACATGTCAAGAAGATGGTGAGATCTCAAGTGAACTTCCGAGATGTGGAAGTAAGTAATGTAATTTCTTTTGTTTAAATGAATGATTTTATAAAAAGCAAACTGATATTGGGTTTTGTGATGGATATTGAAAATAGAATAGAATTTCAAAGAGAGAGAGAGAGAGAGAGAGTGCGATATAGATACGGCATCATCTGACTTCAAGCATGTCGGTGAAATTTTAGTACACAGTAAAATAAAAATTCTATTTCTGTAATGTCCATTATATTAATTCCTTAATTATTCATATCTTTTTTCTTTAAGTGTCAAAAATGAATGATGAAAGTTACATTGCACTAAGATATACTAGATAATGTTTTTAAAAGTAATTTTGACAACTTCAAATCATGAAAGGTTTTTAAGCGATGTCTATTTTATATTATGGTGGTCCTACATTTTAGTTGTCCAGTGCTACGTACCGTTCTTCTCTGATGGTCTTGTCTCTCTGGAGAGCACATGTGATGGAGGAATGTACATCAACTACACAGAAAGCTGTCTTTTTGGATGTGATGTAGGCTATAACCTGACTGGCAATGCAGTGGTTAGTTGTGGAGAAGATGCAGTTCTCTCCTCCAACCTACCTACATGTGAAGGTACATTTTAGATTGTAATTCTTTTTTTAAAACCTTACTTGGGGTTTTGCATCATTACAGCACAATCATATATGGATGTTGCAAAATCCTCTTTGAGAAATCAAAAGGGGCTCCTGATATGTGAATTTCTATTTGCTCCATGGGCATGCAGGCCTAATGATTATTTTGTACAGACCAACAGATTTAAAATTTAAGACTGACTTGAGATTGATAATGAAAATGCAAGGCTTCATCATGGTAGTAATTAATGTTTAAATGTTTCATGGCAGTGGTTGGTATTGTGATATGTCACTTTTGTAAGACCTTTATGCTTCTTCTTGCAGTTGTTTCCTGTGAGATACCTCAATTTCCACCCAACCTCTTGACGCTTGAAATGGCCTGTCTCTCTGCTTATGTGCCATACAACACAACCTGTCGTTTCGATTGTGATGTTGGATACAATCTTACTGGAGATTCATCAGTAATTTGTTTAGAGGATGGTAGTTTATCAGCTTCTTTACCAGCTTGTGAAAGTGAGTTTGTGAACTCAATAATCAATACCACTACAGAGGTGGTGTCTCTGTGATTATAGACGTCAATGGCTCTATATTCCACTTGGTTCTGTATGCTGCCTGTCCTTTGTTCATATATATTTATGTACACGTATAATATGTCTCATTTCCGAATGGTCTGTCAGAGTTTAGGTAATGTGTTCATCGGACGAATGTGATGTATTGGTTGCCGAAGTATGACTAAAGGAAATTCTAATCTTGAAATTTTAATTACAAAAAAATCAACCGGTCTTACATCTCTTTTTACCCTTAGTCACATAGAATTTCGGAAAAATGTTAATGGTTCTGATGAGAAACCGTTGATTACTCAGCACCAAGCTTTTTGTACGAGGATTCTCTTTAATATTAAGAAAATTGACATCGCTTTCGGAACAAATGAAAGGTACAATAACCATATGCTGATTAGAGGTATCAAATTGATTCCTAAACAGTAATTGCTTAGATTTTGAATAGGTACATATTTTATATTTTTTCAGTTGTCTCTTGCTCCATACCTGACCTGCCACTACGTCTATTTCCTGTGACATCACAATGCAATGGAGGATTATCCATCAATTACACAGCAAGCTGTTCATATTCATGTGATGTGGGATATAACCTTGTTGGATCACCATTAGTAAGATGTCTGGCAAATACATCCCTTTCTGATAATCTTCCTACATGTGAAGGTAATGGTTTCTAGAATGATGCATTTTTATTCTTCTTTTTGTTAGCAAGTTTGCATCCTAATTTTAGACAATTTTTCCAGTATCTTCGTAGGGTCTAATTTCATGAGATGTAAGAAGAAATTAATCATTGCAAAAAATTGATTAACGTGGTACCACCAATTTGTTTTGATCATTTCTCATAATTTAAAATCGGTTCTAAAGCTTGATATCAATTATATCATTGATGTAAACTTTTCTTGACAGTTGAGACTTGCAGTATACCACAGTTACCACCCAATCTATCATCATCATGCCCCGAAGGACAGAATGTGGACTACAATACAACATGTGACTTTTCATGTGACATTGGTTACAACCTTATCGGTATATCATCATTGGACTGCTTAGCCAATGGAACATTCTCCGATGAAATACCAACTTGCGAAAGTAAGAACTGAATCGAGAGTAATTTAACGTTTATTCCAGGGGAATCTTGAATTATTATTCTCTCCTTTCCTGTTTAACTTCAGCCTTCGAATCTCTACTTGATTAATTATTGTCATCTTTACTTATCAGTTTATTTAAAGAATGACGTGTTTTAAACTTCCACCAGTCAATTCTGTATTCTGTATGAGAGGATCAAATCCTCGTGTATGT